>JAVLUX010000010.1:6032500-6680000 GCA_032164185.1 Moxostoma hubbsi | reverse complement strand
CTGTGTTGTTCAAACAAGCTTCAAATGTGCTGATGAACATTTTCTTTAAATGTGTATTTAAACACATTAATTATTCATATACAACCCCAATCCCAAAAAAGTTGGGACAGTATGAAAAAAACTAATAAAAACAAAAAGGAGTGATTTTGTATATTATATTCACCCTTTGCTATATTGAAAGCTCCACAACTAAACATTATATGATGTTTTACCTTGTGAATTTCATTGTTTTTTTAATGTACAGTCATTTCAAATCAGGTGATTGCAACATGCTCCAAAAAAGTTGAGACAAGTTCAAAAAACAAGGCAATGTGAAACAGGAGATGTTAAACAGGTGAGGCAATCATGCCATATTATATAAGGAGCCTCCAAAAACAGTCTAGTCCTTCAAGAGCAAGGATCATTCGAGATTTGTCAGCTTGCCAACAGATGCTTCAGCAAATAATCCAGCACTTTGAGATCAATGTTCCCCAAAGACAAAAACTACAATATAGTTAAAAGATTCAAGGAATCTGGTCAAGTCTCGGTGCGTGAAGGACAAAAACCACTTCTGAATGCACACGATCTCTGATCCCTCAGACGTCACTGTCTTAAAATACATTATTCATCTGTAATGGATATCATGAACATGAGCTTGAGATTACTTTAGTAAACCTTTGTTAGTCAACACCACACGCTGTTGCATCCACAGATGAAAGTTATGACTTTACTATGCAAAGTAGAAGCCATACATCAACACTGTCCAGAAGCGCTTCTCTGGGCTCGGTCTCATTTTAGATGGAAATTTGAAAAGTGCAACTGTGTATTTTGGTCCGACGAGTCCACATTTCAAATAGTTTTTGAAAAACACAGCTGTCATGTTCTCCGGGCCAAAGAGGAAAAGGATCATCCAAGCTGTTATCAGAGTCAGGTCCAAAAGCCAGTGTCTGTATGGGCCAGGGTTGTGTCGGTGCCCATGGCATTGGTAACACGGACATCTGCGAGGGCACCATAAATGCAGAGAGATTTGTACACATTTGGAGAAGCATATACTGCCATCCAGCACCGTCTTTTCTAGGGATGTCCCAGCATTTTCAGCAGGACAACTTCAAACCACATACTGGCCGAATAAGCAGAGTGCTGGTCCTAGATTGGCCTGTCTGCAGTCCTGACCATCTCCAATTGAGAATGGGTGGTGCATTATGAAGTGCACAATATGACAACAAAGACCCCGTACACTTGTGCAGCTGAAGACATGCTTAATGCATGAATGTGGGAAAATTCCACTTTTTCCAACAAACTGGTGTCTTCAGTGCCTAAATGCTCAATAAGTGTTATTAGAAGAAATGTTGATGTTTCACAGTGGTAAACACTGGAGAGTCTCAACCATTTTGGGGTGTGTTGCAATCATCTGATTTGAAATTCACAAGGTAAAACATCATATAATGTTTAGTTGTGGAGCTTTCAATATATCAAAGTGTGAATATAATTTACAAATAACTCCTTTTTGCTTTTATTATCATTAACTTTTTTGGAATTGGGGTTGAAGTTAAAAGCATACTTCCAAAAAGACACTCAAACATTAGTTGAACATGTTCAAAGTTGAATGTGAATGTGAATGTGAACTATACCTGTACTGAACTATACATGAGAGAACTGACTTCCTCCACTGTTTCTCCATTTATTTAATTTATCAATTTTCATAGTAAAATTGAAATCTCATCTGGGCCTTTTGGGAAGTGATCATCAAATAATCACCCATAATTTGCCATATTCTGCCACTGTGTGATTGAATCAAAAATATATTTACTGCCATGGGCTGCACTTACAAAGATGATTGTGTGCCTTAGTGTGTTTTAAGACCGTTTTCAGCACAGTCTTTGTCCATGTTCTTTGGTGCTCTCCAAATGATAGCCTCTTAATGTACTCAGCACATGCGATTATGGCTATTGATTACACAATCATTAGATTATGCCCAAGGTAGTGCATCAAAATTGATCTATGCAGTTCATGAGATGAGTAATGGGCTTCAATCTGTGCTCAGGTTTCATACTACATTTCACTTTGTCTGCTACTCACCTAACCCTAAATACTTTGAACTAGGGTTGCCACAATCCCAAAATTGTAGTAGTTTAGTACTTCAATTTGAGTAGTTTCAATATCAATGTCGATACCGCAGCTAATAAAACTACTATAAGACATTCCAATATATTAAAAGTTAAAGGGTTAGGGTTAGGGTAGGGTTAGGTTTGGGTTAGGGTTAGGGTTAGGGTGGGGATGTCCATGGACATTTTTTTCCATGGAAAGTTATGCAAAAAATGTCCCTACTCCCTGAAAGATATTACTGAATCAAGTGTCCTGAGATATCTCACCACTCTCTGTGACAGCTTTAGACTCTGTAAACAGCAAACAAATATGTGTCCGCGGTCTCTGACGCTTTCGACCTGTCATTTTGCCCGTTCTCATAGTATTGTAGTTGCAGCGAATTAATGAGGCTTAATGGCAATTTTATGCCATGTTGTTCATAACAGTTGTCAGTTGAGGGCGCTATTTTACTTCTGTTGTTTTTAACATCGATTTCCGCTCTCAATGAAGCTCATTGGAGTTTGGGTTTTGGAAAGAGGGGGCGTGGCTAACCCAACCGCTCAGTCTTGTGGAAGTAGAACAGCTGAAATCACTTACAGCACCTTTAAGTAATAATATAAATATTATTTTTAACAATTGAAATTAAAATAATGGAATGTATGGTATGTATGTATTTTAGTCCCGTCTTTTCATATTCACTTATGACAAATGGAATGTGTTCACATTAATATATCGGCAAGATGGACATTTTGTCCAAGAAGTTAATTTGATCATTTACTCCCACAGACAAAAATATGCGAACCAACGAATATTGTTATTAAGATTTTTCCAAGGTTTACCCTCTAACCTAAAACTAACCATTAAAGGAATATTCCAGGTTCAATACAAGTTAAGCTCAATCGACAGTATTTGTGGTTTAATATTGATTCCCCCCCAAAAAAATATTTGGACTTGCCCCTCCTTTTCTTTAAAAAAAGCACAAATCTGGGTTCCAGTGAGGTACTTACAATGGAAGAGAATGGGGCCAATCTGTAAACCGTAAAATATTTATTGTTTCAAAAGTATAGACGAGTAAACAAAGAAATATTTTTTGTGGTAATCAACATTATGCCACAAATGCTGTAGAGTGAGCTTAACTTTTATTGAACCCGGAATGTTCCTTTAAGACTTCCTTTACCCAGACCCTATACCTAATGAAAAATGTAATAGGAAAAAACAAACAAACAATTAAAACTATGGAATGAGTAACCAGTTCACTGATGTTTTCTGTCTTAAAACATAGTGTTTTAAGAGGCTAGCTAACATTTAATGCCTGTATTTTATTGATTTGAAATTCTGTTTGTTGATTGGTTTGTCTGTATGGGAATAAAAGTGCTACTTTTTTGTACAAGTCAATTTGTACAATACCTTACCATTTCGCCATCTCGTACAAAGTATTATTTTTTAATGAGACTATGTTGTGCTTTTTCAGTAACAAGCTATATGTTCCCACAAATAGCGGTGTAGCCAAACTCTGCTTGTGTTGCTGTTTTAGTTATTATTAAGTCATATAATAGTTATTATAAAAATCATTTTGTTTGTGCATGCAGCTTTACCGAGCCAACTGTTATCAAACGCAACTACACTCTCATATGTAGAATTGGAAAGTTAGACTCATTCTAGTGAATCGGTTGGTCCTAAACGGTACTCTCTCTAATACAGTATGTCACTATATTACTATGTTTTTGACTCGGTTTTGTAAGCGAGTTTGTATTTATTTTTTAGGGGCCAAGCACTGAAAGTGCATAGGCACCTATTGCATTTGTTAGTGTTTTTTCCTTCTACTTCTTCTTCTTCTGCCATTGAGTTTATGGCAGCACATAGAACCATATATAGGACAGTTATGAAATTTGGCTCACTGATAGAGGACACTATTTTTGAACTCCTCCTAGACCGTATGTCCAATTTTCACAAAATGTGTTGTGTATTTGTTGTGCCCCCCCAGCACTACACATTTTGGATATCTCTCTAATCAAACACACCTGATTCAATCAGCTCATCAGCTCATAAGTGGAAACTCCAAGAACTGAATTGGGTGTGTCAAAAAAGGGAGATATACAAAATGTGCAGTGTTGGGGGGCTTTCAGGAACAGGGTTGGGAGCCATTGATCTAGGGACACTCGGGACATAAAGTTATCAAAAGCTTTTGCGTATTGACATGAAACCTGGAAATATTGAGGGTACCTGCAGCGTTTCGGTAGAGTGCCACCTAGTGATCAGGAGATATGAAATATGGCTATTTTTGCAATAACTTCTGATTACTTTGGCCTCAAATTAAGAGGCTGGTCTTTTTAGAGCCCTTGAGGTATAATGAGTCGAATGTGAGCCAATTTTCCTATGTCGGCCATTTTGATTTTTTTTGTAAAATGCTGTATTTTACAAACGTACTAACGTACTTTTACGAAACTCAGTATACATCATCGGCACTGTGCACTGAGGGTACCTATAAAGTTTTGGGCCAGCGCCACCTTGTGGTCAAACATTATAGTGAAATGTTTAAAAATGCTTAAAACGTTTACTTATTTTGACCTATTGTCCTGTCACTGCTCTTTTTAGATTACTTCGGTCATGCCGAATAACCTGATACCAAATTTGTCATGTATAATCTAGGGACACACACGACAAAAGTTATCAAAAACGTTTCGATAGACAAAACTGTGCTCGAATTGCGCACCAACGAATTTGATCACCAAAAAGCATCTGCGGCTGTATCTCTGCAATGCTTTGCCATATTTTCATGACAATTTTTGTGTCATTATGACCACACGCTGAACTCACAATGTAAATTTGACGACTGCGCCACCTTTTAGTCAAGTTTAAAGCTTTTCATAAATTTTTTTTATTTTTATAAATCAGTGATGTCCAGTGACACTTCCATACATGCCATATGTTGGTGTGCTTGACCTCCTAATTGCAATATTTTATATACATTTATCAGCAAAAGTTTCATTCTTTTACCTGTTCATTGTTCAAATGAGCCTAAAGTTATATAATCAGATAGTTATATATTTAAAAATATACTAACACTATTAAGTAGCTTCAATGTAGTTGCTCTAGTTGGTATGTAGATTGTTGTAGATAGATACAGTAACTACTTTTTCAAAATGGTAGCTTTACTTTGGTTTTACTTTAAATTTGTATAATTAATTTTGTATTTGAATAACTTGTATCTTAGCAAACTACAGTATCAAAGTTGCTTCCCCAACACTGATACCAGTACTGTAGAAAGACTTGTAGAAAGACTTGTTATTATTCTATATTTTTTGATGTAACAATCAACTTTACCAAAGTACTTGTTCTTTTGACATCCCTACTTTGAATTAAGGATGAGGTCTTTAAGTCATCCTCAATGCACTTGTTGTGTTCTTCATTTCTATCAGAGCTCTTTGTCCCAGAAGCCCACACTTCTTGAAAACAGCAGGGGGTCCCAAGTCTCTCAAGTACACATACGTTGGTATTAAAAGGCCAGTGAGGCGTTTTCCCAACGTTGAGGTGAAGCTGATTTTACACACATTAGTCATCTCATTAGACGGCTCTGCTGGGAGAGATGTTGTTTGAGCTGTTTTAATTGAAAGAGAAGTCATGGGAGAGAGCAACGCATCCATGTGAATTTAAGGAGCAAAATCAATCCTGGAATGGACCTCCTCATATCCCTAGAACCCTACGGTGTTCAGCAAACAATACGAGTTTCTTGAGTTTCACAACTGTCTAATTGATTAAGGTCATTGACTGGTAAAATTACACAAAACTTGGTTTGATTAAACTTCTCTCGCAATTACAACTGTTTGTGGAGCTTAACGCTAGCTGAGGTAGTTAAAGGGATAGTTCACCCATAAATGAAAATTCTCTCATCATTTACTCACTCTAATGCCATCCCAGATGTGTATGACTTTCTTTCTCTGCATAACACCAACAAGTATTTTTAGAAGAATGTCCGTATAATGCAAGTGAATGGTGACCAAAACTTTGAAGCTATAAAAAGCACATAAAGGCAACATGAATATAATCCATAAGACTCCAGTGGTTAATCCATGTCTGCTGAAGTGATCCAATTGATTTTATGTGAGAACAGACCAAAAAAAGTAACTTATTCTTTACTGTACATTTTGTCATTGCAGTCTCTATGCCCAATCGTGATTTCAAGCTCGATTACACTTCGTAGTGCTGGACTCATGCGCAGAGCGCTAGGAAGTGTAATCGAGCTTGAACTCATGATTGCCAAGGAGACTGTATATCTCAAGATTTATAGTTAAAAATTTGTTACATTTTGGTGTGTTCTCACCCAAAACTGATTGGATCGCTTCAGAAGGCATGGATTAAATCACTGGAGCCATATAGATTACTTTTATGCTGCCTTTATTGGATTTTTGGATCTTCAAAGTTTTGATCACCATTCACTATCATTGTCGGACCTACAGAGCTGAGATATTCAAGCAGAAGAATCTGGGATGGCATTAGGGTGCGTAAACGATGAGAGAATTTTCAGTTTTGGGTGAATTATCCCTTTAATCAAATTGGAAGTCAAACTTATGTTGTTCCAAACCCGTATGTCTCCCTTTCATCTTTGGAGCACAAAAGATGTTTTAAAGAAGGCATAGTCTTTTCAGTTCAATGAAAGCTAATTGGAACGAACAAGGTCAAGCTCCAAAAATGACAACAAGCACCAAATCTCCTGAAGCCGTACAGTCATTTTTGTGTAAGGAAAAACACATTTTCTGAAGCAACTACATAGTTTTGTGGTGCTTATTTGACTCTTTCACCTCACATAGTGACTTGCGTGCTTTTCGGCATTCGTACTACCCCAGTCCTTTGCGTCGCTATTAGTGGAACACTTTGAGGTACTGTGTGATGCTAAACAAGTGAGTAAAATTTCATTGCAATCAAACAAACTTGTAAATGTAGTTGGTTTTGTAATGCGAACATTAAATTGCATCACCTTACAAGTCATGCGCTATAGTAAAAGTGTTTAGATGTCATAAGATAGCATTGTGCAGGGAACAGGGTGAAAAACAAGTGTTTATGAAGTGAAAATCTGCTGTTTTATCATTTGTACACACAACGAGGCACGTAAAAATAATTTTGTTATATTAATGTGATTCTATAAGACCAGGCTGTAGATTTCACTAAACATCTTCCCTTCAATGGAAGCTGTTAATTCTCAATAGCATATATTCTTGGCATGCCAAGATGTGTTGTGCCAGGTTTTACATCAGTTATGCCAAACACAACACCATAATGCCCTCCAAGCTTGATGTGAAACTCCGGGCTCTGGGCTTAAACAGCTCCTGGACTATCCTGTCAAGCAGACACCAGGTGGTTAGAATGGGCAGCAACATGTCCTCATCACTGACCCTCAACACTGGAGCCCCATAGTGCTGTGATCTCCTGTACACACATGATGGTAACACACAGCTCCGATGCCATCATTAAGTTTGCTGATGATACAACGGTGGTAGGAGGAGGTGCAAACTCTGACGCGCTGGTGTCAGGAACACAACCTCTCCCTCAACGTCAGTAAGACCAAGGAGCTTGTGGTGGACTTCAGGAGAAAAGACAGATAACACAGCCCCAAAACCACCAATGGAGGACTGGTGGAGAGAATCAGCAGCTTCAAGTTCTTCAAGGATCTCACATGGTCTGTCCACACTGATGCCATTGTGATGAAGGCTCACCAAAGACTCTTCTTCCATAAAAAAATCTGAAACCCATCCGAATGAATACTTTTAACAACTCCTGGATACCAAAGAGATGTTTTCATCACACACAGCTATATAAACACAGGGATAAAATTCTGGAGAGCATGTGTTGGCTGCATTTGTGATTAATCACCAAAAAAGTGGAATTAAGGATCCCCACTGAGAGTTCGGTTTTTACTGCAGAGGCCAATGCTAATATTCTAGCACTGGATCACATTAAGACACACAACAGAGACATTTCTTAATAATAATATATTCAAAATCATATCTTCTTGCATTACTCAAAAATAACCATCCAGCTGTTGTAAAGACTTTAACCAAATTGCCAACTCAAGAGGTACAGAATTTAAATATGTAATTTTGTTGGGTACCTGGCCACTGGGGAATCCTAGGAAATGAATAAGCAGACTCTGCTGCTAAAGAAGCACTTTCTACTGATCTTTAAAAATGCACCATACCACCCCCAGATCTGAAACATACCAAAATCTCTTACATCATCAACAAATGGAAAACAGAATAGGAAATATGCTTTACAAACTAATTGCGTGAAATAAACCCTGTAGTGGGCAAAAGACAGATCAGTAATCTCAGTAATCGCTGGGATCGCCTTTACACCTGCTGCCGAATAGGACATTCCAGAGGCACACATACGTATTTAATACCAGATGAAGATCCACCATTATGCAAAGCATGCCAGAATCCACTATCCTTGAAGCATATTTGATTGAATTGTGCAGGTTTTATTTGTTTTAGGAATTGTTTTTTTTCTCAGCAAAAGTTTTGAGGACATTTTTGCCATGAAAATAGTCATGGAAGCTGGCATGCTGTAAAATCAATAACAATCAATTCTAGAGAAAATCCCAGGAGATCAGCAGTTACAGAAATACTCAAACCAGCCCATCTGGCACCAACAATCATGCCACGGTCCAAATCTCTGAGATCACATTTTTCCACATCCTGATGATTGATGTGAAAATTAACTGAAGCTCCTGAACCAAATCTGCATGATTTCTATTCTACTTCCACATAATTGGCTGATTGGATAATTGCATGAATAAGTAGGTGTATTTAATAAAGTGCTAAGTGAATGTACAGTGCATCCTGGAAGTATTCACACCGCTTCACTTTTTCCACATTTTGTTATTTACAGCCTTATTCCAAAATGGATTAAATTCATTATTTTCCTAAAAATTCTACAAACAATACCCCATAATTACAACGTGAAAGAAGTTTGTTTGAAATCTTTTTAAATTTATTAAAAGTAAAAAACGAAAAAAATCACATGTACATAAGTATTCACAGTCTTTGCTCAATACTTTGTTGAAGCACCTTTGGCACCAATTACAGCCTCAAGTCTTTTTGTGTATGAGGCTACAAGCATGGCACACCTATTGTTGGGCAGTTTCTCACATTCTTCTTTGCAGGACCTCTCAAGTTCCATCAGGTTGGATGGGGAGTGTCGGTGCACTGCCATATTCAGATCTCTCCAGAGATGTTCAATCGGGTTCAAGTCTGGGCTCTGGCTGGGCCACTCAAGGACATTCACAGAGTTGTCACGTAGCCACTCTTTTGTTATCTTGGCTGTGTGCTTCGGGTCATTGTCCTGTTGGAAGATGAACCTTCGCCCCAGTCTGAGGTCCAGAGCGCTCAGGAGCAGGTTTTCATCAAGGATGTTTCTGTACATTGCTGCATTCATCTTTCCCTCAATCCTGACTAGTCTCCCAGTTCCTGCCACGGAAAAACATCCCCACAGCATGATGCTGCCAACACCATGCTTCACCGTAGGGGATTGGTATTGGCCAGGTGATGAGCGGTGCCTGGTTTCATTCAGACATGACGCTTGCCATTCAGGCCAAAGTGTTCAGTTTTAGTTTCATCAGACCAGAGAATTTTGTTTCTCATGGTGTGAGAGTCCTTCAGGTGCCTTTTGGCAACTCTTACTGTCATGTAACTTTTACTGAGGAGTGGCTTCCGTCTGGCCACTCTACCATACAGGCCTGATTGGTGGAGTGCTGCAGAGATGGTTGTTCTTCTGGAAGGTTCTCCTCTCTCCACAGAGAAACGCTGGAGCTCTGTCAGAGTGACCATCGGGTTCTTGGTCACCTCCCTGACTAAGGCCCTTCTCCCCCGATCGCTCAGTTTGGCCGGGTGGCCAGCTCTAGGAAGAGTCCTGGTGGTTCCAAACTTCTTCCATTTTCGGATGATGGAGGCCACTGTGCTCATTGGGACCTTCAATGCTGCAGAAATCTTTCTGTACCCTTCCCCAGATCTGTGCCTCGATACAATCCTGTCTCTGAGGTCTACAGACAATTCCTTGGACTTCATGGCTCAGTTTGTGCTCTGACATGCACTGTTAACTGTGGGACCTTATATAGACAGGTGTGTGCCTTTCCAAATCATGTCCAGTCAACTGAATTTACCACAGGTGGACACTAATCAAGTTGTAGAAACATCTCAAGGATGATCAGTGGAAACAGGATGCACCTGAACTCAATTTTGAGTGTCATGATAAAGGCTGTGAATACTTATGTACATGTGATTTTTTTCGTTTTGTATTTTTAATAAATTTGCAAAGATTTCAAACAAACCACTTTCATGTTGTCATTATGGAGTATTGTTTGTAGAATTTTGAGGAAAATAATGAATTTAACACATTTTGGAATAATGCTGTAACATAACAAAATGTGGAAAAAGTGAAGCGCTGTGAATACTTTCCTGATGCACTGTATATGCTGCTTTTATTTTATGGGATGCTTTACAGTGACATATATGATGGTGTTACACAACATTCAAGTTCTATAGTTCTTTATCATTATATGTGGTGCAATTTCAAACCGTTCCACTTTATTTTACTCTTGTGAGGTTGTCTTAGTAGGACAAAACAACAGATGAAACAGCATACCATGCTGAGTGTATTCAAAGAGAGAGAGAGAGAGAGAGAGAGAGAGAGAGAACCACCCACAGTCAACTCTTGTCCTCTCATTGCAATGCTGATTTGAAGCGATTCGAGTTTGCATGGAAATAAGTTCATAGTGTCTTGCAGAGTTATGAGATTGGGAGTGGTTGAGTGCTGAGCCATGGCGGGTGCACATTGATCTAAAGTTATAAGGAAACACATTTGAGATGCATGCTCTCTCTCTCTCTCTCTCTCTCTCTCTCTCTCTCTCTCTATCTCTCGCATTACCCTCACAAACAACTCACACACCTACAGCGTTTGTCATTAGCAGTCATTATAGTTCGGCTATAGTATGCTAGTGTGTTTTGAATTACTATGGATAATCTCTACTGTTTATGAATATTCAAACTATTACAGTACTTATAAAATATAAATCAGTAATAAAATTTATTTTCAAATTTTGTGATGAAAATGTGAGTGGTTCTTACCTGTGCAAAATTAATTGGCACAATACCAGGGCATTGTTGTTTGTTGCGAAGACATTGTTATGCGGTTGCTAAGGTGTTATGAGTGTTTTTAGCATGATGCTATGCGGTTGCTAGTGTGTTATAGGTGATTGTTACTTTTAATGCTTAAGTATGTCATTTCTGCGCCACCAAACAGAATTGCAAAAATAAACTTTGTTTTCAAACTAGCTTTCCAAAAACACTCCCCATCTGCCATTTGTCAAATAAAGAGATAGCCCCACAACTAACCAATGGTTGAGTAATGTTGTTGGGGTGGGTCTAAGTGGGTCGCTCAAAACAAACAGAGGGATTTTCAAAGCACCTCTGAAAAAGAGTGCATACAGTTTTTGAGAAAATGTACCTACATATGAATGTCTTTCTTATAGTTGTAACTGCATATTAAGCTGGAATAGGAGAAAGTATTTTAACACTGAAAAAGTTACATACTTCAGCTTTAAGTCTATATGTTTTTTTTCTGTTTTATCATCAGCAACGCGGAAATCATTTACAATTATTTATTTGGCAGATGATTTATCCAAAGCGACTTACAGTGCACTTGTTGCAATCCACCCGGAGCAACCTGGATTTAAGTGCCTTGCTCAAGGACACAATGGTGATAGTTCTTGGGACTGAACCGGCAACCTTCTGCTTACCAGTTTTGTGCTTTAGCCCACTACGCTACCACCACTCCCACCAACTTATAAGTCAGAATGCTTATAAAGAATAGTCATATAGCTCACCCATCATTTATGTTTGCAGCACATGCGTTGCAGGACAAGTTACGTGCTGAAGTTTAATACTTATGGTGCATTCAAGTAATGTCGGAATGATCGTATTTGCAAGTTGTTTGCACATGAACGGCTAATGTCATAATTAACAGTGAACCTGACTTTCTGAGTTGGGAGCGTGCCATTTAAAGAATCACGGCAGAATCAAATTGGTATTGGTAATGATTCAGTTTTACTTGTGGAGTGGTGGTGGGGTGGTGGGCTGAAGCACATAACTGGTAATCGGAAGGTTGCTGGTTCGATCCCCACAGCCACTACCGTTGTGTCCTTGAGCAAGGCACTTAACTCCAGGTTGGTCCGGGGGGATTGTCCCTGTAATAAGTGCACTGTAAGTCGCTTTGGATAAAAGCGTCTGCCAAATGCATAAATGTAAATGTAAATTTGACTGTTCAGGTTAGTTTTAATGCATTTTTGTACTGTTAATGAAGAATGTCCAAAAAAGCCTGCCGGAAAACAAGACTCATTTAGCTGGTTCATCAAAAACTTGGGATTCATTAAAATACCTTGCTTCAGCAAACACCACAAATATGAAGGCATACCTCATTCAAATAAAAAAAGTCAATGATATTGGAGCTATGCACCTAAACTAATTTGTTGCCAGCCATTCTGTTTCAATACAACCATGTTAAACCACAAAAATACCCAAAAATCAAGGTTACAGTGAGGCACTTACAATGGAAGTGAATGGGACCAATATTTGGAGGGTTTAAAGGCAGAAATGTGAAGCTTATAAAAAAAGTACTACCATGAATTATTTTGTTAACTCAGTAATTGTTTACATCATCATTTTTAGTTGGGGTTTTATTGTTAAACACTGTGAGAAATTGGATTTGCAGCACTGGTACCACAGTATTGCATGGCAACTAAATTGTAAAATTAGACATAACTTTACACAGAAAAGGTTAATAGCAATTTCATCACTCTAAAATCATGTTAACATGCATATTGTTTATGCCTTGTGGCTATACTTTTGAAATGGTGAGTATTTTAACGTTTACGGATTGGCTCCATTCACTTCCATTGTAAATGCTGTCAATTGAGCTTAACTTGAATTCCATTAAAGAACGTTTAAAAACCTATTGGATGGGATGAGCATAGGAGAAAGGGGAGTGAAAGCTCATAGACTAGTGTGGGTTGGTATGAAGAATGAAAGGGCACCTTTCTGTATTAATGAGGCATTGATTTCCACATCACTAAATAATGAATTTATAAATTAGGTCTAACCATAAAACAATGTAACTGAAATCTGCCCACTCAGGGAGATTCCTATGGTACAAATGAATCATGGAGTTGACCATGAGCGTCACATTAAACAGCTTTTGCTTTCTCTCTCTCATAAATGCAAACAAATATACAAAATAAGATGCAGTATTTACTGTCTAGACATATCTCACAAAAATGTGATGCAGATCGTGTACTTTGTCAAAGGGTATTGAAGGAATAGTTTGCACAAAAATGTAAATTCTCTCATCATTTACCCTCATGCCATCCCAGATGTGTATGACTTTCTTTCTTTTACTAAACACAAACAAAGATTTTTAGAAGAGTATCTCAGCTCTGTAGGTCCATACAAAGCAAGTGAATGGTGATCAGAACTTTGAAGGACCAAAAAGCACATAAAGGCAGCATAAAAGTAATCCAAATGACTTCTGTGGTGAAATCCATGTCTTCAGAAGATATATGATAGGTGTGGGTGAAAAACAGATCAATAGTTAAGTCCTTTTTTACTATAAATCTCAGCTTTCACTTCCACTTCCAAATTCTTCTTTTGTTTTTGCCGATTCACATTCTTTGTGCATTCTGCGGATTTGTTGTCAATTGTCAGAGCTCCAAAAAAGGGGCGGGAGCTCCAAACCACCAGAAAATATATGGGGAGTGCCTAGCCTTATCCTTTCCCTAACGTGTGTGGATGTGATGCCCCCATTTGGTTTTGGTGCAACCCCTTTTGGAGTAACCCTATCCTCTTTTGTAGATTCCACCACCATTTCTGCAGCAATACCTACTTGCCTGCTTATGGAGCACATTGTTACATTTCACTTCTTTCCAGCTAGATAATGACAAAAATATGTATTTGTACCAGACAGAAAACAGAAAACAGAAAAACTTGAGAAAACCAAAAAGTGCAAGTTTGTGCCCCGCTCTTCCCTTCCTTTTTTTTCTATATCAAACCATTGCAATACCATTTACAGCTACATTTACATATTAGGATGATGCCATTATTTTATGGGCTTGCACCATGGTAGTACCATTGAATTCTCTGAGGTTTTTTGGAGTAGCATGTAAATCCCATAGTTCATGAATATGGTAATCAATTAATACCATGGTATTTATCAATGTATCATGGTGATACCATCTTCAGTACCATGTTTTTTTTTTCTTTGTTAGGGGACCCTTGAGGCATATAGGCTTAAATGCATTTATTCCCTATAATGATGGGCACTTTAACATTTTATTGATGTTTGCTCAATTGAAAACCTGTTCAGTGTCATTTCTTCTCAGCATGTCTACCCATTTTATGCATAATATATATAGGGTAAATTCAGCTATTTTTAAATAACAAGGCAATTTTTAGTGAATAAAGTCAGTTCTCCTCAATTTCAAAGGTACAGAGTACCACAGATTTAGTTCATCACACTACAGTATCAATGGACATGTTCCACTAATGTTTTATAAGCAGATTTAATTTTTTTTTTTTTTTTTTTTTTTTTTGCTATCATAATCATTTACAACAAACTTATTTTAGTGAAACATATTGCATGCAAATTGTGCATTATTACAATAAATGTTGGGAATTTTGTTATCTAATATAATGCAATGCACTTCATACATTTTTAAATGTGTCTTAAGTGTCCAAATATTTTTTCTTGGAAAACAAAAAAAACTAAAGAGTCCATGAACCCAAGGCCATAACCTTGTCTTGAACTTTTAGAGCTGCTTAAAATATCTATTTCTATGTTCCAAGAACAAGTAACAGCTTTATGAGTTTTGAACAACATAATGGTGAATAATGAGTGAGTAAAAGTACATTTTCCATTTTATGGTGAACTGCTCCTTTAACTGGTGGCTCATCCTCAAAATAAGATCTCTTTTATAAGAAAACTCTACAAAATTAATTATTGATTAAAGACATAAAGAAAATATTTAGAAAATCTTAAATTAAAATTTTCAATTTCAATTTTTGTCTAATAATATTTGCATTAAAAATGTATAACACTGTCCTTGCCACCAGTGGCGTCATTTAATCATCATTTAATACAAAAACATGAAAACATTTTCATAGATTAAAACCTAAAAATAACTTACAGAACGTCCTGTATAAGTTATTTATAGCTTATGCCACAATAACCACCATGCAACGTTCTGGGAACGTTAGTTTATGATTATAAAATAAAGAACCTAAAGAGAAGGGGTGGTAAAAAGTGCGCACCCCGCGTAAGCGCGCGCAGTATCTCGTAGTGAACTACAGTTCTTTCACCGCGCGCACTCTAAAGTCATTTTTCCGCGGACACTGTAGTATGTAAACCATCTCTGGCACGAAGACACCGGTTCCTTATTTTGTATCGGAGCGGGCTGGCACTGGTTTGGAAGGCAGGTCTAAGGATCTGGGAGATACTGGAACACTCTCCTCGTTCATTCGCATCCACTCTCCTCCCCACACTATCGTAGCAGTACAGAAGCCAACAATCAGACAGCTGTCGACTGCCGGATTGAGTCGCGCGCTACAACACCAATGCCGGGACACCGCGCGCGCAGACAGTTCTCTCGCGCACGGACGTGACCGCAAGAATGGACAAAAGGAACTATTTCGCCGTTCTGTTGCTCGCTTTACATCTTCAATTCACATTTGGAGAGTTCTTTCCAGGTAAGTTTGCGTTGTCTTGTACATCTTTTGGGCACTTTGTGGAGGTTGCGCGTGGTTGCCCGTAAGCCAAGACGGGATGAAAGTTGAAAAATTCAGTCGTTTTTAACGGCACCTTGACGGAAGGCGAAGCGTAATGTTATGGAGATGTATTTCACCACATTATTGTACGTTTGGTGTTGCTTCCGAGCTTTATTCGTTTTATAAAGACTTTTTGTGGTAAAGCTTAGATTTATAACGGATATGTATCGTTGTTATAGATAAACAAATGGATGAGGGAACATGTTTGCCTCCGTTTTTTTCGTATAAAAGACTACTCAAGGCATTAGAATATACATTTACGCTTTAAATAATATACTTATAAATATCTGTATGAATAGAGAAAAGTTTTCTCTGTCAATAAGCAATTCGTAAGGGGCTTGTGATGGAAATGTATGTCGGTAATCTGTGCCAGGGAAAATATTTAACATTTTTATTATTCATAATATTTTTTTTTTTAACGTTTATTATTGATCGTTTTGGAGCATTGGTGAGCACAGCGATCGAATCTTAAAATAGTCTCGTGTCTGATGCGAGAGACTCGGCGTCCGCACTGTCCCGGCAGGATGCAATTCATTTCTTCGCCGCCCGGTGGCGCTCCGGCCACATCCAAACCTTGAACTTCAGATTTACTGATTGATTCCGAGATCGGTGTAAAATGGAAACAAGAAACTTTTCTTTTGTTTCGAAAACTATAGTTTGTTTTGAACAAAATGTCTTAGCCCTAAATATGGTAGTGATTTCAAAGAAATGACTTAAACAGAAGCACCAAATTACAAGATAATCATGGTGTAGAAATAGCAATGCAGGTAAATGAAAGATGTTTTCTGAAAAGAACTTAACCAGTGTTCAGATGTGCAGGAAGAAACTATTCAAGGCAAAGTAAAGAGTTGTCTATTTTAGAAAGGTAGATTCATTTCCAAATAGCTTGTAAGCTGTGTAAAGCAGAAAAAGAAGAATTTCCACATGAAACATGTCTATTTCACAGCATCTCCACTTTATGACAATACAATAAAACAAAAGCCAAATGCAATTTAAAAGCTTGGTAATCCGTATAAATAATGTTCAATTTATTTAGCATAAAAGTTAAAGAGTTAAACTGTTGGAGGATTAAGTTAGGCTAATCAATTAGGTTTGTTTACTAGCCTATATGTTCTACATAATATTTAAAAAGTAATTTCCACAATGTTCATCAATAGACAGAATGATAAATCAATAGTCTTCACTTGTTTCAATTTCAGGGGTTGACTTATGCAACCATGAATATCTCTTATAAAATCTGTTCATGTTTGAATGCACTCTGGTGCTTTAAATACACAGTTACCTGTTGAACAAATATGATTTTCTCATATTATACCCTTTACGTCCAATGTACCATAACATGTTCGTTTTATAAGCTCCCCCAGACCAGTATTTTAACATTTCAATGCTTTAAGATGCACGTCTGTAGTCTCGTTCTTGTTGCGGGGATAATTTGTGTTCCATTCTGTCTCCGCTTGTAATTTTGGCAGGGCCAACAAGACTTTCTCTGTGCTCCAGTGAACAGCTTGACAAGTATAGACCTATCTTTATTCACCAGTCTGAAAAAATGAAAGCAGGGCTCAACTCTCAACATATAAAGACACTAACTTTATATTTTGTTTTGGGATATGGTATCACGGTACTTGTCAAAACACATATAATCATTCAGTCCCATAGTATATATTAAAATACCTCGGTATTAGCATCTAAGACCATCCCTGTAATTTTTTTGGCATACAGGCCAAATCCATTTAATCAAATTTATCCCACATGTTGGGCAGCTTTTAAAAAGATGTTCAAGTGTGCAGTTGGTGGAATGTCATCCACAGTATTAGTAGGTTTACCCCTTTTATGCCTGGTAATATAGTCTTTAGATTTTATTTTGGGTAGTAATACATTTAGAATGGCATAAGTAACTTTATCCAGCAAAAAAAGCAATGAGAATATCATTTGTATCAAGACATAGATATACGTGACATAATTGTAATTTATTGCGGGGCCAGATGAGTTGAACAAATTCAGAGACATAATTTTATTTGCCTGCCAGAAGTTTTAATTTCATTGAGGTTGCACAGAGAGGCCTATTATTAATAAGAATGATTAATTAAAACTAATGAGAGATCATACACCCCGAGGGAGCTGTGGATTTGTCTCTCTCTCTCTCTCTCTCTCTCTCTCTCTCTCTCTCTCTCTCTCTCTCTCTCTCTCGCTGTCTCTTGCTCTCTGACAGCAACTCATTTGCAACTCAGTGAAGTCTCTTATCATCTGCGCACTGCCAGACTAATAGCTAATCCAGAAGCTGCCAGACTACAGGATAATCCAGTTCGACTGCTCCCTCCGAATGTGTGTGTGTGTGTGTGTATGTGTGTGTGTCTCTCTAATGCTTTGAGATGAATACTCATATTCCTGAGCATTAGACAATATTTATGTGTCATTTCCCCTTAAATGCATGAGAATTTCACCAAACACTCTTACACGATCGGGTCTTTAGAGACCCTCCAAGTATTTCTGTCACAAATGGATCTACACAATGCCCAGACAGTGTCAAATATTCAAAATATTTTAACGACGATTATTAAATACTAGAATAAAATACATTTTGATGTTTTATTTTTCATATATCAAAAAGATAACGCAACAGATCAGGACAAATCTAGAACAGGATTGATTACTTTAACACTGAAATTTTATGAGACGCGAATGGCTGTCAATCACATATTGAGATACACAGAACATAAGATACACATAAGCTACACAAGTATTTTCTCAGGCACTTATTGAGTTTAAATGGATGCACAACTTACATAAAGTACTTTCAATAGTACACCCCAAATGACAATAGTAATATCGTACTATTCATGTGTTACACTTGCTATAGTTTACTTCCATGTTGTATTTTTGTTTTTGTTTTTTTGTTATGCTATTTATTAGAGTAAGATTTAGGAATACTAAAGAGATGTGGGCACATCTCCCATAAAATGGATGAGTTCATGGCGTGGAGTGAGGTCCCAGGTCACTAAAGACCCAAAGTATGTTTTAAGGGTTAAATATGAATCAATTGAAGGATAAACTTAAGTGTTAAGTGTTTGTATAGCTGATGACTTTTTATTCACTCATATTCATTTATTTTCATGAATTTTACATTGGCAGTACAGAATAGATTGGTTACCAATTCATGTGCAGTCATTATGTTTAATATTTCAGGAGCTTATGTGAACTACAGCCGAGATGTTTTTAAAGTCAGTTGTTGAAGGAGAGGAGTTAAAATAAGAGGGCTTTTTGTTGGCTCTGCGCCTGTAAAAGCGCTTCATGGAAATCGACGCCATGCTGTTGTGTCACGTGACTCGGTGCAGCAGAAGTTTAACCCTTAAATGACAGTCTAGAGGCTTGTGAACAGTATTCAGGCCGTTTGTGCATTGCATATAGCGAAGCCAAAATACAGCGTCCTAGCATGTGGACGTGGGGTCGCGCGAGGTTAAAAAGTACATTTTCAGTCAATTTTGATTTCATGTTAAATTTTAACACGACTTTGCATAAAAATTACATTTATATATGACTTTTTAGCTCAAAATGTAGCTAAATGAGAAACACAATGATGCCTGCATCTACTTTCCAGACCTGGACTTAGTTCATTTTTTCCAAATATTTGCCAACACTCTCCTTTACAGACATTAGAAATGGTGAGGATGGGCTTTGTACACATTGTGTTAAAGTGGGTAAAAGCTTGTTCCCTCTCCGACCACTTTGGCTGAGCCCTTTACCCATTTCTAATGGCAGCCCCTGTGCTGGAACCCCTCTCTATAGGTCAAACAAGAGTAAAAAAGTGCTAAAAACTGTCAGTAACATAGAAACATTGTTAAAAAAATACTGGAAAGGAAAGAAATAGACTTCACACTTTGTTCGATTCAGAGATCTCAGAGGAATTTTGTCTGATATGTGAATGCACACACAAACACATCCTGTATATACATGAGATTAATCACTATATCCACAACATATATGTATTATTACAACTTAAGTCTGCACAGTGAAGTGAATGAACAAGTGAACTTGAACTAAGTTACTGGCTAGTCATAATCTGCATAACTTGGTTAGGGTTAAGCGACACGCAGCAAGAGTGAATTCTCGCTGAGGCTGCCAAGGGTAAATAAGCAGGCAACTCTATAAGCCTCACTCTCTTGCAACTTGTTTGGAAACAAGACGAGTAGTCTGACTGCGATGACTCCCCGTTCTGTTGTGATTGCCGATCTTGAGTGAGATGGAGAATCGCGTCTGAGGGGGAGGAATAACAATGCAAGAAATCAGGGAGAAATCAAACACAGAGATAGACGGACAAGAGGTAAGCCGAAAAAACCCAACACTTGAAGTGGACGCAGAAATGAGACACCTGAGAGGACTTTGCAAGGGCTGTCGGGACATAATGGATTTCGCACACACACAGAGGAACATGATTATTTCCCGTGTGTCCATTAGAAAGCACCAGGGCTATAATTGTTTTTCTTTGACCTGCTTGTTATCGCCCTGCTCTTGGGTTGCCAGGTTTCAGCGCGCCACTCTTGCCCTCTGACAAGCTGTCACTCAGCGGCCTGTTTAGTATTCGGGTGGGTGAGAGAGAGAGAAAGGCAGACTGTCAGAGGTGTTATCTGCATGACTGTGCTGGTCTAATTCTTCCCACTTATTCTATTTGGCTGACTAAATGACAGCTCAACGGTGGAGTGCAGGCCAAGTCCACTATAAATGAGATGTCTCCTCATACTGTATCGAGAGTGAATCCTTTAGAGATGCCATATTTAATACCTGAGGAGTTATTTGAAGCCACAGATTTCGAAAGGGTCAGTATTTAAAAGGACAATTCACCCAAGAGATTAAAATCGTTAATGATATCGAAATGTCCACTTACATCCTTGACTGTATTATCACTCAATCCATATTAAAAAAATGTCCCACTGTGTAACAAAAAAGGAGATATAGCTCCAAAAAGTACAGATATGACCTTATTTTTCAGGGAATCTAGGGTGATTATCAAACGTGAATGTGGACCACTTCCGATATCAGCTACTTCCAGCTATTTTAGCTATACACAAATACTACATTATGCTGCTTTATACTACAGGCTGTCAATATATGTCGATATATTGTTATCATTAATTCCGATTTTCATAAACTCATCGGTTTTCAGCGCATATAGTTTTACCGTTTATAGCATTTTGCCATTGTTTTGTCACACACTGTTGCTGCAGCCAGGATGAATGATAGATCAGGCGCTGACATGGACACACCAGCAGAGAGAAGAAAGCTGCCAGGAAAATGCTTCTTTAACTTGTTTCATCTTGGCAAAATGAAAAACGAATTTTACTCTCCGTTCTTATCAGAGAGCATTCTATCTTTCTTAGCGGTGTATAGTAAACAGACACGCAGATCACACATTCAGTATGGCTTATGAAACATCGCCATTGGAATGAATTAAATATAAACGTCATCTGAGGTTTTGAATGGAGGTTTACATGGACACAAGAAAGACTGCATCGTCAAGATCTCGGTAATGAAATAAGCAGATTTTTACCGTCTCTTCAGCACAACAACACGCTGCAACAAGTGAATGATTTACTTACTCTTTTCCTATAAATGCTGACGTTAGAAAATGATCTGACATTAGAACATAATTCTGCTGTACATCCTGTGGTTGTGTGATAGTTTACAAGTCAATATCACTAAATTCTGTTATTATAACCTACTAGTTATTTAAATTGCAGTCAATGGCAGAACTTTGTCACAATCACCGGAAATGCAGCCAGATCAGTTTTTTATTTGGAGCTTGACAGCTAATGGTCACCATTGATTCTCATTGTATGGGAACGTGCCAGTCAATAAAATTAAATAATAATACATGTTTCAAGTGACCTGAGTGCGTAAATGATAGACATGAATGATGAATAACATTTTTGGGTGAACTAGACTCTCCCTTATTTTGTTTATAGTACAGTGTCTGTTACAGTACAAACTTGGTGGCGCCAACTCCTTCCTTTTGAGGTCTCACCTCTAATAGGTTTCATATAGAACTGTGAGCTAGTCCATTGGTAAAAGAAAGGGAGAAAATGAAAGCGAGATACTCCATTCCTCTTTTATCCATTTCTTCAAGGCACAAACATCCGTTCCCCTTCAGTCAGCACTCTCCAGCAGGGTCATGCTTATTCTGGACGGGCAGAAGGACCCTCTCTGATGTCCGGGTGTCGGGGGATTTAATGTGTGATAAAAGTAATTACAATTTTTTTTTCCACCTTGGGTGCAAGGACGGATTTACAGCCATCATCACTCTGCCTTAAAAATGAATGAGAGTTAAAGAGGAGAGAGAGGTGAAAAGAGAGACAATGTCAAAGAGTACGAGAGAGAGAGGAGACTGTAATATTTAAGAATCTATTTGAAAATACAGATTATTTTTGCAATTCCATTTGGTGACATTACTGGTGCAGAAACACTTACACACTTAAGCATTAACCCTTTAAGCTTTAACCCTTTGAAGGTATTTTTAAAGATCTCTGTTTCAGTGGCATACCCAAAATTAAAGGCTTATAACACGACCAAACAAAAACAAGGAAGTTCAAGTGTTTGGTATCATTGTTAAAAAAACTTTTCACATTTTTTAATGATATAGATTCTGATAAATTCTCCAAGAAACTGTTGAAAATCAAATTTATCATTTTTTCCCCCCTGATTTGACATTAAATATCTATGTGTGTAAATAAGGTGTCTCCGGAAAAACTGCTTTTGTTTTGTTCCCAATCATATTAACATATTAACACGCTATGTGACTAAAAATGTATATATTTGGCAACTGGCTGGTAAATGTTTAGATTTCACTCACCAGTGAATTCATTGAGAAGTACAGTGGTGGAGTATTCAGTAGCGAGATCCTTTCACTGTGTGTTGACATTAAAAGTTTTTCCAGTTTAATGTGTCCAAAGATCATTACACGTGACCATTTGTCACTGAATAATGTCTTATTCAGTTGTTGTTCATAAACAACCAAAAAAGATCATTTAAGCACTGATGAGATAAAGCCTTTTGAGTCTCTCTTGTTAACATGCACTCATTTAAAGATGCTGTTTACAGAAATGCAGGATTCCCTTAAAGAGACAGTACTGGTTTTTAGAGTCAACAAATCAGTGTAAATAGTACAAATTATACAATTAAACAATAAAAATATAATAAATGTAACGTAATATAATATTAGATTTATTGATTAAATAAGTTGATTTGATCATTTTTAAAAAGCAAAAATGTGACCAAAATTCTGAAAAACGAAGAAAATATAATTAGTAAGATAAATATTTTCATATTGCACCTATTTTGAAGGTCCACTGTATAATTCATAGAATTAGCTGGGAGAGAATTTAATTAATATATAAGCAAAAGGGACACTATAATGGAAATATACTCAAATTAATCGATATCGGAATTGAATCGAGAGCTTGTGAATTGGAATCTACATTTACATTTATGCATTTGGCAGACGCTTTTATCCAAAGCAACTTACAGTGCACTTATTACAGGGACAATCCCCCCGGAGCAACCTGGAGTTAAGTGCCTTGCTCAAGGACACAATGGTGGTGGCTGTGGGGCTCAAACCAGTGACCTTCTGATTACCAGATTACCAGTTATGTGCTTTAGACCACTACACCACCACCACTCAGAAATCTGTATCGATACCCAGCCCTAGTCCACAGTAACAGAGACAATTTTGTGTTGATATGACAAAGCAATCAAGTCACAGCATTACAAAAATAATTTATCATAGTTTACAAAAGTGTCTAAAAGCCTCTCTATGCATACACAACAATGACGGTTTGCATAGCATGGAGACATGATTTTAGTAATGAGATTTTACAGAATGAGTGACTTTTGACTCAATGAGACTGCATCATCGAGTCTGTGTCATGTACTTGTCGCAATCTCCTTTTGGCCATATGTAACAGTCACCAATCACATGTCTCTCTGCCCAAATATGGATGATTTTTGCACCTCAGTCCGATTGGTTTATCACTCCATGACTCTACATAATTTCCGATGACACCATCTGATCCAGGAAAGCTAATGTTTTTTCAGCCAGATTGCAAGATGTCAAATGCTGTGTGCACATTGTGTTTTGTGTGTATTATCTAAAGATCTATACATCTGATTACCTATATGCGGGCTTGTTTGAAAGATAATCGCCTCCTATAAGTAATGGTATGTAATATTTTACTGTTCACATGATACATAAATGTCAAAGACATTTATTTAGCTATTACTCGCTATATTTTTGTCTGTGAGTAAAATAGGCTTGTTGTATTCTACTCTTTGAGAGCTTTCCTACAACATATGACACATAGCTATTTGATGAGTTTGATGTTTTTACTTTTGCATATGTACAGTTCTAATTCTTTTTATAAATTATTTTTTATAATCTTTTTTTTTTCTCACGGGCCATTCAAGCTTAAATGTTTAAATGGGTCATATCATAAAAGACTGAATTTTCCTTGATCTTTTGAGCTTGAACTCTTCAATGTACTATGTAAACATAGAGCTGAACATCGGAGCTGAAAACTATTTAAACTTCAAAAGTATTTAATTACAGTTTCTAATGGTCATTTAGCCTACATTTATTTATTTAGCAGACAGTTTTATCCACAGTGACTTACAAATGTGGAATGCAACATCATAAGGGATTCATCTTAATGAAGCAATAATGTGAGAAGTTAAGCAATACAATATTATATAAATGCTTAGTAACTCAAAAAAATAAAAATAAATATGACTAGAATGGACCTTAGGGGTTTAATAATTAAGCACAAAATAATGACAACCCTTTGTAAGAGAATACGTGGATTTAATTTAAAAAAAAAAATAAAAAATTGTTGCTATTTTCTCTGGGAAATGTGGTGGGTTTTTTTTCAAAATAAGCAAGGATAAGGTATTCTCTGACATCTCATTTTGAAATGAGAACAGCCTTTACATTCCTATTAATGCAATTAAGCGGATGATTTTTATAAAGTGTCTTAAAGTGCATTCTAGCTATATGATTGTAACTATTGCTAGCACCATGCTCTGCCAGGAATAATTATTACTGTTCACCTTTTGATTAAACAAGGCAATGTTTAAAACATTTCCGGACATAGAGCTAACTATTTGGCCTGTCAATCTTTTATTCACCTCCATGTGGGTGGCAATTGAGCTGTTTTGTTGCTGTAGTGTGTGAGGCCCAATTATGGTGTCATTACGGCTGTGACATCGGCTCATTTGACGCCCCATCAAATCACTGTCACTCTCCATGCAGTCCTGTCACAATGACGCTCTACAAATCAATAGAGCAATAAAAGGCTTTGGACAAAAAACAACAAGGGACTCATTTGAATGCGACACCTTATACCTCTCTGTCCTGAACACAGGGGTTGGATTTCTATTCACTGCAGTAAGTGTCTCAAAGGCAGCATCCTAAGTGGTGCTCATAGCTACAACCAAAAAAGGGGGAGGGAGATAGAGTGAAGGCAAGAAAACAAGAAACAGAGAAGTGTTAAAATAAAGCAATAAGCCATAAGAGGCTGTGCATTGTAGTAATTGTACCACAGTTAAAGTGTGTTGTTGGGCATGATGTGAAGCAGATGGGGCCGTTCACAAAGAACACATTCTTTCGTAGAGGGAGCGAAATGGAGGAGAGTAGAACGCAGGGTTCTCAAGATGCTTTCTTTTACTATACTTTTTTTTTTTTTTACTATACTTTAATTAAAAAAATCCAAACACACAGAAAGAACTCAGAGAGCCAAATATGTGCTTTGTCTCACGAATGTTTACAAAGACCTACAATTTGAAAACATTTAAAAATACATAAAAAAATAGTTAATACGGATTGCAGGAATGTGTCCTGTGTGAATGGCCCATAACCATAACAATTTCCGCCACATGTAGTGTTGGGGAAGCTACTTTTAAACAGGAACACTGCGACACGCTACTCATAATTAAGTAGTTAAGCTACAGTCAAACTACACTTTTAAAAAATAGAAGTTAGCTACACCACAAGTTACTATCAAAAACTAGCTAGCTACGTTTAAACTACTTAATGAGGCAATATTGTTTTTTAAACGTTACTATCAAAACAATAGTATTAATAACAAAATTGACCCTAATGACATTTATTAATCAATGTATTAATTAAATACATTTAATGTGTTTAATTAAATATATTAAATGTATTTAATACATTTAATGAATAGTAACAATACAGTTAATAATGGCCATAAAATAAAATACAACTGTATAAAATAAAAACCAATAACATCAGACGCCATTAAAAAATATTTTTTATACAGTACAATACTTCACACTTTTCAGTCCTGCTGTGGCCAGGTGTATCCTACTTCCCTATAAGCCACATTTTTATGACAAACTCTCCTTGGGCTGGCATTTTTTGTTCTTGCCACATAATATTTAGTGTGGATAATCTGTGAATAAAGACTCAGGGCTTGTTTCTCCCCTCAATTGGTTTCATGCTCATTTTATTTTACGACTTTTTTGCCATTGACATGCAAGTGCTGGTTTACAGGTCACATACAGATGTTGCTCTACAAATATTTGCTCTCTTTGTTCAGGTCCAAAAGAAGTGGACGTATTGTCATCCTAGATTGTTGCATAATAATTGTAACGATCCACACCGTCTTTGGTT
Source organism: Moxostoma hubbsi (assembly GCA_032164185.1). NCBI lineage: Eukaryota > Metazoa > Chordata > Actinopteri > Cypriniformes > Catostomidae > Moxostoma > Moxostoma hubbsi. The sequence continues at coordinate 6,653,396 of JAVLUX010000010.1, read as the reverse complement.
TGTGTACCTTTTTATTTAAGTTTTTGGCACTTTTTATGTTCCACATTGTTCTTTGTTTATGCACTCTTTGAGTTTTGGCACCTTTTATGTTCCGTATTGCCTTTTGTTTTTATGAACTCTTATTTTGAAGTCTTGTCAAGTCCTGTTTTCCCTCCTCGTCCAGGTGTCTGGTTTTCATTGGTTTATTGTTTGATTTATCTTGTTATCAGTTCTAGTCTTGTCATTGGTTTTAGTTAATTACCTTTTTACCTTGTTATGAGTTCTGTTTGTCCATTGGTCTATGTTTCCCCTTGTTTTGTATTTAAGCCCTCATGTTCACCTTGTCCTTTGTTGGTTGTTGTTCTATGTTTGAAGCTCTGTTCTTGAATCCTGCCTTGGTCCGTGTTCCTGCCTAAGCCCTCCTTGCAAGACCCCCGTGTTGTTTTCTTGTGTTCATTTCTTCATTTTCCCCTCGTGGAGGTTTCATTTGTTCCTGCGTTTGTATTTGCCTTTACTTTTGAAAATTTTAATAAAGCTGCATTTGGATCCTTACTCCCTCGTCTGCCCTCTTCATCACAATAATACATGCCATAAATTATTTCTTTTACCAATCATTTGATTTATTTTACTTAAAATTACTTTAAATAATAGTTAACTAAATGCTAAGAAATTGAGAAATCAAATAGTTCTGCATGATAGTTATTGTTGTAATAATGAATTAATGTATACGGTATATTTATAAATATTATAATAATTCACTCGCGGCTCCCAGTAACGCACAGATGATGAGAAGTGAAATAAACATATTTAGAACAGAAACAAAATCCCTCAAAAGGCAATTATAACTTTTTGAATTATTTTATTTAAAACAGTAAATGTAAATATGCTGTAGTGTGATCTATTAAGAACAAAGTGTCTGAAAGATTCTTGGTTTCATTGAAAAATAATAATAATAATAATAATTATTATTATTTTCAGATTTACCTGCCCTATACCTCTTGTAGAGGTAAACAAATTGTGGTTGCTCACTTTACATAACCATCAGACAATATCTTATTATCCAAGTGAGCTGTAATAAACTCTCAGTAGATGGCAGTAATTCAATATTTTTTTTAAATCTGCCATTACAAAAGAAGTAGTGGACGCTGCCTGATTCTGATCAGCTGACAGAAATATGCTGCCAGATCGTCAGACGTTTTGTCAGTAAAGTTTGGCTTCTACACAATAATGAAGGCTATTAGTTACAATCTGACCAACATGATGTAGCGCTTGGTCACGCTACACTGTTACTTGCTTGAAAAGTTAGTTCGCTACTGGAAAGGTTTCTCTGTTTTAAAAGCACCTGAGCTACTGTCATGCTTCTGAAAAATGTAGTTAAGTAGGTAGCGTTGCTACATGTAGTTAGCTAATCCCCAACACTGGCCACATGGTATAATTCATAAACCTAACTAGATTGTTTACAACTGCCAACCATAGTTGCAACTTTGCACAATAATGGTCAAAGGTGTGTGTCTATCAGCATTTCACAAAGACTTCAAACGCATCTCATCCAATCAGAATTTAGAGTTGGTACTTACCATCAGTTTTGTAAATTTGCCCACCAAGTAATATACTTATTTAGCCTAAATGTAGGTGATATTTTAGATTTGTACATTTGGTGCATTAATATAGATCCGAGCTGATTTGCAGTCACAGTTGTGCCAGTTTTACCATGGGTTCCAAAGCCTCATCCAATCAGATTTTAGTGCCATAACTGTACATTTTATAATTATGATTATTAAATCAAAGGAGATAAATGTTGTCGGACAGTTTGTAGAGCTTAAAACTCACTGTTTTTAAGCAGGATTGAAGTGAACCAGGTGCAAAGGTTCCTCTGAGAGAAAATGAGGTGGGGAGGGGTTGAGATAAAGAGGATGAGGGTAATGTTTGCTGGAAGTGGTTATCCTGTGTGAGAAGTAAAGAGATGATTCAGGTGATTTCAAAATGATTCAGACAGTGCAGATCTGGAGAGAGCTGAGGAACCATCATATGGCTGGCATTGCGAAATATCCTTTCCGTCTGTTTACTTTACAGTTTTTCACAAATAAAAAACATACACTCATACGCCAGCACTCACACATCGTAAATTCCATCAATGAATCCATCAATGAATTCCATCTAATTGGATTGAGACAGAGGGTATTGAATGTGGGTATAGATTTGATTAATTGACAATTAAATCTGTTATTAAGAAGACAGATTGCGTTGGGTTGTAAGTAAATCTTAATTTGAATAGCAGCAGAAAGGTGTATGGCTGTTCACTTCTTTATGATGTAATTATCCAAAATCCAGCTGTTATTCAATGTATCACTGCAAACATGGTATCCACATTAACAGACTGGTGAAGAACTCTAGGCCTGCTATGGGTTTAGTCTGCTAAAAATCAATCAAATTTTGAAACTACCTTCCAGCATTATAAACAAGTGTGCATCTGTGGACTTTCTGTGCATCCATTTGCTTATTTTATTCATCCATCTGTCCATCCTTCCTTCCATCCATCCATCCATCCAAATACTGTATAGTAGTATGTCACATTTTGCTCTGCACCACACACTTGATCCACCAGGGGAACACGTGTGGGCTAATGTAATGAGATGAAGTACCATTAATTGGTTGATCCAGTTTTGCACTGAAGATACTGTGTGGATTGTTTTACTGTATCATTGTTTTAGTCATGCTGCTACTTTATTACTAAAAACAGATGCAGTTTCTCAGTCTTTTCAGCCACCTGTCATTCAATCCATCTTGTTGTCTGTAGATTTAGAGCAAGTAGACTTTTCATTTAAAAGTAAATACAAAATCAAAATGACTATAACTTTATTTACTTTGTTAAAACATGTTTTTTTTTGCATGACAAATGGGTGTAGATGCAACCTATTCCATAGGAACAAAAAAATGTTTTAGCAAAATGTAATGACTTGCACCACCTTTAAAATTACTTTCGTTTTTGGCTGATGACATCAGTCCATCTTACTTTTTAACCCCACTCCTATAACCACATACAGAGACCACTTTTCACCATTCAATGTATTCCCCACCTTTTTTCCTTCATTAATATCCTGTTTCACTCAGAAATACATCACATTAAGCCAAAGACACCCTTCTGATGGGTATTTAAACACTGTAGTCTAGACTAACAATTAAAAAATGGTGCAGATGGAATGCGAGAGCGTTTTCTGTGTGAACAGCCCCTAAATCTCCCTCGAACAGATTGAAAAACGTAATTACCAAGTGGATTAGCTTGGAATGTTGGCCAGTGACAGGATTATGTTCAATGTATAATCATTTGACATCTTAAGCCACTTTTTTGTGACTTTTATTCAATATTTAGCTTGTTTTCCCCAACAATGTCTTTGATTTATACTCATATAAGCAAAAAGGTATATAAACTTACTGAGCACTTTATTAGGAACACCTGTACACCTAATTATTCATGTGATTATCTAATCAGCCAATAGTGAGGCAGCAGCGCAATACATAAAATCATTCAGATGCGGGTCAGGAGCTTCAGTTAATGTGTGCATTAATCATCCAAGTTGGGAACTAATGTGATCTCACTGATTTCAATCATAGCAAATTAGTTGGTGAAACACAGGCTGGTTTGAATATTTCTGTAACTGCTGATCTCCTGGGATTTTCACGCACAACAGTCTCTAGAGTTTGCTCAGAATGGTGCAAAAAAAAAAAACATCCAGAGAGCGGCAGTCCTGCGTACGGAAACTCCTTGTTGATGAGAGTGGTCAATGGAGAATGGCCAGACTGGTTCAAGCTGACAGAAAGGCTACTCAAATAACCGCTCTGTACAATTGTAGTGAGCAAAATAGCATCTCAGAAAACACAACACGTCGAACCTTGAGGCGGGTGGGCTACAACAGCAGAAGACCACGTTGGGAACATTATAAGGACCACAGTGTTCCTAAAAAAGTGCTCAATAAGTGTATATTTGATTATTTGTAATTAATCAGATTATAATGCAGTTAATTTGTTTTATTTTTTAAATCAGTTGACTGCCTTCAACCCTTATATAAAGAGGGGAGAGATATTTGGAAAACACTGGGCTTAACGTTATAAACTGGACGGATTTTTGGCAGAGCTCTGTCAGAAGTCAAGGGGAGGAAGGACAGAGTAACAAGACCACACATGCATTCATTTTTCTTTGAGTTTTCTCAAGGGCTCTGGTGGACATCCAACAGATACTTCTGTCGAACGAGATGGAAGATTTGTTCCCCAGTGGAAGATTAAAAGAGCTTTTAATTTGGGTGGGTAATGGTGATTTGCTGGAGTGGATTCAGGCTTTGGTGCGTTATTTAGGCACTAGTGAAAAGGTCATCCACTAGAGGGGTGATACAGGAGGAGGGGCGGCCGTGTTAAAAGGCTTTAAATGAGAGAGAGAGAGAGAGAGAGAGAGAGAGGTTTTGATAAGGTTGGATAACTAATGATTCTAGTGTATGTGTGGAAGAGTTTTTTTGTGGCATTTAATTGCCTTTTTCAGCGTTCACTGCAGTTAAACTTGTGATTACCTTTTGGTAATGTGGTAAAAATGTGGTTTAAGTCAACGTTAAAATCAAAAAGTGCTCTATTTACTTTCTTAATTAAGATCCTGGGTCTTATTGTGCCTGATTTGAGAGTGAATGTTATTTCAAAGAAAAATGTTTCATTCAAAAATCACATTATGAATGTAAAATGCTGTAAATGACATTTCATGTTGGAAAAAACAAGCAAACAAAAAAAAATAAAAATAAATCATGCCACTGAAAATATTAGTGGCCAGACAAAAAAAAAAAAAAAAAAAGGATACAAACTGGAGAAGAAAATATAAAAATTACTATTTGAAATAGCAAAGTGCATAACGTTCAAATCCATCATATTGTTTTCAAGGTGTACTCTTTTCATATTAAGGCTTTGTCTGCGGGTTAAGCCAAATGCTTTGCTTTTCTCATTCTCTATTGGCTACTTCATCTGCTCTGAACACAAACGCAGTCGTCTTTTCCAGATTGCCATTGTTGAAAGTGACAGTGTTCATTTAAATGTTTCTCCATTCTTTCATCTTCACACATTTATGCCCTGCTGACGGCCATTAATTATGTGAAAACCAAAGCCATCGTAAAAATGATGAATGAGTTACGCCTTCAACATGACAGCGAGGTGCCAAAACCCAACAGGAACTCCTTTGTGTAGCGCATTTGCCTTGATCGCTGTTAATGGGAAGTATTAAAATGATGACTTTTTGACCTAAATCCAGCAAAGATCCCCTCATTATTTCAAATGGCAGAGCATTAGGCTGCTTGTTGAGTTGTGGTGGAGAATTAGAACATTGGTAAACTTGGAAAACTGTGTGCTACCAACTTTGTGGTAAATAGTATGTTCTTAACTTAACACAAGCGCCTTGGGAATTGATTGACTTACTCAAGGACACATTGGCATTGATCTTAGTAGATGTTCAGTGCAGGTTTTGAAATAAGAGTTCTTAGCACTAAGGACTCTCTCATGGACTGTTTTTGGAGTTTTGAATGACCTTAAGCTCAAGGTAACAACACCAGTGTCTCATACAGTACATAACACAAGGTCTTCTTTAGTGTTTAATAATGATTTTTATATGTAGTACATAATGCATAAGTACATAGTACATAATCTTTTTACAGAGTTGCTGATTATAAGCTTTAAGAATTTAATGTATATTTGAGGCCCAGCTTCCCTGCTGCATCTCAGTTATCTTTGCTTTTAGTTCAGCTTGCTGGAGAAACCAAGTGCCAATGCTTTGACTTTTACCCATTATCTTTTCTTTTTTTTACCCATTCGTCCACCCACTCTTTTTATGGACCAAGCACCAAAGGATCAAAATTTTGCCCATATCATGTAGAGACACTCATGACAAAAAGTTATGAGATTTACTATGATATACAAAACCGTACTTGTGTACCGTATCAACTAATTTGAATATGAACCTGCCCAAATGTATGCAAGGCTGTATCTTTGTAACACTTTAGTGTACTGACATGGAACTTGATATACTGTATGGTATACTGTATGTCATCACAAGCATTACTTAAGGGTACCTGCACAATTTCGGTACAGCACAACCTAGTAGTCAAGAAATATGAAAAATATTTTTTGCTTATATATTTGTGTGGAAAGATACCCAATTTTCCTTTGTCGGCCATATTGGGCGTCGGCAATTTTGAATTTTGTTTTAAATTGCTACAAATGCATTGGCGTATCATTACAAAATGTGGTATGTGTCATTGGGGCCATGTCTAGAAGGTATTCAAAATGTTTTGGGACAGCGCCACCTGGTGATCAAAAGATACAAAGAAATGCTTATAAATTTGAAATAATTTGCCTATGGTCATGAGACTTGTGTCCTTAGCTTCCTTGGGACATGCCAAGTATGTTCACAGCAAATTTGCCATGGTCGACCATACTTCCTGTCCTCCACTTTGAATTGAATTAAATTAATACTTTTTCTAAGTCCTCTTTTGTGTCTGATTGGCACAAAATTTTGTGTATACCATCTTATGAAAAGCTTTTTGATTGACCCAATTGTTCTTGTATAACGACTCAACCAATTTAATTTAAATGCAGTATGCCAATAAGGATCTGAGGCTGTATCTCTTCAACTCTTTGGTGGAATGACATTAAACTTCATATATGGCATTTTGACCAAGTCAATACCATATCAATTTACAATACCATATCAATTTGGTAACAGTGCCACCTATTGGTCAAAAGTTATAAGCATTTGTATAACAATGTAATACATAAATAAAATGTTTTCTTTTTTTCACAACTCATCACTCAATCATTTCAATCTAAATGTTTGCCATTGGTGTGCTTGGCCCTGTAAATGCTGCTTGAATCTATAAAGCTTTTTTGAGAAAGTTAATTTAGCACCACACCATCTTGCGTGATATCTCACTAGAAATAATACACCTGAATTAAAAAAAAACACATATCTCCATCATAGGTGATACTTTTGATGCACTCTCAGTGATGTTTTTTTTTTTTTCAAGACTGCATGCAATGTGTGACTGTAGTAAACTGTTTGAAACCTGTTTTTTTACAATTCTGTTTCATGATGTAAGTGACGCAGAATTTACACACCCCAAAAAAACTTCTGTCATCATTTACTCAATATGTTAGGCAGAATGTTATGGGCTGACAGGGTGACAGGGTCATTAATCATTCACTTTCACTGTATGGAAAAAAGAAAGTCATATGAATTTGGAACAACATGAGGGTGTGTAAATGATGACAGAATTGATATTTTGGTCGGAATAACCCTTTATATTTGACAGATGGAATTGCAAAACCCTAACAAATATTGATTTTACTCAGTTGGATCAGTGATGGATAATTGCCTAGAAAATGATCAGCTGGGTTATTAGAGGCCTAGAAAAACAGTATATTCCACGCATGCTAATTTCTTCTGATATACCCTCCAGCCATTCAAACCATCCATTATTTTCTCTCTGCTCTCTCCGCAGTCTATTAGACACAGAGGGTGAGTTATACTGTCCGGCAAAAAAGAATCATGGACAAATAGAATCAGGTGGGAAGGAAAACTAAAACACCATTAGCCGTAATTTGCCCCCATCAGACATACATTCTCTATATATCTACCATATCATCTATCTCTCCTCCTCGTTTCATAGGCGTTGTGTGCACCTGTGTCTGGTCAATACCCACTAGCCATTAGTTGATTTATCATCATTATTGTCTGTTCATACCTGCGGTTTATTTGACAAAGCTTTAGCACGCCAGGTTTCCAGCCCCTATAATGGTCAACTCTCCATCATTGAGACTGTAAATATCTTATAAGAAAGAGCTGAAAGGATAAAGTGAAAGAAAAGACGGGTGGGTGGGCCTTCCTGTATTATTTAGTGGTGTTTGCTAAGGCAAGCATCACTGTTACTATTGCTCATTCTTTATGTTATAGATTTGAGCAAAACCACAGGGATGATCTAAAAGATTATCGGTAAATGCAAATGAGATGTAAGGCAATGCACAGATGGTGCAGAGTGCAGGAGATCATAAATGAGAGAAGAGCCCTCATTGCTTGAACTGTGCATTTGTTTTATTTAAAACAAGTAATTGTTCCACAGCATTGGAGTTGGCCCGAAATCTACGCAAGCATCTGAATAAAACTTCTCTTGCCAAGCAATCTTGTTTTCATGTAGTTGCATTTTCAAAATTTGTCTGAATTTAATTTAGAACATAACACATGTGTGTTGCATTCTCAGTGTTGCCACAAGAGGCGCTGTAATGGGTTTTCACTTTTAAGTCAACTTCTGTCATGCTGGAGCTGCTGTTTCAACATGACTTTTTTATACAGTTTATTCATGACCTGTTGACTGCTTGAAGTGATCTGATGATTTTACCTGGTGAACAAAAAAATAAATAAAAATATGTGAAAATATCCCATAGACTTTGTTGGACAGTTCTGTGTCATATCTGGGGACCAGAATAGAGCACAACAGTGCCCACCCACATATGTGTGCATATGATATGTTACCTAACAGTCCAGTAACAGAAATGCCCTGCAGGAGGCACTTGAAGCATAAAGTTTGACCTTTTGTACATCCATTAAAAGAGTTGTAAGGCATGAACCAAACCAACCAGCTACAAGGTGAATCACAACATTACAGTCATTTTTAAAGGCAAAAAATCTGACTAAAAGACAAAGGTACAAGTCTGTGCACTTACCGTCTTTCATGAGGTCACGGACTACAATCCAATAAAGCATTTCGAATAACGCTATCGAATATAAAACTATGGAAATATATACAACTATTGATTTTATGTTGTAGATTATAAGTATAAAAGCAATATAGTTTGATAGTGCAGGGAGACCGACTCATCTGCCTCATTCAGAGTGCTTAATGGGAGTGGGCGGTCGCTTCTGGGCTTATTCCGTGGGTTATATTGGCTGCGGTTCTCTGATTGGTGAAGCTTTCTCTGCTGGACCATGGGTAATGTAGTTGTTTAACAGGAATTCCGCTATTTAAGACGATTTGTAAACAATGAAGTTGAAAAGCACAGATGGATGGCTTCAACGGAAGCATATATCATCGATGAACATCCTCGGAGCTCATGGTCTGTCTTTAAAGGTTTATAAGTTAACATTGAAAATCAATTAGTCTATGGAAAAAATATATAGGGTTTTTACTTCTGGATCCAGACTGTTGTGCTCTATAGCATAGCCTACTTGAGAGATTTGAGGGTGTGCTCAACCACCCAGAACACCCTAGCAACCTCATAACAACGTCCTTGCTACTAAACTAAAACACCTTAGCATTGTGGTGGCTACTTTTGCATGGGCTATTCCCACTCACATTTTCTTCAGAACATGTTAAAGTCTAATCGTTTCCCATGTAATTGTTGTAATAAGCTGGCGACAGTGGCTAAAACCAAGGCCGAAACCATAAAAATGTAATGTGAGAATGTATTGTAAGTTTCTGCTGATAAATGAGGCTGTGACATTATAAAAGTCTGTTGTTCTTGTGTCAATGTGTGTGTTCCCTTACTATGTTCATTAATACAATGGTAACATTGTATAATTAGACCTGACAAGGTCAACATTTCTTCAGACACAGTGAGTTAAATGTGTGTGTGTGTGTGTGTGTGTGTGTGTGTGTGTTGTGTTTGGATGTCTTCCCTTTATGAGTCGAGTCAATATTGCAGCCTTAGAGGTTTATTATTAGTTCTGTGTTTGAAGTGTCAGCTATACTGAATTTTGCAATATTGTTGGATGACTGTCATAAAGCTATAACCCATTACATTTAATATATCTTCATTCATTTTTGCTGGTGAATGCCACGGTGGACTGTTATAAAGAGAGATGGAGATGGAGCTAGACAGGTCTGATGGGAAAGAAAAAGCACAAAGGACCAAAAAGTATCCTTCAAGCTGTCCATGCAATTTGTTTGGTCATATTCCAAGTCTTCTGAAGAGATATGATAGGTATTGGTGAGAAGCAATCTGAAATGTAAGTAATTTTTCAAGCAAATGTGAACTAGGGCTGAAACGATTAGATGACACTATAGACAATGTCAGCAAGAAAACATGTTAAACAAAAATTATAATTTGTTGAATAGTCATTTGATCTGATTTAACATAACATGAGAATAATAATTAGTTGCAGCCCTACTGTGAACGATCTCTCATAGTGCTCAATAACGTGCAACATACCAAATTATGTGAGCTATTTAATACATATTAGTTTTATATCTCTATACTCCTCTTATTTGTCAACAATTATCTCATTTGTGGGTATTTTTATTTCTCCTAAATCATTTTAGGAATAACATCTTAGACAAATAAGAAAGACTATGTGTATGAATTTGTACATGTGTGTTTATGTTTCTTGCTGCAGGCATATCCCTAACAGGCAAATTATTCCATGTTAAAATTCTTTCTCTAATCCCAGCTTAATATGCAGACAACTATAAGTAAGTCATTCATAGGTTTAATTTCTCGAAAACTGTAAACACTGTGACCCTGTGGCTCTATAAAAATTCCTCTGTTTGTTTGGAGCAGGCCGACACAACATTGGCTCGTCCAGCGGCGTGAAGTAGAGGTGGGACAATCTGTTTGTTTGATCAATAGCAGACGGGGATGTATTTGAAAGACTGTCTTGAAAATATTGTTCATTTTTGCAATTCCATTAATTGGTGCTAGAAATTACAACAGCTTTAAAGCTTTGTGCAAATCATATGCTTATGCCTCTATCCCCCTTTCCCCACACCGGTGTGTAATTGGTCTATGGCAGACACTTTGTAAATATTTGTTTTATTTTTGATGCATGTCATAATGGTGGGGAGACTAATTGAGTTTACTCTGAATGTCACCTGATTTCAGTCTGTCAACAGTGCACAGAGAGTGTGACAAGGGAAAGTGGATCAGTACGCTAATGACATGTTGCACCCCAGCGAGTCGCGTGTTCACACTGCACCAACCTAACAGATTAACCTGCGCCCTCAAGGCTGTATTTGTGGTTACAGGACTTGTTTGTAAACATTTTGAAGGATGGGGTGTCAATATATTTAAAACCATATTCATAAAATTGAAAAAGAATTGTTCTAGCGGCACCATACTATATGAACATACAAAGAAAAACATGTTTTAAAGAAAACATTGTTGTGGTCGGACCATTTCCGGCTCCTCAGAAAAATCCTGAATGAACTCGACATTCCCCGCTTTTATACCCGTATGTCCGGGGGCGGGGTATGCAAATACTGTCTGCTAACTTCTCATTGGCCTTTTTTCATAGATCAGAGGCATATTCGTTGCTCAAGAGAGACCCCTAGTGTCGCTTCTTCGACACAACGTCTTGTTCCCTCCATCAGGGAACGGAGGTTACATATGTAACCTAGACGATATTTGCTTCAAAACCAGTATGATAATTTTTTGGAGGAATAAAAAGAACTTTCATCACAGCTATTTTATTTTGTTAATTTGGAGAAGTGCTGTGATTAGATTAGCTCTGATTACATAATTAGATAATTGAATAAATCAATTAGTTGCTAGTAACACTTTTATTGCATTATACAGCTTTCATACTACATTCAAAGACATCACAACATTCAGAAATGTTGTCAAACTTCAATTAATATATTTTAATATATATGTTAATTTTGTAATGCACATGTACTACTGATTTGATAAAATTGTGTGTCTTTAGTTCCTGCACATTTTGTTTGGGTTCGGGTTAGGATTAGCCACGTTTTTCCTATGTGTGTGTGTGTGTGTGTCAACAATGAACCGAACTATCAAGCATCTACTTTGAGATGAAGTTAGTTTGGAGCACTCACATATTGCGAGCCACGCACGTGCTATGTGTGTGTGTGTCAACAACAGAGCTGTGCTCATTCACTGAAGTGCGCTGCACATGCAAACTTTACATTTACTTATTAAACGAATCCTTTGGAATGCACAAAACCAAGGTATAGCTTCAAGAGACATTGAATATAATGCACAAGTCATATGGACTACTTTGATAGTGCTTTTGTGATTCTTTAATGTGATATTGGAGCTTGACAGTAACTACCATTCACACAATAACCCACAATACCAGAGCATTGGATAAAGCTCATTTGTTAATGCGCTAATGACCAAGAGAGCGACCACATCATTTCTGGGGATGGTTAATGTTCAACATAAACAAAGCTTTTTCTCCATTTGAGAGTTTCTGTTACTGGAATTTAAAGCAACAGTTTCTGATAAAATTTTGGGCCGAAAACTGAAAATTTCACTAAATGCCAAATTCAGCACATCCTGTGTATAAACACGATTAAGGCCATTTTCATGGAACTTCACAGGATTTGACAAAATTGGAATAAAATTGACCGTGTGCTGCCTAGATTTTCTTGACTCGTGTACGCGGTCCTCATCTGCACATGCACGTTGTCTGCGCATGCGCTGGGCATTGACTGTACTAAAAGAGTGTCAAAAAGCAGTTGTAGTGCGCATGCATCGAACGCATTCTTATTCGTCCGCGGTCAAAAAGGTATACTCAGAAAGGCGACACGGTCGGCAAAACGAAGTATATTCGGGTACCATATAACAGTACCAAAAATACATTTTGGTTGAAGTGTGTGGGAAACAATCAATATTTTTGCAATTCTCTTTAATGAAGTTTAAAGTTTGAAGTTTTAAATTTGTCAACTCGAGTTTAAAATAAAGGCACTTTGACTTCATTGTTAGTAACATTAGTTTAAATGCAATTGACCAGTAATATGAGGCAACACCATCATGGGCAAAACACATGCCTCCATATGCACTTTAATGCCCAGAGACTTTACAAGGCCACAGGGGGAGATCTTCATTTGTATGTACAGCACTTGATTAGTCTAGCCTGTCAGGAAAATTGTAGATCAGGGCAAATGTGCCCACGACTCAGATCCTAATGGAACGCTAGCAATTCCCCCCGCTGGCCCTCAAAACATTTTACTCGATCAACCCTGGCCCTCCGAGTGTGAAGGCACACAAACACACAGCACACACACACACGCTGACACTGATCATAACCTACGCAGCTCTGCCTGGCACCCCCTGCCCTCCGTTACGCTCTGAAAAACACACACAAACCCTTCGTTCTGCCTCAGTGACCCTGGCATCACCCTGTTTGCCACAGGGTATCGATGTTCTTGATGCCAACCGACGAACCACAGAAGACCAGGATGCTGTAGAAGTAGATCACCTGGCTGTTGTTTTTCAGCTTTATTTTCCATTGCAATGGTCATGTGTGTACGTCAGCATGTGTTTTCAAGGACGATGATGTGTGTGTGCGGAGATGCGATGAATGCTCTGGACACTTTAGCCTAAGGGTGTTTTTCTCAAACTTGGGCTTCATATGGAACTGGTATTGCTGTGCTGCTTTACGCAAGGTCGGTTTGTCCTTTGTGTGTGCGTATAATTTGTGCACTTTTTAGTTGTGCTTGCTAAGGTAAGCAGCTCAGTTTTCATTGCTCATAAGGATCTGAACAAACCCATAACCCTAAATAATACACTTTATTAAGGGGACATGAATGAATGATACAGTTTGTTTAGGCTACTACTTTTGAAAGCAATCAGATGCTTGGCAAATAATAAAACCAGCAAAAACAAAAAAGTCCCATTGACTTACTTTGAAAGAGGGACCTGAGCCATTTCTAGGGTAAAGAATATTATTGAGACTTGGGCCAATAAGTAAAATTACAGAACATCCTAGACACCACATAACAATGGCAAAAAAAATCCTCTTAGAACATGTAAGCAACCGTATAGCAATGCCCTGGCAACCACATTGTTCTTTATTTTAATTTCTTTATTTAAAAAATGAAAAAGCTTTCTTTTAGGTTTAGGGTGTGGCTTAGTTTATAGTGATTACAACTGGTTTTTATATAAAACAAATATTGAAATATAAGTGTATGGGTATTCGACTTCTTAAAGGGATGGTTAACTCAAAAATTAAATTCTGTCATCATTTACTCATTTTGTTCAAAACCTGTATGAATTTCTCTTTTGTGGACATATTTTAGTAAATGAAGAGATTTAGTAAATGTAAGTTAAATAGTATGACACGTACATGAAAATGTATATTTTGTTTTATTCAAAAGCATTACCAAGAATAGTTTCAAAATAAGGTAACTTCAGCAAACTATGCTGAAATTAACAACATGCATTCATAAAAATGACAAAAACTAATAAAAAGCTTAAAAAGTAAAAAAAAATTTGCACTCACCCGGAGCTTAGAAACATAGAAAACAATGCTGACAGCATTAGGGTAATGCACATATATAAACGCTGACTCTACCGACTCTAAGGCCATCACATTTATTATCATTTCAAATGTTACTATTCAGAAAAGTTGTGAAAGTTTGCTTTTTTATAAAAATACACTCTGTCCGTGTTAAGACATTTAGCGCACATATACACATACTGGTCTGATAAGGTTCAGAGTTTCTCGTACCGCTTCGCAGTTTATTTTTTCCATATGAGCAGATCCTTGTCCGTTGGTTTGCATGACTCCAACAAGAAAAAAATATCAATAGAGTAGAATGCAATAAGAATCAAAACATTAGAAGTAGCGATGTTACCTATGACGTTAAAGCTTCGAAGCATGTATCGAGATTGCAGTGCAATTTCCATTGAAGCCCTGTATCAGGCCGTGTATTATATTAAGAGAATCACACGATAGATGACAAATTAAGCCTCACTTTCTGTCCAGTCACATTCACACTTCACTTTGCGTATTGGAATGTTCAAATCCAGACTTTATGGGTTTATTCTGTAGATGTTTATGCCCATTTGTTATATCCTGTCATACAAGTAGTATAACAAATACCAAATTATTACAGCACCAAATACTTGCCAAATGCAACTGTTATTCTTAAATGATCACATTTAATTATATTGTCTCAGACTGGCATTTATTGCCACATTTAATAACACGTTAATTATTTATCAATGGAATAAATACATGTCATTTTGTAAGGTTTTTAGTTGTACACATTGTTTTGAAACTACATCAAGTAGGTGTGTGCACTTCATCCAACAGAGCTGCATCCTCGGGTTAATGGCTGCTTTTAATAATGGCACTGTTTCCGAAACTCCAGAGGCTTAGAATCTTTTCTCTGTACTATCAGTGGAAAGCTTCAGAGCTTCACAAAGATCAATTTATCCATCCCTAATTACAAGTATTGCTAGTGCTACACTAGCCTTTGCTTTTAAAAGTACAGACATAATAGGGCTGCGATTATCACCGTGACAACCGCCCCACCTCGACATCAAGCTCGGCATGGCAGAGATATTATCAGACTTTCCACACATACTAGCAGCAGATGCAGAGCAGACTATTCCCCGGCCTTCCAAATGTAGGAGTGTTCACCTGGCTCACGAAGATTTGTTTGCATTCTTTCTGTCTTCCGACAACACCTCTTCAATGACTCCTCAGCCTAACCCTGCCCATGCCAAAGCTAAGGAAAAATGTAAACACCTGAATCTGGCTTCCAGCACTATCCCAGTAAAAAAGACCTGCTCCAGGTTTCCCTCAACAGGTGATCCTGATTTATTTAAGCCCTCTTGGAAATCACTCTCAGGTGTTGAGGTCACAAATATAGTGCTCTTTGGTCCAGCCTTTCTGAATAAAGGCTGTAAATCTTAACACAATCTTTTCTTCAAGAATACTAATGCTGCTCTTTTCTATTCAATCATTGTTCATAATGACCACTCCTTTCAAGGTCCAAAGATTAAAATATCATAAAAGTAGTCCATACAAAACAAAGCTGTTGCTGACAGCACACGAACCACAGAAATAGATGCAGTTGAACCCAAACGCAGTTTAAGCAAGATGAAGACAAAATACAAACAAATTGCAATAGAAATGCTGAAGATAATAACAAAAGAACAGCTTTATCTCAAGGCACAATAGATGAGACTATACACTGAATAACTGAACATAGTGGTACAAATTATGGTTAACTCAGCTGAACACAACGATGACGGAGGACAGGTGAGGATGATAATTGTGCAATGTTGTGAAGAAGGTGATTTCAACATAAGAGTCTCTAGAAGATGACAGGGGGAAACACAGAATAATTTGTGACAGTTGCATGGCCACAGAAAGCTTGTAATATAGTGCACAAGTCTTATGGAGTCTTATATGAGGTCTTTATACTGAACATTTAATAGTGCTTAATAGAATTTGTCAATTTTTGAAGCTTGACAGCTCCTGCTCACTATAAACTTAGATCTGCTAAAAATTTTTAAAAAATTATGTTCCAAGACAAGGTAACAGCATATGGGTTTTGAACAAATATGAGTAAAAGTACATTTTCCATTTTTAGTTGAACTACTTTAACTGGTGGATAATTTTTTTAGAATGTAATTTTTTCTTTTTTTGTTGGGGTGGGGGGGGTGGCAATCTGGTCATATCTGATAATTAGATACCTACTTGACCATAATCGCTAATCTAGCCATAAATTACAGTGGTTCGCTCTTCTACAAGTAACACAAGTCGTAGTCTTAGAATAGATTAGCAGACATTTCACTGGAGATAGAGCTATATCCTGTACTGTCTGTGTACTGTCTATCTCTGTCCCAAACTGCTAATCAAATAGCACAAGGCTTCATTGAACAGCCTAACAAACCCTTCATCCAGCCCAAACCTTTCTGCTGTTCCTCAGTCCAGGTTGCAAATTCCTATCCTTTAAAAAGATGAATAAACATCCATCCACACCAATCAATGTTCAAGAGCTTTCTATGAATTTACTTAATCATCCAAACAGCTGCTTTGTGAATTTTCTTATTACTGGTCTCATTCAAGGTTTTCTGGCTGGTCTTAGTTTCATCCCCACCTCAATTCACATCTGTAAAAATCTCATGTTGGCTACCAGAGAACCCAAAATTGTAGATATTTAATTAAAAAAAAGAAGTGGAAAAGGATACTAATTCAGCCCCGTTTCTCACTCTCCTTTTCGTATTTTGCATAAACCCTTTTGGCGTAGCGACTAGGAAATACTCCAATTAATAACTGATCTTTCAGCTCCCCAAGACAGTGTAGTTCCTAGTATTAACAGCCTCATACTCAAAGACATGTTTTCTCTGTGTTACACTTCCTGTGATCACGCAATTCAGTTAAACACGCTTGGTTAGCAAAAGCAATACATAACCAATGCCTTCAAAGTTATGCCCTTCATCCATCTCAATGGTACCTTTTTGGCATCAAGTGGAGATCAAAAATTGACTTTGCCGTGCAGCTAACTTCCGGTTGTCGTAGTAGCCTCCAAATGTTTTGTACCCTTTTAGAAGTGCTTTGCTGGATTCTTCTCAATAAATAATCTTCCTTTAATTTTACACTTGCTAGATGATTTCTTTATGGTAGGTTTTCCAAACTCTCAACACGGCCGCAGTATCAGTAAATTGAAGGAACTTTTTGAAAATCTTGGCGTGCCTCTATCCAAAGAATAAAAAAAAAACTCTCTGTTCTACAACATTGTTAGAATTCCTGGGCTTTACCCTTGATAGCCAGTCTATGCCAGCATCTCTTCCAAAAGGGAAGCTCAGTCGCATCCGTCAGATCATGACATCTTTTTAATTGGCTATATTCACAACCAAGTGCAATTTGTTGCTGGGACATTTACATTTTGCCATGCAAATCATACCTCATCTAAAATCATCCCTAACCTTCATGAAAAACTGGTCCTGGATGAGGGCTAACAGTCAGACCTGTCAGACAGTCATTCTACACTGATGCAGCTCCCTCAATCGGGTTCGGCGGGATGTTCAGAAATCAGTGATTTGAAATGGCCTTTAGAAATTCTAACCCTCCCGACAAATCCATAGTCAACCATGTTGATTGAAATGTATCAGATCGTAATCGTTTGCTTGCATATGGGGCAATATTTGGTGTACAGTTTTTAGTGATAACATGGCAGCAGTACATAAATAAATAAATAAAGGTTGCTTCTCTATTCCCGCTATTAACAGAATAATTAGGCGTCTCAGTTGGACATGCATCATTAAAAATGTCATTCTGAAACTTACATTCCAGGTCTTAATAATGACAAACTGATGCTCTATCAAGTTTTAAATGTCAGAAATTCCATGCTCTGTACCCAGATGCTCTACCAGTCGGCATGAATTGCCCTCCATTCTGCCAAACAGTCTTAGACTAAAACCACTTTCTTCCTATATATCCTGTATCTTCCTTCATAGCCGCACATTATATGAGGTCAGTGATGACACAATCTACTTTAAAGAACTATGATTCTGCATTGTCCTACTTTTCTTTCTTCTGTGCTGCATTTTACATTTCTGTTTTCCAATAAATATTTCTGTAATGTGCGCATTTCAAGTGTATTGTTTCAACTCACGAAAATTGCAGCCTTCTTCTATTCAAGCAAAAATAGCAGGCGTTCAATTACACCTCCGCTACCAGGACCCCAGCTTCATTAGCCTTCTAATTCATCCATCCATTCCTTTGCTTCTGAATGGACTTAAGAAAGCCTCACCGGATAGCAAAGATAAGCACCTACCTCGTACATTTTATCTCCTCCATAAACTGTTATGCTATTTAAGAAACTGGGTTTTTGGCTTCTATACAGACACCCTATTAGAATCTGTTAGCAGCCGAGATACACATAGTGAATCTGTCAATAGTGTTAAGCACTGGCCAGCAACCAGGCTCTCATAGTTAGTTCTTGCGTTTAACATGTTTCTTGCAGCAGCAGCAACATACACAAGTCTTGGCGATAGATCTGTTTGTTGGAGGTTTGTGTTTTGTGTTGCGCAGCATGACTGCATTGTTGGGGATCTGTGCATATTTGTTCAGCTACAACAGCATATGCTGCATGCTCATTGTAGCATGTCTTTGTATGTCTAGCAGTTGCAAGTCTTTGTACTTGCTCTGCGGAATCGGCAGCAGCAGCATTAGCAGCAGCAGCAGCGTTGAGCAGATCTAGTCCATCAAGACCAAACCTATAAATGGTCATTTTCATAATACATTTCTTAAACTTCATTCCGAGAGATGTCATGACTGAAATATACAGTTGAAGCCAGAAGTTTACATGCACCTTAGCCAAATATATTTAAACTAATGTTTTCACAATTCCTGACATTTATTTGTAGAAAACATTCCCAAATGTCAGAATAATAGCAGAGAGAATGATTTAGCTATTTCAGCTTTTATTTCTTTCATCACATTCCCAGTGGATCAGAAGTTTACATGCACTTTGGTAGTATTTGGTAGCATTGCCTTTAAATTGTTTAACTTGGGTCAAACATTTTGGGTAGCCTTCCATAAGCTTCTCACAATAATTTGCTGGAATTTTGGCCCATTCATCCAGACAGAACTGGTGTAACTGTGTCAGGTTTGTAGGTTTGTAGGTTGCTTGCACACACTTTTTGCAGTTCTGCCCACAAATTTTCTATTGGATTGAGGTCAGGGCTTTGTGATGGCCACTCCAATACCTTGACTTTGTTGTCATTTGCCAAAATGATGCTGCCACCCTCATGCTTCATGGTTGGGATGGTGTTCTCCTCCAAACATAACAATGGTCATTATGGCCAAACAGTTACATTTTTGTTTCATTAGACCAGAGGACATTTCTCTAAAAAGTAAGATGTTTGTCCCCATGTACATTTGCAAACTGTAGTCTGGCTTTATGGCAGTTTTGGAGCAGTGGCTTCTTCCTCGCTGAGCAGCATTTCAGGTTATGTTGATATAGAACTCCTTTACTGTGGATATAGATACTTATCTACCTGATTTGTACTTTGAATGTTCATCTCTAAGAGATAGACTGCATCTCCTTCCTGAGCCATATGATGGCTGCATGGTACCATGGTATTTATACTTGTGTACTATTTTTTGTACAGATGAACGTAGTAACTTCAGGCATTTGGAAATTGCTCCCAAGTATGAACCAGACTTGTGGAGGTCCACTATTTTTTTTTTAGAGGTCTTGGCTGATTTCTTTTGATTTTCCAATGATGTCAAGCAAAGAGTCACTGAGTTTGAAGGTAGGCCTTAAAATACATCCACAGGTACACCTCCAATTCAGTGCACCTCCTATCAGAAGCTAATTGGCTAATCGTCTAAAGGCTTGATATAATTTTCTGGAATTATCCAAGCTGCCTAAAGGCACAGTTAACTTAGTGTATCTAAACTTCTGTCCCACTGGAATTTTGATATAGTCAATTAAATGTGAAACAATCTGTCTGTAAACAATTGTTGGAAAAAAATACTTGTATCATGCACAAAGTAGATGTCCTAAATGACTTGCCAGAGCTATAGTTTGCTAATATTAAAGCTGTGGAGTGGTTAAAAAATTAGTTTTAATGACTTCAGCCTAAGTGCAAAGTTTGCAAAAGTTTGGGCACCCCTGGCCAAAATTTCGGTTGCTGTGAATAATTAAGTGAGTAGAAGATGAATTGATCTCCAAAAGGCATAAAGTTAAAGATGAAACATTCTTTTCAACATTTTAAGCAAGATAAGTGTATTATTTTTGTTTTACACAATTTTAGAGTGAAAAAAAGGAATGGAGCCTCATGCAAAAGTTTGGGCACCCCAAGATATTTTAGCTCTCATATAACTTTTACAAAGGTCTCAGACCTTAATTAGATTGTTAGGGCTATGTCTTGTTCACAATCATCATTTGAAAAGACAAGGTGATGCAAATTTCAAAGCTTTACAAATACTCTTACTCCTCAAACCTTGTCCCAACAATCAGCAGCCATGGGCTCCTCTAAGCAGCTTCCTAGCACTCTGAAAATTTAAATAATTGATGCCCACAAAGCAGAAGAAGTCTATAAGAAAATAGAAAAGCATTTTCAGGTAGCCGTTTCCTCAGTTTGTAATGTAATTAAGAAATGTAGTTAACAGGAACGCTGGAGTTCAAGTTGAGATCTGAAAGACCAAGAAAGCTTTCAGAGAGATCTGCTCGTAGGATTGCTAGAAAGGCAAATCAAAACCCCTGTTTCACTGCAATATACCTTAAGGAAGATTTAGCACTCTGGAGTAGTGGTACACTGTTCTACTGTGCAGCGACACCTGAACAAATGTGACCTTCATGGAAGAGTCACGAGAAGAAAACTTTCCTGTGTCCTCGCCACAAAATTCAGAAGTGTCAGAAGTGTGGAAATGAGCATCTCATCAAGCCTGATGCATTTTGGAAACAAGTCCTGTGGACCAATGAAGTTAAAATAATTTTTTTTGGGCCACAATGAGCAAAGGTATGCTTGGAGAAAAAAGGGTGCAGAATTTCATGAAAAGAACACCTCTCCAACTGTTTATCACAGGGGTGGATCGATCATGCTTTGGGCTTGTGTTGCAGCTAGTGGCATGGGAAACATTTCACTGGTAGTCGAGATAACAGGCAGTAATTCAATACCAGGCAGGCAGTCCAAACATATATATATATATATAGATTTATTAGTGGCCAAGCAGTCAGTATATGATGCATTTGAAAATAGGTGATTAAAAAAGTGCTGAAGTTTACCTTGGGAATGGCGCTTTCATCTCTCGACATGCAGTTTAGACGAAAGAAAAATACTTACAATACTAAAACTGGATCATTTGAATAAACAAGGTTTTATTCAATATGTTCTTTCTTCTTCTAAAACATTGTCACTGCATTGGTAATATCGGAGTTGTTTATTTTTTGTCATATTTTCGTCAACAATGTTTGAATGGTTAATTTCGTTGACAAGATTAAAACCGTGTTCTTGGCGTGTATTCAGTGCAGCTGGAAACATCATAACTCGCAAAAAATCATGCATCTGACAGTTGAAAAGCTTCACGCAATGGTAGGACTGAACTATTTAATTATTGTCCAGCTGTTTAATTATATTTAGTCATGTTGAATATTGTAGATTAGCAATATTAACAAAATCTGACAGTCTGATTTTTTTTTGCCATTGACGTGTACATGTTACTGACATATAAAATAGGCTGTATGGTGCAATAACAGACAGAATTTATTTAGTATTTTTGTATTGTATTTTGGGTATTTTGTGATAATTTACAAAAGGTTTATTTTTTATTTCGTGTTCAATGACACACTTTTTGCCAGTTTGATGCACAATAAACACATAATTTCACTCCCTCCCCCACCCTTCTACTACCGTATAACACCATTCACCGGCAGTAATTGGTCCTTAAATATTGCCATCGTAACCTTAAGACACAATAATATCTATTCGAGTAGTGTTTTTAATAGTCGACTAGCTGGTGCAGAACATGTGCTGATACACACACACACACACACACACACACACACACACACACACACACACACATGCATAAAGGATTCACCAGGGTGCCATGAATCTGTAATATGCAGAGAGATGCGACTGTGGCAGAGTGCATTTCTGAACCTATTTGTTCTCATTAAGTCTCTCTCTCTTTCTCTCTCTCTCTCTGATTCATCTCTGTGGGCCTCTAAGCTGCTAATAACACGTAAGGCTGTGCCCTCGGCCCACTACAGCACAACTATGAGCATTTTAATTAATAAATAAATTAATAAACCTTATTTAATGGCTTGATGCCCAACAGGCTATGAGAGATGACCAAAGGCCAGTGACAAATGACACTTCCTTTTAAAATGGGGTCCCTGTGTGTGTGTGTTACATGTATTATGAATAATTTTGCAGTAGATTTTATGTAGTCCATTCCAGTTCAGAATATTTAAAGAAATAGTTCCCCCAAAAATATGAATTCTGTCATTGTTTGATCACCCTCATTTCGTTCTAAGCTCATATGATTTTCTTTCTTCGGTAGCGCACAAAAAGAGATGTTAGGCCTCTCTTTTCCATACAATGAAAATGAGCTCCAAAAATGATGAATAGCACAATAAATGTTTCATGAAATGAGTTCAAATTACTTATTTACTATTTTTTATTATTATTTACTATCTTCTGAAGTCATGCAATATCGGATAAATATCTATTCCATGGAAGAGAGAAAGTCATATGGGTTTGGAACAACTTGAAGGTGAGCAAATGATAACATAATTTTCATTTTTGGGTGTACTATTCCTTTAATGCACTGAGCTAGTTGAGCAGGGGATGACTATGATTATAGGACAGTTATTTCTGATGTTTTTTCTCTTTGAAATGCCAAAATGCTTTGAAACACCCGCATGGATACAGACAGTGCTTGCTCAAATGATTTATTCAGAGTTTTGTACTTATTTAGACCTGAAGGTCATGTTATGTATAATGTTTTTGTTTCCCTTGCGCACATACATGAACACATGTGAATATGAACATGCAGCCTGATCTCATTAATATATGTAGCTATTTGTACGTTATTAATTGTGACATTTTATTATTATATTGAGAGAAACAAATTATAATTTACTCACCGGTTCTCTGATATGCCATAGCTTGATCCGCTGCCACTCACTTAGGCCTATTTAAAAAAAAAAACTAAAACATTAGCCAGTATAGTTGACTTTTGACCTCTCTCATATCTCAGGCAGTCAGTCAGGAGTCTGCAAAACTACTATATTATTTTCTGATTGCCCACTGCCACCCTCCCTGCAATTTTCTCTTTCTAAGCTTTTCTCTGCATTCTCTCAGGGCTGTTGGATCACTTTTGTAATATTCTATTCCTCTCTCTGTATATAGTTATACCGTATATAGTTATACCAGTCGAGCTAATTGCCTCATAGCTCAGCTACAATAAGACCCACAGTGCTGAAGCTGATTGTTAGATTTATCACGTGGAGAAAAGGCTAGGATACATTAGCATTTAAATTAGCTGGAGACTAATTCTAATAGAGAAGAGTGACACTGGCGGTCAAAGACGATACAATCTGTAGCACACTTTAAAGAATAGGCCTACCTTTCAGAGGCAGTCACTGGTTTGGGGTATTTTCATCAGCCCAGTTTTGTCTTTTCTTTCTTCAGAATTAGCATACTAATTGTTAATACATCGATGATTGAATACATTGAGTACATTTTTATACTTAATTAACTAAACGAATTGCCGTTTAATTCTGAAAGCATTGCATTTAACTGTTCTTTTAGTGCCTTTTAGCAAGTTGAATGAGTGTTTATTCAAAGGATGGCTACAGTAAAAATATTGTTCACTCAATAGAGAAAATTTAGGCAGTATACATTTTTAATTTTTTTTTTTTACAAAAGACAGTGGTTCATATGACTCATACACTATATTCCAAGTCTTTGTTTAAGGACTAGACTGAAATTAAAGTTTCAAAACTTCCCTTCTGTTGTGGTTATCAAAACACATTGTACTCTTGAACAAAAAAAAATACAAAAATAAAGTAATACAAATCTAAAATAGATATATTAGGAAAGAAGAAATAAGAGAGAAAGGAAGGGACATAAAAAGGAAGGAAGAAAGAAAGAAAGAAAGAAAGAAAGAAAGAAAGAAAGAAAGAAAGAAAGAAAGAAGGAAGACACAAAGGAATAAAGGAAGGAAGGAAAGGAAAAATGAAATTGATGGAAGGAAGGAATGAATGAATGAAGGAAGGAAGGGAAATAAAAGGAAGGAAGGATGATAGAAAGAAAGAAAGAAAGAAAGAAAGAAAGAAAGAAAGAAAGAAAGAAAGAAAGAAGGAAGACACAATCCTTTGGATTGGAAGGAAGGAAGGAAGGTAGCAAAATAAAAGGAAGGCACAAAGGAAGGAAGAAAGGAAAGGAAAAAGGAAATTGAAGGAAGGAAGGAAGGAATGAATGAAGGAAGGGAA
This sequence comes from Moxostoma hubbsi, assembly GCA_032164185.1. Taxonomy (NCBI): domain Eukaryota; kingdom Metazoa; phylum Chordata; class Actinopteri; order Cypriniformes; family Catostomidae; genus Moxostoma; species Moxostoma hubbsi. The sequence goes on along the minus strand of JAVLUX010000010.1, from coordinate 6,628,686 downwards.
ATAAAAGGAAGGAACAAAGGAAGGAAAGAATGCAAATGAAAGGAAGGGAAAAGGAATGAAGGAAGGAAATGGAAGGATAAATGGAATGAAAATAGAAGAATAGAAAGGAAAAAAGTATGTAAGGGAGGAAAATGAAAGAAAGGATAGAAATATGAATGAAGGAAGGATGGGATGAAGGAAGAAAGGAAGAGAGGGAAATGTAAGGAAGGCAGGAAAGGAAATGGAAGGAATGGAAATGGAAGAATAGATAGATAGAAGAAAGGATAGAATGAATGAATGAATGAATGAATGAAGGAAGAAAGGATGGGATGAAGGAAGGAAGGAAATTAAAAGAAGAGAAAAAAGGAGAGAAAAGTAGAGATGAGAAAAGAAATGAAGAGAAAATAAAAGAGAAGAAAGGAAGGGAAATGGAAAGAAAGAAAATTAAAGATTTGAAGGAAGGAATAAAAAAATGGAAAAAAGGAAGGATTGGATGCGAAAGGAAGGAAGCAAGGAAGGAATAGAAAAAAAGGAAATTAAATAGAAGGGAAATGAAAGGAAGGCGCATGTAAATTGTGCAAATTCAACCAGCCCTGGTGATAAATAAAGATTTAAAAGGTTTAAACAAAACAGTAATATTACATTTATAATTAAATCTCAAGTATATATTAAATGTATATATTATATATTATTTATATATTACATCTCAAGTATATACATGAGATACATAAATATGGATCAGATCCCTGCCATCTCATGTGCCTTTTGAAATTTGACATATAGATGTTTTTTCACAGATCGCAAAGAGGAAGGTTTTAAAGACGAACAATATGTAAATTCAAGGTCACATGCTTAATTTCTGGGTTCATTTGAGCAGCTGCGCTCGTCCTGACTTTGTCTACTCTGATAGTGGAGTGTGTTTTTGCATGTGTGTGTTGATCAGAGTTGGGATGCCTCATTAATCTGTATCTTCTAGTGGTTGGGGCGGCACAAGGTTTCGGCCCCCTGAAATCAACATCCTACAGTTTTTCAGTCATTACCTCCTCCAGTATTACAGAGCCACACATTGACATACAAGAGCATTTTATGACATGCAATTTCCCTACCGTGAACATGTATGTGTGTAAAGAATGGTCAGGAACACCGCAAGACACTCCAGTACCTCCCACTGTCTGATGGACGGCAGCAATTTGCTCTATTTGCACCTGTGAGCAGGTAATAAATGAGGAGGTTCACAGTAAGCTTTTACCCACAAGGACAAAGACAGCAATTTCACCCTGAGAGAGGGGATGCTGAATTTACCAGGTATTAGTGTAAACAGTAGTACACACATACAAATACACATTTGAACCAGCTGTGTTGTACCATATGGACCATAATGGCCTCAAAGTACATGTGTATGTGTGTGCGGCCATGGCCATTTACACCTTACTTTGCTGTTTTTAGTGACAAAACTCCACAAGGTGCACCAACCATTTTCGGCCACTTACTGTACTATGATGGATACAGAACATCAGACTATTTTACTGATACCGATAACAAAGGTTGTGGAAATAGTCTATTGGATATATTAGAAATGTAAAACAAACTACATTATGAGTGTCGTTCCAGTGGCATGGGGTGTAACGCCGGTGAGACTGTGGCTTTTCGACCCGGGTTCTGTGTTTGTCACACTCTTTTTCCCATTTATTCCCTGTCTCCTCTCTTAATATTTTCTTTCAAACTAATTATAATAATAATACATAAAAATGTATACAAAGGTAGTTTTACTATAGTAATATTGTTGTAACCATGTTTTGTGGTGGAAACCATTTTATGCAGTTAACAATGTTGTTACTACAGTAATATGGTGTTAGAAAGCATCTATGGTTTTTAAATGCACCTACTTTTGTTTTAAATGGTTTACATGCATCCAAGGTCAAAAAAACACTTTAATTTGCTCATAATTTAAATTGCTGCATTATCTTTTTTACCCAGTGTTAGAAACGACTCGTTCAATGATTCGTTCTGAAGCATTCATTCTAAACACTTCCTTTCAGAGAGCCTACTCTGCTCTTATTGGTCGGATGTCCCAGTCCATTGTGATTGGTATACCGCTTAGTGTAGTGTTTGATGGCGGGCCAAAGCTGTTTGCGAGCAGCCAATGTAGACCAGAGGTGGGTTTTTTGTTACCAAATTATGTAGGTTAGTAGAGGAAGTAATTCTGGAATTACTAACGACTCGTTTCAGGTGTTCAGAATCGGTTCTTTCTTTTGGTAGTCAATAACTCCCTTTGTCGTGCACTTTGATTTTGAAACTTTGCAGACTTTTTTTACATTCACAAACACACTACATGAAATGGCACAATTCCACTGCACATTATCGGTTTGACTCGCCTCAGCTCTACTCACTTTACGTTTCTGAGTTTGCATTTCCATTGCAGTTTAGTGCCATCTCAACTTGGGTGGGATTATAGGCTGATCATCATAGTTGCGCCACCTCTACTGCCATGACATCATCTTAAACACAACACAAACTGACCAAAACAATAACACGACTGCTAGCTGTTAGCTACTAGCTCATTGTGCTGCATAAAGACTAAAAAAAAGTATAAGGTACCAGTTACTATCCACAATGGAAACCCCAAAATAGCGAGCAGAGTCGAGTTGAGTCAAGTTGTACCATGCAGTGGAAAAGCCCCAAAAGGTAATATTTGAAAAACAATAATAGGGGCTCTTTAATATAGTAACCATGTATACTATAATCTTGTGGTTACAATTATTTTACTAAAATAATGCCACGGTTGTACTATGGTTACAGTAGTAAAACCATGGTATTTTTTGTAAAGGATGGTTAGTGTTAGGTTTAGGGGTTGGTGTAGTGTGTCTGTGGAACTCTAAATAAACACAATAAACATGCTGCAGTGATGCCCCTATAGTATTTAATTAGGGGTTCAAATATATCTGCCACTATTTGCACCAGTGCGCAAACAGAATCTATCATTATTTATAGTTTGCGGTGCAAATAATATTTGTCACTATTTGCATTGGGGTACAAATCTGCCATAAAAATATGATGAATATTGTAAGTCAATTATTGTTTTTATTTCACCTCTAGTGACTGCTGTTAAACGGTGGAACCAATAGATTTTTGCAGATAACCGATGTTCCAAAAATCAACTATCGGCAACGATTAATTGGTAAAACTGATATATTAAAACTAGTCCAGACACAAGTCAGTCTGTTTTACATTGGCAAAAGTATGTGAACCCTTTGGAATTAGCTGCTTTTCTGCATTTATTGGTCATAAAATGTGATCTCATCTTCATCAAAGTCATGGGTATAGACAAACACTATGTGCTTAAGCTAACAACACATAAACAATTATAATCTTTCATGTCTTTATTGAACACATCCCATTATACATTCACAGTGTTGTGGAAAAAGTAAGTGAACTCTTGGCTTTTATAACTGGTCAATCCTCTTTTGACAGCAATAACCTCAACCAAGCATTTCAGGTAGCTGCGAATTAGACCTGCACAATGTTCAGAAGGAATTTTGGACCATTCTTCCTTACAGAACTGCTTCAGCTCAGCTCAGCCATATTCTTAGGATGTCTGGTGTGAACAGCTTTCTTGAGGTCATTCCACAGCATCTGTATTGGGTTATGGTCTGGGCTCTGATTGATCCACTCCAAAAGGTTGATATTTTTTTTTTGAAGCCATTCTGTAGTGGATTTACTTCAGTGTATAGGGTAATTGTCCTGTTGCATTTCCCAACATCTACTGCACTTCAGCTGGTGCATAGCCTCCCTGACATTATCCTGTAGGATGTCTTGATAAACTTGGGAATTAATTTTTCCCTCGATGATGGTGAGCGGTCCAGGCCCCTAAGCAGCAAAGCAGCCCCAAATCGTGATGCTCTCTCCACTGTGCATCACAGTTGGGATTATGTTTTCAGGTTGGTATGCGGTGCCCTTTTCATGCCATATATAAAGCTGTTTGTTCTTCCCAAACAATTAAACCTTAGTTTCATCAGTCCACAAATAATTTTTCCAGTAGCATTGTGGAGTGTCAAGGTGGTCTTTTGCAAACGTCAGGCATGCAGCAATGTTTTTGGTGTCCTGCCATGGACATTATGCCAGTTTAATGTTTTCCTTATAGTAGACTCATGAACAGAGATGTTAACCAGTTCCAATGATTCCTTCAATTCTTTTGCTGTCTCTCTATGGTTCTTTTTGTCCTCATTGAGCATTCTTCGGTGTGCCATTTGAGTCATCTTGGCTGGATGGCCACTTCTAGAGAGAGTAGCCACAGTACTAAATCATCTCCATTTACAGACAGTTTTTCTAACTGTGGACAGATGAATATCTAAGCTCTTCGAGATAACCTTGTAACCCATTCCAGCTTTATGCAAAGCAACAATTCTTGTTGTTAGGCCTTCTGAGATTTTTTTTGTGAGGCATTGTCCATGTCAACAGATGCTTCTTGTGAATAGCAAACTCAAAATGTTTGAGTGCTTTTTCTAATCAATGTAGCTCTAACACACACCTCCAATCTTGTTTAATTTATTGTATGCCAGGTTTGCAAACTCTTGATTCTATTTAGCTTTTGTTGATGTCATTAGCCTAGGGATTCTTAGGGAGGACCTCACTAAACCATCCAATCGGTAGTAGCGACGGGCGGTGTGTACAAAGGGTAGGGACTTAATCAACGTGAGCTTATGACCCGCGCTTACTGGGAATTCCTCGTTGATGGGAAATTGTTGCAATCCCCAGTCCCGTTCACGAGTGGGGTTCAGCGGGTTACCCGCGCCTCTCGGCACAGGGTAGACACACGCTGATCCACCCATTGTGGCGCGCGTGCAGCCCCGGACATCTAAAGGCATCACAGACCTGTTATTGCTCCATAATAGCCGTATAACTATTTAGCATGCCGGAGTCTCGTTTGTTATCGGAATTAACCAGACAAATCGCTCCAACAACTATGAACGGCCATGCACCACCACCCACAGAATTGAGAAAGAGCCATTAGATTCTAATCACTTAGCATCAACCCTTCAATTTCAGTTCAAGAATGACTGTTTTCAAACCTCTTTCCCTAACCATCCTAATTCAAATGCCTTTTTTCTGCCTCGATTATGCGTGATAAGTTTTCCAAATCAACAAAAGCATTATTTGACTGTGCCTGAAGTCAATGAATGCATACACAGGAAGAAAGTTGCTGATTAACTGAGGAAATGAAGATCATAAAATTGACCTTGATCTGAGGGCAGGAAAGCCCATTTTTTGCTTGAAGGAATCACAAACATCCAGAACTAATATTATTATGTTTAGAAAATTTTTGGTGTAATCTTTTTCATTCAGCTCCCTGTTTTTTTGCTGTTGAGTAGCATGTTTTTTGAACAGATTGAAGGGCATAATGCAAGGTTTACTCTACATATTGAGTGCATAAATGTTTGCGAGTTGACGTGAAAGACACTGTATTTCTTTAGTTTACATAGAAATCAACTGATTCCCAACTTGTAGGGCCCTAAATGCGAATAATAAAATGCAACCAAAATATCGTGCTAACTTTTTAAAGCAAGGAGAGAACATTTCTCATATCTTTTCTTGTTGACGTCAAATATTGTGTCAATCAAAAGGCTGTGTTTTTGCGCAAATTCATCTGTCACAAATGAAACGAATGCCAACGTGGAAAGGTTGTGTGACATGCCTTCATCATTGAAAACCATGAAAAACACAATGCAAGGTAAAAGAAAATACGACCCAGGCTACGTTAAATGTGGATTGACTTGTAAATATGGATTTGCTTGTAAATATGGTGTTTTATGTTTGGCTCTGTGTGTGTTTTTGTGAGACTGCCTGTCATTGTTGGACCCTAAAACTGCTGATAGCACTTTGAGGTCACAAGGGTGGCTAATATACACTGGACCGAAACACCGTTCCCTGCCAACTAAATTTCTTTCTTTCTTTCTTGGACACTGACAGCTCATCTGATTTGTGTTTCTATTTTTCAGGTGCAGAGACAGCAAATCACAAAGACGGAGGTACATATCTTGACTTTCCTTAAACTATGACACCAGTTAAAAACATACATCACAGTCGATAGAGAGCAAACTGTTTAAATTCAGAGTATAAATGAAACACAGTGCCTCTGACAATAGCACTATCAATAAAAATCGCCAGACAATAATATGTCTCTAATTGCTAATATTACTTGAGTCAAAAGTATCTTAAACAAACTGTTGGCATACACGTTTCTTGTTTAACGCCTCAAGACTCCATAACATTGCTATAGTTATCATGCTTGCAGTGCTGGGTGGATTACTTGTGAATTGTAATCAAGTACTGATTTTTGGGCTAATCTAATCAGATTACTTTAGGATTACTCTCAGTCTAATTCGGTTTCATTTAATTTAATATGCATTTGAGTATGATAATCTTTTTAGCATAAAATTACAAAGAAGAAGAAAATGTATTCCATTCTTTGAGTACTACTTTAAAATAGTCCATCACCTATTCCTTAGCTGAGGTGCATATTTTACTGTTGTTACGTAAATGGAGCACATGCTCAAAATCTGTGAGACTAGTGCACTTCAGGGTAAGAAATTGATAATATTTATATGAAAATGATCATAATCATGTAATCTATAGAAAGCAACTCTTGTCCGAGTATTTTAAAATGTAATTTAATCCAATTACAAGTACTTGATTTTTTAATCTGATTGCATAATCCAGATTACATGTAATCCTTTACTACCCAGCACTGCATGCTTGTTATATCATGTATCACAATTTTAGGGGTGACTCCTTTATTCAAAATGCCATTTCCACTTGTATGTGGGCTGGTTGTGTTTATGAATGTGTCTATGCATGTATTTTCTGTTGTATTTCCTGAAATCCTTATATACTTTCCTTATTGAGACCCATGTATTGTGATTACCTTCCCTTATTACTTTCCCTGTAGATTATAGAAAATGTCTTTTTGATTACACGGATCATACAATAACAATGCTGGGCATTTGTGTGTGTAATACGAATGATTTTGTTCTCCCTCCAGTATTCTTATGTAGCTTTTAGGAGTCAGAGAGGACAACTTTTGAAAAGTGGAAAGTTTTTCCTCATAAATCCAGTGAAATGTAAGGCAGAACCATTCATCATTCCTGTCATTTCTGTCTTGAACATCTGTGTCTTTTGGGCCGGTAGACATGTTTTTTTTTGTTGCCTTTGACGTGCTCACGGAACCACATTTTATTCCCAGTGCGGGTCTGTTCGCCGTCCATCTGCCAAGCAAGCACGTGCACACACACACACACACACACACACACACACACACACACACACACACACACACACACACTTTCAGTGCTGTTCCAAAGTCTGGAGTTCATGTTAAAAAATTTTGATTTTAAAAACCTAGAAGTAAATCGAACATTTTGGGATTGGAAATTTGGGAAAAACTGCAAACACAAATTCAGTCACTAATTAAATAATCCAATAAAAAAGACTCCTTTGAATGAAAGGTCAGATTTCTTTGCTTCTATTGAAGCACATAAGAAGCTCTTTGGAACATTCTCAAATCATGTTGAATAACATGGATCATGAGGTTTTGCATAAACGTGTGGTGTCCATGCTCGCTTGTACTCGAATATAAAATACATTTTTAGACATGTAAACGGCATTGTATATGCATATAAATTTTACACATTGGCTGTAACTGTACAATGAATTATACCAATATGCTGTGATTCCATGTTTGGAGTCTCCCGAGAAAGGCATTATGGGGGATTTAGTTTTTGGTTCAGCTTGCCTTGCTGAGATGTATTACCCAAATGGCTGTGGATGTGTGCTCCAGAGATATAGGAGCTGACAGGGAAATATCTGTCCCATTTAAAGGTTGGCTTGTTGTGCATTAAAGTGTATGGTTGGGATATCTGAAGATGTAGTGGAACACACAACCTACGACAGGCCTCCTCAGCTCCTCACGCTTCAGCAAACCTCTAGTTGATCGGAAAATTGGGACGCCCACTGGAATGAAACGGTGGAATTCACACACTTACACACACACACACACACACACACACACACACACACACACACACACACACACACTATATACTGTATATATACAGACCTCTAGTTTATTCATGAATTAATTTTAGTGCTTCTAATAACCTCTAAATACATTTATTTTTCACCACTAAAAACACAAAAACCCTTACAAAAATGTTCCATGGTAACTAGGGATGTCCCGATATGATACTGGTATCAGAATCAGGTCTGATACTATACTCATGTACTCGTGCTCGTACAAATGCTCTGATACCAATAACCAATACCATCTCACATACCAATGTCATTATGCAAACAATCAGTGCACAAATTCTAATCACAGAAACACTTCAAAATAAAAGCTCTGTCAAAATAAAAGCTCAATTTAAAGGGAAAAATCATAACAGAAATATATCACTATTGTAAAGTTAGGTAATATTCACTGTATCACTACTACTACTACTACTTATAATAATAATAAATCATAATAATAAATCTGTGATGCTCTTTTGTGCAGCACTTTATTTGACAAATTTAACTCCAATTCTGTATTTTGTATTGTGCTGTGAGGTTCTATATATAAGCACTTAATTATATAAAAAATAATACAATGTTATGTTGAAAATTAATTGTTATATTTAAATTTTATTATAGTTTTAATTAAGTCATTTTGATGATAAAATTGAAATAAACTGTTGTTATGCAGTTTAGAAAAAAAACAAAAAACAAAACAAAGAGTATTGGTGAGTATCAGAAAGAAAGTTTCGGTATTCGTGTTAGTTTACAAAAATAAAAAATGGTATCGGGACATACCTAATGGTAACTACTGTTTTCCACTGAAGTACCAATATTTGTATTATTAACTATGTGTGTGTGTGTGGTAATAATAGTTATATTTCATACTCATTTCATACTTGCTTCAATAAAAATGTAATTTACATTTATGCATTTGGCAGATGCTTTTATCCAAAGCGACTTACAGAGCCCTTATTACAGGGACAATTCCCCTGGAGCAACCTGGAGTTTAGTGCCTTGCTCAAGGGCACAATGGTGGTGGCTGTGGGGATCGAACCAGCAACCGTCTGCTTACAATTTCTGTGCTTTAGCCCACTACGCCACCACCACTTCAAAGACTGAAAATAGCTATATTTTTTCTCAAAATCCCATCTGGAGTTGATTCATGTATAAATCACATACTTCTGAGGGGGGCATCCACCAGCCAAGAAGCTGCCAAAGAGTGTAAAAATATAATGTAATGTATTTAAAATCAATAGTGTTATATCTTGTCACCGTCATTTGCAATGCCTCGTGGAATTCATCTCTGTGCTTCTTGGTTTGGTTCATGGCTTAGAACTCTTTAATTAAGCATTTAAGTATTTAATTAAATATGAATGGGAAAAATACTTCCCCAAGTATTACAGTCCTCCTTGTCGATATCAACTGTAGAAAAGTTGGATGAAGTTGCAGAGTATTTTCTCTCTCTGTTTTCCCCCTTTCCCAATCGGTGTGTTTGCGATGACTGATGAGGCCTTTGGAGACTCTGTTTGTGTATGTTAGCAGTTCTCTGTCAGCCTATAAGCCCTGATTATTTTTTGCCATTATCAGCATATAGATATGTGTTTGTAAGCATTTTTGTTGTGTGAGTGCATTCGTGTGCTCTCAGTATATCTAAGTGTGCTTCTAATTGGGCATCATACTTGAAGGATATACTTATCACATGATGACGAGCAGTGGTCGATTTGATAAAAAAATGTCAAGGGGGATGTTATTGTCAAGGAATTGTCAGGAAATGTAATCTTTGTGCCCAATTTGGTTTCATACATTTTCTTCTTTTTAAAGAAACTGTTCTCTTGGTCCTTTTTGAAAACTTGCATTACCTTCTGTGGGGCAAGTTTCATATCAACACTAGGAAGGATAAGTCAACCCATCAATAAACTCCAACATACCTGTTTGCCACTGTTACACCCCCCGGCGTCTTTTTGCAGTGGAGAGAGAACTCAAGTTTGCCAGCTTTTGGTTGATGCTTTTTGGTATTTCTTGCAACAACGGAGACGGCATCCCCTCACATCCTCCCTCAACTCGAGCCCTGATGACGAGTCAGTTTACAGGGGTGGGAATCTAAACTTCGAATTTATTTGGTGTTTAATTGCTGTATAATTAATTGCTTGTTAGGTAACGAATCAAGAACACTCTCTTAGTACCTCAAGGTCACTTATGACTAAAGGCAAAAACCATGAACTGCGTACAGACAAGTGTCTCACAACAATTTAAATGAAGTGCTACGGGTACTGTATACTTTATATTTAGCGTAACTCGCGGACCGCTGCAGTTCAGACAGTTGTGCATGCTTGCGACCTCAATTATGTTGGCTAGAGATTAGAGCAATTTCTAAATGTTGCTTTTTTGATTGCAGGCAGTAATGAGGTTCAAGGAATGAGGAAGCGGGAGATGACAATTCCAACTCTTATCGAATGACAACACAATACGTTCACTTAAATGCGCAACGATATAGCTTCACATAAAAATAGAAATGTCCTGAAACGGCAATGGCCAACACACACATACAGCTTCTCAGCTGGGCTATCTCTCTCGACTGCCGCTGTCTCCTCTCCTTAAAAGCCCCAATCACTCCTCAATGAAACACAAGACAGGTGTTAAGCATGGGTGGAAATCATTCACCAGTCATCTCCCGTGCTTCACTCTCCACAACACAGTGCTCGGCCACACCTCCATATAGGCAATAATGCTTAGAAGGGATCAGCTGTGTGTGTGTGTGTGTGTGTGTGTGTGTGAGCATGTCTGTGTTTCACCTGTCCAAACCCATAAACTCACTGCTAGCTGTTTAGAGGAGGTCAGCAGCCCATAGCAATGCTGCAACGCCCTTTCACTCTCTCTGAGTGATGGATGACCTCCTTTATACGCTGTGCTTGGCAGGATGACCCCAGGTGTATGTGCATGTGTATTTGCGCGTGTGCACTTGACATACTCCGCCCCACACACAGCAACTGGCTTTCTCAGTCTGTCAGTGTGTCCACTATAGTAGTATGCTTCCATCTCTGGCTCTCTTTATTTCACTGTTTTTGTCTTATGCACTTTCACGTATAATAAATGAAACAAAATCAAAATAAATATAGGGGTGATGAATGTGAAAAGTAACATTAGCCGCTTTTCTGCTATCAGGCCAGTGCAAGCCAGGGTTATCAACTGGTCAGCCAGGGCCAATAGCCTCAGACTTTGAGCAGCAAGAACAAAATTTGCCTGCATTCCCAGCATCTGGCCAATAGCCCTGCAGCGTTGCCCTAAAATCTGCCCTTAGAACTCTACCCATTTCACAAGCTCTTCTTGAGCTTCTCTTTTGAGTCAGTACTTTGAAATCTTCAGCGCAAAACATACAGCACTTTCTACCAAACGAATGACTTTTATCAGCTCGTTGAACTGCAAAGCAGATTGCAACGAGACATCGATTCAACATCTATTTTTAGCTGTAAAGGTCCATATTGGTCATCAGTCAACTTTCAATTTTGAATTAACATCTATTATAGAGCAGTCTGGTTCTAGAAGTAACAAAAATCCCATTCATTTTTTTCATAGATGAATTGATTCTCAACGCTAACTTATAAACCTTTAAAGACATGAGTTCGAAGGTTGTTCATCGATGGTATATGCGTCTGCTGAAGACATCCGTCTACATTATTTTCAATTTTATTGTTTAAAAATCATCTTTAATAGCAGAATTACTCTTGAACCACTAAATTACCCATGGTCCAGCAGAGAAAGCTTCACCAAATAAAGAAATAAGACCGGAAGCGATCGCCCACTCCCATGAAGCACTGAGAATGACGCAAATGAGCTCCCTGCACTCTCAAACTACTTATGTATTAGTGTATATCAGAATATTTCTCAGTAAACGTAATGTATATTGTTTCTATACTTATAATCAACAACCTAAAAGTAATAGTTTTATATATTTCCATAGTTTTATATTCAATTACGTCATTCGCAATGCTTCATGGGATTGTTATCCCTGCTCAGAAACTGCGCCATAACATGTCAAAAATCCATGGCAGTGGACAGAGTGGGCAATAATGAATTGTTTGCATGCACGACTCAATCTGAAGGTCAGTCACAAACAGTAAGAAAGACCTGACAGTACAGGAAGGACAGGTGAAGAGTCTATCAATCTTATACATGCCTTTGACAGCAGCCCAGTCTATCTAGAATTTCCAGTGCCAGATTATTCCAGAGGCACATTCATATTATGTGTTTGTGAACGTGTGTGTATGGGGCAGTAAGTAGTAAGATTAGATGCTTTGCTTGACTGAAAATCCTCCAATAATATATAATAATTACACGGATCATTGCTTTTCCACCTCAGAGAGAGAGAGAGAGAGAGAGAGAGAGAGAGAGAGAGAGATACTATTGATAGACAGAGAGAGAGAGAGAGAGAGAGAGAGAGATACTATTGATAGACATATATATATAGAGAGAGAGAGAGAGAGAGAGAGAGATACTATTGATAGACAGAGAGAGAGAGAGAGAGAGAGAGAGAGAGAGAGACTATTGATAGACAGATAGAGAGAGAGAGAGAGAGAGAGAGAGAGAAAAAGAGAGAGAGAGGGCCAAATTAATTCAATTTTATCTGATCTCTTCCATGCTGATGAGGAGAAAGGTCTTATAGGATATGGCGAGGATGACAGCATGCCTTACTGCACTCATTCACTAATCACTTTAGCACTTCTCTGTCATCCGGCTGTCCTCTTCCTCCTCCATGCGCTCATCCAGCTGTCTCACAATGTTTCATGCCTCTTCTGCCTCGCCTCCAACTTTGTGCAGAACTTATTAAAACCTCACATACATCATTCTGGTCGTGTCTATATGGTAAACCGCATTCTGTGAAACTGCTACCTGATACATTATAAGGATAAGATGGGTCATTCGTATACATATGAATAGCACAAAATTGTAACATTAAGTATGGCAACTGAAGTAATGGAAGTCCCGTCTTACAGCTAAAAGAGCCAATCACCTTTTTGATAGAGACATCTGGCAGTAAATGTCCTTGAGAATGCACATGTGTTTTCGATGTGTAATTGCAGAACCAATGTCCAAAAGAATTTGTCTGTTGTATACAATAAGGCAGACAACATCCAAGACAAAAAACTAAAAACTGTAAACAAAACAAACAATAAACTGCAGTGTTGTGTCGGAGCTCGCAACGCAGCAGCCATACTTGGCGCCATCTTGAGTCTAATATCGAGTTAAGTATGTAACTCAGTGTTAAAATACTTTCTTCTATCCCAGCTTTACATCCAGAAACATCTATTAATAAGTAAGCCATTCATTGGTTAATTTTCTCAAAAACTGTAAACACGGTGTCTCTGTGGCACTATAAAAAAAATCCTGTTTGTTTTGAACATTGTTTATTTTTGCAATCCCGTTCAGTGGCTTTAAGCTACTTCAGCTTTAATTTACATTCACTGACAATTTTCTCCACCAACACCAATGCTCTGAAATGGCCAACAAAAGTCTTATCGACTACGTAATGGCATTTGACATCAATTGAACATCATGTGGGCAAACCTGATGCTTTGTGTCAAATTACACTATATTTTAAGATTTTAGTGAGTCTGTTCCTCACATAAAACCGTATAACTTTAGAAGACTTAGAACAGAGCAGAAGTCATATGAACCACTTTTATGGGACATATTTGTAAGTTTTTAAGCATCACAGCCACTCTCAATTTCATTGTATGGCTCCCTCTGCAGGCAGGGATGAAGAAAAATGTGGGGTGGGAGTGAGACAGAAGGGGGAGGGGAGTAAGACAGAAAGAAGGGGTTGAGTGGTCATCCCAGTAGAGTGAATGGAGCAGACCTGTAATGAGCACCTGAGAGAGAGAGACAAAAAGAGTAGGAGTTAAGCTTGAAAAATATTGCAATCCTCAAGCAAGGATCAGCTCTGAAATGTGCCAGTGTCTGTCCCAATCGCATCCACACAAACACACACTCACAGACTTATTAACGCTATTTCTCATTATTATTGTGTAGTGTTCATATTGTGCTGTTAATGTAGGGGTTTAATTATTGCCTTAATGTCTGCATAAAAGCCATAGCGTGTTCACACACATACACAGACAATCACACAGAGATACACAATTTAATCACAGTGCCAGGGACCTGATGCAGCAGAGAATTGTGCAAGCAGAGCTGGACTAGAATACTTACAATCACACCCAGAGAATGGTAAACACACACACACATGCTCAATAAAAAAAAGCCTGGTAGAATACTAATACACACCCCACTCCCACCAGTGGTCACTGGGTGCTAAAGTAGATTGCCAATTGAAACATGTTTTTCTATGGTAATTTACTGCCTCTGTTTTCTTCTGAAAGATGTTCATTGGCCACTTTAAACATCTCACTCGAGGCTGACTGACAACTTTTAAAGAAGTCAATAAGAATACATTTATTTCTGTGTATTTGCACTAATAACATATTTGACGAAATAGTTCACCCAAAAATTAGATTTCTGTCAATATTTACTTGCAACATATCATTCCAAACCTGTATTTTGTTATTTTGTCTGTGAAGCACTAAAGGAGATATTTTGAATAACCTTAGTGCAACTTTTCGACTCATCAACATTTCATAGTGACAATGTCTTTCAAGCTCCAAATATCATTCTCCATTCCACATTTCCACAGCCTGCAATGCCGGACCCGTATTATCACGCGTTGGTGTAGCAATATGTCATTGGTGGTCTTCATGTCATCATCGGTCCGTGACCTTCAGCTCTCACTGGACCGCTTGGCAGTCGAGTGTGAAGCGGCTGGGATGAGGAATAGCGCCTCTAAATCTGAGGCCATGGTTCTCAGCAGGAAACCGATGGAGTGCGTACTCCGGGTAGGGAAGGAGGTATTGCCCCAAGTGAAGGAGTTCAAGTACCTCGGGGTCTTGTTCACGAGTGAGGGGACAATGGAGCGGGAGGTTGGCCGGAGAATCGGGGCAGCGGGGTTGGAATTGCACTCGCTCTACCGCACCATTGTCACGAAAAGAGAGCTGAGCCGGAAGGCAAAGCTCTCGATCTACCGGTCAATTTTTGTTCCTACCCTCACCTATGGTCATGAAGGCTGGGTCATGACCGAAAGAACTAGGTCGCGAGTACAAGCGGCCGAAATGGGCTTCCTCAGAAGGGTGGCGGGCTTCTCCCTTAGAGATAGGGTGAGGAGCTCAGTCATCCGTGAGGAGCGTGGAGTAGAGCCGCTGCTCCTTTGCGTGGAAAGGAGTCAGTTGAGGTGGTTTGGGCATCTGGTAAGGATGCCCCCTGGGCGCCTCCCTAGGGAGGTGTTTCAGGCACGTCCAGCTGGGAGGAGGCCTCGGGGAAGACCCAGGACTAGGTGGAGATATTACATCTCCACACTGGCCTGGGAACGCCTCGGGGTCCCCCAGTCAGAGCTGGTTAATGTGGGATAGGGAAGTTTGGGGCCCCCTGCTGGAGCTGCTGCCCCCGCGACCCGACTTTGGATAAGCGGTTGAAGATGGATGGATGGATGGATGGCGTAGCAATAGCTTAAAACTATTTCAGCCTGGGCCACATTAGCATCTATTTGTGCTCTTAGAGGACCGGTTGAAAACGTGGAACCAGCACCTGCTTTGGTAGCATTCACGCAATTACCAGTAATATTGCATATTTTGTGCATTGAAATGCATATTTGACAGTACAGTATTGAGTTTGAGGTTGGGATGCAGACTAAAATATATTAACAACAGTAACATCTGTCAGAAAAAATGAACACCTAATTTTTATAAATTGAAATATACAGACAGTGTGACTAAGCTGGGACTTCTCTGCAAATTACTCTCATCAGTCTGCTCCTAAATTGATAACTATAGTTATCTCTTGGAATTTCTGAAGGCAAACAAAATAACTTACATTTTCCTACAATCAGAGAGCATTGCAAAAGAACAGATTTTACACAGAAGGAAAACGGATAGTTTTTTCCATAATAACTATGGAAATTTTACATAGTTCTTTCATAATATCCACAGTTTTAACAATGATACTTGTAAGACAATGGTAACCATAGTTAAAGACATGCATGGCTCCTCACTACCTTGATTAGTATCTATGGTATTCAAATTTGAAATGTAATGTGCAACACAACTTTTTTGTACAAAAAAATAATATGATTACAGTAATGATTTACTTTGTAAAACACTGGGTGTCAGTGATGTCAACCCTGATACCACCATTTTTTTTTTATTATTTAAATGTGAACACAAATGAGTTTTCAGAGCTTCAGCGAAGCGGAACATTTTCAGTGAATAGCGACAAATTTTGGCATGAGAGTTAGTAAATAATGACAGAATTTACATTTTGGTGAACTATTCCATGGGTGCTCTTCAGCATGAAAGTTGAACAGTTAAATTATCAACTGTGATCTGCAACAGAGATATTACTCCTTATTACAACATATAACGCTGTTAAACTGAATGCAAATTACACAGTGGTGCTTGTTCTCTGCGGTTTTCAACCTGAGTACAACCATGCAGGTTAAGGACTCTGACATTAATTTCTCACTCAGTACTTGAACTTTCCTTCTACTCTGGTATTTCACAATCTCAGGTTTTTGACAGCCAGAGCGCCGGGAGTATTTCAAATGAATGTGTTTTGTTGAAACCCCCGTGCAGAAGGGCACTTTGAAGTGCACTTTGACAATGCTTTTAGTGTTCCTCCTAAAATGCTCTCAATAGTTTCATGTCTCCTATGTCTTTCAGAGCTTCGATCACTCTGCCACTTCAATCTTTTATATTTCCTTTACTAGCTGAAGTTTTTTGTTGAACAGGTCTCACGCGTAATGAGAAACTCAGAGGGTAAACATTTCCCTTGAGGCACGCACAACCCTGAACTTCAGTATAACGCTTAACCTAACAAACAACTGTACTGAAAACACTCAATATAAGTTTTCAGTTTTCAGACAGAGATCCATTACATGCTTGTAAAGAGTACATGTAATTTCAGGGTTTGCATGCAAAAACTCTTTTTTTGGATAGTTTTTTAGCCTCATTGGTTTAGAGTTCCTAAAAAGAAAGTAAACAAGAAAGTGTATTCGTATGTGAGAGAATCTTAAGACCCTGGATAACCTTTACCTTCTGCGAGGAGAACCCTTAAATGGGGTGTTTAACAGCTCTTTGAAGCGTGTATTCCTCTGGCGTGTATGTGTGTGTGCATATGAGCAAGTGATAGCAGTTGAACTGATAGGAACAGACAGAGATGGATGGCGATGTACTGACATATTAAAACTGCTATGTGAATGTGGGTGTGTGTTTGTGTGAGTGTCTCTGTAATAAAAAACAGTCCTCTGCTGCCTGGAAAGTGTGTGTTGCTGACTGATGGGACCTAAATGATGGACCACACATCTTCAAATGTCATCCAAATCTCTATTTGATGAAGGGTGAAACTCATGAAACTTATCAAGATCATGACCAGGCCATATATATAATTTATTATTGAGAATCTAATGAGAATCATCATTGAAAATAATGGGACCCCCCCCATGAAAAGTGGTCAAAATATAAATAACTACAGTCTTGATCAACACAAAATAGGTGTCGTTTGGAAGCATAGAAGCTCTACTTTCCAATGCATGCAGCCATTATGATCGAATACAAAACTTAATAAGTTCTATGAAATTTGCTGATAAATCCAAAGTGTTCCGTTATGATAGTTTATAAAAAAAATGGCACTGTACATAATATTATTGCAATCATAATCATTAAAAACATCAAACTCATAAAATAGCCATTTGTCACATGTTATGGAAAGCTCTCAAAAAGTAGAATAAGCCTGTTTTTTTTTACTCACAGATAAAAATATAGTGAGTAATATCTAAGTATATATCTTTGACAGTTTGGTAATTCTTAAATGCTGCATCTCCACTTATAACTTCATGAAAAATAAACACAACATAAAATATCACATACTTAGAGGAGGTGATTATCTTTCAAACAAGCCTACACACAAGGTAATCGGATTCATAGATCATTAGATAATCCACACGAAGCTCAATGTTACATATGGCCACCAGGAGATGGTGCCAAGTAAATGACACAGACTCAATGATGCAGAAGAGGTGCTCATTCTGTGAAATCTCATTACTAAAATCATGGCTGCATGCTATGCATACCATTAGTCATTGTTGTGTTTGCATGTGTAATTAGTTTTTTGTGTACAATTATTCAGTTTTATTTGGAGAGGCTTTTGGACACATGGAGACATTTTTTTAATGATAAATGATTGTTGTAATGCTATAAATTTTGATTGCTTTGTTGTATCAACACAAGCTTTTTATCAGATTCAGTTTACATGATTGGGAACAAAACAATCAGCTTTTTCAGGAGCCACCTTGTTTACACCCAGAGACATATAATGTAAGACAATTTTTTGGGGCATTTTCTTATGATGAGAGTGTCAGATTGTATTATAATCTATGTCATTATATAAAATTATAAGCCTTTAATTTTGGGTATGCCACTGAAACAGGACATCTTTAAAAACACCCTCAGAGCTTAAAAGGGTTAAAGTTATGACAGTTTGGGAGGAAATTAGTTTTTTGCTACACCCATTACATTTATGAAATTCATTTTGATTTAGTAATTCATAAAAGACACTGATAAATGGTTATTATTCTCATAAACGTACAAAAAAAGGCCATCAATGGATACTTGAAATTTGTGAGGACATTTGGTTTGTGTGTTTGTACATACTGTATGTCCTCTTAATGTCTTCCACAGGACATCTGAGAAAGAAGGTGATTTTATTTACGACCCATCCGGAAACAGTTGTTTAGAGTTGCATAGCAGACGTGTTTTACTGCCCGAATGAGCTTTCATTTCTCTAGTAATAATTTTTTAAGGGAAGAAAAACTGCAGGACATGCAGTTTGTGCCAGCTAATAATATTTATTGGCAAATTTTTAAGACCTAAAGTGCAGCACTGGAACATTTGTCATTTTTAATCAGCGTGAGAGAGAGCGAGCGAGAAAGACAGGATGTCTCCTGAGGTGTATTCTGAGTTACCTGTACCTTCTCTGCTTGTGAATTTTGCTGTTTAGGCTGCCAACCAACATCTTGCCTCTGAGGAGGCAAAAAATAATTAAGTTCAAAGGACATACAGTATTGAGACTGTGAGTCTGTCTGTCTGCAGGGGGGACCTACATTAACGGGCCACCAAGGTGAGCTGTTGTCTGACTAAGTAACAGGGATTAACACAACAAAACATTTACATTTTCTACTTTTTATCGACAAAAAAGTAGTTTGTTCTATACTTTTTGTAAACCTCTGTGCTTTAAAAATAGCAAAACTTAAATTTGACCAGGCCAATTAATAATGTATAATGCACATTTTCTCTTTCCAATATTTTTGAGTATATTTTGAGTAAATATTGTTTAAATTAGTGTTTATTTAATTCAGAATTAATACATTTTTATCATATATATTTGTCACGATTTGCAAGTAGGTCCCCAGTGCAGGGGGAAAAAACCAAGAAACAAGGTAAACATAAACTACCCCGTAGGGGAAAAATACAATCCAAGCAGGCAGCCAACTGGAGCTGGGCTTGGGCAGACGAACTGGTGCAGACTGGGCTGGACACAGGACCGACCAGAGCACGAGACAGACAGACATAAACACAACAAACATAAGACGAACTGGGACTGGACAGCACACATGAGGAGAAAATCAAATGGGTTAATGGGCAGGACAGGTGTAACAAATGAATTAATAATGGGCAAACATGGAGGCGGGGTATGACGCAAGACTGAGAGACATGCGGCAGTACAGAAAGCCATGTGCTCTCTCAAGACACAAATATCTACATTTCATGAGTGCACATCACCAAGACAACAAAGCAATATATACTCATGCCAACCGACAGATAAGACAAGATAATGCATATAAATGCCAAACAAAGCAATGCCATGCATTCCCACAGTAGACAAATCCTGAGCGTATATCGCAAGGCAAACGCCACGCGATGCATGCAATGGGTGACAGAACGAGACAGGACACCTGTGTGAGAGTTCTGCCTCACGCAAACCCAACACCTCAGACAGAAATAACCAAACCTCAGCATAGGGCTAGTGCAGTGTGTCGATATATGTTGTGGTGACGAAATAAAGTTATAATCGACAGAGATTTTTATATTTCGTGTGTATCACGGTATGTAAATATCCATTTGTGCAGCGTGACCATATCTATCAGTGGGCATGCTTCATGTGAATCTGAAACAAGGCTTGAGCGGGGGATGAATTCACCTGATATTAGCGCTGATGTTGTGCTGGTTTATTGACAAATTCACTTTAGGAATTATGCAGATCAGGCCACGGCACAAACGCGCCCACAAACTCGTGGCTGATTCTTTGCAATTCTGACTTTGCGGGCCAATTCTGAGCGCTCTAGAGCGGCGAAAGCCACCTTGATCTTGACATACTATGGGGACAGCATCACTGTGATCTAGACACCTGAATCATCTCTTTAACATGCCGAGGTGCCATCACTTATCCATCCAGCATGCACTCATGCCAATAACAGACAGAACAAGGAGCATGAGCGTCCGGATCCTGACACCAATCAAAAACGAAGCAGACAGGGAAGTCAGGATGTAACATGAAACATGAGACCAACAGAGGAGCATACGGCAGGGAAATAACAACCGAAACCATGCGCTCACACAGAGGCAGAAAATGAAACACAATACAGACATAGAATAATGTTGTCACGGTCCTGTCACACAAATCCCAGACTGACAGAGTGATGAGACAATGTTAGCATTACTGTATATTGACCACATTGCTCTAGAAACAGAGCATAAATAAATAAATACATAAAAAAAAGAAATATAATGGATGACCACTAATTACCAGTACAAGGCACATTTTGGTCATTGGCAATAATAGCCAACTTAAAGGAATGTTCCAGGTTCAATGTAAATCAAGCTCAAATGTCAGTATTGTTTTTGACAATCCATTTGGAACAGCATTTGTGGCATAATATTGATTAACACAAAAAATTGTTTAGATTTGTCTCTTGTTTATTTAACAAAGAAAAATAGTGGTTGCAATAAGGCACTAACCTTGAAAATGATTAGGGCCAGTCAATAAACACTAAAATACACGGTTCCAAAAGTATAGCCACAAGACTTAAAGGTGATGGAACCCGGGAGGGAGGAGGGATGCGCTGTCGTGGAGTTCTCGCCGCTGCCATCCGCCTGGGGAGCAGCCGCGGCCGTCTGCCTGGGGACGGAGGGGTTGCGGCCAGCCGCCGAGAGCTGGAGGAACCACTGCAGTCTGCTGAAGAAGGGGAGGGCCAGGGGCCGGATGACTTGTTGCCGTCTGCCAGTGGAAAAGTGGGAATAAATCCGAATGAATCCTAAGTTTCATTCAGGTAGTCACTGTGCAGAAAGGGGATCAAAACAAACCAAGTCACGAGAAGACTTTAATGCTCAAGTTTAGAAAAGTTGAGTCAACTTTAATAAAACAATCACATTCCCAAACACAGGAATTAGTATTTTTTCTGGCCAATTATTAATTAAAAACAAATCACCGTTAAAGAATAAACACATTATTTGTCAATATCGACTGTGGTGTATTATAAAAGGTGAGAATTTAATAATGGCAGTGGCTATTTGCACTAAGTGTAAAAAGCAACAAAAAGCATCTAGATGCTATTTGCACTCTAGTGCAAATAGTGGCACTAACACCCCTATATAAATACTAACATACAGTTTAGTGGCATCACTGCAGCATATTTATTGTGTTTATTTGGAGTCCCACAGACACCCTACACCAACCCTTACCCATAAAACGACCTTACAAAAATGAACCATGGTTTTACTACAGTAACCACAATATCACTATAGTATTTTTCTAGTACAGTCATAGTAACCACAAAATTAAACATGGTAAACATTACTAAACCATGGTTAATAGATCAGAACTATAGAGTTTCCACCAAAACACATGGTTACTACAATATTACTACAGTAAAATCATGGTTAATTTTATCCAGATCAAATCCTTCTCTCATCACCATGACCTTCATTGTGAAGGATAGGATAGGAAATATTAAGAGTAGAGACATGGGATAAAGTACATCAAGGGGTGGGATTCGAACCCATATCTCCAGTGTGACAACACACACACATACCATGACCATTTGTCATAAAATCCCATGTTTCCATCAGACTATTGGAGCACAAATATTCGCTTAGTTATCTCTTAATCCACTAAATGTCTAGCCCATTAACCAGTTTAATGTCTCTGCCCCATCGCGAAAAATTGTAATATGCCCGCCTTCATTTGATCAGCAGTTGACCCCAAGATGAAATTAGTCTGTGCAGTGGTGGGCAGAGTTAGTGTAAATAGCTTCTGCCAACAAGATGTAGTGTAAATTAGTGTAAATAGATGCTGCGTTTAATATTTGGCAAAGACTTGTTGCATTTTCACTTAGTCTGTGGGGGAAAGTGGTTTGGCAGTGGAAGTCCAGTCAAAACTTATTTTCTAATGCTGATATTTAGCTTTGAAGTGTGGCAACTGAAGGTGTAAAATGTGATTTTAGCTAGTCGGGCTATGTGTGGATCCATGGGGTACGTCGAACCCTTTAATCCATATAGCATTTTAAAGGTGTGAAAACCTACTCTAGCAACACAACACTTCCTACTCACACTGGAAAAAGTGTGAATGTCTGTTGGTTGCCTGTTCTTGAAGGACACAAGTCCTGCTGTCTTTGAGTGGGTTTAGTGTGTACTAAATGAAGGATTTATTGAGGTGTGTCTTTGTACACCTAATATTTATGGCTGATTGAATGAGTTTGAACAATTAGGAAGTTGCCGTTGGGTAGGATGGTAAATATTTGCTGATATGTGGGTGGACTGGCAATTTGTTTTGCTCAGGGTCTCAGTCTGTTGTTTGCAGCGTTGAGGAATCTAAATGTAAATACATTGTAAAACCTAAAAAGTTAGCAGAACTAAAAAACAATTGAGGCGATCAGTTACATCACTTTTTGTAAGTTAATAACTAATAAAGTTTAAGTTTATAGAACTTTCAGATTTGAATTTTGTACTTCACTTGCATGTTAATTGCTCTTAACTCAAAATATTCACTAAGCTAACTCATACATTTTGATTGACACAACTTTAAATTTAACTCTTAGGATGAATTTAAAATTAACAATAAAATCTCCAATACTTCAAGTAGAGAAAATGTAGCTAATATTGGCTAGAATTAGAGTGAATGCTAGCATGTTGAATGCATGCTAACTAGAAACACTATCCTTTAATTAACATAGCAATTGCTCAACGAGTAAATAATTATACTATAGAATAATCATAAATTGTAACTGTCCTCAATCTAAACTCAAACTTCACTATTCAGCATAATGGTAATCTCCCAAATCTTTAACAGAACACAACAGAACATTAAACGCTAACAAGGCTCCACCTTTACATTAATCTTGCAAATTATATAACACTTTATTTAACATTGGGTGTTTCTCAATGCTAAAAATGCATTTGAATTCTTGCGTTCTTGTGAAAATCAGTCTTGTCTAACTACCTTGAAAGAGTGAACACGGATGACTTGGGGACGGACGTAAAACGCGAGTTTTGACATGTGGTGACATATGTAGATAATTTAAATTCATAATTTGAATGCACTTTCCCTTAAAGTTAGTAGTACTGCTAGTTTTTGGTTGGTTTCACCCCAACACTTGTAGTTTGTACCATCCCTTCTGTTTTAATGAAACAAAAAAAATCAGTGTCCACCTGGCAGGCACGGTCACACCTGTAGCACT
Organism: Moxostoma hubbsi; assembly: GCA_032164185.1. Taxonomy (NCBI): domain Eukaryota; kingdom Metazoa; phylum Chordata; class Actinopteri; order Cypriniformes; family Catostomidae; genus Moxostoma; species Moxostoma hubbsi. The sequence goes on along the minus strand of JAVLUX010000010.1, from coordinate 6,604,829 downwards.
GGTGATTGATGGGAGTGATTTGTAGAGCACAATGGATTCTGTGGCCCAAGTAGACCAGGTTAAAGGTGGCAGGTGAGGTGGAAAACATTGCATTAGCTCAGCTTGATGGAGCTGCTAAAATGAATGAGTGACAAGCCTGATAGATTGTGTGTGTGTGTGTGTGTGTTTGTGTATTTGAGGGAGTGAGTGTCTACTGAAAGGTGTATGATGGGAAACAAGCCAGTGTGTGATGTAGAGTTTCCTGTCCCATTGTATGCTCAAATCAGTTCGCTCTTGCTTAATTCAATGTGACAAGCCGTGTAAGGTATCTGTCGAGATAATTGTGTGTGCATGTGTACTTGTGTATGTGTGCCATGTGGATTAAATTGGCCCGCTTGCTCCTGATTCGCACTCCTGTCTAATCTGATTGGAGTCGTACACCTCAGCGTAGGGATGGTGGCTTTAACCCATATAATGGCAGAATCACAACTAGGACTGAGCAATATAGCTTAACAAATATATCCAGATTAAGGCTGTCAATTGATTAAAATATTTAAATATATTAATATACATTTTAAATATATATTTAAAATATATTAATTACATGGTGTCCCGATTATATATAAAATTATATATAAATAAATAAATAAATAAATATATATATATATATATATATATATATATATATATATATATATTAGGGCTGTCAATTGATACAAATTTTTAATCAAAGTATTTACATGTTGTTCCGATTAATTAATTGCGATTAATCGCATATACAAATATTTGCTGAGAAAGCCCCTTATATAACAATGACTCAATATATAATGATTATACACACACACACACACACACACACACACACATATATATATATATATATATATATATATATATGTATGTTTACTACCATATTATTGAACATAAGTCATTCATTGGTATTCAGTTCACAGCAATCCATTTCACAAGTAAATTTGTCAATCAGTTGGAGATTTATTAAGAGGGCTTGTTTAAGGACCCGTCAATTTACACCTGCGTCAGACATTTGTTTTGTAATTTTTTAATGCTTACAAAACTTTTACATCTAGAGCCAAGGGGTATATTAAAACAAACAACAAAAAGTTGAATACTAAACTTTGCCAACAAAAGCAGAACATTAATCAAACAATATTCCTTATGAAGAGACATGTCATAGCTGAAAAAAACGAATAAAACATTTTCAAAACAAAGTTGAAAGCTGGGAATAATATGATCTCTAACATTCTTGCAGAAATCAGACTAAAAAAAGTCACTACTCAAAAAAGTTGAGTAGGGACCTTCTCGAAAATAAATTATAAAATGTTTCCGCCTGCAGACCACAAAATGTACAGAATATATTAACATCACAATTAAATCTCTACAAGAAAATAACTAGTGAGGTAGTACTTATAAATAAGTTTGCAGGAAATTTCTTTGATTTTGTTTGTGATTAAATATTTATGGGTAACTTCCAAATTTTTCACCATCTCAATCCAGCGTCAGACATGCTTGTGTAGCGTCTCGGGTGTGTTGCATCATAAAAATAAAATGTTTAGGTCACTGTGTCAAGTTAAATATAGTTTAATACTCAATCTTTAAACACATCTTGAGATCTCTTATTCGCATTTGTGCTCCTTCAAGTGTTTTGAACGCAAGAACGTAAACGCATGTTTGTGTTGTGTGTCCACTGAAGGTTTGTTAATGTTTTCTTCACTATATAAACTGCGTGTTGCTCATACAGCTGAAGTGTCACTTACTGCCCTCTGGAGTAAACAGGTGGTACTACAAGCTTGCATTTCTCAGTAAACTTCCTTATTATTTTCCGTGGGCATGCGATTAAATGCGTTAATTTTTTTAACGTGCTATTTTTTGTAAAATTAATCGCACTGAATTAACGCGCTAAATCGACAGACCTAATATATATACTGTATATATACACATTTAAATTAAAAAAATATTCAGATAATTAAAATGCATTACATTCTTGTGGCAGAAGAGTTAATCATTGATAAGACAATACAAAAAGTGGCTTTAGAATACAATGTATTGTTTACTAAAATATTATTGAACATAAGCCAATCATTGGCATACAATTAATTGCATTAATTGCATTAAATCGACAGCCCTAATATCCGTCTTTTGGTGATATTCAAAATATACCTTGATTTTTAAGTATTTTTCACTAAATTAACACCAAAGGAATGACATTTAATCATTTTCAATTATATGCGCAAATTTACTAATAGTAAACTTCAAAATTAACCTACATATATATTTGTTAAATATTAAATGCCACACAAAGACTTCTGTGAGTTTTGAATTGATGTCATGTCAGGTAATTTTTTTTTTGTACACATCATTTCAAAGCAGCTTTACTGAAACTCACGCTTTTAAATTGATTCACAGAAATGAATCAAATTACCAACTAAAACCAGTTTTGCTAATTAGAGACTCAATAAAACATCTCAATACTTTCATACGTGCAAATCGCAAGACAAATGACATGCTCTTTAGGGAACCTAAAGGCAAAATAAAAGGCACACTAAATTCACTGTGATATTCACAATGTTGCTTAATTTTATATCTGTAGCATATGACTACTCAATATACAGTATCACCCATCTTAAATCACAACAGCATCTGTTGTTCTCATTCATATTGACCAAAGACAAATCTTACATTTTGGGTTATTGATTTTTAGTATGTTTGTTTCATGCAAACAAAACCTGCATTATTGTTTGAATGCGGCTTGAAACTGAAATTAAACTAAATAAAGATGATGAGATTATAAACAGCACTTGATTGCAGTATTAATGAAAGATATGTAAGCTATTATCTGTGCTTAGTGGAGTGGGCATAATCGCTTTAGTTTCAAACCGGGCATTTGTCTGCTCGTGTGGAAATGCCGCTGGGGAAGGCCAAGAAATATACTATACTGCATATGCTTCTTATGACTAATGCAATTAAACTCTCAAAGATGAAAGTAATGTCAATATTTATTAACTAAGATCTTAAAAAGGGAATAAAACATTTCTAGTTGCTAAAAACATCTTGCATTAGCATGTTTTCTCTTCATGAGAAATTATCAGGGGAAAAGACTTAAAGTCAACATGAAATGACATTTGCTACCCATTGACAGCCATATTGTGAAATATTTGAAGCAGGACATTTAACCAGAAAAAAAGTAAGGCGGAACTTGATTGTATCCGTTGACAGTTGATTGAATCATGAAACGTGAGCTTTCCATACCAGAGTTTGCAAACAGTTGAAAGAGAGTTAGAAGACAAGCATTTTATTATTCTTTCGAGCAACATGCAGTAATAAATTGGGCACAAAGAGACAGTAAATAGGGTAAATTTAGATGTCAAGTGGAGTTTGGATGTATTTTCAGATTTTCATATTTGTGCTTTAAATTAGCCATTGGTTTTCTCATTACAAAAAAGTAATGAAAAATACAGAGGTACTACATGGACATGGAACCATGGTAATACCAAGTTGTTATCTATTTTGGAAAAGTACCATGGCAATCCAATCTTATTTTGGACATGTAGACATGTTCATCTGTAATCTTTGGTAATATTTGGCAAGGAAATGACAACTGAATGCCACTCACTGGGCACTTTATTAGGAACACTATTGTCCTAATAAAGTGACCGACATGGTCTTCTGCTGTTGTAGCCCATCCTCCTCAAGGTTCGATGTTTTGTGCGTTCTGAAATGCTATTCTGCTCACTACGAGTGGCTTTCTGAGTTACCATAGACTTTCTGTCAGCTCAAACCAGTCTGCCATTCTTCAGTGACCTCTCTCATTAACAAGGCATTTCCATCTGCTGAACTGCCACTCATTGGATGTTTTTTGTTTCAGGCACCATTCTAACATAATAACTCTTGAGACTGTTATGAGTGAAAATCCCAGGATATCAGTAGTTACAGAAATACTCAAACCTGTCCTTCTAGCACCAACAATGATGCCATGGTCGAAATCACCGAGATCCCATTTTTCTGCATTCTGATGGTTGATGTGAACATGAACTGAAGCTCATGACCTGTATATGCATGATTTTATTACACATGATTGGCTGATTAGATAATGGCATGAATAAGTAGGTGTACAGATCTTCCTCATAAAGCGTTAAGTGAATGTATGTTTCAGTCTAAAACACCTTTACAAAGACAAAACCTGATTGATCCCAATACATTCAACAAAGCTGTGTAAATTGCTATTGCAGCGATGTTGTACACTTGCAAACATTGTGTAACATTAGGTGTAAGTGACACATCATTATACAACACAATGAAAATGACCCACTTATTAAGCAAACTACAGGTTTTGACGCCTTTGTTTTTGTACATGCCAGTTATTCATTCAGTGTAAACAACCCCTTCTACTAATCTAGCAGATGTTTCCCATCCACCTTTCCACATCTGTCCCAAATCTCACATCCTCCTCTCCACTGCTGAGAAACATCAGAGTCCATCAAACGCTCCTGATAGGGCAGCATGGAGGACTAGATTTGATAAACCTCATATTGACAGCGTGCCAGCAATAGGGCATTTGCCAGCTTTCTTCCGCCTTCCAGCGAGCTATGATTGGGGTAGAGATATGGGAAGCAGATGTGATGGTAGAGTTGAGCTCGCACCATTGCCACGTCTGCCATTGCTGATGAGGTTGGAAACTTGAAATTGTTGCTTGTCTGCTTTGGGGAAACTTATCAATAATGGATCAGATTGGTAGGCAACATTAATTAGAGGATTGATGAAGAACGTTTGCTTGCTTTGTTTTGTGTGTCGGTGCAAGGTGATCTCATTAATATTCATAGATATTTGTATAAAGTGTTTTTCTAGCACATGCACATTTGGAAAGACACTTGAAACATACATTATGAACATATTGACAACATCTAAAACATAAACCGCTTTTACATATTTAAAAAAACTATTATAGACATACAAATGTTTACAAGTACTATACTTGGAGATTCGTAGTATAGTGAATTCATAGGCTGATTTTAACATGATCTTATTAGTATTTGTAGGTCTTTGTACATTTGTACATAAAGTGTGGTTCTAGCACACATAATTTTTTTTATCAACTATCACTTCCTATGAGAGCTAGTCAGATTGACAAACTCAATGCAAAATGATTTAATGTTGACTGTAGGCAAGTTCAATGATATAGGAATAAAACATCGTCTTCTAAAGCCACTTTTGTATTTTCAGGGTTATTTTTTTTGCCTCGCGGTGTGCCCTTAGAGTCATCTTGGCTGAATGGCCACTTCTAGAGAGAGTAGCCACAGTACTAAATCATCTCCATTTATAGACAGTTAGTCTAACTGTGGACAAATAATATCTAAGCTCTTCAAGATAAGTTAGTAGCCCTTTGCAGCATCATGCATAGCAAGAATTCTTGATCGTAGGTCTTCTGAGATCACGTCAGCCAACACATTCTCACACCCAACTCGTCACATATTGACGCTTTTGACAGGACCCCTTGGCGTCACATTTTAACGCCCTGGGTATACCTTTGGCTTCATTTTTCGACGTGCTGGGTAGTCTTAACCAAAACTGCATTCAAAGGTGAGTTTAACAACGCTCCACGGCATGTGCAAGTAAGCAGTTTAAGCGTTTTCTTAGGTACTGGTAACTAGAGCATGCTGGATAACGTATTTTTATCGGAGGTTTGTTGATGTTAATAAATATATATAATATGCTACGCTAAGTTTATTATATTTTTATTTTTAAAATCCTCTATAGAAATCTATCGGACTACCCAACGCGTCGAAAAATGACGCCAAAGGTATACCCAGGGCGTTAAAATGTGACGCCAAGGGGTCCTGTCAAAAGCGTCAATATGTGATGAGTTGGGTGTGAGAATGTGTTGCGTCAGCAGATGCTACTGCAAATAGCAAACTCAAAATGTTTGTGCTTTTTATAAATCAAGTAGCTCTAACCCACACCTCCAATCTTGTTTCATTAATTGGATGCCAGGTTTGCCAACTCCTGACAGTAATTAGCTTTTGACATCATAAGCTTAGGGGTTCACATGTTTTTCCAACCTACACTGTGAATGCTTGAACGATGTATTCAATATGTACAAGAGCAATACATAGGCTTGCCCCCCTATTTTCCATGTGCTTACCAGAAACTTCTGAGAAATTTCCCTGGTCCAACTAGGAGACAACCATTTGTCCACCCTAAATTAAAAAAATTGCATTCTAATACCGCCCCTATCGTACGTTCTCTCCTTTGCAGTTGGTGCAACTCAAAATTTAGGGAAGAGTGATATGCTAGCTCTACTATGCAAAGCTAATTTTTTGGCACGTTTTGAAACAGATAACAACGACATCTTCTTTCCCAAGCGTAGGCCCAGGAAGAGCAGGGTGGCAGCATAACTGTCTATGCTTCAAAGGCAATTAGGGTTACATAAACTTCAGGAGACCTTGTTTCTTCTTGTTGCTGTCTAACTGAACCCCATTGGGTAGACGAATTCCACAAAGTCAAGTCTTTGACTGGTTAATTCATTTATTTAATAGATCACCAGGCTATCTGATATCTCCCCTTGGAATATTCAGAATGTTTTACCATTGTTGTTTTTTACAGTTGTGCGATTTCTTTGAGAATACCTTTGATGTGGTTTTATATTCTTGCTGGTATTATAAGATTCATCGCCCTTTGGCACTCATGGCAAATTCATTATTTTTGTAGCGTTTTAAATCCTCTTGTGTAGCTTAATATGCAGGGGCAAATTAAGATGCCAATGAGTATTTGGTCCTTGAAATATGCAGAAATGTAAATGTAAGTATCCTGCAGGCAAAAGTTTCATCATGTTGAATCTGCGCGCTTAACATGCACACAAATGAAAGCTTTTTCCACATCAGGTAGTACAGAAAGGAACTTCCATTCAAAGAAAGCAGTTCGACAGGTTTATAATATAATAATAAAATATATGAACTTACCATATAATCATGCATAGTTAGGATAGCTTACCAACATTTAAAATGAAGTAATCTTTTCTCCCTTTTTAATCCTATGTTAATGTAAAATGCCACACAGTTGTACCAATTTGTCCCTTGGTAGTGTTTATTTTCAAAAATAAAATATATATTAACCAAAGATAAGCTTAGGGTATCACTGACCCTCCCACATTAAAATGTATTTAGTGATATTTAAATGTAATGCATGTAAACTATATGATTCTGTACATTGAAAATGATTATTTCAATGGCATCTTAGCAAAGTAGAAAAAAACAAATTATATGGTACAATACACATGTTATTATAGGCCAAACAATCAAGTTTTATACAGTGAAACAGGGTGTCCGTGCACATCTCTGTGGTGGATCTTCAGGGTCTAAAGCCACATAGAGTTAGAAGACCCCTGGCTTGAAACCCCTTCTCTAGCTCACTGTTACTAGAAGATGGGTTAAAATGAGAGCATTTAATTAGTACTATTTCATCCTGGCTTTCTAATCCTTAGCTCTCGGCTAACATAAAGCTTAATGCAGTGGAAAATCGTGTTTTTAGCGGAGATGAAGTAATGATGGCACTCTGTGGCTTAATCATGTTGACATATGCCATCTTCCCCTCTTCTCACTTGTGTGTGTTCTGTAGGCAGCTGTTCGTTTGAAGAGCACTATAGTAATTGCGGCTACAGCGTGGCATTGGGGACTAATGGCTTCGCCTGGGAGCAAGTCAACACCTGGGAGAGGCCGTCCATTGACGCCGCCGTTCCCACAGGTAGGGGGGGTCTTCATCCTTTACTCTTTCTCGTTTTTTTCTCTCTATTTATCTCATATTGAACTTTCCTTTAATCAAACAGTTCACCTGAAAATGAAAATTCAGTCATTAATTACTCAAAACCCCATATGCTGTTTTTTTCCAGTGTAAAACAAAAGGACAAATTTTGTGGAATCTATTCATAGCTCTTTTCCATCCTACGACAATACATAGTGATCACATCTGTCGAGCACTAAATAGGACTAACTATATTCCAGGTCTTCAGAAGCCATAGAAAAACTCTCATATTTCACTGGAGTCCAAATTCAGATTAAAAAATGGCATGCCAGGTTTGATGTCATTGGTCAAAATGTCATAACCATATGTCAGTTTGAATATATGGATTAGAGAATGAGCTTTGAGACATGCAGCAGAGGGGAAGAATTTCACTGAATACTGATTTAATACTTGGAGACTTGGAAGACTTGTAATAAAGCACACAAGTCATATGGACTAGGCGTATTAAAATGGTGCTTTTATTTGTTTATTTTTTGGACCTTGACAAACAGTGTGAAGAGTCTTCAAAATTACTCCTTTTGTAATCCATTGAAGAAAGAAAGTCATACTAGTTTGGAATGACATGAGGGTGAATAAATTTACAGTATTTTCATGTTTGGGTGAACTATTACTTTAACCTTTTCCCCCTGAAATCCAATTTCTTGATTCATATCTCAGTCTCTGCTCTTTCATTTTGTTCATTCTTCTTTCTGTTGGCCAATTGTTATATGGAGAAGGCACTTTGGCCTCCCCTCTGTCTCGAAATCTATCTCTTTCTCTCTCAGTCTGTCTCTCAGAAGCTCGGCAGTGTTTCACAGCGAGACAAATGGCAATCAAGTTTGCTGTCACTCTCACTCAACCGTCTCCTACGGCACTCAACAACCTCTGTCTCGCAGTGCTTTTATAGACAATAGAGTCAGCTACACATCTGCGACATATCCCGCCAGCATATTTAACCCCATTTTCTCCCAACACACTACATCTGACACCAAACAACTGCAGCAACCAGACACTCCATTGGAAAGACACTGGACCCTGATAAAAATGACAGTTTTGGGGGTAGATAGCTCAGTTGAAGCCACTTAAGAACTTGTTGATTGCTACAATGAAAGAACCTTTCTGATGTTGAATGGTGGTTTTCGGAGATTATGGTGGATTTTTAAGGTAATAGTTCTCAACTAGTGGGCCACAACTGATCTTCTGATTGGGTTATTTACTCACTCTTATGTTGTTCCAAACCTGTATTACTTTATTCTGCGATACACCCCAGAAGAAGTTTAGAAGTTGAGTCTCTTAGCTGCTTTCTTCAATACAATGAAAGTGGATGGGCACTGGGGGCTTTCAAGCATTTTTGCACTACATCCCAAGTCTTCTGAAGCCATTTGATAGCTTTGTATAAGGAACAGACTGAAATTGAAAATCAACCTTGACAGCTATGGTCCCAATTCACTTTCATCGTATGGAAACACAAAAAAGAAAAACAAAACCATGTGGGTTTGCAACAACATGTGGGTGAGTAAATGATGACAGAATTTTCATTTTTGGGTGAACTTCTTTAAGGAATTGGGGTCGTCAACAGCTTCAAACAAAATCCAGCTGAAAACATCAAAGTCTGGTGATGTTTTTATTTCTCTTTTGGGGCACAACCATCAGGCATCATCTGATAAATATACACAAGCACTCATTAATAAATAAATGACTGAAGAAGCACCATCTGCACGCATGTTGATGTCATCTTGATCTGACTGTCTAATCAGAGGAGGAAATTGGGCCGCGGCATGATCCTTCCATCATTAAACCCGCAGAGACGTGCCGACATCAGACCGTCTCTCCTCTCTGATTGTGGGCCGCACTTAACACGCTGTTCTTGGAATTACACCCAGGGTGCAAAAGACCTGATGAAAAGTAGCAATCGAGGAGTGATCCAAGAAGAACTTTTATTGCTCAAATGTTGCTCATTCACAGCTAAGGAGATGTAAAGGTGGCATAATTGTATAAAAGTGTATAATTTCTGCACCACAGAATTGAGAAAATAATGACTGTTTTCATGCAGATTTATATGAACACTCCTTCCTTCTTCCATTGGTCGGAGAAACAGATGATCCGGCCCCAAACTCATGTAATTGGCTGAGTCAGTGTTGCTATGTTGCTAGTTATGTTGGGCTGGTTAGAATACTCAAACAACCAGTAATGTTTTGATTGTGGCATTTTCAACCTATGTTCATTTCAAACGTATATAGGACAGGGATAGGATACGGAATTTTAACATAAAAATATAACACACTTCTAATGCAGTTCTCAGTTAGATGATATTAAAGTATCAACATTGTTTCTTTCTTTGCTGCTTGCGTGTAACTAACATTTTACTTAGATTTTCGGGAACCCCTACCTAGAGCTATTTAATTAATGTGGATAGTATAGTTCAGATTATTTGCTCTTGGAATTCATTCAAAGTTTACACTGATCAGCCACAACATTAAAACCACCTGCCTAATATTGTGTAGGTTCCCCTCGTGCCAACAAAACAGCGCCAACCCGCATCTCAGAATAGCATTCTGAGATTATATTCTTCTCACCAGAATTGTACAGAGTGGTTCTCTGAGTTACCATAGACTTTGTCAGTTCAAACCAGTCTGAGCATTCTCTGTTGACCTCTCTCATCAAAAAGATATTTCTGTACACAGAACTGCTAATCACTGGATGTTTGCTGATTTTGGCATCATTCAGAGTAAATTCTAGAGACAGTTGTGCAGGAAAATCCCAGGAGATCAGTAGTTACAGAAATACTCAAACCAGCCTGTCTGGCACCAACAATCATCCATGCAATTATCTAATCAGCCAATCGTGTGGCAGCAGTGCAGTGCATAAAATCATGCAGATACAGGTCAGGATCTTCAGTTAATGTTCACAACAACCATTAGAATGTCATTAGAATCTCAGTCATTTCGACAGTGGCATGGTTACTGATCTGTACAATTGTGGTAAGAAGAATAGCATCTCTGAATGCCATTCTGAGATGCGGATTGGTGCTGTTTTGGTTGCACGAGGAGGACCTACACAATATTGGGCAGGTGGTTTTAATGCTGTGGCTGATCGGTGTATGTACATTTCTGACTTTTGATTTCAGACTTTTTTCAGAGCAAATTTGAGCACAGGTTGAGACATTACTCTAGAAGAGACATGTGAGTGTACTCTGACTTTTTTCCCACAAGAAATGTTGGAGGGTGAGGAGACTTCAAAATGTTTCAATTTGCTCTTCATTGAATCTCTTTGCTATATAGGAGAAACTAATGAGATATTAAAGAGATATTTTCAATGGACAGAGAGCAAAGGAAAAAAGTGCAAGAAGAGAGAGGGAGAGAAAAAAGGTGGAAGACTCAGGTGTTGATGAAGGGACATTAATGTCTTCTTACAGGAAGGGTAATGAGGTCTGTCAGTCGCCACTGTTTCATTTTATTCCTCCATGGACCGCGGGTCACCAGGGCTTCACAGACAATGTTTCCTCTGGGGATATGCTCTTAGGCACTTGTGAATGAGATGTTTTGGCCAGGTGCACACATTCTTACTTCACTTGGTGAGGAGACAAATCATCCTTTTAGATGGCAAAGTCTTAAACGTTAAGCAAGGGTATGTGTGCTAATACTTCTGAATAGAGTTGTTTCATGTAGTCAAACCCTAAGGCTGCTTTGTTGGTGAAAGTGTCTGTTTTTATACATAAGTGTGCAAAGCCGAATTGCGAAAAGATTTCTGAATTCTCGCTAACAAAAAAGTACTAAATAAGTACCATGATATCAGCATGGTTTTTTGGACACAAGCTATGGCAATGGTATGGCATTCTTTGAAGTACCTTAAAGTGCTATGTAAATATAATAACATATTAATATGGTTATCATACAGTACAATGGTCTACTGTATATCATAGTACCATCTTATTAACATCTAATACCTTCACTTACCGAATACTGAATCAATACTTGATTGAAAAAAAAATTATTCATTCATATTACATTGTGAATAGGATTGGGATCAGTGTCGTTTTCACATAAAGATAATCTGTAATATCTTCTCAATGATTATCAATATATATCAGGATGTTTTTTATGTATATAAATAGTTTTTGTTGAATTACACCAATTATTTCGTTTAAGACACAGTCCTATTCAGGCCAACATATACCTTTTACTTCAGGTCTGAATGTTTAGATTTAAACTACTTCTGCTGAGTGTATTTTAATACTGTCAGAGTAATGTTTAAGCTCATTGCAGCGTTGTTTGATGAAAAAAAAAAACCCACATCAAAATCCTTTGCCTTAGACGTTGAGTATATAGCATTGTAATATATTTTATTTATAAAACTTTTTGAAATCTTTTATGGACCCAATGAGGTGCAAAGAGGCCATTTATTTTAAGATGTGTTTACACTGTCTGTGAGAAGAAAGCTCTTGGCCTAATTTTAGTTTTCCTGTTTCTCTCTCAAATGTGAGTTTGATATTTGTCCTATTAATTTTGTACTCTGATTGGCTTGAGCTGCCAACATATCAAAGCCAATCAAAAGACGTGTCACAGATGTGTTATTTAATCATGATGAATGCTTACCATGCTGGCGCACGTTGGATGTCCAAAGTCCCTTTGCATACTGTGCACATTTTGGAATGGTAATTGAGTAGTAAATTATAGGTTGTCAGGGCAGAATTGCATTAAAGTTCTGGTTATAGATGGTTGACGAGGGTAAACGCCTTTGCTCGTCTTTTCTTTTTCCTTTTCTATTAGGTTTTTGTTGTTGGTGATGATTTGAGGGCTCTCATGGGCTGCAATTCTTGATTGCGTGTATGAGTTTTTTCCACTACGATTAGAAAATGGGGTGGAAAAGGTCACAATTGAAAGGAAATTGACAGGGAAGGAGCTTTAGACAAGCACTTGTGTACACACAACTACACATCAATTATACTGCTCAATCATATAGAGAGATGCATGCAAACACATGCACACCTATACCCACATTTACACCCTATCATTTCAGGATCTATTATATGGATTTATTTACTTTCTGACAGTTCATTGTTTGTGTACAATAACTTGTATGTAAATGTCCTCACACATATAATACAGTATGATACTGTTAAAAGTCAGGGTAAGAGAGACAATGTAAGAAGCTTTCTGTAATATACCTTATCTGCTGTGAAGTGTATTGACTTCTTATTGTCTCAAAATGTGTTCCCCTTAATGAAGAGCATTTAATTTAGAAATAAATCCCATATTAATGTACCGAGAGAGAGAGAGAGAGAGAGAGAGAGAGAGAGAGAGAGAGAGAGAGTGACAGCCAATCAGAAACAAAGAAGCAAACATTACATGTGAGGCTGTTAAGACCCTTAACATAAATTTGATTTTGATTGTACTTAACACGTTAAGGCAGCATTTAAGTTTTCAATTTAACAGGGTTATATCCTTTAAAGCATGCAGTGTTGTATGTGGTCTAAGAGATATTGACAGAACAAAAGAGACAATAGACTGAATTAGAGAGCGGTAGAGCATAAAGGACAGATAGAAGGAGATGATGAAGAAGGTGGTAGTGGATTTAGCAGCCTATACCAACACACATCAGTCTTGTTTACTGATTTCCAGGCTCCAATAAAACAAAGCTGCAGCCTCTAAGAGTCTCCTGCCGTGAGCTGCCAGAATCATGCTCTAACACTGGGGACCCTACTGTTAAGAGCCCTCTGCTCTTCTCTTCTCTCACTGCCTATATCTTCCCTCACACTCTTTCTCTCTCCTTTTCTTCCCTCTGCGCCCCCTCCCCCACCCCCATCTCAGCAGAATTCATCACACCTTCCGTTGACACGCTGCTTTCATTAAAACCTCGCTCTGGACCTGAGCTGACTTACACAACTCTGCTCTGGTTTACATGCGTCGATGAACACACTCCCAGTGATGCATTCACACTTACAGACTCGCACACAAACACACACTCACTCGGTGGGACAGGACACTGCCGAGTGGCTTGGGTCAAGAATTGGAGCTGGTGATTAACAGGAAAACAACATGCATCTGTTCTCTGTTTGTTTTTTCCGTGTCGGCTTCATTTAGTCACTTGTTCATGCATCCCTCCTCACCCGAGAGTGATTTAGAATCGAATTATTTAGAATTAGAGTATTTTTTATTGTCCTCATGATGTCACCAATTTACCCGTTCACCCTTGAATTTTTTGAAGCTTGGGAGCCTATATTCCTTTTATATTGGATTCAGGGCAGCTGCAACAATATTTGAGTATGAAAAACTTGAAGTCTCTTGTTAATGCTTTTCTCATCACATGAGAGTGATTTTGAAAGGGTTTAGAATTATAGAGTATTTTTTATTGTCCTAATGACGTAATCAGTTTACCTGTTCAACCTTCTGTTTTTTTTTCAGCCTGATCTCATGAAAATTACGTTACTGTGGCAACATTTGTGCAAAATGATATACGTGGTTCATTACACATATCTCTGCAGTTTCATGAAATGTCCACTGAGGGGCACTAAAAGCGAGTTTAATATTCTCTTCCACAAAAATTAGGCTTTTAAATGAATAAAAGCTACCTCCTTACCCTAGACCTTTTACAGAAACCAAACCAATAGTGCCGTAAAAAGCAAATTTCAATTTTAACCTTTACATTTTTTTGATGCTTGGGAGCCGAAATTCCCTTTACATTATATTAATCAGAAAAAAGTAATCCACTACAAATGGTTAATTACTTATCTTAAATTTACTTTGCTGAGTACAAATGACTGATTATTTATACATTTTAAATAATGTTTATATTTCTCCTTGCTCATTGTCGCACACATTGTCATTCACAAGACTTTTCTCCCTTACAATGGCTCGATGGGGAATGCACACCATTTAGCTCTCACATAAACACAAATACAGTAGATGTACATATGAACATGATAGGGCTGTACATATTTGCTCTGACAATGATTATGATTCTCTAACTAATGATGACGATGCATTGTGAAATCTCAAATTTGGTCACTATTTGATTTAATCCGATTCAGTTTGATTATATTCAAGCAGGGTCATAGATTTAAAAACTATCTATTAGGTAGCATGTAAAGACTGTTTTACATGGGTTGTCATGACATTTGGCTACCTGCTTAATTCCCTTCAGAACCATCAGAAAACGCATCCTATTTCCTATATTTTGTGGCATTCACTATATAGAGAATGAATGAAGAAGTGAGTGTTTTCGTTCACAGCCTCATGTCTGCCCACCAATCACACACTGTCTGGCCAAAATAATAGTCGCTGTTTGGATTTAAATAAGCAGATACTTAAGAGCCTATGGTTGGATCATTATTGCAGTGATTTAATGTTTCAGCTGGCAACAATTCTTTTAACCTTAACTGATGCAGTGTGTAGCTTCTCGTTTCTTAAACAACCATGTCGGAAGACGTATCTCGTGGTCGTGGAAAAGATGTTACTGTGTTTCAGAAGGCGCAAATTATTGACCTGCAACAAGCAAAAAAATCAACTAAGGAGATTGCTGAAATTACTGGAATTGGATTAAGAACTGTCCAATGTATTATTAAAACCTGAAGGATAGTGGTGATCCGTCAGCTTCGTGGAAGAAATGTGGTCAGAATTTGTTTTTCCGTGCATTAAGAAGGGAAGTGCATGAAGCGATGCACCCATCATGCATAGTGCCCACTGTACAAGCCTCTGGAGGCAGTGTTATGATCTGGGGTTGCTTCAATTGGTCAGGTCTAGAATCAGCAATGATATGTGGCAATAAAATGAAGTCAGCTGACTACCTGAATGTACTGAATGACCAGGTTATCCCATCAATGGATTTTTTTCTTGCCTGACAACACGGGCATATTCCAGGACGACAATGCCAAGATGAATCGGGCTCAAATTGTGAAAGAGTGGTTCAGGCAGCATGAGGAATAATTTTTAACACATGAATCGGCCACCACAGAGTCATGACCTTAACCCCATTTAAAGTCTTTGGGATGTGCTGAAGAAGACTTTATGGTGTGGTTTGACTCTCCCATCATCAATACAAGATCTCAGCCAAAAATGAGTGCAACTCTGGATGGAAATAAATGTTGAGATGTTGCATAAGATTGTCGAAACAATGCCACGACAAATGCGCAACGTAATCAAAGCTAAAGGTGGTCCAACTAAATATTAGATTATTCTACTTTTTTTTTGGCCATTCTGTGTATTTATTTAAGCTGAGATATGTTTGTGGTTAAACTGTTGGAAGAACACATTTAATGGTGATAAAAAAGCAATATTAAAATAATTCATCATAATCGGGGAAGAAAGCAACATCAATGAACTTACTTTGGTCAAGTGGGCGCAAACAGTTATGATAAATGTCACAGAAAGCCGAAACATGCAGCACCCATCAATCCATTTGACCATTTATCTTATGGTTCGCAGGGAGTGAACTTGGCAACATGAACTTTCTTACTTTCAAAGTGCGCTTTTTCTCTTCAATCTCGTGTGTTCCACTCCTGTGGCAGGAAGGCTCATGTAATCAGAGAAAGCATCTGTATCAAATTGGGTATTAATATGGTAATGATAATAGATTCTTCATTTTCGTAATCGATGCATCGAAACGTCTTTGTCTGCGATGCATCGATGCATTTATACAACCCTAGAACATAATTCATAATTTAATATTTTGTATTCTACATACAGTAAATAATATTATTTTAGAAATATGTGTAACCCATGTAATTTTTTAAAAGTAAGTACTTACACCCGAGATTACACACAACCCTGATGCAAACAAAAGGCTACACATCCTAATATGTCCCAGACAACAGGAAATTACCATCTACCACCACACAATCATTCCACCAAAACAAGGGTTTAAACTTTGCCGGACCCACATTTGAGGTGCATGTTAATACCAAGTGTAAATGTCAGTCTGTCTCAGCTGGCCACTTGTGATCGGGTTACCTGGGTTGGATGTTAATACCAGGCCAATAATAGGTCAATATGTCTGAAAGATTGTCACTCAGCGAAAATCTTCATTTGGTCACACGTTAATTCATCCTTCCTCACCTGAGAGTGATTTAGGATTCACTGATTTTGAATTAGGGTATTATTTATCTTCTTTATGATGTAATCAATTTACCTTTTCACCCTTCAATTTTTTCAGCCTTGGGAGCCTAATTTTCTTTTACTCAGAGTGTCTGAAAACCCATCAGTCTGAAAAGCTTGTACAGAATGTGCATGTTTGTCTCAGTACTTTTGTATTTGACAGACATACAGACTTGAAGGCTCTCTGATCGTCTGTCAGACACCCGCAGTCTCTCACAGCACCTTGAATAATGAAAGACTTCATTTTTCCACTCGCTCCTCATCCCTCAATGCGTCCATTTTTCATCGTCCCCATATCGCTTGCATCTTCATCTCCTCTGTTTAGTAATCCTTTTATCTCTGTGCTTGGATAATAAAATTTTCTGATCATTTCTGTGTCGGGAAGAAAGACTTTATGTTATCCATCACACGTAACAGAGGCCAGTGTTTTGATGTCTGTTGATGACCTTGAGCAGTGTGTGGTTGTGTGGTCTTGCTTTCCCTTGTTTACCAAGAGCATAGAGGAATGGATAACCATATGTCAATGCCATTGTTCGACCAGCAGAGAATTTAAAAGCCATTGCTGTCAGGAGCAATGTGGCCCCAGAGAGAAACAGAGAGAGTTAGGTAGTGGCTCAGTAATAACGTTTTTCATGGTAAGGCTGGGAAAGCATTTATGCAGCACTACCTCAATAAGGACAAATCGGAAGGCCGTGATCGTGCTTTGAGAATAGCATGCACTGCAAGGTCTAACAAGAGTAGCCAGACGCGTTACTCATATCGTAATTTATCACCTCACAGCAGGTCATTCGGTTCTTAGGTCTAATAGCACCTTTTCAATGGATGAACAATGTCAAATCAAGTAATTTTTATTTGTACAGAGCTTTTAACAATGCACATAATTTCAAAGCACCTTTACAGAAAAGTATGCTGTATGGAGGTTCTATAGCCTGAAAAGTTCTAGAGCAGTAGAGATAAAAACCTGGAAATATCAGGGAATTTTAGCCTCGTCGCTATACGCAACTCATAATTTAAATGAATATAAACAGACTGAATACTGTTCACAAGACTCTAGACTGTCATTTCAAGGGTTAAGTGCTGCTGCACCGAGTCACGTGACACAACAGCATGCCGTCAGTTTCCTTGAAGCTCTTCTACAGGCGCAGAGCCAACAAAAGTGCCTCTGCTAAAAAAACGTCTTTATGTTTTTTCAGTGAAACTTATTTGGTTGTAAAGAGTTGTGTCTCTAATTTCGTTTGATACGCCGCATTAAAAGAATTCATTCATTTTTCGCACATTAGCGCACTGATTCCTAATACAATCTCTTTAAAACTATAAATATATGTATAAAAAAAATCCATATCCAGTATACACAAACGGCTGGAAAAGTTATGGAAATTCATTAGTCAAAAGTTGAACGAACCCTGAAGTACATTTCAGAGACATTATGGTTATATATTACAGGTACACACTCAAAATTGATTGAGTGCAAACATTTGTGAGAGCGCACAGGTATATCAATCTATACCCCTATTTGACTAACCGTCAGTTCATTTTTGCAGTTTAGATGGTTTGTTTGTGCATCAATTTGTTTAGCAAGATATTAAAAAAAGATATACATATCACTATCATGTATCAAAATTGAGCAAATTAGATTTAATCCAAGAGATGGTGAATTGTTGCTCATTAATCAATGTGTTTTCAATAAACAAATGAGAATACTCTGCATTGTAATTACGCAAATACACTGTCTTGCTAATTCAAAGTATTCCCCACATGGGCGATGAATCAAGCACATCTATTATTGACAGTTTCATGGGTGAATGATGGATTTTTTAATTCTAAAAAGATTGTGCGGCCTTTATAGATATAAAAAAATACTGTGGGGCCTAAGTGAAGTTTGGCAAGAATATGTTTGTGAAATGCAAATTGTTTTTAGTACTCAAAGAGGTAAAGTTCTTTTAAAAGTAATACATTGCATTATTACTAGGGCTGTCAATAGATTCAAATTTCTAATCAAATGAATTACATGGTGTCCCGATTAATTAATCGCGATTAATCACATTTACAAATATAAATTAAACAAATATTCAGATAATTAAAATGCATTACATTCTTGTGGCAGAAGAGTTAATCATTGATAAGACAATACAAAAAACAACAGAATACAATGTATTGTTTACTACCATATTATTGATCATAAGACAATAATTGGTCTATAGTTCACAGCAATCCATTTCACAAGTGAATTTGTCAATCAGTTCAAGATGTATTATGAGGGCTTGTTTAAGGTCCCGTCAATGTACACCTGCGTCAGATATTTTTTTTTTTTTTTTTAGAGACAAGCCAGGGGTATACATAGTACACAATACTACAGATATATTTTACAATAATGCCAAGACATCATATTCATTACATAGTGCAATGGTTTTCAATGCTTTGGAGTTGTTGGAGGTACAAACAGTATTTAAATAATATTTCAAGTCTTTACAAAAAATGTACACTTATGTATAAAAAAAACTTGGCAAGAAAAATTAACAGATTAATCAGAAAATATTCACTTTTTCAATTTTCGAAACTGTGGAAACCAAAATAAAACGTCTTTATAAAGCAAAGTAAAACTAGTTAAAATAGAGGTACGTACAAACAGACAAAATTTTCTCCAAAATACTACAGAGTGGACACATTCCCAAAAAAGGTGAGGGGCAGATTCATCTACAGCATTTCAGAAGGCGCAAAGTGGATCTATTTCTTAAATAAAGATCTTAAATAAAGATTGACTGGGTAAAAATGGTGTAACAGTTTAAAGGACACCTCCTTAACCCTGTTGGTAATTAAATATTTGTGAGGTAAAGACCATACAACTCGCGTCATACAAATAAAATGTTTAGGTCACTGTGTCAGGTTAAATATAATTGAATAATCAATCTTTAAACACATCTTGAGATCCCTTAGATCACATTTGCACTTATTCAAGTGTTTTGAATGCCAGAACTTAACGTTTGTGTTGTTGTCTGCTGAA
Source organism: Moxostoma hubbsi (assembly GCA_032164185.1). Lineage (NCBI taxonomy): Eukaryota > Metazoa > Chordata > Actinopteri > Cypriniformes > Catostomidae > Moxostoma > Moxostoma hubbsi. The sequence continues at coordinate 6,584,966 of JAVLUX010000010.1, read as the reverse complement.
GTGTTTTCTTCACTGTATAAACTGCGTGTTGCTCATACAGCTGAAGTTTCACTTACTGGCCTCTGGAGTAAACAGGTGGTACTACAAGCTTGCATTTCTCAGGAAAGCATTGCGATTAAATGCGTAAATTTTTTTAACGCGTTATTTTTTATAAAATTAATCACACGTTATTAACACGATAAATTGACAGCACTAATTTTTATATTACTTAAAAAAAAGTATGTATAACATGTTATGTTATATTGTTACTTTTACTTGCTGTGGCGATCTCTCCTCCAGAACAGCAGCACTATGATGTGCTTGTAGGTTTTTGCAATTTAATTTTTGATTGTATTTGTCTGTAAATTGAATAATAAATAGAGAAGTAACATGTGACTTATTAAAATTTTTAAAATAAAAAATTAAAAAGGAACACAGGTATTATGGTGTAAACATATACATTTTTTACAAGCCAAGTATCTACCAAGACTGTCTATACCATGTTATATTATATTATTTATATATAGTGATGAGCCAAAAATTATGACCACCTGCCTAATATGCTGTTTTCCCTACCTTTGCTGCCAAAAAAGCGCCGACCCGCAGAGGCATGTCCTCTACAAGACACCTGAAGGTGTCCTGTGGTATCTGTCCCTTGTCAAAGTCACTCAGGTCTTTACTCCTGCATTCAACACATCGACTACGAGAACTGATGGTTCACTCACCATCTAATCTACCCAGACCTTGACATGAGGCCATGTTAGGAGATGATCAATGTTATTCACTTCACCTGTGAGTGGTTTTAATGTTTTGGTAAGAGACAAGGATGTCGATAAAATTCCACAAAAATAATACATTTTCTTCAATGGCCAGCAAGATAAACCTTTGCCTTAAGTGATACATGACAATTTATAGCTTCATCTTTCAATTAGTTTTTTGTTTGATCTTCTATTCTCTCTTTTAAAATCTCTTTTCCAAGCATCTGTTTAGATTATTCGCCTCTTGTCCCTAACCCAGTATCACAATTCAGCAAATTGTCCTCAACAAATCAGTTAACTCTCTTCACATGACATCTGTTTGAAATGATTTCATGAGACAATGCACCTTATGTTCCACCAAATTTCATTCACGGGACCCATTTCTTCACTGGAATAGTTTAATTTGAAATAATGTGACTAGAAAGATTACACTGGGATGCCAGAGAGAATGGCATAATTAATTTGATGGTGACTTAATAAATGCAGGGTGACATATGAGACACTGGAAGGCATGCTTAACGAGAGAGAGAATATGAAGTAGAGAGACAGAGCGAAGCAGAGATATTCTACTGTCTCTTTCCACAGATTGTGAAGCAGACAGCAGGGCTCCAGGCGTTGAGAGGGCCACTTTACAGCTGAAATTAAATACAGCAAGAGAGCTTTGACTTGGAACAGTTAAAGCTAGTAGATCTATACTGATCCTGGAGCTAAACTGACATTACTCTTTGCCAAGAAAGTTTTGGTCCAGTATGTTGCAAAGGCCATATCAGTTGCCGTGAGAACTTCAAACCCAAATTATGGATCACTAATTTGCAAGGAGAGCCAATCTGGGTAAAACTGGGGTATGTACCTTGCTCAGTGATAACAGACTGGGATTGAGGCCACAGTTGCTACTGTAGGTCACCAATGTAGGATTGATCATGCTAACTTGACACCACACATACAGGTGAAGCTCACAAAATCTGCCAATTACATGTTGAGGTCATATTTCACCCCAAGATGAAAAGAAAGTTAAAGGACAATGAAGCCTATTTTTATCCCATTCAATTTTTTTTTGAATTGTCACATTATGTTATGTCAATAAAGCATGAATTTTTTTCAAAAAGCATCCTAAAAATGCAGCATTTATGACGCTGAATACCAGTGAGCCTCTCCAAACGCATCCATCTAAAGGACTGCACATGTACAGTACATACAGCGACAATAAAAATAGCGCAAATGGAATGAAAGAACGCATACTGTGAGAACTGGACACATTGGCGAACTCATTGCGAAACAGATTGCTGTCAAATTTAGGCTTGTTCAAATATATGAGTATAAAACAAGCAATATATTAAGTTCTTTATCCACTTTTTGTATTGTCTAATTAATGCCTAATTCATCACAATAATGCAATTTATTTTAAACTGAATTTCAGTCCAGATTATGGTATATATTTAATGTAGGCCCTATTATTTATACGAATTATCTTTATTTGTGTCAAAACAAATGTTTCTAGTAGTTTTAGAATAAACAGTGAGGTCACAGTGCGTGATATGAACCGGCAATGAAATTTGTTTTTTTTTAATAGAGTTGAATTGTTGGAACAGAGGATCTATACAATGATTCAGATGAACCACATCTTATCAGATATACTTCATGTTTGCTAATCGATTGTTAAATGTAATATTAGGCTGACCCTGTTTTGCACTTGTTGCTATGACTTGCTAAATGCCTCATGTTATGTCATTCTTAATGACTATTCATTACAGAACGATCAGAAGGCTTTTAAGCAAAGTACCTTTTGTGTACAGCATATTTTGTGTTTAAACAATCGAAGTCGACAGATGGTTTGCTAGAACACGAGAAAAAAATAATAATTCAGAGACCCTCAATTTCTCCCTCTTAAGTCCTTTTAGAGAGAATTACACCTTCATTACAAGAGTTCAAAGCAGAGAAACATCTACAAAGTGTTTCCCTCAAAAAGGACCATTTATTGTGCCCTTAGATCTCTTTTCATTGTATTGTTGTTTTCTGCTTGGCGATATTAGAGCCCAGCAGTCGCATCCTATATCACAATACACTACACAAACCTCATTCTGTGTGGCTTATGTAGTTGCAACAAGTCATTTATAGTAAGCACCTGCCTTAGTCTTTGTCGAGGTTTGCCGTTTTGTTAGCTAGCCTTGATTATCTTTCTCTGTGAGTGTTTGCAAACGTGTGTGTGTTTAGATTGTAACCCTTGCTTATCAGCAGATATAATATGATGGTTCCACCTGAATGCTCTTTTTATCTGCCTTGCAATCAGAGCCAGCCGTGGCCTTTGTTGACAGAGCATTTCTCTCTAACCCTCAGGGAACAATGAAGGCTCATCTGAGAGCTTGATTCGAGAGTTGCCGTCCAAAAACGCCAGACTGGTTTCGTGTGTATGTGCGAATATTGAATAGGCCCTCTGAAAGCACTGACCTTTTTTTGCCAAACCAACAGTCACTTTTCACAGTTTTTTGCAACTACCATGGGGACAATTATGCATCCGCTTTTTCCCCTTCTCTCTTACCTCTCTCTATCCCTCTCACTCTTTCCCACATTTTTAGTATTGTGTTAGTGGAAGGTCAACTGTCTTACCATGCTTTTAATCATTCTCATTTCCCAGGAATTCCTGTATCTGGGAGGTTTTCGACTTTTGGGGAAAGACTGACATGTCATCTTTGATATTTTGTAGAAAATGTCTCGTTTCGTATGTCTCAATTAAAGCTCCCTCTCATCTTTAATTCACTTTCACACATTTGCCCTTATTCCAGTTTATTAGCCTCTCTTGGTTTGTCCCTTAAAGGGATAGCTAACTCAAAAATGAAAACTATCTCATTATTAACAAATCGCAGCAGCTCCCTAGTGCAATAAACACTAGAGGCACTACAAAAAAAATGCATTTTTTCAATTTCACATAAAAATGGACATTCACTTTTCACACAATACAACAACGCAGATTACCAGTTAATTAACACCTTTTTCAATCTTGTGACATCAAAACACTCACTATAGCACATTTTAACATCTGCATTACATAGCTACATTTACACCCTCGTTCAAGCAAGATCAAATTGAGTGTTAGCTTAACTGATGGACCGGGGAACGAGTCCTGAAGAACACGCAAATCGAAACGTGAGCTGAATGTGTCATAGAAGCACCACAAAATGACATGGTTGCTTTAGCAATTGCGTTTATCATCTCACATCTGCTTTTTTCTATGACACTATCAATTAGATTTAGGTTTATAGTTTAGGGTAAGGAGTCAAGTTTTGTAGATTTCAATCTCAATAGAGCATCAACATTAACAAAACTCATCTGTTTGCAAGAAAATGTAATGCTTTTAGCATCAGACCGTGGACATTTCACCCCAGAACTGCAGCGATATGTGCAATAAAATAGATAATGTTATTTTGCACAAATGTTGCAACAGTCATGAGATCAGCCGGACACAAATCCATAAAGGCTGACTTTCTATCTTCAGAATGTTGCCGTGAAACTTCATTGGTTCTTGTGTCATGAAGTCATGATGTTTGGCCACAAGACATTGATGTGTCGCCATATTCCATTTGGTCTCTAAATGATGAGTTATTCAATGATTTTATTTGATTTAATTTGAAAGTGAATCATTTTGTAAAGTTCATCATACAAAGTGATCGTATGCTTTCAGTATATTTGGAATATGATGCACAAGTGGCATGGACTACTTTTACGACACTAAAAGTGAAGCACTATCCATTGCTATTGAATGGAAATCAGCAATTGCAGCACTTTTGAAAAGTTAATCCTTTTGTCTTCAACAGAAGGAAGAAAGTCATATGGGTTTGGAATGACGTTATGAAAGTAAAATGGGCAGCAAACACCATTTTATATATACAGTGCATCCGGAAAGTATTCACAGCGCTTTACTTTTTCCAATTTTTTTTATGTTACAGCATTATTCCAAAATTGATTAAATTCATTATTTTTGAATTTATCTCAAAATTCTACAAACAATACCCCATAATGACAAAGTGAAATAAGTTTGTTTGAAATCTTTATTTATTTATTAAAAATAATCACATGTACATACGTATTCACAGTCTTTGCTCAATACTTTGTTGAAGCACCTTTGGCAACAATTACAGCCTCAAGTCTTTTAGTGTATGATGCTACAAGCAATGCACACCTATTGTTGGGCAGTTTCTCACATTCTTCGTTGCAGGACCTCTCAAGCTCCATCAGGTTGGATGGGGAGTGTTGGTGCACAGCCAATTTCAGATCTCTTCAGATATGTTCAATCGGATTCAAGTCTGGGCTCTGGCTGGGCCACTCAAGGACATTCACAGAGTTGTCCCATTGCCACTCCTTTGTTATCTTGGCTGTGTGCTTAGGGTCGTTGTCTTGTTGGAAGATTAACCTTCGGCCCAGTCTGAGGTCCAGAGTGCTCTGGAGCAGGTTTTAATCAAGAATGCAAAACAGGAACTGGGAGAAAAACATCCCCACATTATGATGCTGCCACCAGCATGCTTCACTGTAGGGATGGTATTGGCCAGGTGATGAGTGGTGCCTGGTTTCCTCCAGACATGACACTTGCCATTCAGGCCAAAGAGTTCAATCTTTTGTTTCTCATGGTCTGAGAGTTCTTTAGGTGCCTTTTGGAAAACTCCAGGTGGGCTGTCATGTGCCTTTTACTGAGGAGTGGCTTCCGTCTGGCCACTCTACCATACAGGCCTGATTGGTGGAGTGCGGCAGAGATGGTTGTTCTTCTGGAAGGTTCTCCTCTCTCCACAGAGAAACGTTGGAGCTGGAGCTCTGTCAGAGTGACCATCGGGTTCTTGGTCACCTCCCTGACTAAGGCCTTCTCCCCCTGATCGCTCAGTTTGGCCAGGCAGCCAGCTCTAGGAAGAGCCCTGGTGGTTCCAAACCATTTCCATTTATGGATGATGGAGGCCACTGTGCTCATTGGGACCTTCAATGCTGCAGAAATCTTTCTGTACCCTTCCCCAGACCTGTGCCTCGATACAAACCTGTCTCTGAGGTCTACAGGCAATTCCTTGGACTTCATGGCTCGGTTTGTGCTCTGACATGCACTGTTAACTGTGGGAACTTATATAGACAGGTGTGTGCCTTTCCAAATCATGTCCAATCAACTGAATTTACCACAAGTGGACTCCAATCAAGTTGTAGAAACATCTCAAGGTTGATCAGTGGAAACAGGATGCACCTGAACTCAATTTTGAGTGTCATGGCAAAGGCTTGTGATTATTATTATTTTTTTTAAATATAAATTTGCAAAGATTTCTAACAAACTTCTTTCATGTTGTCATTATGGAGTATTGTTTGAAGAATTTTGAGGAAAATAATGAATTTAATCCATTTTGGAATAAGGCTATAACATAACAAATGTGGAGAAAGTGAAGCGCTGTGAATACTTTCCTGATGCACTGTATATCACTCTAGCAACATTTTCCCTTGCATCACCAACCTCATTTTGCAGGATTCCCATAAAGCCTCAGTTATCTTTGGGTGTTTCATCTAATTTTGGAGAATTACAAAATGCTTTGGATGTCTTTGATGAATGTGGCTTTTAATGTGATTTTGATATATTATTAGTGAGAAAATCTCTGCTTTTAATGTCAGTAGATTAATGTGACTTGTCAATGTTATCTGCCGGTTACCTTTTATTTATGTGTTAGCTTGCATACTGCTAATGTGCAACATTACTAGTGACATCTCAATTGTGAGACTGGGCTGCCCTTATAAACATGTTGAAACATAATGAAACATGTTGAAATGGGTTTTTAAAAAGTAAAGCCTGATATTTGATTTCCAGCCACTTTAATACGACAACAATAAAGTCAATCAGAATTTTTGCCTGTTTCAATTTCCTTTGAGATTTGCAAGTGCAGACATCCACTGAATATGTGTAACTATTGCAAGACGCATCGGTCCTTAAGACTTCCTAAAAGTGTAAAACACCAGTACGGGGTTTATCAGTACTGACACATCTTTTCCATTTCCTTTCCTCCTCTCTATCAAAGATAAAGTGTCAATTGAATCACTTTTGTAGAAATACAACCAAAATCCACTCTTTTTATCTTTCTTATTCTTTCTTTCACGGTTATAGTGGAGAGATGCTTATTACTTCTACCTCTGCCGTGTCAAATCCAGACAGAACTGGAGATGTTTTTTTAATACCGCCACACCTCTTTGCTAAGACCTGGCTGTCCCTCGTTTGTCCTCTTCTCCTGTCAAACCTGATCCTCAAATCTTCTGAAGTGTTGAAAGGTATGACTGTGAAAGTCTGACTTACCTGAGAGACAAAAATGTTTGATAAGATGGAGAGAAGTCCATCCTTTTGTATCCCTTTATATCTTGTTGCACCCAGTCTCAGATGATCTATAGGCAGTGGTCTGGAAAAGTATTGTAACATATTTTCATCTGAATCTTTTTTCAAAATGTAGTCAATTGCTTCGCCTCTGAAACAACTTTACTTTTCGGTTCACATTAGCTTAGCCGGAAAATAATGTTAACCAATAGCCAAGAACTACATAGAAGCTTGTTTAAGTGTGATCAAATTGTATGGTATCTCAACTGATAGAGCATTAGCAAAGTAAACTGCTTGAATACATGAACCAAACAAACTGCTCAACAAACACATTGCAATTCTGTTTGGTGCCAAACTACAAATTCATCTGGTTCCCTCCTGAGATTACGGTTCTCACTTTAGATAGCCATGAGAAGGAATCACTAACATCAAACTAGAGATAAGAGACAATAACAGCATCCTGCCCTAAAACAGGATAAATGTCTCCAAGAATTCCCATTTTCCCTCCTGGCCTCACAACAATTGGCCAGAGTTTGATAAATGACAAGCCTACTGGACCAATGACAGTTTTGTTGCTCGAGGATATTTTTATACCCAGTAGAGTTTAAAATGATAGATAGCTTCTGGGATGATATGCTTGCCTCCTTTTTTCTTTTTTCCCTAATTGTTCTTTCGCAGTCTAAAATTAGCTAATGTGATGGCAAATAACCAAAACTTTATTTGGTTTCAATTACTTTAATTCTATTAATTCTTTCATGTCTCATTTTAGTGAAAAATGAAACAAGATTTAGAAAGAGTCCTTTTTGTAAGAGTCTCATAAAAAGTCAGCCTTTGTAAATGTGTACACATTTAGGAAAGAAAAATCTCAAATGCGATCTCTTTAGGATCTCAATTGTCTTCCTAGACAGCAATGAGGTTAAACTGAGAGCAAATTGAGACTTTATCTTAAGTGTCCTGTTTCTCAAATGTTTCTCCTGAGAAAAATACCCCAATAATCAGAGATGGGGGACTCGAGTTAAATGACTCGTCTTGAGTTTGACACGAGTCGCAAATTTAAATACTTTAAGAAGCTTGCACCTGCAGGCACGTCGAAAACTCTGCAAACATGGGAGTGATCTTTTGGTGTCCATTCTATATGTTGAAAACAATATAGGATCACGTGTGTGTGTGTGTGTTAGGGAGTCAGAAGGAAAACTAAGATGGGACTAAGAACTGAATAACACTATTGGCGATTGGTTGAGTGTGTGAATGTGTGTGTGCTGGGGTCTGGATCGATATCATTGCACTCCATGTTTTAAGCTCTTGTCAGCTGCATGATGCTGCGCATCCAATGAAGTGTAAGATGTAGAATCTGAGTTAAGCCATTGTGTCCTGAAGGTATGTGTGTATGTGTGTGTCCTGAATGGCTGTGTACCCCTGGCTTGTAATGCTCTAACTGCTACCACTGAAGCAGAACAAAGTACTGGCGATGTTCCAGTTGTAGGTCATTATCCTGTACGCCAGAGGTCGGAAACCTATGGCACGCATGCCAATATCGGCACACAGAGGGGTAATCAGTGGCACGCCAGCAACGGCGAGAGAGGAGTAGACTATTATATTTATATGAAATTCCGCACATACATTCCAATCTACATCTTGATATAATCCTTCCTTGTGAGCATGCAGCGTTATTTCATGAGCTGAATGGAAGGCTAAACAAAAATTTAAAATGTGACGAGACTGCAGTATACTCAACAGACTCATGCAGCACGTGCAAGACATTTGCGCATCACGAGTATGAAAGTGCATCAGTTTTGATTAATCACACGAGTAAATGTGCCCGCTTTGCTTTGGTCAGGCTGTGTGGATGACAGCCTACATTCCATGTTTCATTTGTTTCTTTTTGATTTCAGAGCTACACGTGATATAATAAGGAAAACACCACTGTTAATCCTTGAGATTTCCGAATGAGAATACAGGCACACCCTCCTAATAAAATGGTCACACTCAAAATTACACTTAACGATTAAAAGATAAGCATAAATCCACATCGTAGGGTTCAAAAATCTCTTTTAAAAATATAAATTAACCCTGGAAACCCTAGGATTTTCCAGGTGCGATTCACCGAAAAGGGCAAAATAGTTGATCGGCTTGTGATGTGTGTGCAGCGCAAGTCTCATTGGCCACCATTGACCGGGAATATACAAAATGGCATTCCATGTCAAAAAGGTTGCCAACCCCTGCTCTACGCCATACACCCTTCCAAGTGCACTTACCTTTCACTGGCTAATGCACTCTACTATGTAATCATGATGCCACCAGCTAAGCGACAGATTGTTTATCCCCCATTTTTTTGGCTATTTCTAAACTTATTTGCTGTCGTACTGTATTTTTGCCAACTGTCAGTTTTTTTAAAGGCTTTAGACCTACATTTTTAGTCTAAGGTCACGTTCACACAGCGGTTAATTTAAGTTAATTTCTGACACTGGTTTGGACGTGGCCTAATTGACATTAAAAGTTCAACTTAGTTCACCCAAAAATGAATCAACATTAATGACGGTTGGAATGAGGAGGTTACATTTTATATAACCTGGAATATTCCTTTATAGGAAGAAGAAAGATGACCATTTCCTAATCCACTCGTTCTTCCATACTTCATCCATCTCTGTATCTCGTGTCACTCTCACTTGACTCTGTGTTCTTCCTCCTGCACATCATCCAGCTGTTCCTTTACAACATGTTCCATCAGACATGTCTAATTTCCAACTTTAGGACTGGAGACTCTGTTTTCATTTTCAACCAAGGTGGATCCATCCATGTCTAAATGTCATTGGGATTTGAGTGCCCCAGCTTGGCTTTCAGCAGCGAACACAGTGTGAAAGCATACAGAGAACCTCAAATAACTATCTTGACAAAATCGCTTGTGGCTCGCTCTCAAGGGCTTGTGAATGCACTACCCTCTGTGAGGTTGAAGAGTTCAGCAGGAAATATGTGATAGCAGCAACACAGGCAAGAGAGTCCAATTCTTCCCAAGAGAGAAGTAACAGAGAATTCTTAAGCAGCTACAGACTTCTGGTCACCATAATGGTTAAATGATCCAAGACATTTTTTCCTAATTGAAGAAAAAGCACTGTTGGTGTCCATATTAGGAGTGAGCGATAGAATTAAATATAATAAAAAATGTATATCGCAATATTTTCACAATCTTTTTGCAGCCTGATCTCAGAAAAATGTTCCTTGCATGCAGTGTTGGGGAGTAATGGAATACATATAACGGGAATACGTATTTAAAATACAAAATATAAGTAACTGTATTCCACTACAGTTACAATTAAATAATTGGTAATTAGAATAGTTACATTCAAAAAGTGATTACTGAATTACTTTTTGATTACTGAAGAGATTACTTTGCATTTTATTGTAATTTGTTTCATTTAATATTTAGTCCTTTCAGATGGAAAACATTTATACATATAAATTATGTGTTCCAAAGTGTATTTGAACAGCAGTGAAACACTTTCTTATGATGTGTTTAATTCATACGAGCAGACAGAGATGTAAGTTTGATGTATGTTTGTAGCAGAGCAAAGAGCAATAAACCTTGTGTAAATTGTTAGCTTTACGCTAAGCTAAAATGCTATTTCTAGCCATTTTACATGCACATGTTACCAGACACGATCATATTTTTTATCAAGAAAATTTGCATTGGATCATAATTTCTTTTTTTCTAGTAAGACCTTTGATAATAGGGCAAAAATCTTATTTTTTATAATTATTTTTTTATTTGTTTTCCTGTAAAAATATCTAAAAATCCTTAAAACAAGGTCAGTTTGATTTATCTTATTTTAGAAACAACACTGCATAAGATATTTCGTTTTTTCAGAGAAAGTATTTTTAACATGTGTATTTTGTCTTTATGTACTGACATAGTTTTAATAGTCAAAACAAGTGAAAATATCCACCAGTGCTGAAGTAATCCAAAGTATTTAGAATACGTTACTGACCTTGAGTAATCTAACGAAATACATTATAAATGACATTTTACAGCATGTATTCTGTAATCTGTAGTAATCTTAGCTCCTCGTATCAAAGGCGGTTCTGATGTTGCTTTGGTTCTTTATAAATAAAATGCAGCATCAGAGCTGCCTTCAACTTTGTTGTTGTCATAATCAGGCATATACAGTATTTCATTATTTAGTTTCATATTTAAAAGCGTAATTTCATATTTTCATTAATTTCATATTTTTATATTCATACTATTATAATTAAAACATTAGTCTCATAACATTATTTATGCAATTATAACGGCTGTGTAAATGCCTTTATACCACCTCTGAGCAGCATAAAACAGTGTAAATACACCTAAATGCCACTTCAGATGCATCTTATGTGCCACCTTTGTAGCGTAAAGATGGACCATGATAAATGTTTGCTTTGATTCTGAAGAAACCTATCCATGATGCATTTTTCTCAATGGGATTGAGATCTGGGGAATTTGGAGGCCAGGGCAACACCTTGAAAACTTCAGATTCAGATTCCTCCAAAAAAAAAAAACTACAATGTGTGCAGTGTGGCAGGGCTCATTATCCTGCTGAACGAGAACACTGCCATCAGGGGATACCATCGCTATGAAGGGATGTACCTGGTCTGCAATGATGTATAGGTAGGTGGCACATGTCAAATTGACATCCACATGAATGGCCAGTCCCGGGGTTTCCAAACAGAACATTGCCCAGAGCATTACACTCCCTCCACCAGCTTGTCGTCTTCCCACAGTGCATCTTTGTGCCATAACTTCCCTTGAAAACAGTGCACATGTACACGGCCGTCCATGTCATGTAAAAGAAAATGGGACTTATCGAACCAGGCGACCTTTTGCCACTGCTCCAAGGTCCGGTTCCAGTCCAGTGCCCATTGTTGGTGCTTTCAACGGTGGACAGACATCATGGGTAATCTGTCATGTCTGCAGCTATGCAGCCCCATACGCAGCAGGGTGCGATGCACTGTGCTGTGACACATTTCTTCCGGAACCATAATTAACATTTTCTGTGATTGTGCTACAATAGATCTTCTTTCAGTTCGGACAGATGGGATAGCCTTCATTGCCCTCGCGCATCGATGTGCCTTGAGCACCCAACACCCTGTTGGCGATTTGTGATTTGTCCCTCCTCGGACCACTGTCGATAGGTACTCACCACTGCTGACCTGGAGCACCCCGCAAGCCTTGCCGTATCAGAGATACTCTGACCCAGTTGTCTGGCCATAACAATTTGGCCCTTGGTAAAGGCACTTCTGTACTCCTGCCCATTTCTCCTGCATTCAACATGTTGACTACGAGAACTGATTGTTTGGTTACCATCTAATCTTCCCAGACCTTGACATGTGGCCTTATTAGAAGATGATCAACATTATTCGCTTCACCCGTGAAAGGTCATAATGCTTTGGATCATCTGTGCATAATTGCTAGATTTAAATATACGGTTTATACACAAAGCAGCTATTAATCCAATAACTTCTCTCTCCATATTCGGGATGGTAACAAAGCTAGTAGAAATCTTGACTTCTGCAACAAAAACTAAGCATGGCCATGGCCAAACGAAATTGTGATGCGATAGAAAAGATAAGCAAAAATTGACAAATTTCTGTTTTCGTTTCAACCAGTGTATCGTCCAACCCTAACAGTAGGCCATGTCGTACCATACTTGGAACTCCAGGACACCTGGTCCACAGGAAATGAACAGTTTCAGCAAAAAATAAAAGTGACACTAAAAGTGGCAGTGTGACTAGGTGCAATAAGCATCAAGTTCGCCTCATCACACGCTGCCAGCGGGGTGCTGCTGTCTCGTCCTCCTCTAGGCCACCTGTTCCTGTCATGAACCTAGACTTGAGCCGACAAAAGGAGGCCCAGGTCGACTATGATTTGGTAGAGGCAGTTCTTCTGTCCCAACATAACTGTTAATTTGACATGAACATTTCTAACTAGTGGTAAATTTACTTGTTACTTGAGTATAGTTTAAGTTTATGGTTTAAGGGATCCAAATATGACAATTCTGTCACCATTTACTCATGTATAACTTTCCATTTTCCACATTCAGCCTCAGTCACCATTTACTTTTCTTGCTTTTTTTTTTTCTCCTTACAATGAAATTGAATAGGGACTGAGGCTAACATTCTTCCTAACATTTTTTGTGTTCCACAGAAATAAAATGTTATACAGGTTTTGAATAACAATTCAATTATGCCAGAATTTTCATTTTTGGGTGAACTATCCCTAAAACCTGGCTTTCTTTGCTCCTAAAAGTACTAAAAGCTGACAAAATTGCACTGGCAACTCTTTTAGATGACTCTTTTGATGATACAGACGGTTCTAGTTTCAGACACCTACAGTATCTGCAGTCAGTCAATTGAGATTCATCATTGTGTCTTTTACCCAGAATATTTGCACCAAATATGAAGCTTTTTCAGAATTATAGACGTGCCTCTATTTAGAATGCATTTCTGAATGTTATTGGATTCTTTACTGTATCTCTCTGTATCTCTCTGCTCGTTGCATTCCTTCTTTTGTCTACCTCTATCTTAATAGGCTAGCTATGATCTCCCCAGGCAATTTGCCAGCCTTTGAATCTTTTCAGTCTATGCCTTTTACATGCTAATAATAAACAGACAGGCTCCGATCAATTTGAGACAACCTGAGCCTAATTTGGCTACTTCGGCCACAGAGGGAGACTTGAGCAGGGACTGATAAAAGGCCATCCTTTGTTCGAAAAAATTTGAAAAATAAATAAATAAATAAATAAATAAAGACATGACAGTAGCGGAGGTGTCCTTTCTTCAGAAACTCATGACATATTTGATGTACATTTCAGAATTTCAAATAACCAAAATTCAAATGCCAAGGCACAGAGTTTCAAAAACAAACAATCAAAAGAATGCCAAAATAAACATAAAAATTGGACAAGATTTGTCATGCATGCACATACCCTACACATAACAAAAACTCAAACACATTTGCAGAGTCGATAGATGCACACATGAATTTGTCATGCGTTTGTAATAAGTTGACATTATTAGACACATTCAAGCACGATGCACGGAGATACTTAAAAACAAGTGCAAACTCGCTGCTCTTACTTAATACTTAGATATGCAAACTCAATAATCACGCTTATGAAACACTCTTGTTCAAAAGACAAATTCCAATATTTTATTTAATTTAAAGACAGCATACCTGAAAAAGATTCTGCCGTCCTCACCAGGTTTCTCAGATTGGTGCTCTCAATCGTTCTTGCGTATCACACGGTTTGTAGTGAAACATGTTAAAATTTAAGGTTTGCTTACTCATCTCATAATTATACTCTGAGTTCATGATATTACTTAAAATTCATGAATCTGTGCACCAGAAAAATGTAAGTAAAACCAAAAATGTCGGATATATGCAATTTTTTGAGAAAAAGTTATTTATATGTTGTTGTTGAGCTAACGAATATTTTTTTAAGTGTATAACGCGAATACATTGTTTTGAAATGTATCCACTTGGAGTGGATGAAAGGCCAAAACTTAGAGAAAAAGATGAGTTTTGAAACAAAAATGTATTAGTGTGGACGTGGTTTAAGACACTCAAAAATGTGTGAATGTCATTGCTTTAGATAACAAAATACCAAACCAAGTGGTATTTTTCTGCAAAACATGTCATGAAAAGAGGTTTCTTAGGTTTTCAATGAAGAAAAAAAAAAATAATAATTAATTGCAATTACTCTTAATTACACTTTTTAGGGCCACTGCAGAAGTATTTCACATGTATTCAAAAAAGTTCTCATTGTTTAATATTAATTAGCTGTCTTTTCTGTTTCAAAAAGCCATTGGTGGGCTTACTATTTATAAATGGCTTTACCCATGATTTAAAAAGTCCCTGTATCAACATCAGTTCCTCTATAGCCAATCAGCAAATGGATCTCTAGTGAAGCAGAAAGTAAGAGCTGGAAAGCTTAACCACAAATTAAGTTGCTTCTATTGGATTTGCCTTTAGCGATTCGCTGATTTGCATTAAGGTGCTCTCCCATGACGCCTTCGTTCTGATAATGATACTTCAATTATTGATTTTGCACTTATCAGATTATTACAATCTTATGAGTTTGGGACACGGCTCAATGTCTGCCAGAAAACAGCCGTGAGGGCTCATGGGAAAAGGGCACCGGGGGAAAGGCTGGCGTGATTTTAAAGGGCCATGACAAATTGCGACACACAGCCGGAGGGTCTTGCTGACTCTACGCCAATCACGTATCATTTGGTGCAACAAACAGGACAAGGCTGTTTTTGCTCAGGTTGGGGTGGAGGATAGGCATATGTGTGAGAAGTAATAATCAGGGCATTGGGAGAGGAGAGGACCTGGAGAGCATCTCATCATGAAGGTCCATTACACATCCAGGACAACAAACATATGGGGCCCGGATGAAGTATCCTACTGCCTCTACTGTCTTTTCCTACCGAATGGATGGATATATCCTGTCTCCCTGCCATAAAAATATCCATTCAATTCCATCTACATTCTCACGTCGAGCCAGGCGATAAAGCTAACTAGATTCTAAATTGACATTTGTTCAGCCTTTTTGAAGACATTCACAATATAGCTCAGTCTCTGAAATAGCTCAAAAGGGTGATTTTTTTCAATCGGAGGAACCATCATTTTAACCAAACAGCCATTTTAGTCAATTACTGTAGATTCAAAATGCAGTAAAAATCTTTGTGCACATATTGTGAATATTTGATATATAGTCCAGACCTAATTTCACATATAAACCTTTCTCCCTACATTCATACCCTGTTTGTGGCGAGGTGGGATTTGGGGAATTTAGTGTGCTTAAATGTGTGAAATGGGCCAAATCACAGATCTACCCTGCTCCTGGGACCCCTATGAAGAGTTTGTATGTGTGTGTGGAGGGATGGTCCATCTGCAGTGTTTCGTTTTGGGGGGAGGGTGACAGGAAAGTGGCACGTGTCTACTCTAGCTAGCAGCTGGTCCAAACAAAGCTATTGCAGCTGATGCATCACCATTGTCTATGATCAGTAGTGTTTGGTGGACTTCTGAAATGAGAACTCAAAGTGCACACTTTGCATTTGTGTTTTGATAGTCCTTTGTATATTCCTGTTCCAGTTTCATTTGATGTTTACACGGTTTCCTGGTTGAAGACACATGGAACACCATTTACATTACACTGTCAATAAGCAACCGGTACTTTAGTATTTTTGTATGTTTATGTAAACATACTATTTTTAAGTCAAAGTCTTACGCATTTATGCATTTTTTTTGGGGGGGCTTTAAGATTGCGTGATCCAGTTTGGCGATCCCACCGCTCGAAAACCCATCAACAATGAAAACAAACTCACCCTCCCCCACCACCCCACTCAACAACTTTTTGCCATGAAAATGAACTTTTGGAGGGGGGCCCTTGGAGATAATTGGCCCGGGGCCTTTGCAAGTTATAATCCATCCCTGCTTCTATGCTTACTCACAGAAAAAACTCTTGCCTATGCTATGCTGCCACTCAGATTGAAGTGAGTTTTTCCTCACTTCCCTTTTATTCCTTCATGTGTTTTGCCTCACAACATATTAGCTTTTCCTTGGTATGTAGCGGATTACCGCCCGTGGTTGGCTCAATAGTAAATAGGTGCTTTATTGTTCAAGGGATAAAACAGCCAGGCAGAAATGCGGAATTTCTTGACTATCAGACCAAGCAGGAGAGGGCCCAAAGTACAGAGACCTGCCATAATTGCATATTAAAGTGACATCTAGCAGAGTTCTTGATATTTGTCATGTGGGGGGATCATATTATGATGTCGGGAATGTGACATTTAGTGCAAAGAGCTCCCTGTGAAAATAGCGAGAGGGAATAATGACTTGCAATGGCAAGGCTTCTCTGTGCTTTGTGGGCACTCGCGGAAGAATCCTTTTCGGAGAAAATTAGTTCAAATTGCCGCACACAAATCGGGTGTCTCAATGATTAATGTGAATTACACAGCATTCTAAAACTGCTTTGCAAATGTTTGAACCAATAAATATCCAAATAAAGGGAATTTTCGAAATAAACTGATTGCACATAACATCTCTTTATGTTAAAACTGGGGTGACAGCTGTTAACCAAGTGCCACTGAAGCGATACCTAATTATAATAAGCAACAAGCAAAAAGCTATTTTTTTTTCTATTTTAAAGTTCTTACTCTTCATATCTCAGCTTAATATGCAGAGTCAACTACAGTATAAGCACCTAAAACACAATCAAATCATTTCTCTGTTTGTTTGAATGGATGGTCAATGGTTTGAGTTTGGACGGAACTATCTATTTGTACTACCAAAGAAAGACAGGAGTTTTCTGGAATCTTCTTGATAACAGTGATCATATTTGCAATACTGTTTAATGGATTGATCTCATTGTTTGGTATGTCTTGAAAACTGTCAAGTTTTTATTGGTTGACATCAACAATATTAAACCACCGGTAGTGTAGCTAATACTCCAAAACTTTTGAGGACTCTATTTTGTTGAATGCACGTTGACTGATATTTGAGAGAGTCTCGTATTGCTATTGATTTTAGAAGAAGTGATCATTAAAGTGCATCATTTACTCCAGAAACCATTTTCTTTCCGCAGAAGTATTGAGTGAAATCTTTATGTCCATTGATCTCTATTTATCTGCGCCCACAGTTTTGGGAAAACCAATTATCATCCAAATTGTTTTCTTTGCAGAAACATTATGTCCTTAAGAAATACCATAACAAGTTATATATCCTGCTCAAGTGTTTGTCCAAATGTTGCCTTTTATAGAAAAAGATTTTCTTGTTGTCAAGCCAACATAATAACACACTCGTAAAAAAACATTAATAAATGAAATGTAGGGCAAATGTGAGTGCCTCCAATTCAATGGGACTCCAGGAACTGAATGAAATCAGGGAATAAAATTGTAGCGATTTAGAGGCTATGAGTTTTTTCTGTTTTCCTGCTAGAGCTGTGACGTTGTCATTTTATTTGTCTTCACTGAACTAAAAATCATGATGTAAACAATAATTCCCATTTGAAATTCTCAGATACAAACCCAAGTTATAGATCCTGCTGAAGAATTTGCCATTTAATTTTATACAATTGACTAAAACCATGATGTGCTAAAAAAATCGATTTGGCAATATATTGCGATATTTATTTATTATCGATTTCCAGCTCAAAAAATGTATTTTTGAACTACAAGCTCTGTTCCTGTTGATGTCGCAGTACGGCTAGTTGCCCAGAATTGCCAGGTGACATTTTTGGTAGAGTGAAAAGCTGGAAGCAGCATGGCAGACGCTGCTGGCAAAATAACAGCGGCCCCTTCAAAATATAAAGCCTATGTGTGGGTGCACTTCGGTTTTACAAACAAACCTGGGAGCACGGACTTGGATAAAACCAATGTAATATGCAATATTTGTCACGGTGCTGTAAGATATTCAGGTAACACAACCAACTTCCATCTACCTCAGCTCGAGCTCTAAAAATAACGAAGTCATTGGTACATTTAATTTGTCATGATTTGCACCCCTATAGTGTTGTTGAAAACACCGGCTTCAGGTATACGGTTAACATCATGGAGCCGCGCTATGTGATCTCGACTCGCAAACACATTACTGAGGTAGATGTGACCAGGATCTATGAAGGGGTGAAACAAGTAGTAAAAACATCTCTTGGCTCAGCAGAAAGAGTGGCCCTTACGTGCGATGGCTGGACATCGAGAGCCACTGAATCTTATGTTACGATCACGGTACACCTCATCAATGAGGACTGGGAACTGATTTCTCATGTTTTGCAGACGAGGGCAATGCATGAGAGCCATACTGGCAGCAACATCGGCGAGCTGTTGAAAGGAGCTTTAGAGGAATGGGACATAAAAAGCAAGGACCCCGCTATAGTTACAGACAACGTATCAAACATGACCAGTGCAGCTAGTTGGTTTGCTACATTTTAAATGTTTCGCGCATACCTTGAATTTGGCTTCACAGCGCGCACTGCAGCTAAAACCAGTCGCCCGATTGCTGGGAAGTGTGAGAAGAATAACCAGCTGTGTACTGCGTGAAAAAGAAAAGCTGCTAAATCTGCCTCAACACAAATTGCTCATTGACATTGTTACCAGATGGAATAGTGCTCATGGCATGCTACACTGCTTCTTAGAACAGCAGCCTGCCATCCATGCTGCCCTCCTCTCAGCTGAGGTGAGGAAGACAGAGAAGGAGGCACCCTCAGTGAGTCAGACATAACAGCTGCTGAAGAAGTGGTCACTGCTATGAAGCCCATGAAGGTAGCTACACTTGTTATGTCAGAGGAGACCACTCCAACACTATCAGTTGTATTTAATTTATCATTGTGATGTATTAAGACTACCCAGATCATATACAGTAACTTGTATTTCAGCTCTGTTTTTACATTTTCGGTGAACTGTGCAATATCGCAATATGTATCGTATCGTGATCCATGTATCGTGATACGCATCGTATCGGGATTTCCTTGCCAATACCCACCCCTAGTTTTTACTGTTGTCATGGTTGTGCAGTCTGATTTGTCAAGAGTATTTTGTGCATCTAATTGTCCACCTGGAATAATTTGTGTTGAATTATTTATTATAGAGCCATTACATCCAATTTCACATTAGATCAGCTTAAGACAGTGCAATCTACTGAAGCAGCTATCATGAGCCAGTGGTGTGATTGAGAACGCTCATATTGACTGTGGTAGTAGGTCTGATTGCCTGCTTGTAAGTTCACTGTGCTCTCTGTCTAAATGACCTCTCGGCTGAAATGCCTCGCTTTACCTGAACATATATATTGGCAATCATCAGCGGTAGGGAATATATAGATGTCTGCTTGGAATACCTGATAGAAAATGCATGTGGGCCGAGAGAGTTGAATATGAAATGCAATCAGGTGAGTTCACTAGCAGCTGTTTAGGGGGCCTTCGCAAGATTGGATTAGTGTGCTGAATTGATTGGCCTCGTTGCAGAGCTCAGGGTTGTGTTGATTGTTAGATGCGATGCATCTGGGGCTTGTAGTCATGTCTTCGATAATACAGGTGATGAATAGGGTGATATAGTGATGGCATCCGCTGCCCAGCTTGCAAATTATGAGTAGTGATTTATCACCCTGAAGCAAAAAGGTGTCTGCAAAAATTGGGACTGAATTTGACCCATATAGGTGAAGTTATAACCAAGCCCTTAACATATGCACAGGGATTCAAACCATGCCCAGGGGTTTTGGCCCTGTTTACACTTGGCATTGACCTCCATTGACATGCATATACACCTGGTATTAATGTGTCTCAAATCTGTCTCCTGTGGTCGATCTTCAAGGGGAGGGTCTCTGATTTGATGACTACATACATAATTTACTGCATCAGCATGTTTCTATTATTTTCTTTTAAAACTCCACAAAACTGGAAAAGTTTAAAATCACTGTTTTGGCACAGTTGATGACTGACAGGTGAGTCATTCACTGTTGACCATGACACATCAGGAAGCTTTAGCCTTTACACTTCTGGTCATATGTGTTTCTAACCTCCATATGTAGTTTGAGTGATCCGATGACCATGGCTTTTAATGTTGTCTAAACCTATTCCCCTTTCTCTTTAGTGAATGATTGTATCATTCACTAAAGAGACAGACAGCTTTGTGCATCTCTCTCTCTTGAACTGCAGCTTTGACTCCTCTTTATCTCTCTCCTGGCTGATTGCGATAATTACCCCCCAGCCATCCAACCTTATCGCTCGGCCACGCCCTGCTCGCCACAATTGGTATGACAGTTTAACCTTCTATGTGTGGAAAAAATACAAACATTGATTGTTTGGATGGAGATATACTATTTTGAAAATCAAAACTCTCTTTAATAAGTGTTATTCCATTCTATCATGTCCTATTGCAAACTACCTCAACATCAAAACATCCCATTTAATAAACAATATTCTATTAATCTACTGTAGATTTTGAATATATTCTGTTCTATCTCAAACTCTTTCAACATCAAAACGTATCTTCAGTGATTCTATTCTATTCTAACTCAAACTACTTTAACATCAAAACATATTCTCTTCATTTACCTTGATTCTATTTTATTATATTTGACCTTAAACTCCTTAAAACATCATCTTCAAGGAACATATTGTATTCTATTCTATTCCAAACCAAATAAATTCAGCATAAAAACATCATCTAGAGCTATTTCAGACTATTTGAACATAAAAACATAATATACAATGAGCAAATTCCATTCCACTCTATTCTATTCTATTCTATCTCAAACTACTTTAACATCAAAAACTTATCTTCAGTAATTATATTCTATTCCAGACTACTTTAACATAAAAACATCATCTACAATTAACAAATTCTATTCTATTCTTTTCTACCTCTAACTATTTTAACATCAAAACCTTATCTTCAGCAATTCTATTCTATTCTTTCCAGAATACTTTAACATAAAAATATTATCTTCTGTGATTCTATTCTATTCTGTTCTACTGTACTTCATACTACCTCTTCATAAAAACCTTATAGTATCTTCAATGATTCTATTCTATTCTGTTCTATTCTGTTGTATTCTGTTCTATTCTATTCTATCATTCTATATTCACCCAATTCTTTCAACAAATTTACCATTTCCATATGTTCTATTGCTTCCTATTCCATTTTATCTGCTTAGAATGACTTTCTGTACTGTAGTACTATCTAGTTAAGTTTCCGGTCATCTTATTGTTTGATGGTTTGTCTTCCTCCTCTAGGTTCCTTCATGATGGTGAATGCTTCAGGCCGTGCATCAGGTCAGAAGGCCCACCTGCTTCTCCCCACATTGAAAGAGAACGACACCCACTGCATCGACTTCCACTTCTCCCTGTCCAGCCGGGATGGGTCAAGTCCCGGAACCCTCA
This sequence comes from Moxostoma hubbsi, assembly GCA_032164185.1. NCBI lineage: Eukaryota > Metazoa > Chordata > Actinopteri > Cypriniformes > Catostomidae > Moxostoma > Moxostoma hubbsi. Next base: position 6,563,004 of record JAVLUX010000010.1, on the reverse strand, counting down.
ACGTCTACATAAAGGTGGACGGTGGACCGCAGGGGAACCCCATCTGGAATGCCTCGGCTCCAGTCACTGAAGGATGGGTGAAGGCTGAACTTGCCATCAGCACCTTTTGGCCCAACTCCTACCAGGTAAGACAACTGTAACTCCAACTTGGCATGACAAATGGAGCAACCATACTGGCAAACCTTGAGTGAGCTGTGATAGAATAAGACATTACTGGTGGTCACCTGCTAGAGAATAGTGATAGCAACGCTAATGTCATGGGTTTGATTTCCAGGGTACACACATACTAATGCAATTTATATTTTGAATATACAGTACTTTAACATGAATAAATGTACTTACATTGAAGTTACTTTTGAATATAAGCATCTATCGAATTACATGTGCAAATTATATTCTTTTGTAAGTGACTTTCATTAGAGTTGTGTTTTGGTTCTTGGTGTGCATGGACCCCCACCAGGCTTCTTAACTAACTTAACCACCTAGAAAACCATGGTCCACCAGCTAAACCAGCATCAAACCACCTCCAGAGCAGCATAAACTAGAATAGGAATTCATGTTGATTCAGTTGGATTTTTTTTTTTGCAGGGTGAGCCACCATAGAAAGCCCAGAACAAAAGTAAAAAAACATATAAAGAGAGTGAGAGAATGAGAGCTAATAAAATGTCACCAAAAATTTGATGTACATAGAATTGTAATGTACGTCAAATTTTCGCCCCTTTTGCCACTGAAATCGTCAAGTTTATTTTATGTCTTATATTCGTGGTGAATGACATCAATTGAACTGCAGAGAGGGGCAGTAGATTGCTCTCTGCTTCAATTATTACGGCAATCACCATCCCCTAGTCTAACCCACAAATGGCCCTGGTGAATAAGCTTTTAGGCGTTAATTTTAGATCTGTCTTTTTGCTTATTACCTCTCACTCTCTTTTTCTTTTTTCCACCTTTTGCCTCTTAGCACACAGATCTCTCTCTATCTGTCTCTCTTTGTCTGCTATTTACTCGCCTTTTCTTTCTGTGTATAGATTTGTCGGTCAATCTGTGCAGTGAAATACTCTCATAAGATTAGCTGTGTAATTGAATTAACTGAGGGGAACAAATATTTTGCCTGTGCAGGGAATACTGGGCTTTATTCAGCAAACAGCATACTAATATTTGCTAAGGCCAATATTTGCTTAGGGCTACTATTTGACCAGCAGGCAATTATTAAGCTTCTGTGAATGTGCGTATGTGTGTGTATATTTGTGTCTAAGGGTTGAATCTAAGAAAAATATGTCCAGGTAACATTTAACCCCACAATCAATATTTTTGCCATTGTGACATTGTTTTCATGACAGTTAGGCACATTTCCTCCCAAAATTCCTTTCCCATTTTCATAATGCATTCAGGCTTTTTTGCAATTTTTTTATTGAATTCAACAAATTAAAAGATGTACAACAAATACTGTTATATATACATACATTTAAATAATATTCAAATAATTTTTTCGTTTTACAGTATTGGAAATGGGATTTATTTGCATTATGGTAATGATAATTAAGGTGAAACATGCTTAAGTGTCATGAAAATAATGTCAAATGTAAATGTCTTAACTAGGGTTCATTTTCTTTAAAGGGTTAGTTGACCCAAAAATGAAAATCATCTTGTGATTTACTTGCCTTTAAGCCATCCCAGATGTGTATGACTTTTCTTCTTCAGCAGAACCTAATTCCCCTTTCTCTTTAGTGAATGATTGTCACCTTCCCGAAGAATGATTCTTGATTTTTGTATCCTTCACAGCTCCACAGCTCATACTTTCATTCTTTTACATTGTATTGCAGTTCCGCTTTCAGTATTAACTGTACGAAACCACTTGCAAAGCTGTAATAAAGCATTTTGTCTCATAAAAATGGAGTAAAAGTGATGTAAAGCTGTCTATAGAATAATTTCATAAATAATGTCTCAGCACTTACACAGTCTCAAAATGGTTTTATAGCAGGCAGTAACCCAGTTACCTTGCTCTGGGCAGCCTGCTGCTTACAAAGGCACAGAACAATATTAACATGGTCTTGTTGACTGGTGTGGCAGATCTCTTGCTCTCAACTGAAGGATGAAGCGGGTGCCGGGTAATCATCCAAACGCAATACATTTATTTTACACACACTTTTCAGTGTCACACATTACTGGGCGCTTTTCAGCACCACATAAAATACACACACTGCTTTTCAGCAGTCATGTCAAACACATTGACTGACACACACACACACACACACACACACACACACACACACACACACACACACACACACACACACCCACCCAGAGAGCTTTGTGCATCTCTCTCTCTTGAACTGCAGCTTTGACTCCTCTTTATCTCTCTCCTGGCTGATTGCGATAATTACCCCCCAGCCATCCAACCTTATCGCTCGCCACGCCCTGCTCGCCACAATTGGTATGACAGTTTAACCTTCTATGTGTGGAAAAAATACAAACATTGATTGTTTGGATGGAGATATACTATTTTGAAAATCAAAACTCTCTTTAATAAGTGTTATTCCATTCTATCATGTCCTATTGCAAACTACCTCAACATCAAAACATCCCATTTAATAAACAATATTCTATTAATCTACTGTAGATTTTGAATATATTCTGTTCTATCTCAAACTCTTTCAACATCAAAACGTATCTTCAGTGATTCTATTCTATTCTAACTCAAACTACTTTAACATCAAAACATATTCTCTTCATTTACCTTGATTCTATTTTATTATATTTGACCTTAAACTACTTAAAACATCATCTTCAAGGAACATATTGTATTCTATTCTATTCCAAACCAAATAACTTCAGCATAAAAACATCATCTAGAGTTAGCATATTTTGTTCTATTTTATTCTGTTCTATTCTATTCCTTTCTATTCTATTCTATTTCAGACTATTTGAACATAAAAACATAATATACAATGAGCAAATTCCATTCCACTCTATTGTATTCTATCTCAAACTATTCTAACATCAAAAACTTATCTTCAGTAATTCTATTCTATTCCAGACTACTTTAACATAAAAACATATACAGGGGGTGCAGGGGGTGCTCTCCCTGTGGTCTGTGTGGGTCGTAATGCCCCAGTATAGTGACAGGGACACTATACTGTAAAAGAGCACCGTCTTTCGGATGAGACGTTAAACCGAGGTCCTGACTCTCTGTGGTCATTAAAAATCCCAGGATATCCTTCGAAAAAGAGTAGGGGTATAACCCCGGTGTCCTGGACAAATTTGCCCCTTGGCCTCTGTCCATCATGGCCTCCTAATCATCCCTGTATACCGATTGGCTTCATCACTCTGTCTCCTCTCCACCAGTAAGCTGGTGTGTGGTGGGCGTACTGGCGCAATATGGCTGCCGTCGCATCATCCAAGTGGATGCTGCACATTGGTGGTGGTTGAGGAGATTCCCCCCTTCCTTGTAAAGCGCTTTGAGGTTACTGATAAAGCGCTATATAAATGTAACTAATAATAATAATAATAATAATAATATACAATTAACAAATTCTATTCTATTCTAATCTAACCCACAAATGGCCCTGGTGAATAAGCTTTTAGACATTCATTTTAGATCTGTCTTTTTGCTTATTACCTCTCACTCTCTTTTTCTTTTTTCCACCTTTTGCCTCTTAGCACACAGATCTCTCTCTATCTGTCTCTCTTTGTCTGCTATTTACTCGCCTTTTCGTTCTGTGTATAGATTTGTCGGTCAATCTGTGCAGTGAAATACTCTCATAAGATTAGCTGTGTAATTGAATTAACTGAGGGGAACAAATATTTTGCCTGTGCAGGGAATACTGGGCTTTATTCAGCAAACAGCATACTAATATTTGCTAAGGCCAATATTTGCTTAGGGCTACTATTTGACCAGCAGGCAATTATAAAGCTTCTGTGAATGTGCGTATGTGTGTGTATATTTGTGTCTAAAGGGTGAATCTAACAAAAATTAAACATTTAACCACACAATCAATATTTTTGCCATTGTGACATTTTTTTCATGACAGTTAGGCACATTTCCTCCCAAAATTCCTTTCCCATTTTCATAATGCATTCAGGCTTTTTTGTAATTCTCATTAATCACAAAGATGATTCTAATTCTATTCTCATTATTTGAATACAGTAATTGTTTTTAAAAAACCTATCGGTTTGCTTCAGAAGACATTCATTGATTGACTGGAGTCATATGGATTAGTTTTATGCTGCCTATATATTCCTTTTGGACTATCAAATAGCCAGCAGCCTGGTGGCACCTGTTAACTTGCATTGTATGGACAAAAAGGACTGAAATGTGCCTACAAAAATCTTCACTTCAGTTCTGTTCAATAAGGGAAATCATACACATTTGGGATGGCTTAAAGGTATGTAAATCATGAAAGAATTTTCATTTTTGGGTGAACTATTCCTTTAAGCAAAATGCAATTTAGCATTTTTTTTCTTTTATTTGGGGGTTTTTATATGCACGATATTCCCAAAGATGCTCATTATAGCTGGTGGTCTTTTAGTCAATTTGGCAATTGTTCAAACTTTTTCAAGCCATTTAGAGCTTTAAAAAGCACACACTTACCATGCTGAGTTGAACTTAATCAAGTGGCTGTTAAATATTTAGAATTAATATCAACTAGAAAGTCAGTCTCTGGGATCATAAACTGTACTGAAAATTATCCCACTGTGAGTTTGATCAGAGCTACGATTTTGCCAGATAAGTGGCCAATTTTTCCAAAATGAATCTCTGGGTTAATTGACTTGTGTCCTGCCGTGATACATTATGAAACGTAGGGTGCCATTTTCAATGTGACAACGTTTAAAGAGTAAAGTCTTATGATTTTCAAAAAGAAAGCAAATGATTTTTGAGCTTAATGATTGTACATTTTTAAAGAAACCAAATCTTATTCACGCTTGCAGATATTCAAACTTGGTGTATTACGTAGCATGAAACAAGTTGTGATGCAACCGAATGAAATATGCAGAAGCATGAATGAGATTTGAGAGCTAAAGTGGGTGTGTGTGTGTGTGTGTGTGTGTGTGGCGGGGGGGGGGGGGGGGGGGGTTATTTTGGTCTGTTTCTCAAACAAAACTATCGTATGTCTTCAGATGGCTTGGAATATAGTGCACAAGTCACATGAAATACTTTAACAATACATTTATTGTACTTTTTGGTCACTATATACTTTTGTATGAGAATGAGAATAGTTTCCAGAAACTATTAAACTGTAATCTCAAATTATTTGCCCGTTGTTTAATCTAATTTCGAACCCTTGCGACTGGAAGAGTAGATTCAGTCCTTACTTTTGTTGCCTCATCAGAGTGAAGGAGAGCATTTGGGAAAGCCGGGGACTCAAGTGCATACAACGTCCAGGTTTTGGCTTGACAATGCCAGCCCTTGGCAACTCTTGAGAGTGAGGGCACTGTTCAGACCACACATGTCTCTGCCACATGGCATATACAGTATGCCATGCAAACCATGCAAGTCCCATATGTGTGTCCTAGAGGAGAAGAAATATGTGTCCAAGAGCAGCGTCTGAAAAAGAGTCAAATGATTTGGAATTTCATATGTAGTTCACCTAAATATATGTAAGATCAGTGCTAAAACGTGTTTTCTCCCTCTAGTCATTTTATTTTGTGAGTTTACTTGAGTGTTCAATCGAAGAGCTCACTCTTATTAAAGACTCATGTCACAGACAAAGAACTGCTACACCCGGGAAAAGTTTCCTGTTGGCCAATGGATTGCTCGACGGAACCTGAGTCGAATTTGCTGTCCCTTTCTCTCAACATTGTGCATCATCGCCTGTAATTCTCTTCATCATTCTCTAATCTGGATTGTCACATTTGCTGGAGTTGCGTGAGTGAATCTGCTCCTCATTAAGATTCATCTTCCTGCATTACACAACACTTGCCTTGAAAGGGAGACAAACACCATTGCAAGCTAGGAAGAGAAATTGGGCCTGGATTTTATATAGAAAAATGGCTCAAAAGTTGTTGAGTTGTGTCGCTGTGCTTTTCTGCATATCGCGGCCCCCTTTGGCATATCATGGCACTGTTTTGTGGCCCTCTTCAGCCAGTCATGCCCGTTTGGCATAATGCGGTGGCCCGTTTCAGCTTATGAATGGGATGACCCACCAGGGTAACCAACGGATGACCCACCAGGAAAAGTCCCGGTTCTCTCTATGGCCAGTCCGCCCCTGGCTATAAATGATCTATCAAGGAGTATTTCTTATGGGCCCCAACGGGAAAAGTACACAATCAAACAGAATCATTGCAGTTACTGTTAAGAACATGTCCACTAAAGATGTGATTTTGAAATGTGGCACTTCAATTGCTCACATCTTTCCTGTAGATGTGGTACCTCAGCTAACTCCAGCAGAAGTTTAGCCACCAAAAACCAGAACACCTGCCTCATTGACTTTGGAAATTCACCTTCGTTTCTGCTGATTTTTGTCAGCCGTTGTGTGGAAAACTGATAGAGAGACATGATGATGTATTCTTTTGTCATGAATGGGATGTAGGATGTTCCAAAAGTACAGTTCATGATAATAATGACTGTTTCCAGACCTTTCCATGAAAGATCTCACCGCTTACCCCCTGCAGACCTGGAGGATGTACAGAAACATCTGCTTGAACTACAGAAATGTGGTATATTTTCCACACCCAGAAGTCCAAATGCATCACCTATTGTGTTAGGGCATAAAAAGTAAGGGAGAGTTAGGATATGTATTGACTACCGAACGCTAAATTAATGCACTATTCCTGACCAGTACACTGTCCCAACAATGGAAGATGCACTCCATTGCTTGTCGGATAGAAAATGTTTTAGTGTCTTGGGTTTGAGGGGTGGATATTATCAGATACCCATGAGTGAGGCAGTTAAGGAAAAAAACAGCGTTTGTATGTCCACAAGGATTCTATCAGTTCGAACAAATATTTCTTTTTTTGTGGAATTTGTGGAGCCCCTGCAATGTTTCAGAGAGTCCTGGAGCAGACAGTTTGTGACATTAACTTTCTGCAAGTGTTGGTTTACCTTGAAGACTTGATTGTGTTCAGCCGAACCATAGTAAAACATCAAGAGCGGCTGCTCAAGGTTCTTGACCGACTGATTGCTGAAGGTTTGAAATGGTCTTTGGACAAATATCAATTCTGTAGAACTTATGTCTCCTATGTTGGCAATATTGTGTAACAGGATGGCATAGCAACTGTTCCATCCAAGGTTGAAACTGTTGTCACCTGGCCTCAACCTCAGACTGTAACCCAGCTAAGATCTTTCTTGGGGATTTGTGGCTACTGTTGTCTTTTCATGATGGTTATTCCAGCTTGTGTAGACCTCTAAACTAGCTGCTCAAAGGTTATCTGCCACACATTTACCGCAAAAAGACAGAAACAGAACCATCTACTGCTATTGAGTACTTCAAGCCCTCTGATCCATTTGGCTGTAGATGGGATGACAGTTGTGAAAATGCTTTGCAGAAGCTGAAACTCCACTTGACACAGACTTCAGCGTTAGCATTTGCCAACACTCAACTACCCTATGTGCTATATGTAGATGCCAGTTTGGATGAACTGGGTGGCGTTTTGTTCTAACAGCATCCTGAGGGAATGCGCCCAGTTGCATTCATTAGCCAATGTCTCTCCACATTAGGAGGGGGCTGGGTGATATGTAAACAATATTTTTGTGATTATTACCTTAAAAAAATATCGCAATATCCAATTACATTGTCAATTCCCCCCGCCGAGAGTCGGTTAGTTTTTTAGGATTTTGCATAAAATTTTTATTCATTTATTGAAACGTGAAAAACATAAACAAAAGATATTTCTAAATTCAAATTGCACTTTAAACTAAACAAAAAAGCAATAAAACAATGAAGTGATCAAAAAATCTTATTTAACCACCTCCCCAAATCCAAACATTTACTGTCTCCAACGGCTCCATTTGCATCACTGAATTAGCGCTTGTTCCATGAGAAAGGTTCGTGCTGCACGCCTCTTAACAAACATCGAATCAGACAAAAGCACTCACTGCTTTTCTTTTGTCTGTTCTTAAAAATATTATAATGTGTGTTTCTTCAAGCTCATGTCTTTTTAACTAACACAATTATGTCATGTATCACTCTGAGACAGGTCGCCCGCCTGTTGTGGGTATGAGCAAAATTTCCCATGCATACATTTGGACTAGGAACATGTTCTTAGATTCAACCTTGTTGTTTGGTGGGTGGCAGGTGCTAATTTCACACCCTGACCACTGTTTAATATATTTTGTGACTTCCCAGATCAAATGTATAGAAATTAAATGATTCAAAAATAATTGTATTTAGAACCCCTTTGAGCAAGTTGAAGGCGACTGTGGCACAGAACACATAACTCTATAAGATGCTGGTTAATGTCGAAAAATTACCTTGGGAGAACCCAGGCTCACTGTGGGGGCCAATTGCCCTCTGGCTAAACAACATGAATATAATGCCAGTATAGTTATGTATGTGCCGTGCAAGTCATGGTTTTAAATGCTATATTTCAAAGGTGATGCAGGCACCGCAGTTCAACCTGTAGGTTATTTTGGTGAAGTTCAGTGGGGTCCATCCTAAATCCAAGTTTGAGGTAGTGGCATATGAAGAATCCCATGTCTTACAGTTGGAGTTCATCCTCTGAAGTCAAAAGGCTGAAGTGATGTCTGGCTTGCACCGGCTATAGTTTGTCGTCATCTTTCAGTGACACATAGCAGTGGAGTCTGACACCAAGCAGGAACGGAGCTGGATCAGGCTGGCTCTGGTAACCTCGGGATATGAATCTCAAGATTGAGACATGGAAACAAAAAAAAAATATTAGTGTAGATGCCTTTCAATTTTATGCAGAGTTATAGATCATGATGGATGTTTCTGGTTCCGGCAGACCAAACTAAAGCAGACTAATTGTGAGTTAAATGATAAACAAGGTGTATACCTGGCTAAATAGATGAGCCTTTAGTCTAGACTTAAACTGTGTGAGTGTGTCTGCATCCTGAACAGTGTTAGGGAGTTTAGGAGCCAAGAAGGAAAAGGATCTACCTCCTTTTGAGGATTTTGATATTCTTGGAATTATTAACAAGCCAGAATTTTGTGATTGTAATGAACGTGATGGAATATAGTGTGCCAGAATGTCACTTTAGTACTGTGGAGATAGACCATTCAAAGTTTTGTATGTAGTTAACAGAAATTTTAAATAAATACAAAATTTGGTAACACTTTATTTTGATGGTCCCAAGTAGATATTTAACTGACTATAAGTGACTATTTAACTGACTATAAGTGACTTATCAACTGGCTTGTTATAGTTAGTAAACATTGTTTCAATAAACATTCAGTAGACTATCAATAGCCTGTATAACAGCAGCAAATACAGCGTATCAACTGGCTTACTATAGCTAGTAAACATTGTTTCAACAAACATTCAGTAGACTATCAATAGCCTGTATAACAGCAGCAAATACAGCGTATCAACTGGCTTACTATAGCTAGTAAACATTGTTTCAACAAACATTCAGTAGACTATCAATAGCCTGTATAACAGCAGCAAATACAGCTTATGGCCTGACTTGCTATAGCTAGTAAACAGACATTCAGTAGACTTTCAGTAGCCTGTATATAGATCTCTATTAATGATCTTTTAGTGAACTGATGTTCTCAACAATAATGCAAGTATGCAAATTAAATTAAGCAAATTAAACTCTAAAACATGGAGTTCTGGAAAATTATTATTATTATTATTATTATTATTATTATTATTAATAATATAACAAAAAGGAAAACATTCTGCTTTTTTCAGGGAACAAGGGTTACATATGTAACCCAAGATGTTCCCTCTACAAAAAGCTTCACTATGATGCTGCGCTTGCCAAAAGCGCTATGGGAACGAAATACCCACGCCACCGCACTGGGGCTTTCCGGACCCCTACGGTTGTGAAGTGTGCTCACAAGAACGAGAGGTCTCGGACATGAGCTTGAGATGTCGACTCAGGGACGTAAGAGGACAAATATTTGCCCTGTTTTACGCCACTGGCTAGTGCGGTGGACATAAGTCTGAAGGGCACGGACTGGGCAGAGTCCGTGAAGTCTTTCTTGCTCCAGCGTTAAAAACGGTGGGGAGCAGAAGGCTTCCAGAGTGACAGGATGTAGTGTCGAAAAAGGCACCTTAGGGAGGTAGTCAGGAAGCGGATGCAGAATAGCTTTGGCCATACCTGGGGCAAATTCTAAACAGGCTGGCAAAACAGACAATCTTCTGTTCTTCTTAAGAGAGGTAATCGCCATAAGAAAGACCATCTTGAGAGTCAGAAGTCTGTCAGACGCTGCAGAAAGTCCAGAACTGAAACAATTTGGCAGTTAACTGGATCTGCACCATGTGAACTGCACCACTTTTCGAAGACACCCCATTTATTGGTGTAGATTCTTCTGGTAGAGGGAGCCCTAGCACTAAGAATGGTCTCGATAACCTCAGGTGACAGCTCTGTGTCCCTCAGTTGGTACCCTTCAGGGGCCAAACATGAAGTTTCTACAATTCAGGCCGGGGATGAAATATCGTCCCCTGTGCCTGAGACAGAAGGTCCCTCCTGTTTGGAATCGCCCAAGGCGAGCCGTCGAGGAGAGATTTCAGCTCTGATAACCAAATCCTGTTCAGCCAGTAAGGTGCTATCAGTAAGAGGCAAGACCCTTGCTGGAGAACTCTGGCCAAGACTCCCAGGGGCAGAGAAACCGGGGGAAACGCATACAGACACAGTCTGGGCCATGTATGCGCCATCGTGTCCAGACCCAGGGGGACTGGGTGCCTCAGAGAGAAGTAGCGGGGACATTGCACAGTCTCTCGAGAGGTGAAGAGGTCCACTTCTGCTCTGTAAAATCTCTCCCAAATTTGTTGTACTACGTCGGGGTGGAGTTTCCGCTCGCCCGTCGGTATGTTTTGTCTGGACAGAAAATCTGCTCCCACATTTAGGCGTCCAGGGATATAAATTGCCCTGAGTGACAGGAGCTTGCCCTGGGCCCAAAGGAGGATCTGACGTGATGGCATAACGCATCCAGAGTGGGACCCAAGGTAAGAAACCGGGGTCTGAACCACATAGAAAGGGAACGAAGCGCTCGGCGTGTAACCCTTATTTGCCTTAGGGGATTGGCCCATGGATGAAACCCCTTGGCGTTTAGCCACAGCTGAAACGGTCTCATATGGAGAAGGCCCAAAGGAATCACCGTGGATGCAGACACCATGAAACCTAGTATTTGTTGAAACTGGAAAACAGTGCAACCTTGACCTAGTCTGAGATTGCTCAGGGAGTTTTGTATGGAGATGATACGAGCGGGAGACAACTGTGCCCGCATCGTGATCGAGTTCCATATAACCCCTAGATAGGTAATTTCCTGGGTCGAAGAGAGAACGCTCTTTTCGACGTTGAGTCTCAGACCCAGAGGACCCAGATGAGCTAAGACAATATCTCTGTGCTGAACTGCTAGTTCTTGAGACTGTGCTAGTATCAGCCAGTCGTCTACATAATTCAGAATGCGGATGCCCTGGAGTCGCAACGGAGCCAGTGCTGCATCCATGCATTTTGTGAATGTGCGGGGTGATAGGGCTAGGCCGAATGGAAGAACCTGATATTGGAAGGCTTCGTCCCCGAAAACGAACCTCAGGAACTTCCTGTGCTGTGGCAGAATTTCGATATGGAAATATGCGTCCATAAGGTCGATCGTGACCAGCCAATCGTAATGTTGGATCTGAGACACAATTGCCTTGACAGTTAGCCCTTCCCGAAGGGAACTACCCCTGAAAGGCTGGGTACAAGACCGTCAGGGTTTCTTTCTCTTAGAAATCTTGCATTGGGGGCTGCTGAGGGTGACGAACTGGACCCCAGTCTTTACGAGGGGGATCACGATTCACCACGTTTTGTTTTAGAGCCTCCCGTCTAGAAGGACCGGGGCGGGGCTGGGTGGCCGACGGCCCCGCACCCTGAGTGAGGTGCCCACACTCAGGTGCTTCAACAGATTTAGCCTAGTGCGCCTGTAACACTGCCAAAGTGTGCAGGGCAACACCAGCCTGACCTGCTGCCTGATAAGCTTTCCCCACAAGCGTGGAGGTGGTCCTGCACAGCTTTGTGGGGAAAGTATGTCTCTTTAGCGATGATGCCGAGCCAGGCGATAGAAAACCCGCAGGTGTCTCTTCTACTGGCGGCATCACCGAATACCCCTGAGCTTCAGCACCCACGATAGTTGAATACACCAACATCGAGGGCACGAAGACACGGGAAGTATAAATTTCCTCCTTAAAGAAAATACTTGTTATGGAGGTCATAGAAGAAAGGAAGAGACTGATATAGAGTTCCCTTCTCTCTTTTATTTATTTAATTATTTTGGCCACCAGACAGAAATGTGTCTTCTAGTTTGGAGCGTTTGGGAGAGGATCTCTTGTTCACGTGGCCAGTCTAGCTGTAGTCTGGCCACAGCCCGCGTAATCACCTCGAGTAATTTCTCAGCCGCTTTATTATTGTGCGTGGAATGTACAGAGGTTCAGCGCCCCGCCCCCCTCGTGAACCGAAGAGGCGCCGAAGCGCACTTCGAGATCACGGGACGGACCAGCTGGGTCTGGGGAGAGAGCGAGGGAAAGGGACGAAAAGGGACGAACCCGTCTCTCGCTCCTCAGCCAGATCCATGCGAGAGCCCCACGAATGAAATGTGGGCACTGACTCCCGGAAGTAAGCGAGGCGAGTGCAAAGCATTTTGCCCGAAAACAGATCGCAATGCTTGCATTTGTCTCTTAATTCCACAGCCGCTTTATTATTATTATTATGCGTGGGATTTACAGAGGCGCCAAGGCGCGCTTCAGGCTTACGAGGATCAGCTGGATCTGGGGAGAGAGCAAGCGAAAGGGATGAACCCGTCTCTCACTCCTCAGCCAGATCCATACGAAAGCCCCACAAATGAAGCGTGGGCGCTGACTCCCGGAAGTAAGAAAGGCGAGCACAAAGCATTTTGACTGTAAACAGATCGCAAGGCTCGCACCTGCCCCGCCCCAACGCAAGAGCAGCATGCTCGTCCCCAAACACACAAAACAAAAACTGGTGTGTGTTCCCATGTTTACGCTCTATGGCTGAAACGAACACACACCAGTTTTTGTTTTGTGTGTTTGGGGACGAGCGTGCTGCTCTTGCGTTGGGGCGGGGCAGGTGCGAGCCCTGCTTGTTTTGTTTATCAATCATTCTTCTTTTTCTTTTAGAGGAAATAGAAAGGAGAAAAGGTTCACTGCGCACTGCTTAACAGAATCTAACTCCTAACAGAGGAAAGAAAGTTTGACAGGCTTGTGAGACACACAGCACAGTATGCTCTGAAGAAAAGAGATCTGACGAACACGCTGGTGACGCCTCTATTTATAGCCCGGCCACAGGTGCATCCAATGATCTCACCAACCGAGTCTATAAATTTCCAGTCAACGTTCATTGACGTGTTACACACATATTCACAGCTGGTCACAATGCAAGATTGTTCCCATAGCGCTTTTAGCATGTGCAGCATCATAGTAAAGCTTTTTATAAAGGGAAACTGATTTGGAAAATAATAAAACTGGGGTGCAACTTAAAAAAAAAATGCATCCTTGATTGAGAAACACTTGAAGGAAACATGCATTTCTTTTAATCTATTATTGTATATGTAATTTTTTAAATAATCGGCTAATCAGGTGTGTTCAATAGCACATTGTCATATTAGCATATTTATGATGTGGTACAGAAATTGGTATTGAGAACCGATACCAGTGAAATTTCACGGTACTGGCTACTGAAATTTGGTACCGTGGCAAAACTAATATATACACAATAAATGGCAGTTGGTTTGATTTTTAGTGTGGCTTAAGTGTCCAAATAAATTGTTGGGTCACTGCATGCTGGTCTTTCCAGTAGGGAAAACTCTATTTCTTTATTTTTAGTCTAGCAAGGATCTGCCCTGTTGATTTGGATCTTTTTTTTAGTCCTTTTCTTGCTTTAGTTTCTATTCAATCTGAAACATCCTGACTTGATTTAAGCGCTTTATTTTCTCTCCCCTCTTCTCTTGTTTAGGTGATTTTTGAGGCAGTGTCTGTACAAGGGCATCCTGGGTTCGTCGCTGTGGATGAGATACACGTATTGGCCCAACCTTGCCGTGAGTGTACACACACACACACACACACACACACACACACACACACACACACACACACACACACACACACACACGTTTGCACACATTCTCTCACATTGCTGGCCACACTGCAGGAGTTCAGTCTGTCAACTGCTGTGAAAACCACTTCATGCGGATCAAGGGCTGGATAGAGATGGAAAAATAGAGAGACCAGCAAACAACCAAGTCCAGACTGATTGCAGAGCTGGGTCTTAGTCTCCCATTGTCCTATACACTCTCTCACTCACACTCTCTCTCTCTCTCTCTTTAATGCAAAGCCAGTGCATATGAATAGAATGAGGTTAATTAATATTGTTAAAGTGGAAGAGTGCATGTGGAGCTATTGCAGGACATAATAGCATTACATGGGATTAGCAAAATGTTTGATATGAAAAAGAAAAACATGCACAAATTCTGATTTCAAAACATTGTTTGCGTTAAAATGCCCTCATTTACACGACCAACATTTCTAATAGCAATTAGCAACAAAATAGCAGCCAAAATGGATAGCAGTGGGGAGCTGTTGAGTTACTTACTAGCAGTGTTGGGTAAGTTACTTTAAAAAGTAATTAATTTCAAATGACTAATTATTTATAATCATCAAACATTGAAAATTGTAATAGCTACTTCACCGATTACTTTATTGAATGAGTTATAACATACCTAATTAAATTACTTTCTAAAACACTTTTCCGCTCAACAAAACCAAATAATATTTTCCTCCTTGTGCATTGCTGCACTCAATTCATACACTCAGCAGCACACATTTCTCCCTTACAATGACTTGTTAGGGGGCACACACCCTTCCGCTGTCACAGAAATACTAACAGACTTACATGTGAACATAATTCATATTTTAAAAGTATTTTGCATAATATTATTTTAGCAATATGTTACTCTAGTAATGTTCTTAAAAGTAATTACATTAACTGAAAGTCAGTAACTGTACTCTGATTACAAAAATGTAATGTGTTACACTACCTTTTCATTAAAATAATAAGATTACATTAACTAATTACTTTTAATCAGATGAAACCCAACACTACTAACTAATATGAGTTTAGGAGTAAATAGTAATATTAAATTAAGTATTAGTTGATTATTGTTTCTTGTGTTAAATGATGCTTCAGAAAAGTATGCTTCCATACTAATCGTACTACATCTGCAGTATTTATGCACTGCAGTATAAATACCAATTTTTGTATGCCTGAAATACTTGGATTTACCAAAATGTGCTGTATACTACCAGAGCACACTGCATGGGATAATATTTCCTATGATGGAATGCTATTGACTTCCATTTCCAGTGTGGCGAATGAACCGGAATTAATATCAGCCATGATTTTTAAAATTTTTAACAATGGGAGTGAAATGCATTTTTAATGAACTAATTTTTGAGATGATAACAAGACATAACTTGCTAAATGGTGTAACATACTGCTGGATGAAATGCTTATATTTGCTTTAAATAGGCAGTATACAGTATATACTGCTCTGTATGCAGTATACAGTATGCAAGTATTCTATTCTGAAAATTGCCAGGATTATAATGATATCAGTTTTAAATTATTTGAAGAGCAGGATAGATCATTAAAATGACAAAACTGTCTTGTTCACTTCATTATTTGCTAAAAGAATATCTGTGGGTACTTTTAAGATTTCTTCATTAAATCTTTATTTTAAAAAAATGCGTTTGTTATCCCTTTTTTCTCCCAATTTGGAATGCCCAATTACTAGTATTCCACTACTTAGTAAGTCGTCATGGTGGCGCGGTTACTCACCTCAGTCCGGGTGGCGGAGGACAAGTCTCAATTGCCTCCGCTTCTGAGACAGCCAATCAGCACATTTTATCATGTGACTTGCTGTGCATGACACCGCGGAGACTCACAGCATGGGAGGCTCATGTTATTCTCCGCAATCCATGCACAACTTACCACACGCCCCATTGAGAGCGAGAACCACTAATTGCGACCACAAGAAGGTTACCCCATGTTACTCGACCCTCCCTAGCAACTGGGCCAATTTGTTTGGTTAGCAGACCTGGCTGTAGTCACTCAGCACACCCTGGATTCAAACTTGTGACTCAAGGGGTGGTAGGCAGTGTTAATACTCGCTGAGCTACCTAGGCCCCCTCTTCATTAAATCTTAATGCTTTCCACATGTGATGGCAGCCTTCGGCTTGCTCACTGGGGTTATTAATACAATTATTATTGAATTATTTTTAAACACGATAAAGAATCATATCTTATCTAATTCCACAACAAGGCTTCAAACAAAAAATCAATTAAGGAGCCATTGGCTCCTATAGGGGGAAAAACAGGCGCCAAATATTTTCATTTTTAACTCCTTCCATTCCTTTTCGTCCCGCAGCTCGCATGCAAGAAAAACTGCACGTGCTAACAGTGTAGTCTGTGGAGCATTCTTCGCAATTATGTGATCACGTGCATTTTTTATGCTTGTTACTGTCACCGTGTTTTCTCACAGTCTCTTTTTTGAAATGGTTAGTTCCTGCAATGAACTCCGTTTTCCCCACTATTTCTTTGATATAAACTTTTGTAATGTATCTCGGGAAATGTAATGCAAATTTTAAAATCAAAGGGAGTAAATTTTTACTGTCGCCAATGGCGACCTTGACAGAAATTACACTCGCAAATAAATTTATTTGGTCACAAATGCGACCATTTTTAGTCGCAGTTTGGAGCCCTGCACAAGGATGATGATTTATCGACTTTATAGACATTACATTTTTATCGTCTGTTAATGCTGATCTTCTGTAAAGCTGCTTTGAAACGATGTGTGTTGTGAAAGGCGCTATACAAATAAAATTGACTTGACTAATAAAAAGAAATGCATTTTCTGAATTACTTAAATTATAAAATATAGATATTGTCTTTGTTCAGAAATGCATATGTGCACAAATAATGAATTTGGAAGAGTGTGGGAGGGTTACTACTGCGTTGAGCCACAAGAGTTCAACTAGTGCACCAGTTATATTTTCTACCATGTACACGAGCAATGATTCTGAGGAGGCTAATTAAAATCACAGCTAAATATGAAAATTATATAAGAATTGTGATGCCACTTGGTTTTAAGTGTTGGTATCTGCAATGACCTTCATGCATTTTTAAGTGTGGCTTAAGTGTCCAAATTCCTTTTTAGGGCCACTATATAGTTGAACAACATTGTCGATGGAGAACATATGATTTATTTCATTTGCATGCAAGTTATTTGTTTTTGATGTATCTATGTGTGTTTGATAGGCAAGACGCCACATTTTCTGCGGCTGCAGAACGTTGAAGTGAATGTGGGACAGAACGCCACCTTCCAATGTATTGCTGGAGGCAAATGGTCACAACATGACAAACTCTGGCTTCAGGTTAGTCATGCGCACACACACACACACACACACACACACACACACACACACACACACACAATTAGAGAGAGAGCAGAGTAAGCAATAGCCAATATAAACACTTAATACATTAGTGTTCTTGTTGCTCAATTGGTAGAGTAGAGTGCTGGCAACAGCAATGTCATGGGTTCGATTCCCAAGGAACACTTATAGTGATAAAATAAAATGTATACCTTTAAATTACTGTAAATTGCTTTTGAGAAAACTGTCTGCCAAATGAATAATGTAAACGTAATGTCGGTATATATCATGCCTGGTTTGATTATAGACACATAGCAAGCTGTTTTTTATCTTAAGCGTCTGTGAATGTGTGTGCATGTTATTTAATATTCATTTGCATTGGAAAGTTTTTCACCTCTATCCCAAGACAAATTACTTGACAAAACTTAATAACCTGGTGGAGATTTTTGTCAGCAAGACTCTTAAGCCTTTGTCAGTGTCCATGAATTCTTGGATAAAATTGCTTTTTCCCTTGACTGCAGACTGTAATCCTCTTCCTATCCTGTGCCTCTGCTCTGAGACAAAGAAATAACACCAGTTCTCATTGTGTACAGAATGTTTGTAGGGATTGTGATAGGAGTATATGTGGCACTGTAACATTCACATATTTGTATTTAAGGTAAATTGTTTTGTATGTTATGATAATTGCAGACACTGTAATATTTATAACTAGGCATGTATGGAAAAACCAATACGAACGTAATACTTCTATTCTCTTTTTTTAAGATGAATACTTTTTTTGTGATAAAATACTTAGTTAGTAAGCCATTTGTATGTTTTCCCAAAGATTTCCCCCAACAATGATCGCATAATGCTGAACACTTTTTATATGTCAAGTTCATTCATTCAACACTACTCCATCAAGTAAAGGGATTTTCTTCGTATTTGCTTTAATGATATATTTAGTTAGTGTTACTAGCATGATTGCTGTCTGTTTTTCAGCAATGGAATGGCAAGGACACATCTCTCATGGTAACTCGTGTGGTGAACCATCGGCGATTCTCAGCCACTGTTAGCGTTACAGACACGTCACAGCGGAGCACCAGTCGTTACCGCTGTGTCATTCGCTCTGATGGGGGGTCTGGAGTATCCAACTACGCTGAGCTCAGTGTTAAAGGTATGGAGGGAAACAGACAGCATTCATGTCACTTAAATGTCACATTTACGTAACACACACATGAGATCATAATTGATTTCCAATATGTGGAACTATTTTCAAAAAATAGTTTCTCTTCAAAGTAGGCTTAGTCCTGCAACAAACAAAATGCAACTAAATGAAGTGTGATTGTGAATTTATGATAATGATCTAATTGCTTTTGGGAGTATGAAACTGTATTCTTATGTTAATATGGTGTTTGATAAGCTCTTCAATAGGCAAAAACTATTTTTATCAGTCTGGCTGATGCGTTATCAGATCATTAACATCAAATTCTTGTCTTTTGGCCTACAGTATGACGTCAACCATCTCTTCTCATTTTATTCAGCCTATCGAAGCATAAGACATTTGTACTGTGTTTGCCAGCTAGTATAGAAATGATAACAGAAGATAAGATACTATAAGGTAACTTTTGTTGTTACCGTATGTTTATAACCATCCAACAAATGTTGTAAATGACTAAATTTAGAGATCATATCATACATACAAAACATACTTTATTAAGGTGAACATTTTTGCATATTTTTTAGAATAATAAAAATTAGATGGGTAACACTTTACAGTAAGATTCTGTTTGTTAACATTAGTTAATACATTAGGTATCATGAACTAACAATGAACAATGACTTTTTACAGCATCTTTGTTAATGTTAATTTATCAAAATATTGTTGTTCGTTGTTCATGTCAGTTCTAATGTACATGTCAGTAACTAATGTTAACGCTGAATGTAAAAATGTATTATTGTCAGTGTTGGGTAATGTTACTTTTAGAAGTAACTCATTAGAATATTGCATTATTCCTTATAAAAGTAACCTAATTAATGAAAACGTTGCTTTTTATGGAAAGTAAAGCGTTACATTACTTTTGCGTTACTTTTCTCACCACCACTCTCTGCTATGCTATGCACAAATATGTCATGCATTGCATACAAGAGACACTACAGGTTATGCTAGCTGCTGTGCAACACTCATGTCAAACAAAATACTAAACAAACAGATATTTAGAAAGTCTACAATCATTAGGTCTGCACGTCATTTATAAAAAGACAATAATTGGAATATGCATGATTTTTTTTATTTATTTACATGGCAGCCAACATGAATAATGAAGAATAACCACTGTCTTACCTAATGCAACAAAATTCAGCATCTGAACCTGCATCTTATGTCATCATATGCCTTGCCCATCGACAATGCCAGAGTCAACTTAAGATGTTTTTCAAAGGTTAGGGTAAAATTCAGTGGGGAATGCCAACCTAACATGTTCAAGGAATAATTCTGATGAATTTTGACTTCAGTCATCTCAGTGCTTGTTTTGAGTTGATCCACTGTGTGTGTACAGCTTATTAATTCTTCAAATGTGCATGTTTACACAACTTGAATGGAATCGTTTTTAATGCTACCAAAATGTCATAAAAATTTTATGTTTCACGAATCACATTACTTGTTTATTATAAAACAAAATATTTGAATATTTTAAGAAATTAAGACATTTTGTTGGCTTACACAAACCATGTAGAACGTTGCACACAGCCGCTGATCCAGAGTCAGCTTTTCTCATCCCATTCTCCCAGTTAAGTTCTGAGCTCTAACATGGAGCAGATTTGAGCGAGGATTTCACCCTGCATATCATGCTGTGGCCATTGGAAGACTAGTCTTATAATCCCACTGCCTAAATAGGCTTGCTGATTTTTTTTTAATGCAGTTACACATGAATCAGTCGTGTTTCACTCAAATTTTAAATGCTTTAACATGGAGCAGTTTGGTTGCAAACTGATCCTACTTACGGGCAGATTTAAAACAAAGCAACACGGATGCACAAACAGTCAGTGGTAATTCCACATTGTATGTAACTTTATAATCTCCTGCCTTATTCCTGTGCTAAATTACCATGGAAATGTGTGTTTACACACATTTAAATGCAGTGTACATGAATCAATTGCAAGAATCAAAGTTTCACTTACCCGATTGTTACATTTTTGACAAGATGTTGCCTTATGAGACACTTTTTTTTAAACTCTTGCTGTGATTGTTCCATTGCATTCGGATTTACATTCCTTTTCCAGCAATATTTTGCAGTTAAATAAATCTCAGGTTGGGCTAAAAGAAAACTTGAGATCTGTCGATCACTGATGAGCATGGCCCATGCTCTCTAGAACTAATACCCATCATGCACACACATACTACAACTTAATTGTGCATCTCTGGTAATCAAGCCTCACACTCTTTAGAACAGGGGTGACCAACCCTGCTCCTGGAGAGCTACCTTCCTGCAGAGTTTAGATCCAACCCTAATCAAACACACCTGAACCAGCTTATCAAGGTCTTTAGGATTACTTGAAAATGACAGGCAGGTGTGTTGGAGATAAACTCTGCAGGAAGGTAGCTCTCCAGGAGTAGGGTTGGTCACCCCTGCTCTAGAACTACAATGCACATTCTGCTCTATGTATCCTCCCTGAAGTTTGCACACTTTCAGTCCTGATTTATTGCAATACGGGGAAAGGAAATGTGAACAAATGCAACATGCTACTTATTTACTGTAAAAAGTAACTCAGATTTTATGGACTAAAATATTCTGTAATTGTTACTCACAAAATTAATCTGATTATGTAACATGTTACTTTTAATGTGTTACCCCCAACACCGATTGCTATATGTAGATATTTGCATTAATCAAGATTAAAATATAAGGTTATTGTTCATTGTTAATTCATGATATCTACTGCATTAACTAATGTTAACAAATACAGAACAGAATTCATGCACAGTCATTAAACACTGAGCATTCATTATTTCAGCTAGCATTGCTAACCACTAATACAGAACCCTTGATTCTCTCTCTAGTGAAGCTTAAACTCATTATCTTAAGAAACAGACAGATCATACTGCTTAAGAAAGCAAGGAAATAAGAAATAACAAAAAGCTCTCATCCCTTCCTGCAAGTTGCTATCTGCTTGTTAGCATGTGGTGTAGTCACTGGACTTGAGGGAAATGCTAACATCTGTTTGGCTTTAGCCATGCCCTCTGTGATTTACCATGGCCAAAAACACATTTAGTGCTGCTTTTTAGCCCTGATAAGCTATGCCCGGGATTCAAGATTGTCGGCCCATATGGCACTTGAAAGGATAGAAGGAAAATGAGCTACAATCCAACAGTCTTGCTGTTGGGGGAAAAAGACTTGTACAAACCCTTACATTACTGCAGTCATATGTTAAACTGGCTTTTTACAAAATCATATAATTTACACTCACTAAGATCTTTATTAGGAACACTATGGTCCTTATATAAGTGCCCGACGTGGTTTTCTGCTGTTGTATTTGCATGCCACTCCCCCTCATTCAGGTTTTGTGCTGAGGAGCTGAGAATAAGGTCCCGGCCATTTCAGCAGGTTGTTCAGCGTTGCGGTAGGAGGGACACAATGTCTCGTTCCCTCCATCAGGGAACGGAGGTTACGGGAGTAACCAGGACTTTCCCTATCTGTCACTCACTCGTTGTGTCGATGTTGTGAGACTAGTGCTCCCCTACAAAAATGGCACAACTAGCTGAACTGTGTTACATGGATCGGCAGTGCGAGATGGACAGACTATTGTGTGCCGCATAGCCAGCACACTGGGCCGGCACGTAACCTCCCCTGACACTAGTACGAGTGCCAAACAGCCCTTTGGAGACGAGTCGACTACCCAAAGGATAGGGGCAGGCTAGCCGTTCAAGAATGGCCTCTGTCTGCTTTCACCGACAGTGTCGCCAAATAGGCCAACCTGGGAGATTCAAGGGGCATTCAAGAAGTGTGTTTTGTTGTCCTCTTGCATCTCGACCAGTTTAAGCCATAGGTGGTGCTCTAGGACTAGCAATCATCCGCCTGAGAGGTTTCCACGTCAGACTGGACAAGCCCGCTCTCCAATTCTGTGCTCGATAGCTCATCACCTTCACGGGCACCAAGCAAGAGGTCGAACTCGCCCTGGGATGAGTCGGCATACAAATACCATTTCATTCGTTTTCATTGGCCTTTATCAAAAATCAGAGGTGTCTCGGGCTCTCAAGAGTGACCCCTAGAGTCACTACATCGACACAGCATCGAGTGAGTGACAGATAGGGAATCTCGGTTTGAACCATGAATTTAAAAAAAATCGTCCATCACTTGCTTAAAAATTATTTCAGAAAGATACATTTATAAACCGGGAAAAGTAACAGGTTTGAGCAGAAAGTGCAAGGAAAAAGACCATTTCTGCATCTTTGCTAAGAGAACATTAAAATAGAGAGACATAACACTGAAAATAAATACTGTTTTATTGTGAAATGTCTTTTGCATTACAAAACTGATGCACAGTCACAGGTGTGCATATTTCGGCTATTCAGTTCCTCATCCAAACAGACTTAGAGCTGAAACTACTTGTTTTAGAACACAGTGCATTACAGTACAGTTTGTCTGTAGTCAGTATGTGAAATCCCACCTCTGTAGTTTTTGTATGCATTTGATTATGCTCAGCATATGCCAAATGTAGAAGCAAACAGAGATATTACATACAGTTTCAGCGTAACAGTTTGTCTATGTTGCCGATTTTACATAGCTCATCCAATCACATTTTAGCACCTTAACTATCCATTCAATACTGTTTATTATGTTAATGACCAATCCTCTCTCTGTAGTAATCATTTGCATCTTATTGTACTCATAGCATATGCCAAATATAGAAACTAACAGAGGTGCCACAAACAGTGACAGCATGATCGTGTTTCTCGGGTGAAGTGTTTGTTCACTCTGCCTCCGATCACTGCCATCTGGCTTTACCCTGTGTGCTCTGGGAGGGTTGACGTGCGACAGGGCATTATCCCTCAGGCTGTGAGCACCTGAGGGCTACAAGCAGCTCAGGTGCTCAAAGGTTCCAGTGTCATCCTGGGAATTCAGAGGTGTGTGCATGCTTCTGCTGTCCGTGTATATGTGACGCCAACACAGGGTGATGTATAACATCATTTCCCCCTGGAAAATGAATGAGTGCAGGGCAATATGTTGCAAAGCACAGGCATGCTAAATGAAATATGCATTAATTAATGCATGCTGTGCCAGTGATCCAATCCAGTGGGAGGGGAGAAGGGGGTGGCAGTGTGTATGGCATGAGTGGCACTGTTCCAGACAGACCCTTACTATTAATAAAGAGAACTTGCTGAGGGAGTCTCTTTTTATGGTAGCTGAGCCATAAAGGCCATAGGATTGCTCCAGTAAAACTGAAGAAACACAGCATAATTGGACCTTAAAGCTGATCGTTTTGTGAAATCTGAGAAGACTTGAACTTTGCTGGCAGGTTTTAGTCAAGATTTAGCAGACACTTTTATCCAACATGGTGCCTGATCTCATGGAAATTCGCTGAATGTGTGGCGACATTTTTAGAAAATGATATTACGTGGCTCCTTATATGTATTGCCTCAGTTCCGAGGTGAAGTTTTCACTGAGTGGCGCTAAAAAATTGTTACATTTTCTCCCAAATAGATGAGGTTTTTAAGGGTAATTAAGTTGAAATCATCAAAAACTGCCTCCCTACCCTAAACCTTAAACTAAACCTAACTGGCAGGGTCATAAAATATGCAAGATTATTTATAAAAAAAATGTAACTGCTAAAGCAAGCACGTCATTTTTGGTGCTTCTATGACACTTGTATGTGCTCTTTATGACTTGTATCTCAGTCCTTTGCATCTCAAGTGCAATGCTCTTTCAATTGAGCTGCCTTGTAAGATGATCGCGCTTTAAGTTTGTAAATATAGTTGGTTATGTAATGCAAATGTTTCAATTAGGGCTGTCTATTTAACATGTTAATTCAGTGTGATTAATTACATAAAAAATAAGGCGTTAAAAAACACAATTAATCATGTCCCTGGATTGTAATAAGGAATATTCCTTCCATTTAAGCAATGGCTCATTTTCACAGACTTGTTATGATGCGTTTCCGCCTTCTTTAACAACAACGTAAATGTAGCAAACATTTTATATTTCCAATTTTAAAGATATTTAGCGTAAATTTATAACATTGTACTTTGTATTATATTACCCTGGTATAATAAACATTTACCAGTGCTGAAGAAATAATCCAAAGTATTTAGAATATGTTACTGACCTTGAATGATCTAACAGAATATGTTACAAATGACATTTTACAGCATGTATTCTGTAATCTGTAGTAGTAGTAGTAATCTGCATTTCAAAACTAACCCTCCAAATCCTGCCTGTGACTACTGTATATTCATAATACAATTATATATCTCCTTCAAACGGAAGATGCTTTACAAATGTTTCTGTAATTTTACTTAAATTTTTTTTATATTAGTTGTGACCAATACCAAGTCACCAGTTTTATTGGATTGTATAGACAATACCTGTAGTAACTACTATATATGTTGGCGAAAACTATAGTCATCATGATACACTTTTGCATGGATATTTCAGCACAAAATTTAAAGGAATAGTTCACCCAAAAATGAAAATTCTCTCATTATTTAATCAGCCATCTCAGATGTGAATTACTTTATATCTTCATCAGAACTTTTTAGAAGAATATCTCAGCTCTGTAGGTCCTTACAATGCAAGTGAATGGTGATCAGACCTTTGTAGTTCCAAAAAATCACATACTGGAAACATAAAAGTCCATATGACTCCAGTGGTAAATCTATATCTTCAGAAGTGATATGATAGATGTGGGTGAGAAACAGATCAATATTCTTTATAATCTGAAAGTGAAAGTGGAGATTTAGAGCAAAAACATGACTTAAAATTTGATCTGTTTCTTACCCACACCTATCATTTAGCTTCTTAAGGTATGGATTTAACCACTGGAGTCATATGGATTACTTTTACGTTTACATTTCCTTTATGTGATTTTTGTAGCTGCAAAGGTCTGATCACCATGCACTTGCATTTTAAGGACCTACAGAGCTGAAATATTCTTCTAAAATCTTTGTTTGTCTTTTGATGAAGAAAGAAAATCATACATCTGGGATGGCATATAAATGATTATAAATAATGGTAAATAATTATATAATTAAAATTTTTGGGTAAACTATCCCTTTAATAGTTATAGCATATGTTTTGGCAACCGGATATGTGAAAGTGAGACAAAGTGATTTTGAAATTGATGGGCACTGGTTAAGCCACAGAGAGATTGAGAGCGAGAAAGAATGGAGTATAAAAATGGGTAAGTGTGCCCAGATTTGGGTAGATGCCTGAACTGTAAATACAGGCCAGTACATTCTCAATCCCCTATAAATGTGTCAGTCGCTGAATGTATGAGTGTGTTTGGAGGCTGAGGGAGCGTGGGGAAGTAACACTGGGAGAGATTAAAATGCTGAGTTTTATAAATGGGGTGCTCACAGAGGGGTGCAGGGGTCATTAATAACCACCGACTGATGCCAAAGTGAGAGAGATAGAGAGAGAAATAGACAGACAGAGAGAGAGAGAGAGTTATAATTGTGGTGTGTGGGTATCTACCTGGTGGTGACCATGGAGAAAGTCCCATTATTTGCCATTTTCTTTTCTTTCTTTTTTTGTAGCATATCTCTCTGCATTCTTTTTCCTGGATTTTATCTGTAAAATATGATACATAATATGCATGCATTGCTTATTGCATTATTGGGTTTTTTTTTGGTTACTTTCTTTCCTAAATTAAAATTGTATTGCTCAGAGGTTGCTCTTTCAATACAACTAGACACAATAGACACAAATGAGTAATGTAAAAAGGAGCAATTTCCAAACACCTGACAGTACCACATTCAACTGTAAAAACAATAGTATGCAAGTATAAACACCATGGGACCATGCAGCCATCATACCGGTCAATCTGTCTCCTGGAGATGAACGTTGTTTGGTACGAAAAGTGCAAATCAATCCCTGAACAACAGCAAAGGACCTTGTGAAGATGCTGGAGGAAAAAGGAAGACAAGTATCTACAGTATATCCACAGTAAAATGAGTCCTATATTGACATAACTTGAAATGCTGCTCAGCAAGGAAGAAGCCACTGTTCTAAAACACCTTAAAAATGCCAGACTACGGTTTGCAAGTGCACATGGGGACAAAGATATTACTTTTTGGAGAAATGTCCTCTGGTCTGATAAAGCAAAAATGTAACTGTTTGGCCATAAAGACCATCGTTATGTTTGGAGGAAAAAGGGTGAGGCTTGCAAGCTGAAGAACACCATCCCAGCTGTGAAGCATAGGGGTGGCAGCATCATGTTGTGGGGGTGCTTTGCAGCAAAATAGATTGCATCATGAGGAAGGAAAATTTGTAGATATATTGAAGCAACATCTCAAGCCAGGAATTTAAAGCTTGGTCGCAAATGGGTCTTCCAAATGGACAATGTATATTTATTCAATACATATTTATTCAATACTGACATTGAAATCTCAGACTTTTGTTTGCAGACTTTGATATCTTGGTAAATCTGAGCACAGTTTGAGATATTCTTAAGATATCTTCTGAAAGATTACTGGGTTCCGTTTCATAGGAACTTGAGCCGCGTAATCACATTGGGACATGCCCTGAGTGTCACGTGGTCTGAAGCCATTATACAATCACACCAATTTACTCTTTTGAAGAGTAGGTTGTTCCCCACATTGGTTGATACCATTGTGAATGCTAGAGCTCAATCAACTGGAAAGCTTTATACATTCAAGTGGTGTATATTTGCTTCTTGTTGTATAGTACAGGTGAAGATCCAATTCACTGCTCTGTCAGTACAGTGCTGGATTTTTTGCAGGAGCGTGTTGGGGCCAGGGTTGCTCCTGCAACACTTAAAGTCTATGTTGCCGCTATAGCGGCTGAGCATGCGCTTATCAATGGAGTCTCTGTCGGTAGGCATTCTCTTGTCTCCGGTTTTATGCATGGGCTACACAGGCTACACCTTTTTGTCACGTCTGCATTCCTTCGTGGGATTTATCTGTTGTTTTAGAAGTGCTTTTGGGTGCTCTGTTTGAGCCCTTGGAAACAGTTGCTGATAAGATTCTGGCCCTGCTGGTTGCATTGTTTTTATTGATTTCCATGCCCTGTTGATTAATCCCTTATGTATTGATTTTTTTGCCAGGGTGTTCAAGGCTGGTGTTAAGACCTCGCTATTTCACTCGCAGATTTTTAATTTCATGCTTTCTATCCTCCCCCATTTGAGTCGGAGGAACATGAAAGATTGCATTTGCTTTGACCAGTTCAGGCTCTGCAAGTTTATGTTGACCGTACTAGCCAGTGATGTGTCAGAGCAGTTGTTTGTGGGCTTTGGTGGCTGCAACAGGGGTGTTTTGGTGTTCAAGCAAAGACTGTCTCATTGGCTAGCTGATGCAATTTCAAGTGCTTATGAATACCTTTGGGTATTTGAGCAGATTCTACAAGGAGCATGGTATCCTCATGGGATTTGGCTCGAGGTGCATCCTTGGAGGACATGTGTATTGCAGCAAGATGATCCTCTCTGCATACATTTTTTTTTTTTGATTAATCTGGATGAGGTTTGACTCCTGCTTCCTAGGTTCTCTCTGTTAATTCCCTCTGTTTTATGCAGACACTAGGTTGCTCGTGCGCCACTATATGCTTTCCACACTGATGTAGGCAGTTGGCAGTTACTGTATTGTAAGTGCCATCAGCAAATAAATTGGCATGATTGTATAAGGGCTTCAGACCACGTGACACTCAGGGCGTGTCCCAATGTGATTACTCAGTGTCTCGTTCTCACTCAGGGAACCAGGGTTATGCTTCACATAACTGAGTCTTTTTCTCAAGAGACATTTCTTAGAAACAGCAGACGTAAGCAAAAATGTCTATTTGCTATTTAATCGTACTGCTAGGAGACACAACTGAGATATTAAAGAGACATTTGGTTTCTGTTTCAATATACACATTTGCACATGCAATAGTTCACCTGTTGGAAGCATCATCACTCTTTTTCACTTTCTTGACTGCCATCCCTGATTTCTTTAACATGAATTCATCCTTCTATAGTGTCAAACCTCTCCCATGATTCATATTAGCATACATGCTAATCAGCATTAAGTAATATTCATTCTGACAGTCATTTCACTCTCTCATGTCCTTTCACAGTCTTGCCCTGATGCAATTATAACCCAAAACCCTCTGTGCCTTATTTGCTCATTCATACGCATTTGTATCACAGTGTCGGAAAGAGTGTGTGTGTGTGTGTGTGAGAGAGAGAGAGAGAGAGAGAGAGTTAGTGTGGAAGGAAAGTTAGATTAATTCTGTGGGGTTGGGTGGAACTAGAAACAGCCTAATGAGGTTAATCTGATTATTAATTTGATTTAAAATAAGTTTTTATTTTAAGGGATAGAGCATAGAATTTATAGGAAAGGATGGGGGAATGGTATACAAACTTGCAATGGTATCTGAACTTTTTTTGCCCACTTGAGCACCACAGCTCGACTTCTGACTTATTCTGAAGGAATCTTAACAAATGATTGTTACCAACTGTTAAACTGCACATTTTCACACTTTAAATAACATGCCAACTGGAATTCAAGCATTTTCAAAAATTATTTGGTTTTCGCTGTTTTCCACTTCATGTCATGTTTGACTTGTATGATAATTTGTCTCTGATATAAAACCTTTACCATCTGTGGAAAAATAATTAGCTTTCCACTAATATACAGGGGTCCAAAACATATTTGGACTCCTAAGTCACACTAGCTGTGTTTCCATTCAGGTATTTTTATGTGCATTTTGGGATATCGGGATAATCTGCTAGATGGAAACACCAAAATGCAAATAAAATCTCCAAAATGTGCATAAAAAACGGTTACGCTCACTTGAGGTGGTTTACTTTTTTTATTTGATAGAAGAAATGCACATAAACAACGATGGAAACAAATTTACAGAATTGTAGAACAGATCAAGTTCACGGGCAAGGAAGAGGCGAGAAACCGGCTTGACATATAAAATAATAGGTTTAATGGAGATAAGACAAACACATAAGACAACGGACATGTCCGTGAACGATCTCTCTCTCCCGCACGTGGTCCGCAATCGGCCTTTAACCCTCTCGGAGGCTTAATTAGCCTAATACGGGACCGGGCGTGTTGAGTCACGACCCGGCCCCGCCCTCCACCATGCCACAAGAATAAACCCCTTTTGAGTATTACAAGAGTGTGCATCAAAAAATGTATGTAACTGAATAACTCGTTCATAACTGGCCTAACCAGAGGACCAATCATCACATCTGAAATGTTGCTGTGGTCATCCTGAAATAACAGTGATGTGAAAATTAAAAGCCTGCATAGAGTTTGCAGAGCAAATACGTTGAATACAAACTTGAACTGTGCTGACACTTTTTAAAAATAGATTATATATCTGCACGGTAACAAAGGAATGCACACACATAGTGCTCCCAGAACTGTGTGATATGCAGGGGCTACAATTTCTCAGAAAGTGACAATTTTTATCTTTTGAACACATGGGATGGAAACACCATCTTTATTTGCACATTGTTTTTATGATATTATGGTTTTCGAATAAATTTAGTTCGCAACTTGGATGGAAACATAATCACTGTCACAAAGTTATAGTCTGAAATTGTCGTATTTTCTCTAAGATTACTTTATATATTAATAAAATCACTGTGGGGAGAACTCAGTAAAAAGTTTGTGCCACTTTAGTGCATGGTATTTCAGCACAAAAACCTTTGTTTTATTCACTACCCACTCGCGATCTAGTTTAAGCAGGCACAATCAGCACTAAAATAGCACTGCATCTTGAGGATTCAAAAGAATGTCATTACTATATAAACTAGGCTCATTATAGAGTCCACTTTATCCCAAAAAAACTCAATAAACATCAGGTTAGAAACAAGTGGTTAGCTGAATTTTATTTAAAAGATATGTTTGTGCACATTTTCTATGGATCATGGCAAAATTATTCATTAAATAATTATTAAATGACGGAGACGAACATTATAACCTGGTATATATCCAGATGCCCAGTATGTTCAAGCACACTTTCGGTATGTTAAAGGGATGATTCAGGTATCTGGATCACAGTATAGGAGTGATGCTGTAAATTCTCGGTAGAGTAATCCAGATTGCGTCATCCAACTGCTATATAGTACCCAGAACTGACCCGCAAGATCGTAATTGCGCATGCAAATTGTGTTCAGCTCAGTTTAATGGGTGCGTTTGCACCATTGCCTGATTGCATAATTAGTTCAGTGAATCAGAAGCTGAACCAGCGCAGACAGCTCGGGTAAAGAAACAGTGCTTTCACCAGGCCTATTTCATTATTAATGAAGTCTCCCCTGGTACAGTTTGTTTAAAAGTCTCCTAAATCCACAATGAGTTCAGTATTCTGGTATAGAAATAAATTCAGCTCGAAACTTCACTTTTCTCAGTGAGAACTTAGGTCTGTGTGCCATAACCTCACAGTTGTGTGGCAGAGGCAGCTTGTGCTTGGCTAGTTTGCATGCAGGTCTTGCAGTCCCCATGGTTCACGAAACTCTGCCTCTGACAAGACAGGAGGCCCCCAGGGCCCTCCAGTCCACACCGCGCTCTCCCTACAGACCCTCATCAGCAGAATAATGGCAAGGTGTGTGTGCATGTGTATCCACTGTGGTTTTATCGATATGCTGCTGGTCAGCGCTGAACCTTTCATGTGAGTGAATGAAAGAGAATAATAAAGTGTTGATACAATGAATAGATTCATAGACACAGGCTGGCCTGGGGTAGAGGTGCTAATGACAGGTGACAGGTGTAATCTGAGAATGTACTCCAGGGCTTAATCTACAAGAGACTCTGTATCCTGTATTTGGTATGAAGGCCATATACTTAATGAAAGACCCACATTGAATGTTAATGTTCCGTAAAAGACAGCAATAGAATGCTGAATCTTTTGGCCTTTTTTGCTTCTTTTATTATTAAGACAGATAGGACAGCAAATACTGGGGAAAGGGGGCAGAACCGGGATAGAAAAAGAAGTCAAACTTGAACACGCAGTGCCTGCTTAAGCACTCTGTCACAGCATTTGTGCTTACTGTTAGGCCAAGGCTCTTTCTCATGCTTTATTGTGGTGCTGTCTATTCTAAACAGTATGCAAGATTACATTTAGTGAATCCCAAGCATAGTACATTGAAAATAGTATGCCAAAGGTGTGGTGGATCAGGCTATTGAAGGGGAATACATAGTGTTTGCATGCAAGTGTAGTCTTTGATCACAATGTAGGGGACACAGGGGGTACTGTATATCGAATGTCTGCCAAACATTGCTGGTGTGTGTGTGTTCTTTGAGAGAGGTGTTTGTGTGTGCGATGGTGATATAGGGAGGACCGTGTTATCTACAGACAGACAGAGTGGAGTATTAGGGAAGGATTTTTTAAGTCTCTGTGTGTGTGTGTGTCCATAGACTGCCTGCGAGCAGGCTTCACTACAGAGATGGATTAGAGTGCAGTAATACTACAGCCCAGATAAGCAGGAGCCGAGGAGTTAGCACTTCAAACACTCACAGCCACTTTATTTGTCTGTGTGAATATTTATTTATTTACTCCCGTACTCTCTTGATGCACTGCTCTCCAAATATCCAGTGCATCAAAATATGCCTCTCATATATGGATTGAAATGCATAGCCATTTCAAGGTCTCCATTTGATTGTCTCATTGGAATTCAGTACCTCTTTTCAAAGGCCTAGTGAGCTACTTACCCAGGCAGTGTTTTTAAGGATAAGATACTGCCGTTCCGACAAAGTTCAGCCTTTTAAAGTATAGTCTTTTGACCCCGATCAAGAATGGACGTGTTCGCCACATGCGTACTACGACAACTTTTTAATACTCTCAAGTACAATAAATGGCAGGCACATGTGCAGATGACACGCATGGATGCAGACTCTCCACGTGTCCAAAAAAACACATATCCTTCGCAGAGAGACAGTGGTCCGAGGAGGGACAAACTGGTGACAGGTTGTTAGGCACCAAAGTCTCATTGATGCACAAGGGGAACGAAGGCTGGAAGTTAGAAGTTCTACTGTGGCACAAGTCACAGAAAATTTTTATGATGGTTGTGGGTGGAATGTGTCACAACACAAAGTGCATCGTACCCTGCTGTGAATGGTGCTGAGTAGCCGCAGACGGGTAAGAGTGCCCATGATGACCCCTGTCCACAGTGGAAAGCACCTACAATGGGCACGCTATTGTTGGAACTGGACCTTTGAACAGTGGAAGAAGGTCGTCTGGTCCAACGAGTCCCATTTTCTTTTACTTCAGGTGGACGACTGTGTACATGCGTGCCGTTTACCTGGGGAAGTGATGGAACCAGGATGCACTGTGGGAAGATGACAAGTTGGTGGAGGGAGTGTGATGCTCTGAGCAATGTTCTACTTTGAAACCCTGGGTTCAACCATTCATGTGGACACCAATTTGAAAAATGTCACCAACATAAACATCATTGCAGACCAGGTACACCCCTTAATGGAAATGGTATTCCATAATGGCAGAGGCCTCTTTCAGCTGGATAATGTGCCCTGCCACAATGCACACAATGTTTGGGAATGGTTTGAGGAACATGATGAAGAGTTCAAGGTGTTGCCTTGGCCTCCAAATTCCCCAGATCTCAATCCCATGGAGCTTCTGAGAGATGTGCTGGACCAACAAGTTCGATCCACAGAGGCTCCTCATCGCAACAATACAAGGATAACTTGTGATAATGTCTTGGTGCCAGATACCACAGGACACCATCAGGGGTCTCGTAGAGTCCATGCCTTGGTGGGATAATGCTGTTTTAGCGGTATTCGGAGGACCAACGGCATAATAGGCAGGTGGTCATAATGTTTTGGCTCATCAGTGTATATTGTTGAAAATTTTTGATTATGAACATACTAATATTTAATTCTTTGAACCAGATTTATTAAAATAGTCCACTATAATTAAATAAAACATACTATTTTACTCACCATTTGTTGTGTTCTGTGCATTTATATGCTTATTAGAGTATCACATCATTAGCTTAACAGCATGCTAACATCAAACTCTGTTGGATTAATTTGTGAATTTAGTATTTTGTGCACATCACATGATGAACACTGTTTGTGTGGAGTACAGAGTCGCTGCATATGTAAAGTTTTCCAAATTGGTTACTTATGCAATTCACACATGAAACATTTTGTATTTAAAAACAGAGTGCAACTGGATGGAGCGCAACAAATCAAATCAAATCAAATCACTTTATTGTCACACTACTGTGTACACAAGTGCAACAGTAGGTGAAAGTCTTGTGTGCAGTTCCGAGCAACATTGCAGTAATGACAGTGACGAGACATAAACCACTTTACAATAACAACATATTTACACAACACAATTTACATAACAAATGTACACATACTTACACAACAATTTACATATCAAATGTACACAATACACACAATGTAGAATACACATACACTAGATAAGGGTATAAATATATATACACTAACTGAGTTGGGAGCGAGAATATATTTGACAGAATGAAGATTAATAAAGTGCAGTGCTGATTGTAGATCGTGAGAGATCATGTGTTCAAAAGTCTTATTGCTTGTGGGAAGAAGCTGTCATGTAGTCGGGTGGTGCGGGTCCTGATGCTGAGCAGCCCATGACTCGGGTGGCTGGAGTCTTTGATAATCCTCCGAGCTTTATTCACACACCGTCTGTTATATATATCCTGGAGGGAGGGAAGCTCACCTCCGATGATGTTTCTGGCAGTTCGCGCCACCCTTTGCAGGTCTTTGCGGTTGTGGGCGGTGCTATTGCCGTACCAGGCGGTGATGCAGCCAGTCAGGATGCTCTCTACAGTGCTGGTGTAGAACCGTGTGAGGATGTGTTGGTTCATTCCAAACTTCCTCAGCCGTCTCAGGAAGAAGAGGCGCTGGTGAGCCTTCTTCACAACGGCCTCAGTGTGGACGGACCATGTGAGTTCCTCAGTAATGTGGACACCGAGGAACTTGAAGCTGCTGACTCTCTCCACCGGTGCTCCATTAATGGTGATGGGGCTGTGCTCTCTGTCTTTCTTCCTGAAGTCCACCACAAGCTCCTTGTTTAAAAGACACCAGCGCGTCAGAGGGCTGTTTGCTCTCTGTAGGCTGTTTCATCATTGTCAGTGATCAGACCTACCACCGTCGTATCGTCAGCAAACTTGATGATGGCATTGGAGCTATGTGTCGCCACACAGTCATGTGTGTACAGGGAATACAGGAGTGGGCTGAGAACACAGCCCTGCGGGGCTCCAGTGTTGAGGGTTAGTGATGAGGAGATGTTGCTGCCCATTCTAACCACCTGACGTCTGCCTGACAGGAAATCCAGGATCCAGCTGCACAGCGAGCTGTTTAAGCCCAGAGCCCGGAGTTTCACATCAAGCTTGGAGGGCATTATGGTGTTAAATGCTGAGCTGTAGTCTACAAACAGCATTCTCACATACGTGTTCCTTTTTTCCAGGTGGGATAGAGCAGTGTGTATTGTAGATGCAATGGCATCATCAGTGGAGCGGTTGTTACGGTAGGCAAACTGCAATGGGTCCAAAGAGGTGGGCAGAACAGAGCAGATGTAATCTCTGATCAACCTCTCGAAGCATTTGCTGATGATGGGGGTGAGGGCAACAGGACGCCAGTCATTTAAGCAAGTGATTTTTGATTGCTTCGGTACAGGCACAATGGTTGATGTTTTGAAGCATGTGGGGACTACAGACAGGGAGAGGAACAGGTTGAAAATGTCCGTAAAAACACCAGCCAGTTGGTTCGCGCATGCTCTGATGACGCGGCCCGGAATGCCGTCTGGACCCGCGGCTTTGTGGATATTCACCCGTCGAAAGGATCGGGTTACATCCGCAACAGAGACGGAGAGTGAACCAACCTCTGTAGTATCGGCCGCGAGTGCTCTCTCCGCGAGGGCGGTGTTGTTGTTGTCCTCGAAACGAGCATAAAAAGTATTAAGCTCGTCCGGGAGAGAGGCAACAGTGTTCATGGCGGAGTTTTTATTCCGTTTATAGTCCGTGATGATGATAATTCCCTGCCACATACTTCTGGAGTCAGTGGTGTTGAACTGTCCTTCAATTTTGTGCCTGTACTGGCGTTTGGCTGTACTGATGGAGTTACGGAGGGCATAACTGGCTTGTTTACGCTCCTCCGCGTTCCCGGAATTAAAAGCGGTGGTCTGCGCAGTAAGTGCCACGCGAACATCGCCGTTAACCCAGGGTTTCTGGTTGGGGTAGATCCATATAGTTTTTGTCGGAACAACGTCCTCTACGCACTTCCTGATGAAACACGCTACGCTATCAGCGTAAACCTCGATGTCGTCATCGGAGGCAGACCGGAACATCTCCCAGTCCGCGTGATCAAAATAGTCCTGTAGCATAGAGTCTGATTGGTCTGACCAGCACTGTATCGTCCTGAGGGCGGGTGCTTCTCGTTTCAGTTTCTGCCTGTAAGCGGGCAGAAGCATAACAGAGGAGTGGTCGGATTTGCCAAATGGTGGGCGGGGGAGGGATTTGTAGCCATCCCGGAAAGGAGAATAGCAATGATCCAAAACCCGGTCCCCTCGTGTGTTGAAGCTGATATGTTGGTGGTATTTTGGTGCTATTGTTTTAAAGTTGGCTTTGTTGAAGTCCCCGGCAACAATGAACGCGGCCTCAGGGTGCGCAGTTTCCTGCTGACTTATACTCCCATACAGTTCCCTAAGTGCCCGGTCTGTGTCGGCTTGTGGGGGGATGTACACAGCAGTGATAATGACCGCTGTGAATTCCCTCGGTAGCCAGAATGGTCGACACAGAAGCATGAGATATTCCAGATCAGGAGAGCAGAAAGACTTGATAAAATGTACATTCCTCTGATCACACCATGATTTGTTGATCATAAAACATACACCTCCACCTCTGCTTTTACCTGAGAGGTCTTTCGCTCTGTCCACTCGGTGCACGGAGAAACCCGTGGGTTCGATGGCCGAGTCTGGAATCTCCGCGGACATCCAGGTTTCCGTAAGACAGATAACGCAGCATTCTCTCGTCTCTCGTTGGAAGGAGATCCGCACTCTCAGCTCGCAGAGCTTGTTGTCCAGAGACTGAACATTTGCCAGTAGTATACTGGGTAGCGGGGGGCGATTTGCGCGACATCTTAATCTGATGAGAACGCCGGCTCTTTTTCCTCTTTTCCTTCTGCGTTTCCGCGGCCGGGCAGCCCAAACAAAGGGCTCCGCTGGCGTGTTTGTAAACCGCGGGTCGGCATTGAGGAATGTGAAGTCCGGTTTTCGGTGTGTGATTGCCGAACCAATGTCCAAAAGCGTTTGTCTGTCGTACACAATAAGGCAGACAACATCCAAGACAAAAAAACACAAAACTGTAAACAAAACAAACAATAAACTGCAGTGTTTTGACGGAGCTCGCGACGCAGCATCCATACTCGCCGCCATCTTGAGTGTAAAGAGACAGAATGAAGCATGAACATGAACAATGGATTCTTGCATTACTGTGGTGGTAATAAACCTAAATATTGTCTTCAAACTATTGCTCCACATGATAGTACTGTAGTTGACTTAAAAGAGACAACTCACCATTGAAGCAAACAGTTCACACTAATGTCCGCCATAGCACCCCTTGCTGTAACGTTGAGAATGCAATGTGTTATGTGTGTATGGCCCTATGTATGCAATAGACCTAAAGCAGCTCATTGGATTTTTGAACCGAGCACTTGTGTTTGTGTATTACATGTCTCACTGAGTTCTGAGATGTTTTCGGAGCAGGATTTTGCAATTTATGCACAGGTGTCCTCAGCACGCTGCCTTTGAACATCAGCGGGTTTGTGAATTCATTCTAGCAAAAAATGCATTCTCTTTGCTATTTCTCAATCTTCCTGTCTGTCCATTCCTGAACTTTTCTTTTGTTTGTCAAGACCTGAATGCACCGCTTCAGTAAGATGGTTTGAAGTGCCTTCACTTGCTGTTCTTACTTGTATGTTTACACGGTCGCTCTCTGTATTTCTCTTTTTCCCTGCTTTCCTGGAATGCTCAGTATGGTGTTTTGATTAAACCATTCTTTGCGGGCATCCAACGTAAACCTTATAAACACTTATACACTATGATAAAAAAAAAGAAGGATAATTATTTTTTTAGATAGGTTGAAGAAAAAAGGAGTATTGTAGTTCCTTGTCCCTGACAAAGAGAATCAAACCTACAGAGATACTGCATCATGGATCAAGGGTCAGGTAAAGGGCATAGTCAGCATCTCTCTCTCTCTCTCTCTCTCTCTCTCTCTCTCTCTCTCTCTCTCTCTCTCTCAGTGTCAGTCTCAGAATCTCTCATGAGGCTTCCTTGTGCCATTCTTCCTTGGTTTGATCCACACAATAAAGCGAATAAGATGAAACAACTCTGCAAGTCACTCAAATCAGTTTTTGCAGGTATAGGATCTCTGTGGGTGCTCATGTATTCTGATGTATAGGTGTGCAGGGAGCTTACAAGACCTATAGAGAGCTTTACAGTTGTTCTAGAGCTCTGGTGTGGTTTTTAACATAATGTGATGCAAGTCTTAAATTGAATGATGAGAATCGAGCTCAGTAGTATTTTTTTTAATGAAACTGATGTCATTTTTTGTTGTGCAATATTTTAGTTGTCATTACTTTTCAGTGATGAACACTGTTGGGGAGTGTTACAGTAACTAAAAGAAGCTTCGCTACTAACTTACATTTTTCAGTAGCTTGACAGCAGCTCAGCTATTTCCGCAATAGTGTAGCTTTTCCAGTAACAATGGACATATTCTGACAAATAGTGCTGTAGCGTCATAAAACTCTACATTCATCACATTGTATTGGGAACATAGCAATGGCGATGATGGAGTAATCAAACATGCTCACGTAACACCACATTCACATAGCACTAGGAAAACCAGTTCATTTAAATTCATTGATTAGTTCGGACAGTTCATGTAAAGTAAATGAACAGATCAAAATAAACAATTCCCTTATATTTAGCATTGGGAACTTGTATTAATATTAGTGAGTCAGTTCAAGTAAATGAACTAGTTCACAGAAATGGTTCACTGATTCACTTGAACCCCACGTAGCCTAACAGGGACATTTTGTCACCCTATTTGTTAACCTTAAGAAAATTATCCATGGTTTTACTATAGTAATAATTTAGTAACCATGACTGTAGTAACCATGTTTTTTGTGTGCAAAACATTGCTTTACTTTAGTAATATTTAGTTATATAGTAACCATGACTGTAGTAACCATTTTGTGGTTACTATGGTTTTAGTACAAAAATGAGGTTAAACTATGTATACTGTAGTAAAACTATGGTCAGTTTTTGTATGGAAATATCAGTCTAAATAAATAGTCATTTTGATCAAACATTCATTGTAAATTCAAAGTAGATTTAAAGGGGTCTTGACATACTATTTTTTATATATAATTGTATAATCTTCCCTGAGGTCCACTTATAATGTTAGTAAAGTGTTTTGCACCAAAACAGTCATAATTTAGTCATATCTGATCATTTTCCACCCTGTCTCTGGCCCTCTGTCTGAAATGCTTGGTTATAAGCTACCTGGCCCTTTAAGACTTCAATGTAAACACCCACTGTTGTGATTGGCTAACAACATGCAGCCCATATTTGAAACTCAATCTGAAGAAAATGAACAAACTCAACACAATATTATAAAACTACATTTCAGTGTTAACATATAAAGTACACCAAACACATTTAATCTGAATGCAGACTTGCCAACCTGTATGCATTTTGACATCAAAGTACACTGGTACGATGCTTTGTTCCAGTCATGTAGTATACTTATTACAACTGGTTCATTTCATTTTCTCTAGAAATAACGCAGAGACACATCTTTTCGCTGATGATTATTATTATTGCAGGCAAACCCATGATGAGAGGAGCAGAACATTGGCAGGATGAAAAAAAGCAAAGCAAGTGCACATGCCGCATAAATAACATTACCTAGAAATTTACCGGGAGGTGTGTGTGTGTGTGCCTTGCAGAAACGAGTTTATGCCCCCCAGAAGTTCCTCTAAAAGTATCAGGAACAATGGCTGTGTCTCCGCCCCTCAAAACTGCCAAATCATGCATTTTGCACATTTTGCACATTGTACGATTTTTATATTAGCCACCAAGGAGCTTCAGGTAATAATGTAGCTAAACCTACATTCCTAGCTAATTTTTTTCTTTTTGAATAGGCTAAATATTTTTCATTAGGCCTATATGATGTGTGCCTATATAAGCGGATTCAATTATTTAATTGATAAATAAAATGGAAATCCTGAACAGAATATTGGGTTTTATTCATAATTGACAGTGTTTTACATCACAACATAAGTTTCTGTAAATACTTGAAAATGAAAACACATGTTACAATATACACAATTATTTATTTTTATTAAATAACTGAATGCAATTCACTTATGGTTATCAGTTTGTATAAGCACACATATCATACAATGAAATTGTATTGTTTTCCTCATAGCTGATTTATATGTTGAATATCTTGATATGGCGGTGAGTGGGGAATGACTGTGTGTGAAGCGAAGTGCTGCAAAAGCATGTGAATTAAGTATTGCACTATTGTGGTACTAAAAATATTTTCCTTAAGTTGGCAGTTCTGTGAATGTAGCAGACTGTTCACTCAAGCACAGCATAAAATATCAAACAGTCATTGCATTTCAAAAAAACTTTAATGAATGGAACTGGTTACTTACGGTTTATCATCCAATAGTCAAATTTGAACTGTCCCATCTTTCAGTAACAGTTCCTTTGCAAAGAAATGCATCAGAACGATGGCGGATCCTTTTTGGAGTTATAACTTAACTTCATGTCTTTTAAAAGCGGCACGAGATGATGATAACAGTCAAAGCCGCGCATGTTTATGTAGAAAAATATTTTAATCCAGACAGGCACATGAAGGTGTCCTATGTAAGTCCACTTGTGGGAATTTAACATGATAGGCACATCTCTCCCCTCTTCACCTGTGTGAATGACTGAGCACCAGTGGGCGGGGCCAAGGGTACAATGATGAAATATTGCCGTTGATGTCTTGCCTACGAGGCAGTCATATTCAGATGTATTTGGTCCTTGTGATGTCTCAAGTTCCACAAAATGTGATTCCTCATATCATGACCCCTTTAAAATCAAAACTGTTAAGCATGAAACTAGTCTGCTTTAGGAAACTTAAAAAGCATATTAAAATAATCGTGACATTTACGATGTTGGTTTAATATCGCCAACAAAATAAAAGCAAATATTGTATGTGAGCTGAGTATTTTATTTTATGCATCTGTTGAGAAAGACATATATTATAGAATATTAAGGCTGGAATAAAACTTTTTCATACTGTAACCATATTCTCTCTCTGTATCTCGTTCT
This sequence comes from Moxostoma hubbsi, assembly GCA_032164185.1. Taxonomy (NCBI): domain Eukaryota; kingdom Metazoa; phylum Chordata; class Actinopteri; order Cypriniformes; family Catostomidae; genus Moxostoma; species Moxostoma hubbsi. The sequence goes on along the minus strand of JAVLUX010000010.1, from coordinate 6,521,923 downwards.
CTATCGGTCTCTGTCGAATTGGTTGTCCTGACAGGTGAAAAACCAGATTGCAATTATTGTTGATTCACAAGTACAAATTCCCATTTGACGGTGGAGCTCGTCTCTCTCTCCTACTCCGTTATCAGACAGACCTGGTAGGCTTTGATCAGATAGCGATGTGGGATTTCTGGAGATTCCTCACAAATCCAGCTGGTTTTAAAACCTCCCTGCGGACACCAGGTGATAAAGGCTAAAATTGAAGAGCTGCTCGGCCACATGCACACACACCTGCACAGAGGATTTGCGCGGTTTCCAATGGCCACAGTGCTGCTAATATTCCTCAGCGTATGGCAAAGTATCAGCAGAAATGGGAATGACTTTTATGTACCAGGGGAGCTTCATAAAGGATGAGAAAGAATGTTTAGGATTCTACTCTCTCACACATATGAACTTCTGCACCTGAAAGAGTAAATAGTGTGTGTGTAGGAAACCTCTCATGTCTGTAGAGAATGGGTTTTTCCTGGAGTGAAAAGAGCCCCTGGTGAACGGGTAATGCTCCTTTTGTTATCTCTATTCCTACTGTGTCACTGTGTGTTTATGTGAGTGTGTCTAGTGGATCTGAGCACAGCATATTGCCTTATTTATTTTCATTTCATCTTGCGAGTAAGAACTCGAGAAGTAGCTGAGACGAGCCACATAAGCCTTTTAGCCATCCTTAGATTTGTTTCTGTTCTGCAATCTTCCTCATTCTCTAACAAGATCTTCCTCAATTTCTTGTTGCACTTTCAGTTATTAGTTACTGTATGGAAGAGTTGTCACAACACCAATATTTCAATCCTCGATATCAATTCCCATGAAATTCTTGAATTGTGATACCACAACAAAGACTATACTGTAAAAAACGAATTTATTAAAAAAATTAAATATCAATATACAGTAAATATCAATCATTGGTTTAATAAAAACGAATGCATATAGGGCTGCGCATATAAATTTGTGTGGATGAATCTGATGGTTTGAAATGTACTGGTGTAACCATGGTTACAGTTGATCATCTTATCGGGGCGAATGTCACTAACGACAACAAAACTCACCCCTCCCCTCCAAAAATAAATAATGAAAGAAAGAAAAAGACGGATTTCAGAAAATATGTCTTATGAGCAGGTAAGTTGCATATCATCCGCTGTTGTTTTGAATTGTTGAACAGTTGTTTTAAAATAAACAGCGTTACAAAAGTTAGGCAGCAATAACGTTAGATATATAGATTATTAGTCATAACAGATAAAACCAAATGGTGGAATCTATTATAACTTAGCTAGCAGGCAAATAGACAGAGGTAGCAACTAGTTTAGAAATTGGCATTGTTACCAGCTTAAAAGTTAATTTTTTTCCATTGTTCTGACTTCCTCAAAAATAAAATTGAAAGCACTGCAGTATCACAATCCATAATAAAATGGCTCATTAGAGTGGCTAATGCTATCTAACAAACTACAGCGCTAAGTGACCTCCCTGGCACACTATCGGTCCAATAAAATATCTAACCTGCCCAGCAAGAAAAACTCAATCTCTGAATCTCTGAAAAGCAAATACAATGCTTTTATTGTTTTATTACGGGCTCTGTCGCCTTCTCTTTTTGCTTGCAGACTCTTCTCAATTTGAGGTTTCTTTATTTTGAAAACGGGTGATATCCCAGAGGATTGCCTTTTTGAATGAACCATGGTCAATGTTGCTCAGTTGTTGTTGCTACAAGCTTTCAGCTTTATAATACTACCACACCTATCACCGAAAATATACTGTACACGTGCCGTAATAGCTGGATCTTCTTTATCTTTTATTTACTGACATGACATAAACACGAACGGACAAATGACAGAAATATGCAATTTCCTGCCAAATCCGTCCCGATAACTCTAAAATATACATTATTATTATAGGCTTACCATAGTAAATCGGGGTAAGGCAAAAACATGGCTTGGAAGACGGATAGTTGGTGTACTTGCTCATTAATAAAAAAAAATGAATTTCTAACAAAACAATCGTATATAGTGTAGCTTTATTTATTACAGTACTGAAAACATCAAACTGAAAACACTTAATTTATTAGGCTATCATTGTTATAAGCACTGAAAAGATTTACAAAGTAATTTGTCCATGACCATCGCTATTCAAACTCTATTAGTTACATGACGAGATTACCTTGATTTTCGCAATAAGTGCACACACCAATATTTTCATTGCAGCTGGCTTGATCATGGTGACAGCACTCGGATACTGAACTCACTAATACTGAGTCAGTACTATACCAATATTGCAAAAAGACTGTTATAGTAAAATGTTTTATTGTTGGATTAACTGGTTCCGAAATACTAGAACTTTTGAGATTCCTGGTGTAAGACTGTTGCGTTTTAAAGCACTAGGTGGTAAATGTACTCTCTAAATCTTTGTCTCGACCTCTAGTCCTCTTTTTTTCTCATTTGTTTTCTCATTCTCCTGAATGGGACTACAATGTATTTAATAGACATTAGAGGTTTTAGCATCCCCATACTAAACATCTGTGGATCTCTCTAGTGTTGAAGCTACAAACCACTGTGCTAATCAACACCATCCTATACAGTAAACACATCATTAGGGCTTTCAATTGTGGAATACCAAAATAGCTTGTCAGTCATAAAGGGTACAATAACACTCATCCAATCGTCAACAACCAAACATCAAGACTCAGACAGTCATCAACAGCAGCCAAACCACATTTCACTTTCGCAGACTCTCGATTCGAAAACACCCATCCACCTTAATGTACTGACATCAAGAGTGCTGAAAAATCCAGACTACAATTAAACGATAGAAGTATATTAATGGTTTGTTCAAATGCAGTTTTTCAGACTTACAATTTAGACATGACAGCTACCTTGATGAACAACACACTAGTCGCCATTCATTTATGAGACACTGCCTGAAGACAAAAAAAGAAAAGCAATACCTCATATCACACGAGGCACTTCATTAAACATCAATATTACTATTGCTCATACTTTTCAACAAACCCCTAACCCTATGTGTTGAACTTCAGACCGCAACCAGAGACTGTTTAGCCTGAGGCGGACCACTTGTATTAAAATTAATGGGAGTAAATGGAATGCCCAATATGGCAGGTCTAGAAAAGAAAGTCCTGCCTTATATGTAAAAAAGCCAATAATTTTTTAGATACAGACATTTCTTTTTGACGTTATTTGAAGTAAAAAAGCATAGTTTTCGATATCATTGTTGTCAGGTTTTACTACTGATTAGAAGAAAAAAAATTCAATCACAATCTTGACCAACCGTTTTGGAGATTTCAGTCTTTCCCATTCAAATAGATAGGAGCTATGCTTTATGCCACTTTTATCCAGAAAATAGTTGCCCTGGAGAATTCCCAAAAGCTGTTGAGTGGACTGACTTGCCTTGAAATGGGCTTTGATGTCATTTATCCTGCACCGTCTGTGCTACGAACATGAATAATACCTCAAGTCATGTGGCTTGTCTTGAGACTCATGGTGCGTTCACGTGCTATGGTAATTATGGTAAATACCAAAAGCCGACGTGGAAAATGCACATGAACACCCCCTCATGTGGTATTTTCCACTGGGCAACTCGTAGAATATTTTGATGCCCGAGTTGCCGAGATGAGATAACCTTTGACCTTTTCAAAATGGCGGAGAGCATCGCGAGAGTGCTGAATGGTAAACATTGTACAAAACCAAACCTTTTTTGCTACTGTTAGCTAGGGGTGGAACGGTACATTCGTATTGAATCGAAACGGCGTGGTCCGGTGCACGAATTTACACGGAGAATACACGTTATAAAAATAAATAAAACTCTAAATAGCGATAAATTACGCTCTATTCGCGTTTGGTGTGAACGCAGCATAATGAACAGGCTGCGATGTCAAGATTGCAATGTGTGTGTGTGTGTGTGTGTGTGTGTATCTCCATCTTTTTACCACATTACGACAACAAAAGCACTTGAACGCAACACACTGGTAAATACCAGTTCACAAGTGGAAAATATCATATTTACCATAGCACGTGAACGCACCATCAGGACTACCATCACCCGAGCAACTAAAATAGTTTTATATCGCTCCTTCCTTAGTTCATGGGTTTATTTTATGGTAATCTCTATTTACTATGTATTATTCCTTATTGCTTCCTGTTATTATCTTTTTTCCCACCTTCATTTTCATTCCGAGCGTTATTCACTCTTAAGCTTTTGAGTTTGACAGGTCACACAAACTTTCCTCTTCGAGCCGGAAAGTCTCCTTTCTGGGCAGCTGAGGGAGTCAGTGGTTATCAGCTGTGGGTAAATGGGCTTTGGTAATCTGGCTCAGTTGATTACATAGCACAGTAGAGACAGCAGCCTCTCATTAGAGTGGGCCTGGGTGGCTCTTCCATGCTCGGATGAACCCTTCATGCACCGCTGCTCACCTCTAACCCTGGATTAGTGTCTGTCTGCCCTCTCTTCTACTGAGAGAGAGAGAGAGGCAGAGTGATGGGAGGATGATTAGAAGATGGAAGGCAGGAATTAAAAAGAAAGAGAAAAATGAAAGGAATAATAAAGAAAGTGTTTACCTTTTCCACTTTTCTATTGAGTAGCACAATAGAAGAAAGTTACAGGAAAGAGTAAGAAGAGACTTCCAAAGACAGGAAATTAATGCAGTGCAAGCCATAAGCTGTCTCCAGTGGATTTAATGTGAGTGGGTAGCTTGAAAAAAAAAAGAAAATAAGAGTAAGAACTGGAGAGAGAGTGGGAGAGAGACAGCTTATTTAAGTGTTTAGGGAAAAACTATAGCCTACCTTCTCGACTGGGATTCCAGGAAACGTTTTAATTTATTCTTACAATTGTGCCGGCCAAGCAAGTTTGTCTGATATCCCTTAATGAGGCCCAAAGCTTTGGCCACACGCTTCACTATTATTCCAGCCTCACAAAGCCTTAATTTTCTTCTCAACATTTTGAACTACAAAAAAAAAAATTATGGTAGAATTGAGTGTAACTGCAGAGTGAGATAACTTGCTACATCCCATTTAAATAACTTTTTTTTAAATTTACCAAAAAATGATTGCTCAAGATGGCTTGTGGATTTCAGTGCACCAATTGTTCCATTTTTTTCTGTTGCTCCTCTTGATTTGTCATATTGGGATATTCAATTTAATTGGGTTAATATATTTGATGTTGTTCTAAACAATAACCCAGTGGGTGCCAATAAAAAACACAAACTCTAACTCTTACATCCCGCACTTTCATGTATTTTCATCAAAGGACCGATGTTCTAGGGGTGGTGTAGACTAGATTAAAAAGTTGCAAGGTTGATCCCCTATCAAACATGGGCTGTCACCATTGTGCCCATGAGGCCGTCCATGTAATTAAACATTACCGTTCTATGGTGGAGTTGTATTCTATTCTATTCCAACCATTCCATTATATTCTGTTCTATTCCATATCATTCCAACTTTTATATTCTATTCCATTCTGTTCCATCCCATTCCATTCTATTCTGTTCAATTCCATTTTATTTGGTTCAATTCCATTCTATTCCATTCTGTTAGGTTACATTCATTCCAACTATTGTGTTCTGTTCCCTTCTATGCCATCCCATTCCAAACATTCCATTCTGTTCTATTACATAAAATTTTTTCTATTCTATTCTAACACCCCATTCAAACTATTCTCTTTTATTCTATCCATTCCATATTATTCTTGTCACGAAATCTGTCAGGAATGAGGAAAAAAAATAGATTTTATTAAATAAAATACAAACAGGGGAAAACAAACTCTCACAGTGGATAAAAACTGATAAAACTGAAAAGCAGAGAACAATAATAAACCCTTGAAGAATAATAAACTGAACAAAAAGGTTACAAGCCAGACATGGAGACAGCGCAAACAAACACCAACTGAACAGCATGAGAAACAAAACGATCTTACAAACACAAGCGGAGAAGGAACACAATATATACAGGTAGGGCACACGAGGAACAGGTTAAGACAACTAACATAAGGACTAAATGAGGGAGAGTGATGGGAGTAACAAGGAGGTGGGTTCAGGGAAGCACATGGCTTTGTGTTTTTCTGCCATGTGCTTCCATGACTCACCTCCTTGTTACTCTCAAAGGCACATTTTGTTCAAGACATGTTGTGGAACCCTGAAAAAACTTTTTGATATTCTTGACTGGAAAATTCATAATATATAAATATATATAAACATTTACCTTGAAAAATGTGTTTGAAAACTTTTTGGAAATTAATGAAAGTTGTTTATACTCTTATGTATTCAAGGTGCAATGAAAGTATTATAAGACTTTTTGCTTGATGGTTACAGCACATTACAATTCTATTCTATTTTTAAAAAAATGTATAAAACCAAATTGGACACAAAGATTACAATATTTGTTGTTTTTTTTTTTTTTGGGGGGGGGGGGGGGTTCCCCTTTTCTCCCCTATTTGGAATGCCCAATTCCCAATGCACTCTTAAGTCCTTGTGCTGGCTAATGACTTGCCTCAATCCAGGTGGCGGATGACAAATCTCATTTGCCTCCGCGTCTGAGACTGTCAATACCTGCATCTGATCACGTGGTTTGTTGAGCGTGTCACCGTGGAGAACTAGCGCATGTGGATGCTTCACGTTATTCTCTGTGGCATCCACGCAAAACTCACCACAGGCCCCACTGAGCGCAAGAACCACATTATAGCGACCACGAGAACGTTAAACCAACATGACACTACCCAGCCTAGTAACTGGGCCAATTGGTTGCTTAGGAAGCCTGACTGGAGTCACTCAGCATGCCCTGGATTTGAACTTGGGACTCTATGACACTATTGTTTTCAACCAAATTTTTTAACATTTTAACACCATGGACATCCTTTTTTGTCAATGACCCAAAAGTATTAGACCCTTATCTATTAAGGATTAGATAATTATTAGTATTTTGTATTTTCGACCACTGGCAATACAAGTCTACTCTGGTTGTAGACATTATTTGCAGGTTAGAGAAGGGTGTTGACTTCAGTTACATGATGATTTAAATCTCCTGTGGTAGGTTCAGCACTATTTGAAAGTCACACAACTGTAAATTCTGTTGCCAATCCCAAACACTGAGTGTGTGAATGTAACCAATGACAGTTTCATCAGTCTAGCCCTAACGTGTAGATGATAATTACCCTAATGTAAACATTCTCTTTCTGTCTTCTTCCTCAGCGCCCCCCACACCCATCGCTCCCCCTGAGCTTCTTGCTGTTGGTGCGACCTACCTGTGGATTAAGCCGAACGCCAACTCCATCATTGGTGATGGCCCCATCATCCTCAAAGAGGTGGAGTACCGCACCACCACAGGAAACTGGGCTGAGACGCACGTTGTGGATGCACCAACTTACAAGCTCTGGCATTTAGACCCAGATGTGGAGTATGAGATTAAGGTTCTGCTGACCCGACCTGGAGAGGGTGGCACAGGACCACCAGGGCCACCTCTCATCACTCGGACCAAATGTGCCGGTAAGTGCTAATTGGTTGTTCTGGTATATTTTATAGAAAGGAGAGGGGTTATAATGAGTTATAAACTCACGTCACAATGAACAGGGTGTTTTAGAATTGTTTAGTTCAATTTAGAACAATTAACGTGCCATTCCTGTTGCTTTGCTGTTGCTGATATATGACTTGCTTCCTACTAAGGTTTTATAACATACTTTTAAGAGCATAAGAGCTTTGATCAATTTGAAAAATGTTTGGATATTTTGGCAGTAAAATACTTGTGTATAGTTGTTGCCCTTTTGCTATCCTCAGAGAGGCCTCTATTATTACAATAAATAAGCTACATTCACTCTCTCTGTTTGTTCCGTTGGCTTTTACACCTACATTTTCTCAAAGCGTGGGCTTTTCCTGCTGTAAAAGCCCAAGCCATATGCTAGTGATGGTTAGAGGCTCTGATATAGCACTTATTTGTAGAAATGAGGGATGTAGAATTGTGGAGAAGAACGAAATAGAGCATTTAGAAGGCCTCATTTGACACTTTAGAAATTAAAACTCCCTTCCCAGAACAAAAAGAACAATTATTGAAACTCAATAATCTCGACTTATTCCAAATTTACTAATGTAAGTCAGATGAATGCACTATTACCTGACTATCCACATTTAAACGGCAATTGCACCTATTGGATTGTTAGAAACGTTTTAGAAAACAGCCCAGTTACAGTGTAATTGGAAAAAATTAATTGATTAGAAAAATAAATGGCATGATGCCTTTAAAAGAATTAATAAATAGACTTTGCTTACAATACAGTAGGAAACTCTGCTGAGAAATCTGGGCCCTGAACAGTTTGTAATCATACCGTGCCGAACCGTGCTTAAATGGAAATGCTACTGAAACATGTTTGGAACTGTTTGGCCTGATGATGGGAAAGCTTTAAAAGTTTACTTCAAAGTATTTTGAATTCTGTAGAGCTTGTGTTATGATCATTTGTTATGTATTAGACCAGTCAGACTCTCTTCATTCTAAAAAAAACAAAAAAGAACAGAAAATAGCAGTGGGACTGAACACGAGTCTGTTATTGTTGAGTTTCCTGAGTTGAAATTGGAAGATACTGAGGTATTGTTGAAGGAGAGACAGACGGAGAGATGGTTTGATATGATTTATTAGGAATTGAGGGTGTTAGGTGTAATGAACAATGGCAGGGAGCAGCAGAGAAGAGAAGGGCCATATAGTAGGTGGGAACAATTTTTGGGCGTAATTATGAACGCAGTAGGGCGACGTGTGGAGCAGCGGGTACAGAGACAGACACTCTTGATCTGATAAAGTGACAGATAATGAGATGAAGGCAACAGATGAGACTGCCCCAGGAAGTAGAGAAGACTGTGATCTGGGTTAAGAAAGACACTGTGTGTGTGTGTGTGTGTGTGTGTGTGTGTGTGTGTGTGTGTCTCTGTGAGAGAGAGAGATTATATGATGAAGGAGCTGCAATTTTCATTGATGACACAGCGGGGGAGAGGGGCTTTTTTCGTCTTCTCTCTCTCCTCCATCACTCCCTCGCTCACTTTGCCCCATCTACTCCTCCGCCTCCATTCCTCAGATGTTGTCTGGGCTCATTCTTAATAAGTGTGGGTGAGAAACAGATCAATATTTAAGTCCTTTTTTTACCTTCAATCTCTATTTCACATTCTTCTTTTGTTTTTGGCAATTCACTTTCTTTGTGGATATCGCCACCTTCTGGTTAGGGAGGAGATTTTATAGTAAAAAAGGACTTAAATATTGAACTGTTTCTCACCCACACCAATCATATCGCTTCTGAAGATTTTGGAGTCTAATTGATTATAATATTTCTACAGAGCTGAAATATTCTTCTAAAAATCTTTGTTTTTCTTCAACCTAAGAAAGAAAGTCGTACTCATCTGGGAAGTCATAAGGTTGAGTAAATGATGAGAGAATTTTCACTTTTGCGTGATCTATCTTTTAAAAACTATCTTTTGTTTCATCTCATTATCACACTCATCAGTCTTAATCTTAAAGGGATAGATCATCATGTACTCTCCATCATGTTGAATTAAACCCAAAAGATTTTCTTTCTTATACTGTATTTTGAAGGCTGTCCAAGCAGTTCACTTCATCCATACAATGAAGTTGGATGGGCATGATCATGATCCCATAAAAAGTATGTGACTGTGGCGCCATCTTTGCAAAATTATATTATGTGGCTCCTTAGACATATTACGGCAGTTCCGAGGTGAAATGTCCGCTGTGTGGTGCTAAATGTGAGATGCATTTTATCCAAAACAGATTCGATTTTTAATAGGGATGTCAATATCAATACAATAGACTAACAAATAGAGTAGCCTTAAATAAGAATAGTTGCCTGATAAAGTTGCCTACGTTTTTCCTTCCAAGAATGAGCTAATCATTTGACTGTGTGCATGTGTGTGCGCTCAATATTTTTACTTGTCAAGGTGAGGTTGTTGTGCACAATCAGTGCATTCTTACCAGTTCAACACAGGTAGCCCATAGCCATCTATTAAATATATACACATACATACATCCCTAATCCAATGAAGCGGCTTCCCGCCGACAGTCCTGATCTTCCCTGTCCTTCCAATTAAATATTTTTTTTACCTCCGCTCTGCAGCACAGGGGCTCTATTGGTATGCTAATGCAGTCACAGAGAAGTGTGTCTTCTTTAAAACATACCAGCAGGCTGCAGGATGTCATTGTAGAAACACACTCACATTACTTTTCTAGTACAGTATGTACGCAGAAATAGAAGAAAATAATTACATGTATACAATGTGGACACATGGCTGTCTTTTATTCCCTATATTAAAAGTTGGCAGCCATTGGCAAGCATTACTTTTACTTTTGCTCATACTTAGGGTTAGGGATCTGAACAAACTTACTTTTAAACTTACTTAACCTTTCCCACATTGTTTGTGCTCCGGACGTGAATTATGTCTCAAATCGTGCAGCTTGTTGAAGGGGTTTGTGTTATTGCTTTCTAAATGAATCATATTTGTGATTTTCATCTGCAGGGCCATATAACAAGTGAAAAAAATCTCATAGACTTCCATAGAATGAGTGACCTGTCATTCTGTAAACAACATCACATGATGTTATGACCTGCAAATATAGACCCCACAACAAATCATTTTTGTATTTGTTCTTTATACACTTTGTGTAACGGAGCAAAACCAGTTACACCCCCCAGGCTGTCACAGTTAATATGCTCCACTTGAGATTCAAGCTACAGCCCACCTTATGATCTGGAAGCTGGGTGTCTTAACTCACTCGCACACATTCTGTATGGAAGGCCTTGAGTGTGACTCTTGCTCGCAGCCAAATGAGCTCTGACACGTCTCTAAGAATCAAACTGGCATTCAGGTACCACAAAAAAGTGGACAGCTTTATTAAAAAACAGTCGGATGATAAAGAAGGAGAGTTTAAAAGAATATTCCAGGTTCAATACAAATTTAGCACAGTTGACAGCATTTGTAGCATAATGTTGATTACCACAAAAAATTATTTTGACTCGTCCCTCCTTTTCTTTTGAATGAAATGTGAAGCTTATAATTTTTTCAACAAATTAATTTCAACAAAGTTGTAAAATTGGATATCACTTTACACAGAAAATGTTAGTTAGTGATTTAATCACATTAAAATCATGTTAACACATATATTGTTTACATCTTGTGGCTATACTTTTGAAATAATGAGTATTTTAATGTTTACGGATTGACCCTATTCACTTCCATTGTAAGTGCCCAATGTGACCCAGATTTTTTCTTTTTCTAAGAAAACGAGGGACATGTCGAAATACATTTTTATGGTTATCAATACTATGCCACGAATGCTGTCGATTGAACTAACTTGTATTGAACCCGGAACATTCTTTTAAGAGTAAAAGGAGAGAGCGGGACAAAAATTTGGGGACTTAACAGTCATGTGGACGGATGAATTTGCTTTAAATAAATACAATATTAGTCTATGACATGTCCACATGTGTGTGGAGATCAATGTGAAAACCGCTGTCAGTTATCATCATATTAGATTCTGGCATTTTGGGAGTGGTAGACCAGGACTGAGAGAAAGGGAGGAAAGAGAGGGATTGGAGAAAAGTGAAGCTTGTCTGAATAACATGTGTTTTAAAAAGTGATGGCTGTGTCTACCTGTCACATATACGCTTGTGCATACATACACAGGGGTGTTTACCGACAGACAGGGCTGATTAGAGCAGACTGGTGTGGAGGTGTTGGTCAGGTGAGACCTGCATGGGGCTAATTATGCGTGTTCATGTGCTGGAGGAAAGTTATTGGGTCATGATGGAAAAGCGGACACACACACACGCACGCACACACACACACACACATGTTGGTGCGGCTATCCTTATGACGACTCTCCATAGACATAATTATTTTTATACTGTACGAACTATAGATTATATCCCCTAACCCTAACTCTACCCCTAAACCTAACGCTCACAAAAAAGTTCTGCATTTTTTAAATAATATTTTTTTTTTTGCATGTTTTAAAGCCATTTGAATTATGGGGATGCAAGAAATTACATTTATATCATAATACTCTTGTAATTACCAGTTGGTAACCTAAAATAATATCCTCGTAATCCACCCAAACCTACCCCCACACACACACGCATGCAAGCACGCACACACACTATCAAACTTGCTCAAAGAGAGGCTAACTATTCCAGTTGATATCACAGGTTTATGATAAACTATCCTGAAATGTATCTGGCCTTCAACGTAAGCCACAAAGAAAGTGACCAAGTTCTAATCAAATTGATATTGACTTAGTGATATTAATACCGCTGGCTGGTAAGAGGAGGTTTTATATATGATGAAAATGCTGTTGACAGTTGGGAGCTATTATAATAACTTTCCTGCAGTCCAGCCTCTCATCCTCTGCACTGCTCTGATCCTACAGGGAAATCTCTGCTGCTTCACTTGCTTGATTTCTTCAGCAGGATTTGTACAGAAAGATAAATGATATTTCTTTCCATCTTTACTTCATTCCTTCCTTTCTTTCTTCTTTACTTTACTGTCCTTTCCTGTCTTTAACATCCATCCATCCATCCATCCATCCATCCATCCTTCCTTCTCCTATTCATGACAACAAGGACTCCCCACTAGCTTTCTTTATAATGCTCTACATCAGGGGCGTCTAACATGACATGAGTCCCATTTTTTATTTTCCTGGTTAATGGCTGTGCCATGCAAGCATGCAAATTTATGCAAATTTTCACAGAGCATATTAAGTGCTTTAATGAAATACAATAAAAAAGAAAACTCTGTCCTTTTGTACAAAATGAGTTAATACAGTTTGCTTATTTGATTACTGATCACGAATTGTGTGGAATCTTAAATATGTCTTATATTATGTCATTGTAATAAATGTAATCACTAGCACGCAAGCAACAGCGATAGGCTAATTTATAAGAAGTTTTTCACACCTGAATTCCAGACACCTTGATGAAATCCTTCCTCATGATCACACAGCGTATTTCATCAGGTGAATGGGAGGATAAACACTATTAAAGTTTGACGAGACCTGCGCTGCACGTGCAAGCCATTCGCGCATCACAAGCCGATCAATTTAGCCATTTAATGTAATTTTGAGTGTGATCATGGTTTAAGGAGGGTGTACCTGTATGCTCTCTCTGTCGCACTGCTGTCTTCAGCCAGCCTTTATCCCTCTCGAGGGCTAATTAGCCTGATTAGGGTCCGGGTGTGCGAAATCACGACCCGGCCCGCCCTCAGCCATGCCACAATTACATCAAGATGAAGATATATAGAAAATGTAAATATAAATATAATAGCCTACTCCTCTCTCGCCATTGCTGGCATCCCAGTGATTACCCCTCCATGTGCCAATGCTGGCATGTGTGCCATAGGTTGTCGACCCCTCCTCAACATTTTCCTCTGTACCAGCATGTTTTTCCTGGTCTATCACCCACCGTGACAGAGACATATTCAGGTCTGGAGATCTTGAATCAATTTATTCTCTACTCTTCCATCACCACAAATGATGGATAGAATTTAGTCCTCTGCTCGACTCTCCAGCAAAGTGGATTTATTTGAATATATTTCCACATCATGTGTGATAAATCTTCATTCTCTGCAAGGGCAAGACAATGGATGTGATAATGTGTGTGTGTTCTTAATTGCTAAATAGCCACTGAGGTGACTGTGGTAATCCTAATATCTAATGCAGGAAAAAAAAATAGTGGCAATTCCTAATCTTTCACCCACTCAAAATAAATCTAAATAACTTAGAGCAAATTTGCTCTACCTGTAGACGGCCCTTCGTCATTTTTTTCTTCTTTTCAAGGGACTGCAGGACAGTCCTACACACATACACAAACATCTCTCTCAGGTCAATTGCTGTCCTCTCTCTAGCCTGGTACATTGAGATAAAGCTTGTCGTAAAGAATCTCTTTGATTTGCATTTCTGGGATCTTTTTATTAAATTTATGACATTTTAAAACACCTCTACTTTATGAGTTAATTACCAACATATTTTTGAGTTAGAGGGCCTAATGTATCTTCTGGCTTATGTCCTAATGTTAAGAGTGAACATGTTGTGATATTCCGGCACTCTGCAGTACATATGATTAATGACTGTTAATGATATTATTCATACACAGAGGGTCAGGCATCTTATAAAGTCGTTCTCTGTCATTCAGATGGTAATTCTTTGTCATGGTGATGTTTGTAACATTGTGTTCCTTCCCAGGCATGACAACACAAGTTTCAGCCACAAATAATTTGTCCATCCTCACTGTACGAAAATGCTTTGTAATGAAAATGTAATACAATTACAGCCTATCAGTTTACGAAAGTTTAAACACAGTGGCTTTGTGATACTTTCAAAACATTGCTCTCAGGTCTGGATTGGGAAGAGAAATCGGCCTGGGATTTTACATGGCAACTGGCCCCAAATGTTGTTGAGCCGGGGTGGGGTTGTTTGGGGGGGCTTCGCAGTCCTTTTCTGCATATTGCGGTGCCGTTATGTGGTCCGTTCTGCATAACGCGGCGGCTCATTTTTGCTAATGGCCACCCATTCTTTAAGTTTCTCGGACAACCCACCGACCAGCTCGGTTCTCCCAATGGCCAGTCCGCACCAAATCGGCACCAAAGTGCGTCAGCCAACCACATCTTGACAAGCCCAATATTGAAACAATAGCTAGATAAATGGCATGAGTTTGGGGCAGGACTGCCTGTTTATTCGACCAATTACTTTGTTGCATGGAATAGGGCGGGGCCAGGCAGAATGATGGATGCCGGGACCACAATCAGCCTGATGAGGGGAGCGAGGGATAAGGGTGACTGGAGACGGCAGAATTAGGAGCAGCTGTCCTGTATGTGTTTGCTTGTGTCTTTTTATTGATGTAAATAGTATTTATATTGTTAAGCCGGTTTTCGCCTCCTCCTTTCCCTTGTAACCCCTTTACAGACTTTTTTCCAAATCAATCATATTTTTTGCAATTCTGCTTGGTGTTACTAGCGGCTCAGAAATCTTTATCACTTGGTTGCTGTAATTAACATTTTTTGATACTACACAGTTTATATTAGAGATCATTTAATAAAAACAAAATGATGAATAAAGGGTTTGCACTCTTTCTCTTCACTGCGTTGAGAAGAGTGTCTTTAATGGAACAGTCCAGGCACACAAAGAACGGAGCATTGTATTTCTGCACACGTCAGGCAGTTACGGTGCAGAGATGGTGAATAATGCACAGGGGGCAGAGACAGAGAGTGAGAGGATGAGAGAAAGAATGATAGAAACTTTGTTTTTGTGATTCTGAAAGTTGATTTGGTTTTGTGAGGCCTCAGCAATACAGTTTGAGGCAGGAAATGCCTTTGACTGAGATTATATTTCAATTCAAAAATTCACAAAAATGAACATGTCATAATTTACTCACCCTCATATCGTTTCACAGCTCTATTACTTTGCAACCCAAAAGAAGATGTTTTTTTGAATGTCTTGGATGAACTATTAATAAGAGTATGTCCACATAATATTATAGAAAAAAAAACAGCAGAAATTGTTCTTCCATAACCGTAAACTTAGCATGCATAAGTCACTTAGCAATTAGGGCTGAAACGATTAGTCAATAAAAATATTTTGACAAAAAATGTAATTGTCGAATAGCTGTTTGATCTCATTTAACATAACATGATATTATACGAAACTCTAATAATGGCATGCAAGAGCAGCACTGCAGCTCATGCCTGACTGAGGAGTGGAAGAAAACAGCTCAAAGTCCAGATGTACTAAAAAATGTTCCAAAAAGCTTCAGGTGATGTAGATCGCAAAGTATAAGGAAATTATTCAAAATACAGAAGCGTTCTCGTTGTGGAATAAGTGAAGCTTAGATACCTCTCAGATTTAGCAAACCTTGTGTGTCGATCGTCTTTAAAGTAAACACCATGGCGTTACATCTTAATTTAATAAGGATGCAGGTCATGTAAATAACTACAAACTCCGAAACTGCCATTTCTCTGTGCGGCCAGCTCCTCTTCTATGAGTTGCTTGAAGTGTCCCGATCTGGGGGGGGGGGGGATTGAAACACACTCGGTCAATGGGGCAAGGTGATTAAATTGTACTATTTTTTTTTTTTTTAAACATTAAAAATGAATGTTTTCCAACAAAACATATGTTACTTGAGCTGTAAAGTAGTTATTTTTATGGGAACTATTTCTCTAGTTGGATGAACTTCTAGTCATGGATTCTTAGATAGTCACGTCACGCCCCTTTCTGGTATTCTTGCGTGTATCATGCTAAAGTTTTCAGGTTTACTGGCTTTACATGGCGAGTTAGTAAGAAAATTAGTAAGTGATTTTATAACACTATAGTCTCATGTTAACTCATGCCATGTTTAACCTTGTGCGACCCCAAGTCCACATGTGTGGACGTTGTATTTTGGCATCGCTATACACAATGCAAAATGTTATTTAATTTAAGCCGACTGATCTCAGTTCAGGAGACTCCGTGCTGTCAGTAAAGATTAAGCTTTTAATGCACAGTCATGTAACATGATGCCAAACAACATGGCAGCGACCGCAGCGGAGTTTGCGTTTCGTTGAAACGCCAACAAAACTACATCTGGTAAGAAACCTAATTAAGTTTTTACATTGAAACCTGTTTGAGTCAACAGATTAGAGTCTCTAGTTTCATCCGATATGCCATTTTTTAAATTTGAGGGATTTATCGGAAAACATTATGCTGTTAAACACAATAACCACATTTGTGGACTATATGCTCAGTTTCAGTTAAAATATCCTATATTCACTGTGCATTATCACATCGAGAATCAATAGATGCATCCAAAAGCTGGAAAATTTAGATTTTAGAGGCTTTATATGGAGGCAGGATGAAAATAAGGTGCATTTCTAACTGTTCTGAGACCAGTGCAGACAGAAAGCATACTGGAGGTTAATTCATTAACTTCATAGGGAGCATCCTATAGCTCTCTGTGCAGCTTAGTGCAGATGATGTTTCGACCACTTCACATGATTGGCAGACATGGGAGCAGTACCGGCGCTCACTATAAGCAGACAACGCAGTCAGCTTAGGGCACCAACTCCGTAGGGGGGCACCATCTTACCCTTGGAGGGCACCGGCTAGTCCTTACTCGCACGTTATACATTATTCAAGGACCCGAAAGCAGTTGTGGAACACAAATGATTGCTTCACGCTCATATCACCTGAACTACCCCAAACCCCCCCATCCTCCGCCACCCACCCCCGCCACTGTCCACATGGAACTCTGTTTAGAGCAACAATTTGGCCAGCTGCAGCCCTGCATGGGAGAATGTTAATCAATAAATAAATTCAGAATTTATAAAGTATAATTTTATTTTAACATGGTTGGTAGTGATTGGAAGATGCTGGCCATAACTTTGAATCAGAATTAATGCTACAAATTTCTAATGTAATGTCTGTAACATCTCAAAAACATGAATAACCAATACTCCTGGAAGCATAATAAATGATTTTATAAAAAAAGACTTTCTATATTTTGGTATAATTAAAAAAATGTCGCAACTTAGTCTCACTGTCCACATATGTGGATATCGATTTTTAGATAATCTGTTTTGTCAAAAAAACAAAACCAAAAAAACAAAACAAACTCTTTTATTTCAAATACCAGAGTCTAAAAATGTATCCCTTTAGTAGCAGATATAATATATGTGTTTGCTGTTTGGTTTCATTGATTTATTGTTTTGTTTTGGAGAATTCTGGAAAGAGTTGAGGCTATGTAATATTCGGTAACATTGTTTACAGATTGATTTTGTCGAAACTGAAATGAATGATATTGAGAATTTGTTTTGACTTGAATATATGACTTTGCTGAGTGAAAAAGAGAGATAGAGATAGGCTTCTGAGTAAAAATAAGGAGATGAAAAAACATCCAGCATAAATATTAATTTTTCCCTTGTTCAACAAATATGACCCAATCAGATTCTCACAGGAATCCAATTCCCTACAAATACTTTTGTTATTCATATCCTGCCTCTGCATATTAACACAAAATGCGTCAAAACAGAATAACAGCTATCACATCAGAACGCTGCAGCCCCTCGAAATCATAGCAAATGTGGCTTTACCGCATTTAAGATTTCAGGGAAATTGGATTTAACTGACATCTGTGGTTATAAATCAAACATTAACAATGAATAAATAAATATGTTTACTACAAGGGACAGATACAAAATGCTTTAATCATAATATATTTCAGAAAAGAAGGGAAACTGCATAAAAAATGAACTGCGTTAAATTTTCCCCATCCCATTTTTCGAACCTTAAATTAAATGATGTTGTTTTTCCATCTGAGAACCGAGTTTTTATGCGTTTTTATTAGACATAAAAGGAAAACACTAGAAATAAACGTCTTAAATTGTATCAAGCAAGGAGAATTGTGAGTTTTATTACAACAAATGTCCACAGATTGCTCAGCCTTGCACAAGACTGCTCTAGAGAGAAGAACTAAATGAAGAATTTCAATTCAATTGAAAATGGAACCAGCCCGCTGTTTCAAAAATTGAGGAAATTAGAGATGAGGGAAAAGTGTGTTTTTGCCTAATTAATTTGAATATCTTTGCGAGACAGGGTGAGGTGGCTCGCTTGTTCAAAGAGTAACGCCCAGTGGGCACCAACATATGGAGGCTGTGTATGGCTTTGGGTGACGTTTAATGAACTTCTGATGATTATGAGTTTTTATACTAAAAATAGCCCCAAAGGACCTGAAGGAGGCCCCTATCTACAGGAGAAACAGACTTTGTGGTGTAGCTCTAGGTTGTATCCAACTGCGAATCTGACTTATGCACCGTATTCATGTTCGGCTCGCTGGCAGCCAGATGTTGTTTGAGACTGGAGTTGTGTTTTCTTGTAGGCCAGGCCTTAGGGCAGCTTTCCATTTTTGATGGGCGATGAAAAACAGAGGAATGAGGAATTGAGGAACAAAATGAGAGAGAAAGTGAGGGTACTATTAATTAATGTTCCATGAATAATGCAGTGGTGCTTGTCAGATAAAGGCCTTCAGTAACCTTCGAGGTATTATTAGTTTCCTTAAAAATTAGCTTGTTTGTGCTATGTTATGAAGGTTTTGCTTCAAATTAGGGTGGAAATTTAGGGTTCTAGTTTTGGACAATTTGTAACGCCACATTTGAAATGCACGAGGTCTTCAAAGAAAGAATTTATGTTTATTGTTGTGTCCAAAAAATAAGGCAGCTGTGCACCAGTCAGTCAATGCCTTAAAGGGACAGTTCACCCAAAAATGAAAATTCTCTCATCATTCCCTCATGCTGACCCATATGTGTATGACTTTCTTTCCTCTGCAGAACACAACGATTTTTAGATGAGTATCTCGGCTCTGTAGGTCCATCTAATGCAAATGAATGGTGACTAGATATTTGAAGCTCCAAAAACCATATAAAGATACCATAAAATGAATCCACACAACTTCAGTGGTTAAAGCACATAACTGGTAATCAGAAGGTTGCTGGTTAGATCCCCACAGCCACCACCATTGTGTCCTTGAGCAAGGCACTTATCTCTAGGTTGCTCCGAAGGAATTGTCCCTGTAATAAGTGCACTGTAAGTCGCTTTGGATAAAAGCGTCTGCCAAATGCATAAATGTAAATGTAAATCCATATCTTCAGAAGCGATATGATAAGTGTGGGTGGGAAACAGTTCAATATTTAAGTCCTTTTTTACTGTAAATCTCCACTTTCACTTTCACATTATTTTACATTTTGAAAGTGAAAGTGGAGATTTATTGTAAAAGAAGGACTTAAATATTGATTAAAATATAAAATTTGATTAAATATTGAAAATTCTGTTTTCCAAACCAGTATCTTTCTCTTTGTAGCTCTGATATGTCATTCACGGTTGCAGACATTGAAGTCTGACCTGCTTAATGTGATGCAGTGTTATCATCATGATCACATTGGAAGTCGACATGTTGCTACCAAATATTTCAGTACCCTGACAGCAATCCCATTCTGCTAAGTTGCTGACAAGAAGAAGAAAAGAAATTGAGCGATTTCGAGTCAGGTTTGGGCTTAAAATCTGTCTGTATCGTTCGGGCCTGTCAGGGTAGGGTCACACGGTCTCGGGTACGGTTTGGGTACACTCTAATTCACAGTGAGATCAGTCTGGTGCTATTATGACAATTAAAACTAACTAAAAATCTAATTGCGAACTGATGTGAAAACAATATCTATAACATAAAATTTTATCTAAAAATAATGTTACATTATTGGAAACAAATTGAAAGCAATTTTTAGGTTTAGTGTGCCTAAAAAAAGTGGAAGCATCTGAATTAACTGAGTATAAAATTATTTATGCATAAAATGTCATCTAAATCAATCTGGCAAATTAAGTTAAATCAACAAAAGTAATTCTTATGGCTTATATAAATAGAAATAGATCCTTGAGGTAATAATATCAGGTTACAGGTGTACAGTTACAGTTCAGTTTATAGTATTTAGTTCTGATAAGGCAACATTTTTACATTTTTGGACACAACCGATGTCTAGTTTTCTACTTGCCTTCCTTATCTATTTCCATGGCTATATTTGGACCTGTCCACCAAGTGAACCATGTCGTTTTAGACAACCACATTCTAAAATTAGATGCTGGAAATGACTATGTTATATTCTCTAAAAATATCTAATATATATATATATATATATATATATATATATATATATATATATATATATATATATCATATATGCCACACAGCTGGAGTAATCATTAATAACCAGCCCAGGCTGTCTCTGTGTTTGGGTGGTACATTGAACTCATCCAACACTGCAACACAATAAAAGAGAAACAGTGATTTAATTGTCGACTCCCTATGTGGATTGTTTCTAGGCAACCTGTTTAAACATAATGATCTCAATTTGATGAAGGAATTAGAAGGGAGCTTAAAAAACAGATGAGGATAAGCGCAGTAAAATGTGGGGGGCTGGAAATAGAGTTTTGTTGCATTTTCAGAATATTTTGTCAGGAAAAGCTAAATATATTCGCAGTGGTGGTCTTGCAGGACGTTTTGCAAGACTTATCAGCTGATTTCCCCCTTTGTTTTAAGTGCATGCTGTTGCGGGTACTGACCTTATTGTTTAAAGATCAACAAATCTACCCAGGGATTACCGAGTTTGTTCTAGAATATACTATGAAAGAGAGTGATGGTGGATGGAGGGTTTTTCTGGGAGGAATGAAGACTAGTTAAAGTGCAGTGTGACAGTGTGAAGGAGAAAAAGAAGAGTTGGAGAGAGAGAATGCACACTTTTCAGCTTTAGCTCCCTTTGGAGCTGTCACCCTGTCTTGATGTGCATTGCTGCAGATGGCATGCTGACCAGAGGAAGCTGACAGGTGGAGCTGCCCCCCTCACTCAAGCTAGAAACACCTCCGAAATGCATGACCACAGGCACAACCATGAAAGTGTGTACAAAAAAAAGACAATGAAAGAAATAGACTAAAACTAAAAAAAAACATGAATGTCTCAGTTACAGCATTTCCTTCAAAAACTGTAAGAATTTGTATTTATTTTTTTTCACTTTCTTACTCAACAAATGTGATTAGTGTGGTAATTTATAGATTAACTGGCTTTATTAAAGTCAAACACAGCTTTAATATGAATCAATCTGACTGGATTAGGTTACACACATAAGGGTCCGCTAGCTTCTAAACTGTGACAACTGCACGTTTTTACTTTTTTCAGTATTGCAGGGACTCACAAGGACAGATGAAATAGTGTAAACACTGAAACAAGAATGTGCTATTTCAAACATTTTAAAAGATAATGCAATTATCGATAATTTAATTGCTGCCTTAAATATTTAGGTAAAATCAAAGTGGTGCCAATGTTGCAATTCTCAGTGGCCCCCAAAATTCAAATGTATGAATGCCATTTTGGATATGCATTAGATAACCAGATTTCAAACCAATGGCGCATATTTATTTTAAAGAAATATATAACAAGCACATTTCACAAAACTTGTTTTAGGTTTTAAATGCTGAAAACAGTGCACATACTGTTCAAATTTATTATGGCACGGAAAAAATCCGGTCAAAGCCGCTCACAACGCTAGAGTGCTGCATCTTTGGGGCGTAGTACAGCGAATGTGGGCTGTGTTTGCAATGGCATACAACCCATGTTACGTTTACTGCTTCTGCCAAATTACTCTATGCCAGAAATAGGAAGAGTAGTAGTGTGCCATTTCGACATCAGCCTATGATTGTTTTCAGTTCAATAAAATATGATCATCATGAAAATGCCTGATTACAGTCAGAAAGATTCAAATTTTTTTCCAAATTGCCCAAAGTATAAAAACTGCATTGATTTTTTAACCATCCAGAGTATTTTCACAATGAATGCATGCAGTCTTTATTTGTTAAGTCTGTTTGGAGTCTCACTTTTGCTCACCCAGTCACAGTATTGTCACAATGTATGCGTGGAGTCATCATTTGAAGTCCTTTTGTGATTAAAGCATTGAATCCAGCAGAAACTTAAGCATTATCTTCATATGTTGAAACGATAATGACAAACGTCACTTCTTTCAGCTCACATTAATTTGCTGTCGCCCTAAATTTTTCACTCCTCATTTGAATAAAGCAGAGAATTCTCAACTTTTTTGATGCTCTTGACCGCCCTCAACGCTTACTCTGCACCGTTGTCAATCCCACAATCCACCTCGAGAGCATGGTGCTAGACTTCCATAGGAATGAATTGGAAAAGCTTGCCTTCACTCACAGTGTGCCATTGGAAACAATTGGTAAAGATGCACCGATGTGTCAGCTGATGATTTTTATTGGCCAATTATTTATTTAATTAAAACCACTGGCATATCGATAATAAGCATGAAAATGTAGATATGAAAAAACAATGGTTTATTTCTAATGATTTAGTGACACGCTTTGTTAAAACTCTGTCAATTTAAATGCACAATCCATAAATAATAATAGCCTTAATATGTTGAAAAAAAAAACCCACCCGTCCTCATGGTGGTGTAGTGACTTGTCTAAATCCGAGTGGCGGAGGACGAATCTCAGTTGCCTCCATGTCTGAGACTATCAAATTGCAAACCTTATCACGTGGATTGTTGAGCGCGTTACACGTTAGACACTTCAAGTGCCCCACCGAGAGCTAGAACCACATTATAGCGGCCACGAGGAGGTTACCCCATGTGACTCTACCCTCCCTAGCAACCGGGCCAATTTGGTTGCTTTGGAGACCTGGCTGGTGTCACTCAGCACACCCTGGATTCAAACTTGTGACTACAGGGGTGGTAGTCAGCGTCTTTACTCGCTGAGCTACCCAGCCCTCAACCCCCCCAATATTTTATTTTTTCTTGTTCTCATGTTAATGCTGAAAAACCGTCATAAATGAACATGACAGTTGTGAAAACGAAACTTTCCTATAAGCTACACGATGAGTGAAACCATCCAAAATGCTTTGAAACCAGCAGACAGAGATATTGGTATGATATCCATTAATGCTGCATGATTGATTGAATTAAGATTGAAATAGCAACGACCTTGTGCGATTAATAACCTTAAAAGGCTGTTTTTAACTGCTAAAACAGAAGTGCAAAGATGTTTTAGAAGTACATAAATATATATCAATCATTGTTTCTTTTGATCTTGTATCTATCATTCATTGTATGTCTCTTATTACATTTTTGCATATGTTCAACAGATTCAATCTTTGTTCAGTGGAAATTATTTCATGTTAGTACAGTGACATTTTTTGAATCATTCCTAAGTAAAACAGTGATCTGATCTGAAAATTAGGTATAATTGGCTTACAGATTTTGCTAAAATTGGTTTTGGCCAAATTAAATCATAAAGGTGGACTAATTTGGACACTTTCTGGTTGACAAACGTAAGTGGAACATGTCTATATGTGATGAACTACACCTGTGGTTATTCTGCTAGCTATGACACCTGTGTGAACTTGAGGGGAATTCGCTTCATATATCCACTAAAAATCATTTGGAGACCCGTTGGTTAAAAGTATTTGCAAATCTTTAAGTTAGTTTTGAAAAAAGCATCATTTGTTTGCAGGTTACACTTGGTTTGAAATTTTTATATCTAAAACCAATGACACACACACACAGTGTGTATTAAGTGTCCAAGTATTTTTTGGGGCCACTGTACTGTGTATTGTTAAGTTAACTGAAGCAAAACTTAAGCAGAATTGACAGTTAAAATAGAGCAAAAATGACAAAAATGATTGTGACAAGTTAAATTGATTGAAACAAAGATGTTGTAATTTCATAATAATGACATCAATGCAATTACCTCTTATTTATATTCATGTTTCACACCCTTACAAATAACTTTGGGCTAATAGCACAGGCCTGTTGTCAGAGAGATCCAATTAAGTCCTTTGCAAGGGAGATCTGGTCTGCTCAGTGACTTCATTATTCATGCATAACAATGGGCTCCTTGGCCTTTTCCAGCGGAGGTCACCCGGGACAGAGAAGTCTGTCCCTCTCAATAGTAGAGGAATAACAATATTGTAACCTTTTTCAGCATTTGATTTAACTGTCAATTAAAATGTATATTGCATGGTCCCATACTAGCAGGCTCCTTTGCATGCTGAGTTCTTCGTCCCTAAGTATAGCATTTTTTCTGAAATAATTTTAACTAATGGCATGTCTGCTAAAATAACCAAATGCGCACTTTTGTAAAACAAACGACTCATTAGTTTGTCGGCTTAACATTTAATTGAACAAAATGTAGCTGTGAGACCATGTTTTGTTTTGAGGATGCCCTATGACTAAAGCTATAAATGTGGTTGTTTGGTTTCTTGGGCCATTGAATTGGAGTTCTGAATGGTAGTTAAACACACTCTGAAGCCAAGTTGACACATAATGAATTTTTTACACCCCAGCAATTCCCATCTCCAACAAAACCTCACCGGAACACATTGTCATCAACAAACCGTCACATTGAGTAACAGCGACCACCCCTCAAGAACCTGTGCTCTCTTTTTCACGACTCTTCTAGAGCGTGTTCCTTTTTGATGCCTGCTCCAACATTTTCTGATTCAAAAGCTGTTCAAGGCTCTTCACAATTGACGTTCCCCCTGCCGCCTGGCCTCTTCCACAACAGATTGCTTACAAGCACTCCCAGTCTTTCCGTAATGTCCCAAATCCTCCCGTGGAGTTCATGAATATAAGCACTCTCTTCCTGCACTCTTATCCCAACTCCCACCGTTCCGCTCTCCTCTCGCCGCCTGCCGTTTGATATATCATGATTCTCCTTGCGTGAAGTCATTATGGCAGGAAGTGGAGAGAGAGCGAGTTCATACTGTTTTCCTCTTGGAAGGTTTAAATGATTGGAATCCGGGTGCTGATGATTGACTAGGGAAGAGGAAAGGGTGATTGCTTTTTTTCCCGCCCGGCGCTCAGGTGAAAACTAAACAATAACAAGACTGGGTTTGAGTTCTCTTTTGGGAACAGATTGTATGAGGGTGTCTTATAGCTTTTCATTTTATACCTCCTCTGTGTGTATTGTTTTTGTTACTGTTCATCTTTGCTTCCTTTTTTGTGTTTACTTTTATTGGAGTGATTTACCAAGCATCTCTCTGTTGCTTGTGAAGTTTTTAACCTGTTTATGACCCACTAGTACAAGAGAATGAATTTTATTATTGCTGTTTTCGACTCAAGATCGATCATAGAAAATTAACCTCAGCATTTGAAAAGGAAATACGCCGAAAGACTTTAAAAGAGTTTAGCCAAAAATTTTAATTCTGTCATAATTTACTTACCCTCCTGTCTCTCCAAAACAGTCGTAGAAAACAAAAGGAGTGGTTTAGCAGAATGTCCAAGCAGCTCTTTTCTATAGTGAAATTGTATGGTGAAGAGGAGCTGTCAAGCTCCAAAAAGCACCATAACAGTATTATAAAATAGTCCATATGACTCATACGCCACATTCCAAGTCATTCCAAGTCTAAAAGCTAGCAATTTGATTTGTGTGATGAAAAAACAATTGGAAATTTGGTGAAAATTTAAATTGATATTCTCTGATAATCTTGATGTGCTTTCTTTCTTTCTTTCTTTCTTTCTTTCTTTCTTTCTTTCTTTCATAAACATAGAGAGAACAGCACAACGTCGAAGTGAGCGACAGACGGGGAACGTCTAGGTTACGTATGTAACCTCCGTTCCCTGATGCAGGGAATGAGACGTTGTGTCCTCCCGGCCACGTCCCTGAGCCAAGCCACTGTTGTGGCCGGTACATTTCCGGCCCCTCAGAAAAATCCTGAATATTTCCTCACCTTGATACCCTTATGTCTGGGGGCGGGGTATGCAAATACTGTCTGCCAACTTCTCATTGGCCCTTTTTTCATAGATCATATTCGTTGCTCAAGAGAGACCACTAGTGTCGCTTCTTCGACACAACATCTCATTCCCTCCATCAGGGAATGGAGGTTACATACGTAACCTAGACGTTTCCTCTTTAAATAAGACCCTCTAAAATGGTCAACTTTGCCACATGATGCCATCTGGCCCTTAAGCATGCCCTTTGGCTAAAAGGCACCAGCACAGTATACAGCAAAACTTTTCTTTTCTGAGACTCTTCTAATACTCAAGGCTGCAGTGTGGAAGCTGCTTCCCTGCATCAGTATGTATGAGAAACTTCAATCTGATGTCAATTATCCTCAATGTTTGTGGCTGCTACTGCCAGAAGATATTCCTTTGCTGGGAATATAACGCGCCATAAACGTCAAGCCCCAACGTGATTCACAAACTCTTGCAACATGCTGTGAGATGTAGAACTACTCTCATTTTCATTTGAATCACCTAATTAAAGGGAGAACTTTTAAAGTTTCATCCAGAGTTAAATGTTACGTATTGTTTACTGCCACAACAAAGAAGCAGACGGTAATTAAAAAACACTCTGGAGAGACGACCCAACATTTTTCCCAGAGTTAATCTAATTTATTTGAGTTGTGTCACTGCATGGGGTGACTAGAGTCTTCAGGAGACTTTGGATATTGAATACAATAAATGAATTAATGGCACAGGATGTATTGTTCCTGTCCTTGTCCAATACACTTTAATTGAATTAAGTGCTGTTTCTTTCTCAATTTTTTTTTTTGTTTACAAAGGTAACTACATCAACAAAGAAACTAAGAATAATGGCTTCCAAGATTAATCATGCAAGATGAATAATAACTGATTTGATTAGATTTAATATTAAAAATAATGAGTAAACATATTTAACATATTGAGCATTTACTTAATATTTAGGCTATGAGGACTTTGTATTTTTATGTTTATTAGAGTACAGCGTCATTATCAACACACCAATGCCAAACCATTTATAGGTCTCTTCTTTTTTTGAATGGATGTTTCTTTTAAAGATTGGTCATGTTAATTGCATTGTTCTGTACAACAGCTCACAGGTTTTTCAATGGCTGATGCCGATATCTAGAAAGCATTGGCTACCACTGACCTCTATGTAATGCTATAAAATTAAATAATAGAATTTAATATCGGTGTCTTGTATTTTCTTTCTTTTTCATTTAATTTTCACTGTTAATCTCTTTATGTTTTCCATTTTGTTTCTTAATAACGAATGGTAGTTGTAATACCTTATTTTTTCCGTCTTAGAACTGTTGTTATTTTTCCATTTGTTCTTTCTCTGCCTCTTTCCTTGTCTCATCTGAATTGCTCAGTTTATAAAACCCACGCAGTTGGATATGGTGGACACCCATTGATGTGTTTATTGCTTGCAGTTTCCTCATTCACTCCATAGAGAGATGAACGAGAGAGAGAGAAAGAGTGAGAGATGGTGGAGGTGTGATAAATGTTGTGGGGCATTTGGGTCTGTAGAGATCGTGCCAAAGCAGCGCAGCAGCAGTACCGAAGATTGATTTCTCTTATGCAATTCTCCCCAACGTCTGCGATTAATGACCCTCTACGCTTGCCATCCATCAGCATCTCCCCTTGCTTATCTACACCACCCCTCATCCGGGCTCCAAAAGCCCACCTATGGTATCATATCATACCCCACTGCCGCACAGTACCGTATTGCTAATGCTCTCGCATATACAGTACACCACCTCCTATCAGATTAATGATAATACTGTTTCCCTCCACCTGTCCACCAGGCAAATCCCCAACTCTACCAACACCATCCCTCGGCGGGAGGCAACATGTTAAGACATGGATCCTCGATGGCAGAGAGACAAAACATTGCTCAATCGGACATATGTCTCTGCTTAGCCACATAAGATTTACACTCTCCAATCTGCTTAGATGACACCTTAAAATAAGAACCGACTCTGATTAACCATAGATTAGCCGTAATCTGGGCTCCTGGAACTAAGGATTGGGGGATTTTGGTGATTTGTTGTTATTTTCAACAAATTTCTTGGATAAGATTAAACAAAAGAGTATAACAACATTGCAGATCTCCCACTGTGGACTTAAGAGCATGCTTTGATTTCTTGTTTACAGTAGTATAAAGAAAAATAAATCTTGTTTTGTTTTCCAATTGAAATATCTAAACATCATTAAAACAAGATACATTTACTTGAAAATGTATATTGTGTTAGATAATAAGGCTTGTTTTCAGAGAATATATCTTTAAATAAGTGTTTTTTATCTCATCAGCAAAAATATTTGACATATTCACTAAATTCTGTTAAATTTATGAAAGAAAAAAAAACTGTTTGCCAAGCGAGTAAGATGAATAAACAAAGAGTTAACTCAAAAAAGAAAATGAATAATTCTGATTCTGTAATTTATTCACCCTTATGTTGTTACAAACTGCTATGATCCCCATTACTATTACTTTATTTCAAGATAAATTCTTTGAAAACAAGTCATAATATTAAAATTTGCTTCAAGTAAACATATCTTGTTATAAGGATGTTTAGATATTTTTTATAAGAATTCAAGACCAAAAAAAACGAATAAAAAATCTTTGTACTGAGAAATCAGTAAGGGGTGGACTGTTACTCCTAGCAGTCTGTCTGGATTGCTTGAGCTTCAACACAGTAAAGCTCAACAATAAGAAACACTTCAGACTCCCATATGTAGAAGCCACCAATGACAGAGCCATTGAAGCTGTCAGGGCATACTCATGTCTGTCCTAGACATGACACAGCTCTCACAATGCTTACATTGCTCTGAACCCTGGAACTCTGTGGAACTCTCAGAACTTTCAGAATAAATGTCCTAAGAGAGCTGCCACATTGTAAACTATCTAAAGAATTTAAAACTGTCTTTCACATTCGACTCCCTCAATATTGGAAAACTCAAAAACCAGTCGCAAGCCTCTTTTATGTGATTCTACTAATCTAGAGGAATTAGTGGAACATTGAGGACAAAGAGATTTGCTCCAACAAAACCACTGGTTCCACTGGTGTATCTTTGATTCTGCTTGTTTCACAATTCAGTAATGTTCTAGTATATTCAATGCAACAGAGGATGGTTGTAATCAAGTCTGTTAGGATTTGATAGTTTACGAATTTGCCATTCAGACGACATGCTGGTCAATGACTTATCTAAATTCTGGAAGGGCAACGTCCCTGATTTTATTTTTTCATAAAAAAATATAGCGATCCGATTTGCATCTTGTTATTCCTTAGAAAGGTCCTATTCCCCCATACTGAGATATTAGTACTGGTATGGGGTTTTCAATGGCTAATATTGATATGTAGAGAGAATGGCGGCTTATGGCCAATATAATGCCTTAAAAAATTATAGGTTTTAGGCACTTGTCAAAAATGTTGAATTGTGAGAATGTCTTCAAAAATAATGCCATTAATAGTTGTCATTTATCCATTAACATCATACAAAGACCAGTAAACATAAAAAAGCTAAATCAATATTAGGTGTGACTGCCTTTGCAGTCCCCTTTGTAACACCAATTCTCCTAGGTACACCTAGACAGAGTTTTTTAAGGGGGGCAGATAGGATGTTCCAAGCTTATGGAGAATTTTCCAAAGTTCTTCTATGTAGGCTGTCTCAATTGCTTTTGTCTTTTTATGTAAATTCCATACTGACTTTATGTTCACTGTGTGAACATATGTGCTTAAAATTTTTGCACAGTGCTGTATATACATAAAACAGATTGCTGTTGGTAGATTTTGGAACTGGGAACAAGGGAGGCCAAATATCAGCCGATTAAATGGCCTAGTCAATACATTAGTCATGTCAGGTTGCACCGGGAATCTAAATTTCCCTTCAAATTTAACTCCATCTTTCCTTCCTTTCAAATCCATAACTCTTTTTCCTGTTTCTCCATACAGATCCAGTCAACGGTCCCCAGAATGTGAATGTGGTGGACATCCGCGCTCGTCAGCTGACCCTGCAGTGGGAAACCTTCGGTTACGTGGTGACACGCTGCCACAGCTTTAACCTAACCGTACAGTACCAGTATGTCTTCAACCAGCAGGAGTTTGCTGCTGAGGAGCTTATACCTACTTCTTCTCATTACACTCTGAGAGGACTTAGGCCTTTTGTGACAGTCCGGCTACGACTGGTGCTGGCCAATCCTGAGGGCAGCAAAGAGAGTGAGGAGATTGTCAAACAGACAGAGGAAGATGGTGAGTTGGACGTTACTGCAAAAATGCTCATTCTACAGAACACTTGATTGGACATAAATCTGTGTTGGGCTACTTCCAGAAGAGTAATGGGCCATTCACACCCAGCACTTTATTGCATCCGCACGTGTTGTTGTTTTTCTATGTAAACATGTGCTAGACAGACGTCTTTGGCCGTTGCTCCACATCTCATTTTTTTCAGTATCTCACGTATAAGTGCAGTGTTTTTAAGATGTTGTCAGATTAAAAGTGCTTTAATTTTGTAAAAAATTACATTCTATTCCTTGCGCTACATCTAGTTTTTTTTTAAAGCAAGAAAGTGTTTTGTCAGAATGGCCCCTAAGACTGCAAATTTTTTATTATTTTGTAAACTTTGAGTAATCTAGCAAATGTAATAAATATATATATACGCTGATCAGCCACAACCTAAAAACCACCTACCTAATATTGTGTAAGTCCCCCATGTGCTGCCAAAACAGTGCAAACCAGCATCTCAGAATAGCTGTAGTTACTGTAGACTTTGTCAGTTCAAACCAGTCTGGGCATTCTCTGTTGATCTCTCTTATCAACAAGACATTTCCATCCACAGAACTGCTGCTCACTGGATGTTTTTTTTTTTTTTTTGGCACCATTCTGAGTAAACTCTAGAGACTGTTGTGCATGCAAATCCGCAGTTACAGAAATACTCAAACCAACCCGTCTGGCACCAACAATCATGCCATGGTCCAAATCTCTGAGATCAATTTTTTTTCCCCATTCTGATGGATGATGTGAACATTAACTGAAGCTCCTGTCACATATCCACATGATTTTATGCACTGCACATCTGCCACACGATTGGCTGTTTAGATAATCGCATGGATGATTTTTGGTGCCAGACGGGCTGGTTTGAGTATTTCTGTAACTGCTGATCAACAGTCTCTAGACTAGTTTACTCAGAATGGTGCCAAAAACAAAAAAAAAAAAACATTCAGTGAGCGGTAATTCTGTGGATGGAAACTCCTTGTTGATGAGAGATGTCAACAAAGAATAGCCAGATTGGTTCGAATTGACAGTCTACGGTATTTCATATAACCGCTCTGTACAATTGTGGTGAGAAGAACAGCATCTCTGAATGCTATTCTAAGATGCGGATTGGCACTGTTTTGTTTGCACAAGGGGGACATACACAATATTAGGTAGTTTTAATGTTTTGGCTGATCGGTGAATATAAATATATTTCAGTGCTGTCAGTCGATTACCAGTCGATTGAAGTCGATTCAATCGCTGTCAGTCGATTGAAAGTGCTGAAATTTTACTCTAAATATACTTCTTTTCCTGTCAAAAAGCATTTATTTCCTCCTTAGGAATGAAAAAAACAATATGTAACAATATAATTCCATACTAATATTTTCCAAGCAAAGCCTTCCACAGTATATAGATAGAAATGCACTACAATAGCACCAATTCAAGTAACATTAAACATTTCCCAAAATCTAAGTGTGAGTTTGACTAATTGAAAGAACTAATCCCTACATAGGATTTATATTCATTGCAATGGGCATTAAATCTCTTAAACTCTCATTCTCCATAATATTAATCTGCCAGTGTCCGTATTGTTACAGAAATCGTGAAGCTGCGTACATGATTTGCGTTAGTGCCAGTGTCAAGTAGAACTTTGAACTCCACTTGAATGTGCTTGCAAACACTAAAAGTCTCATTTTACATTTTGGTGATGGTTGCATGCCTCTGTGGTAATTAAAATGTGCCTTACTTAGGATGAAAAATACTTGATTTCTGTCACAAGTTCCATCTTGTTTTGTACAACAAATAGTGTCAAGAGCTCCATTTGTGTTTTCATCGATTTCACTTTTGTGTGGTTAAAATGTTAATTTGGGGGTCAGACTGCCTAAACCTCCCATAATTTGCACCCTAATTTATCTAGACTATAATGCGATTTCTCCACTGATTACAACAGTATCTCCGAACATTAATCTCATTATTATGAGTTTCTTGTAACCCATTTCTGAAACCAATCAACTGTTAACAGATGAACAATGCAAGTATAGATGCCAAATTGCCCATCCAGTTCTTAATTAAAGATTATATATGTAGTTACACATTTCATAACATAACAACATGTTCAAAATTACCAGCCTTTTTAACAAAAGTGCTCTTTGTCTGTAATGAATTCATGAAATCATCTGCATTTCCAATTACTTGCAGCCAATATTATATTTCAGTTGTCTGTTTGATACCGAATGCAAAGCTCCCAAAACAGCTATATTCAAAGAGTAGTTGCTCTCATTATTTAACATCTCTTGTTTACCCTTATTAGTAAAGTTCTCAGTGAACCGCCATAATTGTCAGTATTATAAAGTTTTATAAAGTTGATTGGCTTAGTCTTCTTGTTTCTTCAATATCTATATATTTGAAGATCACAAGGGGTGCATTTAAAAAGGGTGATTTGTTTGGTCCTGTAATCATTTGCACTTGTACTTGGCATTTAATCTCACTAGACTTTTGAATTAAAAGAGAACAAAAATATTACGCTGGTAGATTAGTGAATGTACTGAAAGGGCGGAGGTTATTGCTTCATCACTAGAAAATAAAACACTGGCTTTTACAGACTAGCTCATCCTTTGATACCAAATATTCTCCATTGGGGAGAACACTATTATAGCCAATGTTGACAGTTGTAGCTTATGGCTAATTAGTTTTACAACATGCTGGAGCCCTTTCCACATTCTTAAATGCGAAAATGGGAATAGTTCAATGATCCCGACCCATTATTGCAATTATCTTATGCTTTAATTAATGACTCTTACCTCTGGTTCTTGAGGGCTAAAGTGCCTTTGGTTTTGTGTTTAAGTCTTTGTCTTGGTATGGTCACATGTTTGTTTTAGCTGAATGTAATTCTGAAGCTTTTCAGAGCGCCGCTGTAGACGTTCAAGGAGATTTTGGGAAATGGTATTCAATAGCGGGCTATCAAAACCTCTTACTTTTGTGCTGTAGTCAAAATTCAATTATTTAGATAAAAAAAAATGGTTGAAAAGACAGAAAATGTTGATCTTTGTTTTATTTATTTTTTAGTCTGAGAATCCAGAAGTCCTTTGCATTTCTATCTTTTACATTTTTCCTAATATTTGAAAGACAAGACCAAAGAAAAGCAATAGTACTGCCAGACATTTAAGTAGGAAAGAGCTGTTTTTAGACACATAATTGTGTTTTATTTAACTATTATCTCAGGGATGTCATTTTATAATTAGTGGAGCAGAACTATAATTATTTACGGTTCATCAAATTGCCATCGTGTGATAAAACATCTTATGCAACTTTGGAAACATATGGCTGGTTATTACTAGATGTATGATACATCATTATGTTTATTACATTCTAATGTTTATGTAGTTTGTCATTTGTATCTTATTTAAAGAAAATATCTAACAGGTTGCATTGGCAGTGATTAGCAACATGCACACGAGTTAGACTTTTGCACATTTTAGGGTATTTCAGTAAATATATATCTTGAAGTAGAGTTTCTAATGACCTGGCAACATTTATTCCAAAGAGAATGGCTGTCTAATATGTATGTAGGCTTTGTTCAAGTATGCTCATTATAGATGTAGGTAATGTAGTTGCCTGTAGCAGTTGGGCTTGATTGGAAACATAAAAAAGTAGCTAGGAAAAAACTAAAACAAAAACAAAAAACGATGGCTTATTTCATAACTAAAGCTGCTGTGGATCAATCTATTAATTGGGCTGCCACTTTAAAAAATAGCAAAACGCTCTTCAACATGATTCCAAACCATATTCAGATAAGTATAAGTATGAGTGTAAGTAACTTTGGCAAATTGTAAGAAATCTGGGTCCTATTTTTTAACCTGTTCTACATAATTCTGACAAAATGTCAAATAATTTAGAATATATTCTTGTAATTTTTATTACATAGGAAAAGAAAGTTTGGTGCAACTTCTCAGTTTGGTTAATTCAGGACAGTTATTTAATAAGATGTAAAGCAACCCAGTCTACTTTATAAAAGAATCAATAATTAACCAAAAAAACTCTATAATAGGTGTTCAGTATCAGTGAAACCTTTGAAGAGTACATAATTAATTGGTTACGAAACAATTTTGTGAACATTAAGACATTTTTATGTTTAAGTAATAAACCCACTTTTTAGTAAGAAGCCCAACCCACTCCCCACCCCTCCCCACCCCAAAGGTATTCAATTTTGTGTATTGTGTTTTTAAAGATCACTACAATTTTGTACAGATGGTGCCATTCTACATCAGATCCCCCCCAGAGAAGTTGCCCAACTAAATCCAAAACAGAACTGTTAGACCATAGTACTGCTCTGTTCTTGAAGACAAACAACACATATGAAACAAAGATGATGAAAGCCTTCCTCCTTTAATCCTTTTGTTCCATTGATCTGTTGCAGTTAAAAGGAAATCCCAATGTTGACCATGTTACGGCTACACAGACTCTGAAATGACACAATGTTTCTCAGACAGAGGCAGGTTTGCAAGCGGTGCTTAATTAGAAAATTTCCCAGAGGGAAGCATTTTGTTTCCATTTACAATTAATTTCACCCAGCTTGTTTTTAATGCTGAGCAATAAAACTGCATGAAAATAAAGGCTATTGTCAGGTCTTACACTATTAGATTATAACGCATAATATAAGCTCAGCTAATTTTCCTTTATTTTTTGTGCCATTTTGGGGTTCTGATGAGTCTGTTTTGATGTAGATAGGACTCTTTTGGTTTTTCAATGTCTGCTGCACTGATGTTTTCCTTTTTTATGTTTCTTTTGCATATGAAAACCTATAATTGCTGTCCTTTTGTGTTCACAAATTGACGGACAGCTGCAACATATCAATTGTGAAGCAGTTTTGTCTCTCTGTGCAACCTTATATGGGGATAATTGCAGGAGAGCGAAATTAACATGAGGGCGAGCAACGTTTTTTTCTTCTTACCTTATTAGGTAAACAACAGCAGCGAACGCTGTCTGTACGAAGCCCTGCTTATACATAAACAAGCATAAACAGAAATATAGCATGCATCTCTGTGTACGCCATTCGTAATTCATTAAGATACAAAATACGGTAGCTTTAAGGGATAGTTCACCCAAAAATGAAAATTATATCATTGTAACTCGGAAGAAAGAAAGACATACGAGTTTGAAAAACCAGGAGGGTGAGTAAAAATTGACAGAATATTCATAGTAATACAAGAGCGATAAACACTGTAATAAAAAGCCTGTTAAAAGTTAAATGTTTGATGGGGGAGAGGGACAAGTATAAAAAAGGGCTACATTTTTTTGTTATCCTCAAACGTAATTAAATGACATTCATAGTCTCCACGCAGGAAGCTAATCAGTTTAAAATTAATATGTAGCCAGTAGTGGACTGAGGACCAGATCTAATTAGGTTTTATTGTAACAGTGATTTAAGATGCTTGTTGGCTGGGGTCCAGTCAAGCTATTTAAAGTATTGCTGAAAATATTTCAGTCACTACCAGTCAAAAGTTTGGACGCACTTGACTGAATTTATGTTTCTCGTTTTGTGATATTCAGCATTATAACACAAATGTTGTCGACTGAGTTTAACGTGTATCGAAACCTGGAATATTTCTTTAAATAAAATCTATTGACTACTGATCTCACCACTTTTCTATCAAAGCTACATAAACAATAGCTGTGACAAAGGTGTCTTAATTATTTTCTTAACTAAGCTGCTATCCAAGACTGCACTAATCTATTTAAGCCCAAGGGGGCTTCCCCTGTTACAGCCCTACCACACTCATGTCTTTAATCTACCCTCCCAATTAGCCTTGTTTTAGTGCAAAGGAAACAGCAGCAGTAGGGCTGCTAAGTTGGTCTAAACACCCTTATAGCTAAGTCATTAGCTCTGCTTGCACACATTGTCAAGAACAGTCTGACTCATTAGCGTGTAATCGCTAACAGTCTGGCCAAAGAAACTAACCAAGGCTGAGAAACGCTAAACAACTAGCCTCAAGTTACGCCCACGGCACTGGCTGTAGATCTGTGAATTAGCACGTTAGCATGCCGAATTCTTAAATCGTCACATTATAGCGTCTCGGAAAATGCTAGGCTGGATTATATGAGAAGTTGGTGAGGTTGTGCATGGATATTCTCACGTTTTGAGAGTGTTAATGTGGCAAGAGTATATTTGGGAAAACTTGCAGACATGTGCCAGAGGGGAAGTTTGCACAAAAATATGTAAATAGACACAGGCATATGTGCACAGTGGTACGCGTAGCACTTGTTAACACCTTGCGGTACCGAAGGGTAGAAAAGCTGTTACAATTCACACTTCAGACATTGCAGATGAGGTGTGTTTGACATAGTTTTGCTTCTTTAGTAAGCCAATGTCTGCTCGCCATACTTTACCTTCTACCCAGCAACACACCCATTTCTGTCACCCTACGTCACCTCTCCGTTCTCAAAACAATCACGTTTTATATTAAAAGGAGTTGATATTATGGTGCAATATTTTAATTATGTTCAGGATACTGTTCTGAATTATGATGCCCAACCTTTAAAGGCTGACTAATGCCATGATATCAAACATTTTGTGTAATATGTCTTTTGTATGTGTGAACTACAACATATGCATGGATATTTTTGGCAGATTGCTAAACATGTGCTTGTATGCATGTGTGTTTGTGTGTGTATACTAGTTCCTGGCGCCATTCCCATGGAGTCCATTCAAACAGGGCCCTACGAGGAGAAGATCTTCATGCAATGGAAGGCCCCCAATGAAACCAATGGAGTCATCACTCTATATGAGGTAAAAACATGATAAAATTAAACTAGGAGCAAGGCACTTTTTTCATGTTTATACTGAAAAAAAATATTTTCTTTATTAGGATATTTGTCTTGTTTTCCAGTATAGATAGGTATCTGCCTGAAAACAATCCTGAAATTTATTTCAGAACCAAAATTGTGTACAATTATGACTTGTTTTCAGAAAATATATCTGTAATTAAGATTTTTATTTTTATTCCCCATTGGCAAATTGTGTTTTCTTTTTTTAAGCACAAACCTTAGTAGATAATGGTAATAGTAATAATAAATAATAATATATATTTTTTGTAATGCAAT
This sequence comes from Moxostoma hubbsi, assembly GCA_032164185.1. Lineage (NCBI taxonomy): Eukaryota > Metazoa > Chordata > Actinopteri > Cypriniformes > Catostomidae > Moxostoma > Moxostoma hubbsi. The sequence continues at coordinate 6,484,231 of JAVLUX010000010.1, read as the reverse complement.
TTTCTCGAACCCAAAATTTGACAACATAAATTTGTATGCATATATATACACATTTATACAGTATATGCATATACGTTTAACAAAGAAGGATAATGCAAAATACAGTAAAAATAATCCATAATCTAAAATAAACTACAACAACAATTTTTTAATAGTTATAATATTCTGTATGTACATAATATAAGAATAACAATTACATTAGATTTATGCTTAAGAAATATAAAACTGTTTGCCAGTGGAGAAAGAAGATCAAAACCAAAATACTGATTAGGAAGAATATTTTTGCAGTTCAGATGTTTGTAGGTAAAAAAGGAGGAGAAAACATTAAAACTGTTGGATACTTTTGGGAAAAAATATTGCGCTAAAGCTTCAACACCCTTGATAAATAATGACATTTATGAATGACAAAAAGCAAAAACTGCGGCCACATTTTGCTTTAATGTAAGTGTTTGAGTTAGCTGGAGACACAAAAGAACCACACAACCTCTTTGATTGGACGAGAAAGAATAACCACATACGCACCATTGTGCATATCCAGGTACATCATTAAAACAGGGCCATCTTGGTGATAAGAAGATTGACAGAATTTACTAAATGCATCTAGCTGATACAATGCAGTCCCATTTGTCTAGATAATTGCTATAATAGCCCTCATTGATTTAATTAGAAGTGCCAAATAGAATTATCTGGGAGATCTAAGCGGCCGTATGCCTCCTCTCTGTGCTTTTAGTGATTCAGACGAATTAGACTTACGACAAAGCGCTTTGAGACAGGAGAGGAAAGGTTTAGAGATGAATGCAGTTGTGAAACTGTCACAAAGAGATGCAGTTTTGTTTGCAGCAAGCAAATTTCTAGACTTAAAACTTTAGGAAAGTATACACTTATATATTGACTGTATACTTTAGAGGAAAGGAAATAAAAACTGAGATAGAAAGGGCTCAACTGCTTAATTACCTACACTCCATGGTTCTTTAAAATACCATCGATGTACTGGTGCTTCAAACAACCCAGTAGGGCTTTAGGTTTCCTCTGTTAATCGGCGATACCTGGAAGTAGTATGCTCCACGAACTTATATTGTAACGTCAATAACTTATTTTTAGTATCTAAAGATCCATATAACCCACTCAAAAGCCCTGTAGAGTGAAAACATGGTTTTGATAAGAAGAGGTTTTTCCGATAAACTAATTGTAGTAAATGTTATATAAACCACTGAAGACACATTGAACCACCGAAGAACCTTTATTTCTAATAGTGATGTTTCGTTCGTGAAAAATCTTTTAGGTGGACCAGTTGAGCTCCATACAATGACTCATATTTCTCGTTCACTGATGTGAGTTCTAGTTTAAAGTGCAAGACTGCTTTGGTGGTTTTTTATGTTTTTAAAGACCATAGCGCAGGCAAGTAGCACTCAAGTGTGGGATGTTAAGGAGCATATGATTGGTTTCAAAGGCTGAATGAATCCGCCCTTCACCTAACTAGATGAGACGTCTCGTTCATAAACAAACTGAATGTACTGGTACTGGAATGTACTCGTTTGCAAACTAAATGAAAGAATCACTCAGTCATCTCGTTATTAAACGAGGATCTGCTGACTGAGTCAATTGCATTCAACAAGGAGAGAAAGGGGTGAAATGCACCAAGAGATTTTTATAGGTATGCACAAAACATAATCCCCCATTTACGAATGTGTAAATATTACTGGACGTACAGTAAAAAATTATATGAATTATGAAAGGAAATGAAAATACATCCATTTTTTTATCCTTTTCTGTCTTGGTAAAAGTGAACCCCAGCATTTGACAAATTATAGGAAAATGAAGACCTGCTTGCTTGCCATTTGAGGCGAAAACGGTTATTGTGTATAAACTCTATTTTTAAAGTATCTTCATACATTTGTATACATGCAAATTCCATTTGTGTTGCTTTGTCTTGCTTTTAAAGACTGACTATAGCATGAGCCAATAGCATTTGAGTGCTGGCTTTGAAAGAGCATATTATTGGTTTGACCCACTGAACGAATGCACCCCTTCACTGAACCAGTCGAGTCGATTATTTGCATCTGAACGAGACAAGACATCTTGTTTATGATCAAATTGAATGTACTGGTACACTAATTTTTGAACAAAATAAATGAATCATGCATCTCGTTCATGAGCTGACTGGCTGAACTAGAAGCGGATGCAAGTCGTTCATTCAGTTCTGACATCTTGTTCAACAAAAAAGAGGACGGATGAATGATGACCACACATGACAATGACATACAGACATTATTGAAGCATAATCATTTTTTAGGCTAGTATTGTTGTCTTTTTTTTGAATAGCTTAATAAAAAGTTGTGCTCAGTAGTTCAAAATATGATCTCTTCTATGTCTCTTAGAAGAATTTTAGACACAAACATTTTAATAAACGATAATTCAACTCTTTTCTTTTGATTCAATTCAATTACTCATTCAAGGCGTAAAAGACATAATTTGCAGAAATGGTCAATGAACGAATCAATGAACGAATCTGAATGAATCTTTGAGGTGAATGGATTCAAAAGACTGGGATGAATCAAAATCCCCTCCAATAATTTCTAATTGTATATTAATAATTGTGATCGTTTAAAGGAATAGTTCATCTAAAATTTTAATTCAATCATCATGATTAATCGTTCAGTTCCTAAAAATGGCTTCAGTCTCCAAACATGGCAGAAAAGAGCTTAAAGAAAGTGCCTTATATTTGTCCCTATGAATTTTATGCTAGATTCCAAGTCTTTGTGTGAGGAACAGAGCAAAATTTAAGTCATTATTTTTAAGTCAAGTTTGATAGCGGTTAGCGTGTTTACTTGCGTGTTCTTACACTGATTATGCTTAATAAGCAGATACTATGTAAGGTCTGGTGCCATGAACAGTTTTCCTTTATCGGGGTCATATGGTCATAAACAATTTAATTAAAAACTGATCAGCACATATGCAGATTTTTGACCATTACCTTGATATAATGTTGCATATAAACACCTTTATCAGCATTCTTACCGGCTTATCTATTGCACGCAAGTGTTGTATAAACAGCCTGTTTATGTTTTATGTCAAAAGCAGAAAATAACCGTTGATTTCAAATCTCACTTAAACACGGTTTTCTTAAGCTTTCGAATTGTTTTTGAAATAGCTGATTTGTGTGCATGAAAACCTGCTCCTAGACATCAAACGATGTTTCTTGCACAACTCAACATTGACATCAAACTTGACGCAACCCATCTCATCTATTGTGCCATATTTTAATTAAATGAGATTTCAGAGCTACACCGGAGAGAGGAATTTTTCTTTTCTTTTCTTTGAAACCTGGAGTTATGTACCTTGCTCAAGGGTGCAAAGATAATGGCTTATAGCTCGTTCCTAATGGGCTCAAACACCCCCCTGTTTCCCCCTCCCTTCCTGTGTCTCTGCCATCATAAACTTTCAGAAATTAATTGTTTTCCTGACAAAATAAAAGTGTGAGTATGAAAGTTAGACTGAGACGATATCATCAACAACTCCTTATTAATCAACAGTGAGACGTGCAAAGGAAAAAGTGTCTTTTGTCCTCTTGCATCATCTTTTGTTTTATCTCCATGCAAATGAGGATGAGTAAATAGCAGAACATTTCTACTCACCGGATGTTTAGTCCATAAGCTTTATTGTGTATAATTTGCATGACATGCTGTGAGTATGCTGTCATGATGTGACGACTTACATCCCTCCAGTCTGTCTCAGTTTCTAATGTCTTCCTGTTTGTTGATACATGGAAACAAACAACCCACTTTGTTTACAGAAAGATCTTGTCTTATTGTGTTTCTTTTGAGTGGTGATGGACAGAAATATTGATGCTCTTCAAGTGTTCGAGGGGGTATTTTGTTGTTTAAGCACAAAGTGTAAAATTACATTTGAGCTCAAACTGTGTTTTTAGTTGTTTGCTCGTGTCACTAACAATAAAGAACTAAAAAGTACCATGGTACGATCGTGTTTTTTTTTTGTTTGTTTATATGGTAATTTCATGTTTTCGTAACACGTTACATTAAGTTTGTATTTATTTAACATTAAATTACTACATATAACATAAACTTACTTAGCACTTATTAATCTTAGTTATTGGTAATTTAAACACTTGCTAGTACATTTTTAACATTTTTTAAAAGTTGTAACGTGTTCATATTAACATTAATAAATCCATTATGAACTATCAATGAACAAATGTACATTAAAATATGAACAATAACTAATATTAATAACAATAATAACAATAAAATGCATTTGCCAATGTTAACTAATAGAACCTTTATGTTAAGTGTTAACTATGTTTTTATTTATTTATTTACTTTTTTATGTGGTACATTGGTAATAACATGTTTTTGGAAAAGTTCCATAATATAACTTATTTTTATCAATAATATTAAATATTTTAATATTCTTCAATTTATTTATTTATATGATTAATAATTGTATTTTTTTTAAAGTATTTTATATTAACCAAAAGGTCATGATAAGACACTCTCTTACATGCCTAGATATTGTAGTTGCATGGAAAAAAGCGTACCAAAAATTAATAAGGCACTATAGTAACACCATGGTATTCATTGAAGTACTAAGTGAATATCATGGTATATTAATATTGTAGAGTATTTCACTCAAAACATACTAAAAAGTGATTTACTGCCATGTTTTTGTACATGTACCATGCTAATACCATGGTATTCTTTGTAGTATGTTGGAGTAACATCTAAATAACATTAATAAGTACATTAATATGGTAAAAATATTAGGGATGCACCAATCAGGATCTTTACAGCCAATACCGATCACCGAACTTCTTGTCACCTGATCGGCTTATACGATCAGAATAAGGATAATTTCACCTTTTATCAGGATCTCTGTCATAACTGCTATATATTCAAGCTTTCTGCACACAATAGCTAATAATTGAATTTTCCTCTTCCTAGTAATATTACTTTGCCTAGTTTTTGCTGACAAAAAAAGTTTAAAAGGCTTATTAAAAAGCTTGTTTTAATAATACTAAAACAAGTATAAGCTAACAAAATATTCTCAATATAAAAATAGATAGCCCTATAAAAAAATTAAACTTAGTGTCAATCTGAAGAAAACTCTTAACCCATATGTGCAATAGGCAAACTTAATATGACATTTTTAGTTATTGATTCATTTGCGTTTTTTCATATAATTACTATTATTCCTTATTTTATTTCTATTTATTTTTGCATTATATATAATACATTACATTAAGGTATCTTAATATTACATAAAGAATTAGTATATTCATAAATTACTTCCCTGCCTCCATTTTTCACTTGTTGCCGATTGATCTTTAATTAGGGGATCACGCACTCTCTCATGATGAAGAGATCAAAGGAAAGTTGAGAAAGAGCATGTTTCTGGACTCTACAGGTGCTACTATTGTTTATGACATTTAATTGGGAGACGTGTAATAAAGATATTTGAATTACAGCACATTTTGTAACTCGCTTTATTACTGAGATACCTATGGATGCCTATGGCGGAAACTGAGAAGCTGCCGCCATGAACGACAATAAGGCCCGTTTCACAGTTCACGCTGTTTCCCTTTGCCTTGTTGCATGTGCAACGCCACATTAACTGTACACAAACTTTTCATATTCGCCATACCTCTTCTGCTGCATCTTTCTTAACTGCTGAATCAAGTTTATTGTCTTACAGCATTATGCCAGTATTCCCCACATTCCATCATGCCATGACAGTGCTGCTGATGTCTTAAAGGAGCTGCACGTCTTTTGCGACATGAGCGATCGGCCATCGAGTCTTAGGACGTGAATATCGGCATCCCTAAATATCGGCATCCCTAAAAAAAATTTTTTTACCATTGTTCACTTCAAAGTACCATGGAATTAATATCTGATACCATCAGGGTGAGAATATCTTAGACACACACATACTCTCTCACTGTGTCTTTTTCTCTCTCTGAATAAGTCCAAATAAGGAGCTGTCATGCTGTGTGCTGATGTAGTGGGAAAGGTTTTTGCCCCTTACGAAGATAAAAAGTCTTTTCAGCCACAACGGTATAGAGAAAAACCTGCTCATCCCACCCTCTCTCCTTCACTGTATTGTTTTAAATTCTGTCAATAAATGGTTAAATGCAAGCACTTGAGTTAAGAGAATCAGTAACCGCTATGGACCCCTACCTCTCTTATTTAGCTAAAAACAGTTAATGGGTACACTTCTGTAGCTCTTGTGCAGAGACCGATGCAGAGAAGTCTAAATTCGAGTTAACATTGAGAGTGCAGTTTATATTTACTGTTTATTTTGAGCCAGTGAGACAGTTAGACTCAAGAGCCATTTTTGTCCTAGACATTAGTGTATTTTTAGCAGTCTCAGCCACTGGGAATTCGGAGGATGCATGAGGTGTATCCTTAGTGGGCACTAACAACCCACAATTCTTTGCTTCAACGGAAATATCTAAAAAAGAATGACGCCAATTTGCCCGTAAATGTTCCTCAGTAGAGGGGTGCAGAGTATACAATATATATAATTATATTAATATATAATTAAAATAAAGTATTAGACTAAAAGTACACCTGTAGCTCTCGCACCTGTTAAAGAGTGGCGTGCTGTCATAGCAACCATGCTACGTTCCATTTCTGTTTGTCCTACGAAGGTTGTCTTTAAACGAGGCTTGTTTAAAGGAGGACGCTCAGTATACTGCAGCCTACAAAGTCCTACCTAGCACACAACCTTCGAAATGAGACACAGCTAGTGTCGTGTTGCTGTCTTTTTCAATGTCGCTTTTATACTTAACATAGAGGCATCATCTCAACATTGACACCTAGTAGTACAAATTGGTACTTACATTAATCTCTTATCATTACAAGTGAATAAAACAACTTAAGTTATCACTACATAAGCAATACAGCATTACATAAAAGATTATCAAAACATTACCAACAGTTCGAAAATCAATGTTTTTACATTGAACCATATTCAAACTTGAATATCACCAAGAATTGTTCACTATACGACTAGATCTTCTCAACACAGATTCACAAATCAAATTTGTGTGAAAGATCAAGTTCAGAATGTCCATCAGATTTTTTTTGAAAGATCAAGTTCTGAATGTTCATCTTGCTCAGAAAAAGGCTCAGCAGTCTTTAACAAACTACACCAATTCCTTCTGAACACTTGATCATTTTCAGTCTGTACGATCTCAAATTGATTCCGTTCAACGCGGTTGCTTTTCTTCTCCATGTATTTCCATCATGAACTCTTACTACATCTTGTTGAAAAAGAGGTGGTAATTATTTAGCAGTTTTGTCATAGTAGAACTTTTGCTTACATTTCAACCATTCTCTTTTTCATGTGATTCTCTTGTTGGTCTTGACTTTTAACAGAGAGGGAAGTGTGGTCCATAAATTACGACCCTTTAACAGCTCAGCTGGAGATGCTCCATATTCCAACAGAGAAGCTCTGTAACTCAACAAAGCTAGATACAAATCTGCATTGTCATCTACAGCTTTCTTAAGAAGAAGTTTGAGAATTTGAACTCCTTTTTCTGCTTTACCATTTGATTGGGGATACAATGGACTGGATGTTACATGTTGAAGTTCGTACTGTACCACACATTCCTTGAACTCTTTGCAGCTGTAACACGGACCATTGTCATTGACTACTGTTCTCGGAATCCCATGTCTGGCAAAGATAGATTTCAAGTGAGTTATTACATTACTTGCTGTTGTGCTTGTGAGTAGAGCCATCTCAGGATAGTTGGAATAATAGTCTATCACCAACAAATAATCTTTCCCATTAAAGTGAAAAAGAGCTGTGCCAACCTTTTCCCAAGTTTCTGATGTTTTGTCAGCAACGATCATGGGCTTTTTAACTTGTTTGTTCTGGAATTTGAGACAAGTAGCACATTTGATTACCATTCTCTGAATATCACCATTGATGCCAGGCCAGTACACAGCATCTCTGGCCCTCCTTTTACATTTTTCAACTACCAGATTTCCTTCATGTATCCTCTTGTGTATGTCTGGACGCATTGATTCTGTAATCACAATTCTGTTATTCCTCAGTAACATTCCATTTACCAAGGACAAGTCTGATCTCAAATGATAGTATTGTGATTGTGAACCTTTTTTCCAGCATTGCTGCATATTCGTGATCACATCTTTCAGCACCATGTCCTTTTTGTCTCATCTGCAATATTTTTTGATTTATGATCAGACACTGGTAGAGATGTAACAATCATGTTCACATGCAAAAGTACATCTTCCTCTGTTGAACTCTGCATAGTTTTAACAGGCGCACAAAACAGAGCATCTGCTACAACCAGGTGTGTAGATCATTTCAAAATCATAGCTCTGCAGTTTCATCATAAGATGCTGAATGCTCAGGGACATATCATTCAAGTTTTTTTGATTATTGAAATCAGTGGCTTGTGATCTGTTTCAATGGTAAACATAGGTACATCATATGCATAGCTATGGAACTTTTTACATGCAAAAACTAATCCAAGACATTCTTTTTCAATGATGGTCAGCATTAGTCATCGTTCTTGACGCATAGGCTACCGGCCTCCAAACATCTCCATCAGCTTGAAACAGAGCTGCCCCCAATCCATCTTTTGACGCATCAGCTGATATTTTCAGTGGCTTTAACGGATCAAAGAACGCTAGCACAGGTTCTATGATGAGTGCTAATACCACTCTTTCTAATGTCTTGACGTCCATTTGAACTCATTTGTTTTAAGTAGTTGTTCATTTAGATACACAGTTTTAGATGAAAGGTTTGGGATAAACTTTCCTATGAAATGTATCATTCCTAAGACTTGTAATTTGCTTTGTTTACCAGAAGGTCTTTCCATGTCAAGAATTGCTTGTATTGTGGACTTTTCAGGCTCGACACTTTGATCTGACAGTTTGTCTTCGAGAAACACAAGTTCTCTCAATCCAAATTGACATTTACTCTTGTTGAGTTTTAAGTTGTTGTTGTGAATCCTCTCCAATACTGTCTCAATCTGTCATTATGTTGCTCTGAAGTGGAGCCCCAGACTATTATATCGTCAATGTATACACGTACGCCTGCTAGTCCTTCAATCATGTTCTCCATAGCCCTATGAAAAGAAATAATTCTGAAAGGTAGTCTGAGATAACAATACCTTTCAAAAGGTGTATTGAATGTGAGTTTTGCACTCTCTTCGTCAAGCTTGATCAACCCTATGCGTCTAATTTTGTGAAATACTTTGCATTTGCCATGTCAATTAAAATGTCTTCATGCTTGGGAATTTGATAGTGTTCATGTTTTATATTTTCATTTATGTCTTTTGGATCCATGCAAATTCTAATCTCACCATTTTTTTCCTTTACGCAAACCATCGAGTTGATCGAGTCCGTTGGTTCCTCGACCTTGTGGATGATGGCCCACGCTGTCATTCTCTCCAACTCCTTCTTTAGCTGGTTGTGTACAGATACAGGGATTCTCCTTGAAGCATGTACCATGGGCTGCACATCAGACTTCAGCTGTATCATATAGCTCTAAGGAAGAGCGCCAAAGAGGACATCTGCAAACTTTTGAAGTGTAGGATTGAAAGAGTTATTTCCATGCACATAGTTAATGTTCTGCACTCTTTTTTTACCAGCTCCAGGTCTTCACATGCTTTCTCTCTAAGCAACGAGTCATGACCCTCTGGCACAACTACACACATCAAGTTATGTACGCTCTTACCATAACGTTGAGCCAACATACTCCTTCAGTATAAATTGTCTTACCATTGTAAGCTTGCAAAGGAACAGTTTTCTTTTTGATTTGTGGTCTTTCCTTCATTGATTTTATGTCACTCATGCTCATCAGATTACCTTTGCACCTGTGTCAAGCTTCATTGGAATGACTGATCCATTAATTAACAAAGGCACGTTCCATTTATCATCATTCAGACTTACATCATTGACCTTCAGATGTACATAATTTTTCTCCTGAGACACTTGCTCATTTTTCTCAGTTGCATTGTCATTACATTACTCTCTTAGCTTTTCCTTTTGAAAAACATTTCTTAGCAAAGTGATTATTTCCTTTGCATATCATGCACTGTTTGCCATAGGCAGGACATTGCCTTGGCTGGTGTTGATTACCACATCTTTTGCAATTAAAAGTGTCAGTATTCTCCATTTTGTTCATTAACATCTGCTGTTTCGGATTCTTTGCCTAAATTTCACTGCACTTACGACTGCACTAACATTTCCTGTGGCTGAACTTGAATTCACAAGTCTTTATGAGTTTTTGCGCAATTTCGCTCACTTTACATATTTTCACATCGTTATCCATTTGTCAGACTGAAAGACCAGTGTAAATAGAAGAGATTTCAGACATGATCTGAACTGTTTATCCAGAAAAGTGAAGCATCTGGCAAAAAAACATATAATAAATTACATAATAAATGCATGATTAAAAATACAATCTAGATGCCTGAAATTGTAGAAATTGAATAAAAATACATTATATAACTTTATGTATAACTTTATAGTAAAATTTAATATTCACTGTAGTAATAATAATAATAATAATAATAATAATAATAATAATAACTAATAAAAATATCACAAACAAGACAGCTGTTGAATAAAAGTTTGGCAATTTTTTTTTGAAAGTTGAAAAGTTATATTTTCACTTGTTAAAAGTTTTAAGAATTTATTGATTTGACACCATTTTGATGATAAAATTAAATTCAACTCTAAAAAATGTTCTGTAAAGTTGTGGAAAATAATAATAATGATTAAACTATAATTATTAAAATAATTATTAAATAATTAAAAATAACTAAACTGGTGTGTTCAATAGCACATCATAATATTAGCATTATTACATGCACTCACATATGCTAATAACTGTAAAAAATCTGCTTATTAAAAAAACTCCCACATTTATATAAGATTTGAAATAAAGAAAGTATTAACACGCTACATGAAATTGGGGTTATGTGGAAAAATCTGTGTGTGCCTATTGGTTTTTCCTTTAACCTCTTTCCTTGAGCCGACACGTCCAAAAGGGGCCGCTATCTCGCAAATAAAACCCATTTACGCTTAAAGGGTTAGTTCACCCAAAAATGAAAATTATCCCATAATTTACTCACCCTCAAGCCATTCTAGGTGTATATGACTTTCCTCTTTTAGCCAAACGCAATCAGAGTTATATTAAAAAATATCCCAGCTCTTCCAAGCTTTATAATGGGAGTGAATGGTACCTTAGATTTTGAAACCCAAAAAAGCACATCCATCCATAAAAAAAGTAATCCATACGGCTCCAGGGGGTTAATAAAGGCCTTCTGAAGTGAAGCGATGTGTTTTTGTAAGAAAAATATCCATATTTATAACTTTCTAAACTATAATCACTGGTTTCCGGTCACGGCCGTCCGCGCGTTCACAAGAGAGTTGAGTTCCGGCATATGACGTAGGCGTAGCGTAAGCTCCGGTGAGAAGTGACACTGGTCATAAGATTCATCATAAGATTGTACACATACAAAATATTACTTTGTATAATTGGAATCGTTTTTGGTTTTTTTTCTTGTTTGGGGGGTTTCTGAAAAAATTTGATAAATTTTTGGCAATTAGTCCGCATTATGTGTAAATGGTGAGCTTTTAAATTTGAGTGTGAAAAATAGCAGACAACAGCCCAAAAATGCACCAGAGATGAAGAGGTTAAACCATTTATGACCTTACCCTGATAAAAGAACGCCATTTAGGCAATTACATGACTTTACACTTAGATTGCTAATTAAGGATAATCGGTGTAAAATGTAAGAACGTGCATGTAAACACTCACTACTATTTGTATTGTGCTGTATTCTGTTTTGTTTATTTTAATGTCTGCAGTATTGATTATAGAGTGGAATACGTCATGTCATTGTTCTCTATTTTAAAATCCTTATCCAGTAATGACCCACATGTCTCTACGCATTTCTGAAGCAAAATAGCCAGAAAACTAGTATCTCCCTTAAGCAGGGCGGCTTTCTTTGCATTCCCAACTCTACTGCCAAACTGATTTTGGAAGCAAACCATTTGCAAATCAGCTGTGCTCAATTAAACAAGCGGTTCTTTTAACAGAGAGCCAGAGGGCATTCGGGAGTGCATTAGGCCACAGTTAGCAGCCTGCCGTGTGGCATCACATGCCTTCTGGCCAATACTTCCTGTCTCCTGTGACAGCAGAATCTGAACAGAGAGATAGAGGAAGAGAGAGAGAGAGAGAGAGAGGCCAGAGAGATATATGCTCCCATCCTCACCTCTCCATTCTACCCTTTCAGTCTTCTACAGTTCTGATCACCCCTCTTTTTTCCCCATCAGGGTGACAGCATTTAAGTGGCTGCTGATGACAGAGTAATTGGAGGTCTATTGATCTCCACTATGGCCTTTGAGCTGCTATGCTCTTTTCATTTATTTGCTGGAAAATGGAAGAATTACTAGATTTTGTGCATGAGACGTTGTCAAAAGTGAAATGACCTGGGGTGATGTACTGGTATACTGTAAAGGGGTTACATCATGAGAAATCAAATTTGTAGTGATCTTTTGAGATAAAACAGTTCAAAGTAATATGAAAACATACTGTGACTTGTTGAACTTAAAACTTCTTCCCCAAAGACCCCAATCGTGTAACAGCAGTGCAATAAAATCGTGCATATATACGGGTCAGGAGCTTCAGTTAATATTCACATCAACCATCAGAATGGGGACAATATGTGATCTCAGTGATTTGAACCGTGGCATGATTGTTGGTGCCAGATGGGCTGGTACGAGTATTTCTGTAACTGCTGATCTCAGGGGATTTTCACACACAACAGTCTCTAGAATTTACTCAGAATGGTGTCAAAAACATAAAACATCCTGTGAGGGGCAGTTCTGTGGACGGAAACGTCTTGTTGATGAGAGAGGTCAACAGAGAATGGCCAGACTGGTTTGAACTGAAGTCTACGGTAACTCAGATAACCACTCTGTACAATTGTGGTGAAAAGAATATAATCTCAGAATGCCATTCTGTGATGCGGGTTGGCGCTCTTTTGGTGGCACGAGGGGAACTTACACAATGTTAGGCAGGTGGTTTGAATGTTGTGGCTGATCGGTGTATATGTATGTATAGTCATGTTTTATGAATCAAGAGAACATTCTTCTGTATTTTAGATTGATAATGTTTTGAAAATATACTTTAATTTCATAACAAGGCCCAAAAAGAACACTTTTTAATATTAAAGATGGAGAGTGTCATTTTTTCAATGTTAAAATACTTTCTATTGTGCCAGTTTAATGTGCAGAGACCACATTGTCTGACAAGTCATTCTTTTTTTATCGTTACATTGTCATTCTCTCTCTCTCTCTCTCTCTCTCTCTCTCTCTCTCTCTCTCTCTCTCTCTCTCTCTCTCTCTCTCCTCTCTCTCTATCATATGTGTGTGTCTGAGCGTTCGGAGGCTGTAAATATGTGCATTTTCCAGAGTGATATTAGGTTTGAATGTGCAGACTTGCCTTCTCCTGAGTGTTTTGTTGCCTGTGGTCAGTGGGCAGTCACGCTGTGTGTGTGTGTCTCCAAGTGAGTGTTTGGAGGCCATTCTGAATCACCCCACTATGCATCAAAAGGCTTTTAGTCAGTGGGCCTGCCAGGCACCCAGCTGTCAATTTATTTGATTTGAATCGTGGAATGGAGTTATGAAGTGTGAAACGTCAGGACTAAAATGTTTTGATTACCCCCAAACACTGTGGCCATCAATTTACATTAATCTCCACTGAGGTTTGACATATGTGCGTCTTAGCGTGAAAGGCATGTCTCTGAATATCTATAAACTAGTTTAGCAATATTTGGGGGTATGTTAAGTCTGAACTAGATTTTGTTTTTAAAAATTTGCATACTCAAATCAGATCTGCAAGCCTCATAAATCTGTTTTAATATGTGACTTGTATTGACAGCACAGTACACTGCATATTCATTGCAATCTTTTAGCATAATGTAATGATTGGGTTATTTCTAGTCACTGAACATTTTTCAGACATTTAGAGAAAGATTTGAATATAGAAAAAATATAAATGACTGAAAGAGTTCCAGTTAAACACAGCAGAATTGCTCTCCCTGTACCAAAATGTCTGATGTTGATGCATGAAGAATAGTTCACAAAAAAGGTCATTATTCACTGAAAATCTTCCCCTCCGCTGTAAGTCTAAAATCTCATCAACACTCGTGTTTCAAGCATGTAAAATGTATTCAAACTTGGCCCATGAAGACATATTTTACCAGGTTTGATGTCAGTGAAACCATATACCATTTGTTTTTATATGTCTCATACAGAGCCGACAATAGGCAGGGGCTAGCATGTGCTTCACTACATTTAGGTTGAGAACCAAGCGCTTCACCAAATGCAGTACTTGCTCTGAAAGGTCACCAAAAGAAAGTCCATAGCACCCCTGCAAATGTATGTAACAGTCAGCAGATTATCCTCTGTTTGGCGATTGTATGAAGAAACTTTTCCCCTAACAATATTTTAGCATTCATGTTGTGTTCCCCATATTTCTGTCACCTGTTTAGAATCAGAACTAGTGATGCCTGATTTATGAATGAATTAGTCATTTAAGTCGATTCCTTGAAAGAATAAGTCAAGTGGCCTAGCAATATGGTCCGAATCGTTCGGACACGCACTGTATCATTTGGAACGTTCCTCACTCTGTAAAAACAGAAATGAAATAAATAGAAAAGAAAAGTAGACAATCAAGTGGAATATTTACTGGCTGGGTAGTTCAGCAGGTATTGCGAGTACTACCACCCCTGGAGTCGTGAGTTCGAATCCAGGGTGGGCTGAGTGGCTCCAGCCAGGTCTCCTAAGCAACCAAAATGGCCCGGTTGCTAGGGAGGGTAGAGTAACATGGGGTAACCTCCTCGTGGTCGCGATAAGTGGTTCTCGCTCTCAAGTAAGTTGTGCATGGATCGCGGAGAGTAGAATGAGCCCCCATATACCGGGATTTTCCGCGGTGTCATGCACAAAGAGCCACGTGATAAGATGCGCGGATTGATGGTCTCAGAAGTGGAGGCAACTGAGACTTGTCCTCCACCACCAGGATTGAGGTGAGAAACTGCGCCACCATGAGAACCTACTAAGTAGTGGGAATTGGGCATTCCAAATTGGGGAGAAAAGGGAATAATAAAAAAAAAAGGTAGCTGATTTTGAGAAACTTTAACTAGTGCTGGATGTGCTATGTGAATAAGTCTTTAATCAATGCTTTGAAGCCCATAGTTACATTAAATGCTACACAAGATATATACTTGTAAAAAAGCAAAAATGCTGCTCCTATAGTCACCAGAATTAAATGCTTTTGTGGCACTTTTGCAAAATGTCCCCAGACCCCTAATAAGAGTACACTGTTTTGTGGACCTGTGCTCCAGACAGTACTCTATAAAGCTGAAAACACCCCTGAAAGTGTATTGTTTATTGAGACTGCAGCATAGATATTTCACTTCTGTTGTTACCATGTGCAAACTGATATTAATAAAACCGCTTGGCCATGCTGGGAATTTCACATATTTAGTGACAAATCTCAGCTGCCACTGTCAATGATTTAGCACCTCGTCAGTAACAGCAATCAAAATTAGCTGGTTCCGGCCCTGGTCTCATCTCATCAAATTTAATGGTATTTATTAGGGATGTGCCCGAAGCCGAATACCTTCTATTTAAATTAAAAGATAGTAGTTTGACTGATAATGGTGTGATTTCAGATCAGATGGCCGCAGTCTCGACTCTGTAAATTTGTAAATTGTACCCGTCTGGAGCTTATCAAGTGTAATATTAACTAATATATGACATCATGTACACTTTCCACTTCTTGAAATGTCTATGTTAATGTATCACACAATACACACTTGATTCACATGTATTTATTGATAGTCTGAACCTGAGTGCGATATTAGATTCCTGACCTGATGTGAAGATTTCACGTCGGAGCCCATCTACCCGTCTCTTAAAGATGACCACATTTATGTTTTACATTTAAAATGCTCCATAAAGGTTTAAATGCTCCATAGAGTATTCATCTATTTGGAATATTCCTGCTTATGTAAAACAAAGAAACTGAAACTTGCTCTGTATTTTTTTCTTCTTGTTCTTCTTTAAACTGTGCTACATTTTAGAATTGTATGTGTTCTTGAGCTCTGAAAAGGCACTGTATAAATGTAACATTATTATTATTATTATTATTATTATTATTATTATTATTATTATTTAACTAAATAATGGTGTCCTATCGTAAAACTTCCTGATAGACTTATGGGACTTTCACCTGTTTCTAGGCTATATTGATTTATTATATTTATTTTGATGCTTGAATTTGTATTTATTATTCAATGCAAAATGTGTGCTTGACATTTCACATTTTTCTTGACACCTCCTGCCTCCAGAATAATGTTGTTATACATGAACAGAAGAATGAAAAATCTGTTTCAGGCATATATTAATATCAGAAATACCAGGAGAATCATATTCCACATTTAATGTAATCTACAAATTCAGCTTCATCTGGTAAGAAAAAAAATATAATAAAATTATAATTTTATTAAATAATAATTTAAAATAATAATGATTATTATTATATAATAATAATAAGTGTTTTTATTAATATTATTATTAGGCTATTATTATGAAAAGGCATACACAAGGTATATTTTATTAATAGAAAATTAGTAACATTTAAGAACTGGCTTTTCATTTAGTTTTAACGCACTTCCAGTTTAAACCCCACCCACACCACTCTCTATCGAGACAGATATAAATTATTTTATCATATGAAAATATGAAAAACGAAATTGCTGCTTAATGCGATCTGCATGCGCAATTCTGCTCTTGCACTCCGTTTCTGAGCGCAATATAGCCAAGGATGCCGCAGACAACCATGTTTGACCCACACTGCTGGGACTGAAAATGAAGCACAATCTTTAATGAACCTAATTTACATAGAAAGGAGGAGTGTTTGCATTGAAATGAATGACAATGACTTCATTTAAATACTGAAGACGCTTTGCAATATCAGCGCTGATTGCACCCACTAAGCGTGATTGCGGGTGGTTAGTGAATATGATTCAGGTATTTGCCATGCGCAAAAGTGATGCAACTGTTGAATCAAATCAAAATGAGCTGTAACATAATGGATAGAGCAATGCACTTGCGATATAAACCTTTACATCGCAAGTGCAACGCTCTATCAGTTGAGTTAGGATACGAGTCCTAAAGAGCATGGGAGTCGACATGTGAGCTGAAAGTTTCATAGCAGCTCCACAAAATGACACGGTTGTTTCAGCTAGTTTTTTTTTCATGTCACGTTTGCTTTTTTTGACAATACTTTCACAAAATCTGTTTTTGGATAAACTATTCATTTAAAGGAGACCAATTATGCCCCTTTTTACAAGATATAATAAAAGTCTTAGGTGTCCCCAGAATGTGTCTGTGAATTTTCAGCTCAAAATACCCCACGGATCATTTATTATACCATGTTGAAAATGCCTCTTTTTGGGTGGAATCAAAAACATGTTTTCATGTGTGTCCCTTTAAATGCAAATGAGCTGCTGCTCCCCGCCCCCGACATAGCTCTGGTCTCCATGAATATAATCAGAGACAATGGTAACTTTAGCTGCATTAGACTTTTAACATTGTAGGGTGGTTTTGTACACACACTGCCGACTCACATTTATGTGCAAACACCATGTACAAGTACATTTTACATAATAGGTCCTCTTTAATATAATAAATAATCATTGATGTGGGTATTTACCTCCATTGCAGTTCAACCTACAGGGCTCTTTGAATTAAGAATTTCATAATAAAATAGGCTCTCCCCTCTTCTTTTCTAGATCACCTATAAGGCTCTTAGCTCTCTAGACCCCACCGCTGACCTGTCTACACAACGTGGCCGGGTGTTCAAACTCCAAAATGAGACCCATCATCTCTTTGTGGGGTTGTATCCTGGTACCACCTACTACTTTACTCTGAAGGCCAGCACTAACAAAGGCTTTGGCCCACCTGTGACCACCCGTATAGCCACAAAAATCGCAGGTGAGGTTTCAGCTCAGATTCTTGAATTCTTTCCAAAACCGTAACACTAATTATACACAATTATAGTAAAACAGACTCATGTTCCAATTTAGTTGTGTTCATTTGACATATTTCTTTGTTGAGGCTATTGGTTATTTACATTGGAAACAGGCTGATGATAATGTATTACATTATTTCAGGGAACATGAGCTGATGGGGTTAACTAAGCTTAATTTGATGGTTTACATAATTATCACTTGCATTTCTGAAATTTACATAATTGGTTCAGTCATTTTGACTTTAACTTAAAGAAGTTTTGCTGGAGCGAAAATCTCATTAGTGTGTTATGTTATTGGCATACATATTATTTGAATACAGTTAATGTAAAGTGAATGGAATAATGAGAACATGAATTGTAAACAAGTTCAACCCTATTTCTGTGGCCCGAGGCATTAACTGTCAGTTAGTTTCATTTCATAATGACGTGGCATTTATGCAGCACTCAAGACAACATTTATTAAAATCGTATTGTTCTCTGAATCTAAACACTGTAATGAGAGCGAGAGAGTGTGACATTTTCAATATGATTACATATAAAGATTTTTGAGTCAGGCTTCAAAACAGTATGCTTTCTAAAAGGAATATATATATTGTAAAATATATATATATATATATATATATATATATATATATATATATATATATATATATATATTCATATACATGTTTTTACAAATGCTTGAATATTAAATCTATATAATATTACTGGCTGCTGAGTTTAAAAGAATGTTCTGGGTTCAAATTATTTCCAATGAAAATCGACAGCATATCACACTTGCTGGCGAACTTGTTTTGAACCTAGAACATACATTTAAAAGTTGTTTCATTAATATGCCCTGACATTTTGAGTAATTTTCATACAAATACAGCAAATATGTGCTTGTGATACATAAATTGATCATAATTGGCAAAGCTTTTGAATTCTCATCAAGTCTGTGTCCTTTTAAATGAATTTATCTATCTACAGCTCCGTCCATGCCTGAATATGAGACAGACTCTCCTCTCAATGAAACTGACACGACAATCACTGTCCTCTTAAAACCTGCCCAATCACGAGGAGCCCCTGTCAGGTAAGCAAACCACCCTCTGCCTTCTCATTCCATTGGCCAGTCAGAAGTATTCTGGGTAATGATCACTTGGCAATTCAAACTTGATCCGGTCAAGCCGGATTCAGACTTGCATTGTCAATGTGAGCACCACTGCTCAATATATCAGACTACGTATGCTTACCGCTAAGCCACAGCTCCAATGAAAACATTTTTTTGTAATACATATATTATGAAATATTGCTATTAAGATATCGCAGGTCATATTTCAAGATCATTATTCTGTTTAAATCTGAGGAAAAATGCAAAGCACATTCAAATCCAAGGATGAAACACATCCAAATTACCCATGATCTCTCTCTTCAACCATATAAGCAGAGTCCAGTGCATCGTCTGAATGAAGAAATGCATTACTGTTGATTCACTCAGTGTCCTGAGGCTTTTTAAATGCACTCATTCAAATAAGCGTCATTTGTATGCTAAGCCTTGGAGGGGATCCTGGTCCATTTGGCTGTGTTTTGGCAAGTCAACAGAGCCTCTATCTGTGCTGAAATTCAGTCTGTGAATGTGCAACATGTTTTGGCAAATTCTTGAAATTGCCACTATCTTGGAAGAACAGTTAGGCTCAAAACACAGAGCTGATGTTCAACAGGAGTCCATCAGTAATTATTACAATTATTTCATGTTAATACATTGTATTGTGACATGGTTGTGATTTGGCAATTTCATTGTCATTATTATAATAGAAAGTTAGATAAGAAATAACCTAATATTAAGCAGAAACACAAGCTACTGTATATTTTACTGAGATGATATGCAAAATCCCAAAATGCACTATATATATATATATATACACACACAGTATATACACAGTAGTTTATATAAAGTGTATTGTGATCAAAACCATTGTTGTTTTTATGATAATACAAAGATAAGATAATGAGATGAGATAATAATAATAATAATAATAATAATAATAATACAAAACTATAAATATAACATAATATTAAGAAAAGCAATAATACAAAGTACTGTATGTTGTGCAATAGGTTACTAAAAAGATTAATCAGCTTTGCAAAATCACAATTGTTCACAACAAGTAAATATATAATCAGGATAATGTAACTACAAATTGAATATATTACAAATTGTATGTAGTTTATAGTAAATAATAAATAAAATTAATCATAATTTTAAAAATAGCATTACATGCATTAATAGTACATGCATTTATATTATACAGTGAGGAAAATAAGTATTTGAACACCCTGCTATTTTGCAAGTTCTCCCACTTGGAAATCATGGAGGGGTCTGAAATTGTCATCGTAGGTGCATGTCCACTGTGAGAGACATAATCTAAAAAAAAAATTCCAGAAATCACAATATATGATTTTTTAACTATTTATTTGTATGATACAGCTGCAAATAAGTATTTGAACACCTGTCTATCAGCTAGAATTCTGACCCTCAAAGACCTGTTAGTCTGCCTTTAAAATGTCCACCTCCACTCCATTTATTATCCTAAATTAGATGCACCTGTTTGAGGTCGTTAGCTGCATAAAGACACCTGTCCACCCCATACGATCAGTAAGAATCCAACTACTAACATGGCCAAGACCAAAGAGCTGTCCAAAGACACTAGAGACAAAATTGTACACCTCCACAAGGCTGGAAAGGGCTACGGGGAAATTGCCAAGCAGCTTGGTGAAAAAAGGTCCACTGTTGGAGCAATCATTAGAAAATGGAAGAAGCTAAACATGACTGTCAATGTCCCTCGGACTGGGGCTCCATGCAAGATCTCACCTCGTGGGGTCTCAATGATCCTAAGAAAGGTGAGAAATCAGCCCAGAACTACACGGGAGGAGTTGTCTCCTCCAGGCTGGATTACTGTAACGCACTGCTGTGGGGAATCCCTGGTAGGAGCCTCCAAAAGCTCCAGTTTGTGCAGAATAGTGCTGCCAGGGTCCTAATGAGAGTGCGGAAACATGAGCACATTACTCCTATCCTAAAATCCCTTCACTGGCTTCCTGTTCACTTCCGCATAGAATATAAGATCCTCTTGCACACTCACTATTGTCTGCATGGTGCGGCCCCCACATACCTCACTGATCTCCTTTCCCGAAATAGTTCCACTCGGACCAGAGCAGGCAAACGGCATCTCCTGGTTATACCTAGGACACGGCTCAACACTATGGGCGACAGGGCTTTTAAAGCATCCGCTCCTCGTCTGTGGAATGCCCTTCCAGAACAACTTAGAGCTCTCAAGACTACGGATGTTTTTAAAAAAGAACTGAAAACTTATCTTTTTAGAAAAGCGTATTTTTAAGTATTTTTTTTTTAAGTGTTTGCACACCCTAAGTGTCTGCGTATTTATTTATTTTTATTATTTTTATATATTATATTATTTTTGTAAGCACTTTGAGATTTGATGTCAAATGTAAAGTGCATTATAAATAAAAATTTCATTCATTCATTCATTCATTCATTCATTCATTCATTCAGGAGCTGGTCAATGACCTGAAAAGAGCTGGGACCACCGTTTCCAAGGTTACTGTTGGTAATACACTAAGACGTCATGGTTTGAAATCATGCATGACATGGAAGGTTCCCCTGCTTAAACCAGCACATGTCAAGGCCCGTCTTAAGTTTGCCAATGACCATTTGGATGATCCAGAGGAGTCATGGGAGAAAGTCATGTGGTCAGATGAGACCAAAATAGAACTTTTTGGTCATAATTCCACTAACCGTGTTTGGAGGAAGAAGAATGATGAGTACCATCCCAAGAACACCATCCCTACTGTGAAGCATGGGGGTGGTAGCATCATGCTTTGGGGGTGTTTTTCTGCACATGGTACAGGGCGACTGCACTGTATTAAGGAGAGGATGACCGGGGCCATGTATTGCGAGATTTTGGGGAACAACCTCCTTCCCTCAGTTAGAGCATTGAAGATGGGTCGAGGCTGGGTCTTCCAACATGACAATGACCCGAAGCACACAGCCAGAATAACCAAGGAGTGGCTCTGTAAGAAGCATATCAAGGTTCTGGCGTGGCCTAGCCAGTCTCCAGACCTAAACCCAATAGAGAATCTTTGGAGGGAGCTCAAACTCTGTGTTTCTCAGCGACAACCCAGAAACCTGACTGATCTAGAGAAGATCTGTGTGGAGGAGTGGGCCAAAATCCCTCCTGCAGTGTGTGCAAACCTGGTGAAAAACTACAGGAAACGTTTGACCTCTGTAATTGCAAACAAAGGCTACTGTACCAAATATTAACATTGATTTTCTCAGGTGTTCAAATACTTATTTGCAGCTGTATCATACAAATAAATAGTTAAAAAAATCATACATTGTGATTTCTGGATTTTTTTTTTTAGATTATGTCTCTCACAGTGGACATGCACCTACGATGACAATTTCAGACCCCTCCATGATTTCTAAGTGGGAGAACTTGCAAAATAGCAGGGTGTTCAAATGCTTATTTTCCTCACTGTATTATATTATATTATATTATATTATATCATACATTTTGTCTGCATTTACTTAGATGAAAAACATAGCCTATGATGTTGAAACAAGTTTTAGAATGATTAAAGTATTTACATCATTATTATCTTCTATTATGCCTATGATCCTGACAATCTTTATGAAGAGTATGCAGCTGAAAAAGCATTTGACCAAGGGTTACAGTGGACACACAACACACGACATACAGTGTGCACTTAAAGCCATTTTGTTTGAAATGGAGATCCGCTGTGTTTGAAAGAGAAAAGCAGGCAGGCACCCAGGCCACTTTGGTCATAGGAAATTATCCCTTATGAAAGATGCCAGATTAGAGACTAACATAATTTGCCACGTCTTTTTCGGCGAAACATACATTTCCCTAATTGCACATAATTGAGAAGCATGTTCTTGCCGTAAGACCACATAATTGCAAACAAGTGCTATTAGCACAGGGAGCTGAAAAGAAGTCCTTTTCTATTCACCGAGTCTGAGTACGGAAACACACACATGCCTCTTTCCAATCTTTCCCCATGACAAGCACTTTAAAAAAGCCCTATGTGCACATATCTGCCACCTCCCCTTGAGCTAATTGCCGTAGTCAGATTTCCCTCTGCTGGCACTCTATCGCATCGCCTGCCTCTAACTTTTCCCTTACGAGGAGATTATGTTTTTTTTTTAAGGTTTCATGCATTCTTTAAGCATTTTATCCAAGGAGAGAGCTGAATAGAGCAGTTTAGCACCTAGTGGTTAGCGTTCAACAGTTGTTGATGGTTGATTGAAATGTCCTTGATGGTTTTAATGGCTCCTTGAATTGCCTGGGGCACAACACCTTGTTTCTTGGATATGTTGTCAGTGCCTGAAGATATTTCCCATATCATAAGACTACAGTGCAAACAGCTAATGCTAAACGACATAGCCTACCCAAAAATGAACATTTCTCATAAGATGGACTAGTCCATCTTCTCAATTCAGTGGCAGATGATTCATGACTCACTTTAAAGAATAAAAAGCACTCAGAAGTATAATACAAGTAGTCCATGTAGCTCACGCATCACATTGCAAGACTTTTCTGAAGGTTATATACCAATATGATTTCAGTTATAATTAACCAGAAATATAAGTAATTTTTCAGTGAACTTCTTGACGTCTGTTGTGTGTTCATGAGCACTAAAAGCTTAACTAAATAAGGATTCTGTAGATGTCTGTTTGTTTTGATGTTTAGGATATTAATACAACTTGTTTATCCTCTAGTGCCTATCAAGTGGTTGTTCAAGAACAACGAAAGCAGAAAGTTCGTCGAGCCACTGATGTTTTGGAGTGTTTCCCAGTTCCTGTTAGTTTCAGAAATGCCTCCATCTTGGATTCTACTCACTACTTTGCGGCCGAACTCCCCCCTGTCAGCCTTGCTGTGGTTCAGCCCTTTACTATAGGAGACAACAAAACTTATAATGGCTACTGGAATGCACCACTGTCACCAGCCAAGAGCTACAGTATTTACTTTCAGGCCATGAGTAAAGCCAACGGGGTGAGTAGACAGAGTTTGTTTACTATACCAATTCATTGTACCAAACATGTTTGTACTTATGGTTTTATATTTAATATCTACTGATTTAATAATTTCATTTAGATTTAATAAATAATAAATACTTTTAAATAGAAATATTGTTACATCAATGAGAATATAATCAGTAAAATATTGCACATTACAGTAAACACATTGTAATGAAAAAATATTTCTAAAATTGTAATAATTTTCATTAAAATCCTTTCACAGTGCCTTTTCACATATATTTATATTGATATTCATCCTATAATGGTGTATAATAAAATAAATGGTGTATAATGGTGTATAATTAAATGCTAAAATAGATAGTTTTTAAGGGTCAGATGGAGGTTTAAGTCACTTAAGGACACAACCACAGTATTTCTGCACCTAGTCCTTTATGGCAAGATCCAAAATATAATTCTTATAATCATAAAGCCGTAGGATAAAATTGAGCATCAGTATGCTATAGATATTAAAACATATTTAGACATATATCTCAGGTTAGATGCACTCTTTAAAGGCTATGCTCAGGCCTGCCTGCATATCTGTGCGTTGTGAAGTATGGGGCTGACGATTTGATTGGATTTCATTCAATTCAATCTCTCAGTCTCAGGCGACTGGAGAAAAGCACTCAAAAACAACCATAGACCGTGACTCAGATAATTTGATTGGAGATTCATGCATAAAATATGGATTTAGGTTGGTAGTTCTAATTTGTTTTCAACTTACCTTGTTCCAATTGTGTTCGAAAATCCTTCAGAGTAAAAGTCAGATATTTTTCATTTCCACGGCACAGTGACAAGTAAATTCACAATGCAATGCAGTGTCATATTAATAGTTAGTCAAACCGGCTTGACATAGCAGTTGTTATCAGCATTATAATTTAATGGGTTTACTGCATCAAGAAAAATCTATGCTAATCATTTTAAATCTCTGGACAGATGCAATACTGTAATTGTTTATAAGATAGGATCATTTTGTATTTTAAGCCACACTTAAAAGTGTATAAATGTCATTGTATTAGATAGAAAAATATAACAAATTTGTTGATATTTTGTATCTTATGCAAAGACAATCATACATTTTTAAGAGTAGCCTAAGTGATTTTGTAAAGGCCATCACAAAATCACCACATCAGATCTTATGGGCAATAAAGTAATCCTCTCTAATGATCTACCTTTGCACCATAATGTCAGTAAGAGCATAACTATAGTGTACATTAAATTTGCTACTCATCATTATTATTATGCTGAATAGATGAGAAATGCGAACATGACTTTTAAAAGCCTCTTCGTTTCCTTAAAGGTGAATTGTTGGATCTTGAAATACTTTCTCCTAATACAACTCACAGTTATATGCAGAGACAGCTACATAGACAGTGCAGAAAATAAAAATAATAACCAAAGAATAACACAAAAAGAGATGTTAGGCAGAATGTTAGTCTCAGTCACCATTCATTGTCATACAATAAAAAAGTGAATGGTGACTGAGATTGAATAACATTCTGCCTAACATTTCTTTCAGGCAGCCCAGTGACAAGTCGACTTTGACAATGTAGTTTTTCACATCCCTAGTTCATAACGAACCAGACCTTTTCTGGAGTGTCTTTTGATAGACTTCTTAACATCGGTGTTGCCAGAAACAGCGAGAGAGAGATGGACAGTTAGGGGACTAGGAAACTTGGTCTCAACCTGTTTTAGGCTAAATTAGGATTCCTCCAGTTGCTTTTCTCCCTCCGGAGTGTTTGCGAACAGGGCCACAGACGGCCTGGCTAAAAGAGCAAGTAATTGCAGCTGCAGGCATCTTTTGTTCTGAGAGAGGGATACAGAGTGGTGAAGAGGCACTCACTCGTTTAAGTGGCTGAACCCACAATAACGCACAAAAATTAGACTGAAATTGAAACAGACACAGCTTTAACAAAATGGAACCTGCAAAGCTCATCCTTGCGTCAGTGTGGCAGGTAAAAGGACAACAGTTTGGGCCACACGACTCGTTTGGGCCACACGACTTGCTCTTGTAGCTATTTGGTACAACCGCTGTTAAGTTACAACGGCATGGCATGCATTTAAAAGCCATGGCATGCCTGTCAAAGGTGAAATTGCAGTTATTGTTGGCAATAACTGCAAAATATGAGTGTGGCAGCTATTATTCCACAACTTTATCAAAAAGGTTTGCCCCTTGTCAAGTCTTAAATTGCTAGTCAATGCAAAATGTGAATCAGAGAGACTTGTTATACTTCATTACAAATATTTTAACCTCCCAAGACCTGCGAATGAGTGCTGTGTGCATTTTCCATTTCCCTTTTGAATTTGTAACTAATAGCACCTACAAAACATGCCAAAATATTTTTCAGAGCAAATACTTAACCTTAAAAAAATTCATGGCAACATATGTGGACAACGGGACAAAGTTGTGAAATTTTAAATAATACCAAGCGACAAAAAGTCGCTTTAATCAAAATTTTATTATGTTTCCAGGAGTGTTGGTTATTCATGTTTTTGAGTCGTTACAGACATAGCAACATTTTTCAGCTTTTGGATGAACCCATTGATTCTCAATCTGATAATGCTCAGTAAATATAGAATTTCTAAGGAAAAAATGCGCTAAGTACACATTAATGTACATTGTGTTTAGAAGTGTGGCGTTTCGCCATAAATTGTTCAAATATAAAAAATGGCATATCGGATAAAACTAGAGACTCTATTCTTTTGACTCAAATAGGTTTCAATGTAAAAACTTAATTAGATTTCTTACCAGATGTAGTTTTGTTGGTGATTCTCCCAAAGAGAAACTCTGCTGTGATCAGCGCCATGTTGTTTTGTCAAATGACTGCGTGCTTTGAATGTATAAATCCCTTTAATATAAAAGTCTCCTGAACTGAGATCAGTTGGTTTCAATTAATTTAAATTATACGGTGCGTATAGGGAAGCCAAAATACAATGTCCACACATGTGTACGAGGGGTTGCATGAGGTTAAAGTCAGCATGAAACTACAGTCTCAATCCATTTTAATTCTGAATTGAAATATTTTTGAGTGAAACATGATTTTCAATGAGAAATAAACCTAAATAATTGAATTGCTTGAAAATTGATTAAAAACGTTTATTAAGAAACTGAATTGGGACAGTTGTGATCAAAATTGACTTTAAACTGCATTTGTCTTATTCTTATAACCATTAAGCATAACATTTTTAAAGCCTTAAATGAGTTTGGAGAATACATGTAATATTGTTCATTTTAAAAATGTATTTGTCACACCACAGGACAATTTAAGTGAAATGCAAAAATCTAAAAGGTGTTGCATTAAAAATTATATAAAAACTGAAAAACTTTACAAAATGGGTTGCAGCACCTAAACAAAATATTTTCCTGTATGATTCACATTTATTTTAATCTCAAATCTTGAAGTTGAAAAAAATGTAAGGTTTTCAAATTACTACAAAAAAACTACATGCCATTTTATTATTATAGAACTTTCTTGCTATTATGCTTGCTATCTTTTTGTTTGTATTAATTACGATATTCTTGAGTCTTTCTGATAGAACTAAAACTGAGACATATTAAGTCATATTGAGGCCTGGGTGAAATATTTCGATACTATTGACTAACTATTAATAACTATTTACGGGTATATTTATAGATATATTTATATATAACTCATTACATAATAACACATTAACACCCTGTTGCCCACTTTCCATTAAAATTGCATATACATTTCAAACACACTTGCATGTAAAGCTTTCATTTGGTCAATGCAATGAAAGTCTTAAAGCGACAATCATATGTTAATGTAAATGATCAATCTATTCTCTAAATGAAACAGGAACTAGCTGTAATCAAGGGTTAATTAGTGTGTCATCCATTTCCTGTTTTTCAGTACAATTCATTATCTTCTGAAAGCATTCTTACTCTTTTAAGAAGACATTTCTCTTTTACTCTGCTTGGGAGTGTCTTTGAATCCTTTCAACCATCTCACACTTGTTTCACACGTTTCTTCCTTCATTTACACTTCATGCTGCAGTCAGCTGTCACGCTCTCCACTATGTTTAAAAAAACAGGCCGCTCAATATGAATGAAAACGCTATAGACAATAAAGAGCAACTTGTGTCATTCTTGTTATTTAAATCTGTTTTTTAGTTTCACCTCTTTTGCCTAATCCTCCAGCTTATACGCCTCTTTACTCCGCTAGACTGGAGATGTTTCTCTCAAAAGCGACATCTCCTGAAATAGTTGCGCCGCTGCCTCGGATATGCACAGGCAACTGACTGATGCCACTTTCCTTTTGTCTGCAGATCTCTTTTATTCATTCTCACTGGAGCGTTATTCCCGAGCCTCTAATGTGCAGATGATTGCCTCGGGAGGTTGTTGTAATCATTCGTACCTGCTTTCATAATTCATAATTATAAGCATCCATTTCACAATCTGTTTAAAATGCTGCAGAAACTGGGTGACCTGAGATTAAATTGTGAATCACAATTGTTCGTTCTGGTATTCGTCTCTTGTTTGTCTCTTATGAAATGATTTTCTTTATCAGTCTGCTTGTGCGGTTAGCCTGCAGTTAAAGTTATTACTGTATGACAGATGACAAGAGTTCACCAGAACTAGAAGATTGATCACTTAGAAAAACAATAGCACATCTCATCTCGAGCTTAACAAGTCGCATGATATGAGGTATCATTACTTTCATAGCATAAACAGTACGGGTCAAGTTATGCACTGAAATTAAATTCTTACGGTTTGTTGGTTTGTTGAAATCCCTAACCTTAACTATAAACAATAGCAATATAAATGCTTGCCTTTGCACCAAATGGCAGTGACATTTAGGGTATGTTCACACTTTGCAGGTTTGGTTCGATTAAAACGAACTCTGGTGCGGTGCTCTGTTAGTGTGGTTAATTTGAACAAGTGTGAACGCTGTCACCTGAACCTTGGTGCACACCAAACGAGCGGACCGAGACCACCTGAAAAGTGGTTCTCGGTCCGCTTCCAAATGAACTCTGGTGTGGTTCGATTGATATATGAATGCAACT
Source organism: Moxostoma hubbsi (assembly GCA_032164185.1). Lineage (NCBI taxonomy): Eukaryota > Metazoa > Chordata > Actinopteri > Cypriniformes > Catostomidae > Moxostoma > Moxostoma hubbsi. Next base: position 6,455,004 of record JAVLUX010000010.1, on the reverse strand, counting down.
TGGACCAAAGACATCTAAACGGACCAAAAACAGGAAGTAATTTGCCTAATACTGATCTCAAGCATACCTGGTTGTTCTCTTCATAGGAGCTAAGTTGCCCATTATAGTTCGGTACAGGAGTCGGAACAGCCATCAGCCGTCCTTGCAGCATATCTTCGTTTGTGTGGGCAACGGAGGAATTCCTGGCGCTGTTTTGACTCCTTTACACATTTTATTAGCTCTTCGTTTGTTCTCAGCTGGTAAAAATACCATGTATAAATATAACGAGCACATTTCGCCCAGCAGCCAGCATTGTTTTGGATGATCGGCAAGTTCCGTCAGAAAATATACGTCATAAAAGCTGTCCAAGGTTATAACTTTTCCCTGATGCCTTTGGTTTTGAGGAGTGGTGGTGGCGTAGTGGGCTAAAGCACGTAACTGTTAATCAGAAGGTCGCTGGTTCGATCCCCACAGCCACCAACATTGTGTCCTTGAGCAAGGCACTTAACTCCAGGTTGGTCCGGGGGATTGTCCCTGTAATAAATGCACTGTAAGTTGCTTTGGATAAAAGGGTCTGCCAAATGCATAAATGTAAATGTATCGTTAGGTTCATTGTTAACAATGCCAGTGTGAATGCTAAGCGAACCAGGACTAAATGTATAATCTTCTTTTTTTGTCCGGACCAAGAGGACCAAGAGAACCAAACTACAAGTGTGAACACACACTTAAAGGTAAAAGGTCACTTATGGGGGCTTTAGCTGGGCAGATGAGATATGTTTACTCTGAAACCTGTTTTTAGATAGATATAAAACACTCTGTTTCATCACAAATCTTGTGTCTTGCTCAGACTGGTCATTTGGCTAAGATACATGCTTGATTTTCTCTTATAGAGGCCTAGACTTTTACGAAATGTTATGTGTTGACCTAGTTAACTGATAGATATTTTATTCTAAGTGCTCCTAGGTTGTAGTTGTAGTTGTTATCAGATGAGAATTACTTTCAGCGTGTCAAGATAACGGCCGTAATAGCTTGATACTATTATGGAATAACTAATCCATAACATATTTCAGAATTGAGCGAGTGATAAACTAGAAAACGTATTGACAGTAAATCTGCTGTCACATGGATTAACTCTATTTGGGATTGCAAAAAGCTGGACCGTGACATGAAATCTATATGCTTCAACTTCTCTGGCTAACCATTAAGCATTTGTCAAAAGATTTTTTATTTATTTTTTTTAAACACGTCAATGAAAACTTGTCACTCAAACTAAGTAAATTACTATCGGTTGGATACGTCTATGAAGAGTTTTTCTTCTCTTTATTTCTGCTTATGTATTTTTTACCCTTTCCACCCTTATCTCTCTTTCCAATTCTCAACATTAAGTGTGCTCTTAATTAGTGGTGTTTGCTATGGTAAGCATCACTATTATTATTGCTTATACTTAGGCTTAGGGCTTTGTCCTGCACGTTTGTGCAACGGGCATGAATGAATCCTCAAATTGTGCAGCTTAACAAGGAAATGTGTGCTATAGCTTTTCTTGCACTGGCGGAGATAAAACAGTCAAAAAGTACAACAGAATCTTAAGGGTGGGCTCTTCTGATTAGGACCAATAAGCAACCACCTTGAAACCTACAACACCCTAACAACAGCATAGCAACACCCTGGCAAACACCAAAACACCCTAGCATCATGAAAGAAAGTTCCACTCACATCGTCCCCAGAAAATCTAGTATCGACATGCATTCTGATCAATTTTATATTGCATTTTGTCAGAATAATGTAGTTTAATGTTTATATGAAGACTCTTTTCTCTTTTTCACTCTCCTTTTTGCCATTTCCCTTGAGCTTTAATGATTTATTCTTTTTCCATACCTCTTTCTCAGTCTTTCTCTCTTTGTCATTACGTGGTCATGGTAAAGAGTCTTTGACAGTGTGTCAGTGAATGATTTAACTAGCGGGGCAGGCGATATAGCTCAGCTGTCACGTCCAGTAAGGGTTTTTCCTATCAGCCAATATTCCATTCCCAGAGTCCCTTCACTCTGACTATGCTCACGAACAAAGCACCATTAGTGAGTGACCCTGACCTACTCTCTTTACCCATTTCCTTTACAGAACAGTACTATGTCAGTACCATAGTAAGGTAATGGTGTTAGATATTGATACTGTGATTACACTTACTGTATAAAAAAGTACTCTCACGGTACGAAAAATACCATGGTATTATTATTGTATTTTTGATATTTTTTGTTTTTTTTGTGCATATAGTACCACAACAGAATTTTTTTTAGAAGGGTACCAAAAACAATATATATTCTGAAATGATATTCTTTGAAATACCTTGGAGAACTATATAAAGATCATGGTATATGAATACAGCGTCATTCATTACCATAATAAATGTATCCTTGGTACATTGGTATTACCATCTGATATTATTGTACAATGGTACCTCCATAGTACATTTAAAGGTACTTTTCACAGTTTTTGCAATGGCAAATACCATATTATCCAATTTGGTATTTTAAAAAGCAACCAAAAGCAAAAAAACATTCCTAGTCTTTCTTTTCTTGCTGCTTGTATAAATGGCTCAAATATGGGTAATTCTCATGAAACCTGTCAAGAAAATGCCCTGGTCCTATATAAACCCAAATCAAAAATAATAATAATAATAATAAAGCCTATGAAACCCATATTTAGGACCATTAAAATATTTTTCATTGTGACATTCATTTTTTTGGAGACTTTTTACCCATTTTACCCTCCAATTGTCATTACTGTAACGTGCTCGAGCATTTTATTTTTACTATTTCCATTGTTTTCAATGATGATTCTTATTACTGCAACACGGATTACTTTATTACAGTAAAGTTGGTATTTTTAAAAAAAAATTTGTATTAAAATCAGCAAATATAAAAGGGATTACCAAGGGAGTACTATTATGTATATATGTATAAATACTTTACAGTATATTTCAATAATATATACAATTTTTATGTTGCGGTAATGACAAAATCATAATGACCATCTATTTTCATATTGCGTTGATGAGAATTGGTGGGTAAAATGTGTGTAACTGTCCTGAAAATAATGTCACAATGTAAAATACACACAGCTTCATGCGTCTCTCTCTCTCTCTCTCTGTCTCGAACTGGCGTCTCTGGCTCATTCCTGGCAGATTGGGATGATTCAGCGCCGGGCATCCATCCTTACGGCCTGGCCACACCCTCCTCCTCGTCACAAATTAAAATAGGGTTAGACTAGCATTCACAGAACCGTTCTAGACAGGTTCTGTGAGAATAGCCCATATAACATTTACTTGTATGATTCATAATTATATGTTTATATTCTCCACATATTAAGTCCTTATAAAACCTAAACAGTCTTTAATTCATCCACGTTTACTGTAGCCAGTGGTCTTTGACCCTACTTGTCTGATAGCATTCTGTAACAGACAGATGGGCCGGTCACACATGGACATCTCTCTGCCTGCTACATCAATCCAGCCCCTGCTTCAACAGCCCAATCAGATGGGTCACATGTTAGTGGATGCCCTTTTCCACTGCATTGAGAATTAATGTTTGGACAGCATTGGCTGTGTATGAGGGCTTTATAGTGGTTTGACTGCCTTGAGCCTAATTGATATGTGAAATTAGATCTTGCCAAAGTGTTTTTTTTTTAAATATTTTTGAAGAGCAACACTTATAGAGACACAATGATGTCATAGAATAAATGCAAGATGGGAGGAGCTTCATCTGTTTTCCTTTTTCTAATACATTTATTACTGGTGTTAGCTATGGCAAGCCTCATTATTACTGTTGCTCATACTTAAGGTTAGGGATATAACCCTTTAAACTCTGAAGGTGTTTTTAAAGATTTCCTGGCATGCCAAAAATTAAAGGCTTATGACTCTAGAAATAACTAACAAAGATTGTCAATTGTTTGGAATCATTTTAAAGAAAACACTTTTAACAGCAATTAAAAGTTATAGCATTACAAACATAATTTATCCTAGTGTCCAAAAACATCTTCAGGTGTGCAAATACAACACTGACTAAAGGTATGATCACTCTCCAAAGCATGCAGACATCAGTATCAAGATCTCATTCAGTTCCATTCTGTGTCATTTGAGCCATTATTGAGTCTGTGCCATATACTTGGTGCCATCTCCTGGTGGCTTTATTTAATTAGATTGAACAATCCTCTCTGCCCATATTTGGATGTCTTCTACTTCTGGTTGCAACTATCTGAATCCTAAAAGATTGGTTTAGCATTCTATGTGTTGATCAGTTTGATGTTTTTACCGATTTCAATAATATGTAGAGTGTAAAATTATTTATAAATGATCAATTTCTAAGCTTTAAAACAATAGCTATTTTGAGTTGGTCAAGACTGCATTTGTTTATATTTAGAATATTCTTTTTTCCGGAGGGCCTGCCGGCTGTTAAATAAACAACTAACATTAAGTATGAAGTATCGGCACTAAACTCATATCACACAGTTTGTTTTATGGACACGAGTGATACTTCAAATCGTGCAGCTTGTTTTGTTCAGGTGTATTTTTTTGCTAAATAATTAGACTTCGATTTGTACCTAGTTTACGATTAAACAGGCAAAAATTTCCAAAAATGTACATTGAAGGAGAAACTAAGGACAAATATACTGACTAGAATATCATAGAAACTTTGGCCAGCATGCAACCTGTACCCATAGCAGTGCCAGTGCTGAGCTTATACATGCATTAATTATTAATGTTCCATTCTCTTTGAGAGACATGCAATACTATATATTTAAACCTCACTGTTACCATGAACAATAGAAAAACAAATATACTTGAGTTTTCAAATCATTGCTCTTGGCCCCAAGCTGTGTTATACTTCAAATTCATACTAAGATAGAAGACAAGGACAACAGATCTAATCAAAACAAGTGGAGGTTGTAAAGACACTTAGAGAGACACATGGTAGCATCTGGCTTCCTGTCTCATAGCCCTAAACTTCCATGCAGACTTCACACTGAAATCTGCCAACTAATTAACACCTGTCACACCACACGTGTCATTTGGAGGATGCGTTAGAATAGAAGTACTGTAGTGGTATCAATGTACATTGATAATATTAAACAGTATGGTACTCTATAAACATATCATGGTATGAAAACCCTAACCTTAACACTTACAATGATGATTTACAATGGGATTTACATTATACTCCGATGTACTTCAAAGCATAGCACTGCATTTCCATAGTACATGGATAGAATAGAATAGAATCTCACCAAAAAGTACTGTGCCAACCCATGGTATCGAATGAGTACCATATTAATTTACCAGAGTATTTAACTGGTATTTCAAGGTACCTGAAATGATAGCATGATAGCATAGCAGTATTACCATGGTATGTGGAATAGTATAAAATAGATAAAAGAAGTGTAATGTAAACTGATGCATTAACTGTTCCACAAATGATCTTACCTTATAACATTTAAATAGTTCATATTTCACTCTTGTACTGTTCAATTGAGTATCAGCAAGAAAAATAAACTGCTTTATTTACCCAGTACATAAAATGGTCCTTGTCTGGGCACAACATATCCTTAGTAACATTTGATTGTTAGATTATTTTCCATGAAGCTTAGCCAATGCGTAGGCCCAAACATATGGAATTTGACAGATTCAAATTGGGAATAGAAGCGAGTAATACACTCTTATTTGCAGTTTTCAGGGGAATTCTACTATTGAGATTCTGTTCAGGCTATCAATAACCTATCCATAACCTAATAATCATTATGTTTACAGGTTTTGTCACCATAAAAGCCATTAAAACTACAGTGACTTCACATGTGTGTGTTAAATCGATCTGTATTTTTTCTGACTTTTCGCTGGATTGGCCTTAGCATTGAATTTCTCAGTCCTTCACTATCATTACAAATGTTGTTTCATAATGCCACACACCTCATGATGAAATTAACTTGCACTTTGTTACATTGTAATTACTAAGATCACTGTAGCTTGACAAAAACAATGTTCCTCAATATAGTATAATTTTGACATTTAATTAAAACACAAACTTTCCTCTCCTCTTCCAGGAAACCAAGATCAACTGTGTGCGACTAGCTACCAAAGGTATGGAAAATTGTTTCACTTATTATTGCTTGTTTGAATTATGTATTTGTAATTATTTTTCATTATTAAAAACATTTACATGTACAGTGAGGTCCAAATGTCTGAGACCATATTGAATATCTGGGATTTAAAACCAGATTTAAACATATAAATAAACAGAACTTTAAAGGAATTTGAAAAACTTAAAACAAAGGATCATTATAATGTTAAAAGAATGATACATATCGGAGTTTTCTTGGTCACTAAAAATAGAAAAAGCACATTTGCGACATTGACGATGTCAAACTCATGGGTACAAAAGTTCGATTGAAAAACACATTCTCAAATCACGCTTAATAACACGTATAATCAGGTAACTTGTGGAGTCCATGCCAGCTTAAATGGATGCTGTCATTAAAGAAAAAATGGGAAGAAACAAATACTAAGAAATTCTTAATTTTTTAAGTTCAACTAGAAATAGAAAGCATTTCCAATAGTGGTCTCAGACTTTGGACCTCACTGTATGCTTTATGATGCAATATGCTTTAAGATAGTTGGTTGGGTTGACATTTTGGTAGTTCTGTTAAATTAATTGAACTGACGTCCCCAAAGCCTAACACACTTAATGAACATCGAGAAATGTTTTGTTTGGAATTATGTAGGCTTTACTGATGTAATATTAGTGATATGTTGCTCTACCTTGGATTTTATTTTGGAACCCATTACTAAACATGACGAGGTTAAAAACGGAACAAAGCTTTTTCATTTATGGTGTATGGTCTGAAAAAGAAAAAAAGCTGAATTGAACAATCATGTCTGGCTAAGATTAAGTTTCATTGGAACAAACGGAAATCCCATTTTATTTTACCTGCATGATTATCTGCCTCCGGCCAACAATTCTGTTCAGTTACTTTTGCTCCATTTCATTCTCTTCCCTCCCTAAAAGACCCTTTTACATAATCACATCCAGGAACAGAGCAATCACAAGAGATTTTCTGTTATTTAATGGACATCAGCGAATAAGCGACACTGTATCCATTCAGCGCTTTTACTTTCCCATTCTATCTTCCTTTACTTTTTTCTTTCGTTTTGGCTTTTATTATCCATCTTATTCAGTACGCTTGCTTCCATGCACACCTGTAGTTTGTTTGTTTGTTTTGCTGAACTCATTTTCTTTTGTTCCATATCAGGCTTTTTTTTTTTTCTTTTTTTGTTTTTTTTTTACTTATGGCCTGTTTTCCTTTCATATCCTAGATAGTCTGTCCTGTATTGGGTTCTTAATATTATTGCAAAAAATAAATAAATAAAAAACAGTTACTTTTGTGTTTCTGCTTTAGAAAGGCATGCTTTAAATCTCTGTTGTGCATTAGATAGAAAAGGTTGCAAAACAAAATGTTTTATATCTTTTCAGGTCTTTTTTTTTTTTTTTCACCCTTTCCTTGTCTTTTTATGGTTGGTGTTGTTAAAGATTTAATGTATTTCAACACGATCTCATTTGTATTCGTTGGTATTTGTGCGTAGCGTGTAATTTTAACTCACATATTTTGTTGAACTTTTGGATAGACACTGAAACTTAAAATATACTGTTTGTATTGACAGCAATGCTATTAATAAAATATTAACATTGTTAATAATATTAAAATTGTTATATTAAAATCTAAATCTTTGTACATATAATCGTCATACAAATCTTTGCAAAATATCTTATAGTTTGTTTTTTTGTAGTTCAATTTACTTGATTGGGTGAATATGAAATATTATAAGTGACTACATAAATATTTTAAACTGGAATGGAGCTTTTTTGTTTCAACTACATTTATACAATACAGTTAATGCATTTACTAATCCAGTAAATGAGTGACATGTAATGAAGACATGCTAATGCTACACATTGACGCCAATTCATTTGTATTTCCTTTTCATAATTACATTCAGCCATACAGTGCAAATCACACCACTTTATGTAGTCTCATCTGGATTTCATTTATATAATTTTATGCAATAAATATAATATAATATAATATAAAATAATATAGTATAGTATAATATCATATAATATAATATAGTATAATATAATGTCATATAATATAATATAATATAGCATGATATAATATAATATCATATAATATAACATAGTATAATATAATATCATATAATATCATATAATTCAATATAGCATACTATATTAAAATATCATATCATATAGTATAATATAATATAAAATAATATAATATGATATAATATAATATAATATAGTATAACATAATAGAATAGAATAGAATAGAATAGAATAGAATTGTAACGTAGTTCAATGGAAAGGAGGAGGCGAGAACCGGCTTGTCAATATAAATAATATGTTAATGGCAAACTTAAACAAAACAAAAAAACACACACATGACGGACATGTCCGTAAACGATCTCTCTCTCCCGCACCATCCTCTGCAGTCAGCATTTATCCCTCTCGGAGGCTTGATTAGCCTAATATGGGATCGGGTGTGTAGGATCACGACCCGGCCCCGCCCTCCGACTTGCCACAATAATATTGTATAATATAATATCATATCATATAGTATAATATAATATAATATAGTATAATATAATATAATATAGTATAATATCATATTTTATCATATATTATAATATAATATAGTATAATATAGTATAATATCATATCATATAATATAATATGATATCATATCATATAGTATAATATAATATAATATAGTATAATATAACATAGTATAGTATAATATAATATGATATCATATAATATAATATAGTATAATATAATATAATATAATATAGTATAATATAATATAATATAGTATAATATCATATTATATCATATCATATATTATAATATAATATAGTATAATATAGTATAATATCATATCATATAGTATAATATAATATAATATAATATAGTATAATATCATATAATATAATATAATATAATATAATATAATATAATATAATATAATAATTTGCTGATAAATGTGTATTTTGGCAATTTTAGTTAATTACAATACATGACAATTCTGTCAATACATCTATTTGATATGTTTCATTGTCTATCCAAACATAAATAAATGTATGTGTACACTTTATGTACGAATACCTACAAATATGAATGAGATTACTCTGTATATTTATTATAAATGTCAAGCATTTTTTATGACAATTTTTTCATTCTTTCCAGAATGTGTCAGAATAGAATAAATGTCCAAAGTCACCTTCATAAAGCCACAACTTCAAAGAAAACAAATTTAATTCCTTTGAAACACATTTATAGATTTTCTATAACTTTTACACCTATCCCATCAGTTCCACCAGATGATTATGGAATAAAATAAATTTTCTTTTCCAAAATAACCTTTAGACTCATGGCCTATTTGTTTCCTAAATGTATTCAATGCATATCGGTTTTCTTTCCAGCCAAATGCTACTTATCCAAAGGAAGCTCAGAGAATCGATGAACAAGTTGAAAGCATAATTCTTTAGACTATTTTTTTCTTTCCTTCTTTTCTCTCATGCATGCCGGCCTGGAACGTAAAACCTTGTCTTAGTGGTAATAGGTAGGGGACAAAATACCACGCCCTACATACTTGTCATTCCCAGTGAAGGTGAATATTATACCATAGTCAAACTTTTCTTTCTTCTTTGTTCTTTCCACCCACATTTCTTCTGCTGTTGATTCCGTCTCTCTATTTTTTGTTTTATCTGACGTTACTTTATTCTGCTTCTCTCCATCAGCATTTCTTATCTAATTTTTTTTATTTTATTTAATTTTTAATTTTTTGCATGTTTTGTCCACTATAAGGTCTAGCTGGTTGTCATTGACTCCATTGACACTGTTATTTGGGACCCTGAGAATGTACAGTGCCGCCCTCATGTCTCAATTGATCGCATTATAATTAATATATGTTGTCATGTTAAAAAAAATTATAATAATTCCTTCTGCTGTGGTTTTGCTCATGACCTTGTTAGGCTCTGAAAATCTAAATTAGTCTCAATTATTCAATCTATCTTCTTTTTCAAAGGAAAAATGCCCACTTAATTATGTATTGTTGCTATGAATGGTCTGTTGTTTACTGAATTAAATAGCATTTGATTCTTTCGAGTTTGTAGTCAGCATGATTATTTACTTTCTTAATAAATGTTCTTGGTCTTATTGTGCATGATACATCCATGCACACTATTCCAAAGAAATAAATTGTCTTCGTAGTCTTTCATCAAAATGTAAAAACTTGCTCTGCCTCCAAAGTGACTTGTTTTCTGGCTGACATTACCAAGCCCTATTATTTTTCAACCCCTCTCCTCCAACCACCTAGCTGAATTCTGGTATGCCATGCCCACTTTTCATGATTTAAGCAATTACCGTTGAATAAAATCAAGTTCCGCCCATTTAAAAAAAAAAAAAAAAATTTTCATTGAAAATCCTCTTTTACTTCTAAATGCTTCACATTAAAGAAGTAAAAAGGGTTGTGAATGCCATTTCATGTTGACTTTTAAGTACTCTGTAGATTATTGTTACATTTTAGGCTACATCTATACTAATCGTTTAAAGTTTGAAAACTCAGTTTTCGGTTGTATTACATCATTGCGCGTTTTCGCAAAAGAGGCGTAAACATAGCTAAATTCATGCATTTTCAAGAAAGAATTCAGCAGTACGTCTCCAGTTCTGATTTTTTTTTTTTATTAAATAAATGCAGTTTAAAGCGGTGCATTTCAAATATTACTAAGAGCTTATTAAGTGTCTGAGCAAAATATTTCTAACGTGATGCTGCCTTACCTACAACACTCAATCCCTTTATATGTTCAAGTGATGACATCACCCAACATAACCCCAATCATACACTCTGACCCTGCCAGTCTAACCTGTGTGAGTGTGTGTGTGTGTGTGGGGGGGGGGGGGGGGGGGGTTTGAAGACATTTTTTTAGGTTACAAACTGGTATTATGCTATAGATGTGGTGTAAGAGGACATTTCTAGTGTCCCCATAATTTAAGTCACTTAAAAAAAAGGTTTTTGAAATTGTACAAATGTAGAAAGTTTTATTTTTATTTTTTAGGGTTAGGTTTAGGAGTAGGGTTAGGGGATTGAATCTATAATTCATACAGTATAAAAATCATTATGACTTTGGAGAGTCCTCATATGGATAGCCGCATCAACATGTATATGTGTGTGTGTCTGCCAGCATGTGTTTGTGTACAAGAGTGAGGTTGTATGTTAGTTTGTATACTAATTATACCTGTGCACATACTGTATACAATAAATGTGTGTGATGGGGTATTGATTGTGATTGTGTTTATGGTTATGTTATACATTTATTATTACAATGTTTCCCTTATGGACAATTTTGGCATCTATTTGTTGGTTCAAATCATATGTCAAGCCATTGCATGCGCACACACACACACACACACACACACACACACACACACACACACACACACACGCACACACACACACAGGTGTCACAGCTTTCAGTGCAGTATGGTCCAACACGTCTCATTGCTTCTCCATTTCCTCCCATGATCATATACAATATGTTAAATTGCCCTGACTGGAATTGCAAATTGGTTGCACTAAAATGCCACACATTTCACTTGAAGGGCCTTTCCAGATATCTGTGTTTTACAGGAGATAGGGTTTAGTCAACTTGCAGCCAGCTAATGAACCATTATAATGCTTAATGGGCTAAATTATGCATATAAAAGCAGATGCAATTTTATATTTTAACACATATTTAGACATACTGCTATAAGAATCATTATTCTATTTTGAATATCAAATATTAAGTGTACAGTAGGACCTAAAAGTGTTTAGACACTTAAGCCACACTTCAAAATGTATCAATGTCATTGCAAAATATTAAACTAAGTGGCTTTTTTTCTTTCTTTTTTTTTTAAAGAAATAAAGGACTCTTTTGAAGCAAAACATTTGACAAGAAGTCTGTTGGATTTTATATTTTAAAACAAAAGATACACTGTTAAACGAAGACTAAAAGTATTTGGATTATTTCTTGTTATCAAACGTTAGTGAAACATATCCATAGTTAAAATAGTGAACTACACCTGTGTTTACTCTGCTTGGGCACTCCTGTAAACTTGAGGGAAACTGACTTAAGACATTGCAAAAATGGCTCAGAAAAATGTAAAAAGTATTATTTGATAGAATTACATTTAGACATTTTGATGTATGTGTCCAAATACTTTAGGGGCACCGATATGGTTTGAATCCCGGTCCATACGACTCCACGTGCCTCAGTGTCCTTGGGCAAGACACTGAACCCCAAGTTGCTCCCGATGGCAGGCTAGCGCCTTGCTGCAGCTCTGCCGCCATGTGTGTGTGTGAATGGGTGAATGAGTCAACAGTGTAAAGCGATTTGAATACCGATAAGGTTAAAAAGGCGCTATATAAGTGCAGACCATTTACAAAGTAAATCATGCATTATGCACAAAGACTTTGAGCTTGAAATCAGTTGGCAGTTTACACAAATACCTTTGTCCATCAATGCCCCATCTGGAATTTAATAAAATGCTCTTACCAGCTGCATTATATAGCAACCCTTAAATACAACCCCAAACATCCTTGTGAAGTGGACACAAAAAGGATTTTAATCTAAATGTACTTCAAATCCACCTTTTAACCTTTATTTATATTTAACTCATTGGTGTGTGCTGGGAAAAGGGGGCACTTTTTGTGGTGTTAGTATCATGGGTTGTTTACATGAATGTGTGATCTTAATCCAAGTCCATTTGAGATTATAATCCTGTTATATACATCCAACTATGCAGATGTAATCCCGTCAATTCCAAAGAATAGCCGTTTCTGCCTCTTCCAGAGATGCCAGCTCTGATATGCACCCCCATAAACACTTGCGTAATCCGTCGGCCCACAGACCTGCTTAATATAAAGTTTAATACATAGGTACCTTCTAAACACACAAACAGAACTGCATAGAGTATCGCGAAATGCTGGCAATTAAAGTGGCAAAACGCACCCACTCCAACACCCCCCTCCAACCATCTATGGTGGGGATTCAGTTTTAACATGATGGGCTTTGCTAATAATTCCTCTTTGATACTTAATTTTACCCCTTCAAAATAAAAGGATTTGCATATTTGCATATTTTATTGGGCAGACAGGAAGGTATCGTGGGTGAAGGGACATCTATAGTGAGGGCTTCAAATCAAGGGCAGAGTATATTTGTGTTTTTATTTACTATTTTACATAACATCTTACGATTTGTCACAGGACTTAAAGAAACAATGCCATTTAATGGCTAAGATCCTGTTGGTTTAGATGGGTGTTTGAGCCATTTGAAATCCAGAGAAAAATAATGGGCATGACAGCATTTACACTGGTAGATTACTTTTTTCAGGTTTACTGTTTAAAAGGGGGCATATCCTGACAAAACTAATTTTCTTAATCTTTTGAAATTAGGTCATTATGTAAAACATTCTGTACATTTCAAAACTGAAAACTTCCTTCCCAGTGCAAAAATACCACTTATTAAAACTAAACTATTGAGTGTTCAGAGACTTGGCCAACCCAGTAACAGTAAGGTAATAAGGAGGAAGAGGGTACATGCTATTAATCCTAAACACCAGGAGAAATAATGTTGAGTAAGAAGTGGTAAACCTTGTGTGGTTTCTGGGTGCTGCTCTCATAAATAGGGTGGAAAATAGTCATGAAAAACGAAATTATAACACTTTTTGGTGCAAAAAAAAAAAAAAAAAAAAAAAACCTTGAGTAATGAAAGTGGACCAAATAAATAAATAAAATTATGATGATGATGATGATATATATATATATATATTGACACTTTTAAAGACCATCTTTATCATTCTTTTGTATACAGTGTGTCTTGGGGAAGCTGTTGTAAAATGTCAGAAAATGTTGGAAAAAATGAGCCATTCAGTTAGTCAAGACCCTGGTAAGATATTTAAGACTATTGTTGTATCTGGATGAAAGCACTGGCTAGGATAAAATAAGAAAATAGGCTGAAACAGGAAGATCACAGGAAGTGTGTTTTGGGGTGTGTGGGTCTGTGTGTGTGTGTGAATGTGTGGATCCTGAACTGTTGAACCCAATCAGATCCAGGCAGACTGAAGACACTGAGTTCAGTTACTACGATAATAGAGCACATTGGCAACACACAGTCCACCCACATCCTAAAGATCCACATGCTGACAGCTATAGATAGAGCCAAAATGTGTTCAGGTGAAAAAAACTTGTTGAAAGAAAAGAATAGCAATGCTAGAAGAGATTGGCTCTATTTTCTTTAAAAGGTCAATAGAAGCAACATTTGTAATCATTTTCAAAGCTCTACTTCAGACAGATGTATCATTTAGGAGCCAGTGCAGACTTTTTATTTATTTTTCAAACTACATATTAGTATTCTACTGTAGTTTGGTAGACTGCTTCACTTAAAGGCTTTTGAAGCATTCCAAAGTATGGTTTACACTGACACCTAGTGGCCTGGATGCTACATCATTGAAACAGTAGATTTCAGCTCCCATTGCCATTGTAGAAATTCACTATGCACAGTAAACCAGGATTAATTTAATCCATGAATGAAAGTGTCCAATAACAGGACAGTTACTGAGATTAAGCGAGTAGTATGGTCATGTGATACTAACATGGCCCCTAGGCGCCCCTACTCCATGTAGAATAAAATCGTTTTTATAAGGTTACTGATATGACTGAATTCTTCATCTCAAATGGGTGGTCATAATTTTATACATCTGTTCCAAAATTAATATTCATTTCTTTAGAAGTAAAACTTTTTAAATTAGAAAAAAATTACTGAGTGCACTTTTAATACCAAGATTGATTGCTATGATGATTACTATAACCATAAAGTTTTAAAAACTGTTCTAAATCTAAGAGAACAGCGTAGTTCACACCAAAACTATAACGATAACGACACAGAGAAACTGCCAGAGTGTTTTTTTTCCATCTGATGAACATTGGTAAAATGGTCAAATGGTCAAATGGTCTGCACTTTTTTTTTTAGAAGTTACCAAAGCGCTTTACACTGTGTCCCAATCTCCCATTCACACACACACTCATATACCAATGGCTGGTCCAGCCTTTCATTTTCTTTGTAATATCAGGATCTGTGTTATTATCTGCGGTGGAATATGTTTCATTTTAGCTCAGCTTTTTTTTTTTTTTTTAAATCAAGAAAATCATTACGATCTTTCCAGTTATGAATTATTGCATCAATGACAAACAGCTGAACTTTTTTCTTAGAAATAATGACAATTTCACCGTAGAATTACACGATTGATAAACCTAGATGATCCGTTTGGTAGAGAGCTATGGTTCCTGAACAGTATTTTTTTAAAGTCATGCATGGTTGTACAGATTTTATCTACACTATTACAATATACTGTGAACAAATTGTCCTCTACTTCTTGCCAAATGTTATGTACGCAAGCATGGAAGGCCCACAAACAAACACACGCACACACTTCCACAAATGCCCCGTATGAATTTCTACCATCATACTTTTTCATTCTCTGCCTTCCTCCTTTTTGATTGGCTTTTTTTATTATTATTATTCTTCCATTTCAAGCTTGTACATTTTGCATTTCATGTTGTCTTTTGGTTTAGTTGTGTCTTGCCTGTTAATTAATACCATTCAATAAACAAATCCCCTTTGCCATAGACCCACCACACTGTCACTTGTGCATTTGTTTTGTCTGCATTAAATTAGTTGGATTTTGTGTGCTTGTTTGTGTCTTTTGAATGTGATTCATTTTGTATTTGGATGGGTTTTTGTTGAGTACAACTTATATGTATGAAAGTGTGTGCGTGATGAGTCTTGCTTGCTTTTTGAGGTTTTATTTAAAAAAAATGATTCTTGAAAATATTTGTTTGTGTGTCAATGTAGAGCTTTTCTCGACAGCTCTTGTCTTAGTTAAATGTCCCTTCTTTCTTCTCTGTGATGTGCTTGTTTCTTTTAAGGTGCCTCCACCCAGAATTCCAATGACATAGAGCCTGAAAAACAGGTGGACGGAACTGTAAAGATGGCTGGCGTCATTGCTGGAATCCTCATGTTCGTCATCATTCTCCTGGGCGTCCTCCTCACCTTCAAACGCAGGTACCGCTCGCATACACTGACATATCTCAGGTCATTTCTGGAGTGCTAACACAAACACAATTCTTGCTGTATGACACATCAACATATAATAATAATTAGGGCTGTCAATTAAATATTTAGAACAATCAGTGTTGGGTTTAATACAAGTTATTGTAATCTAATTACTTTTAGACAAAAAAAGTAAATTTTTTGCGAGTCCACAGTACTCTTGCATTCAAAAACAGCCAGAAAAAGGCGTGACAGAATGGAACAGTATGACGCAGGTCTAAAAACATGTTTGTTTGGTTTATTTAAATTGAACTAACTTCATAACTTCAGCTTGGTACTGCATCTTAAAAAAACATGATACTCATGGTGCTAGAAACTTAAAAAAAATAATAAAAGAAAATGAGCGGGCCTGGGTAGCTCAGCAAGTATTGACGCTGACTATCACCCCTGGAGTTATGAGTTCGAATCCAGGGCATGCTGAGTGACCCCACCCAGGTCTCCTAAATAGCTAAATTGGCCCGGTTGCTAGGGAAGGTAGAGTCACTTGGGGTAACCTCCTCGTGGTCACTATAATGCGTGGTTCTTGCTCTGGGTGGGACACATGGTGAGTTGTGCTTGGATGCCACGAAGAGTAGCGTGGGCTTCCACACATGCTCAACATGCCACGTGATAAGATGCGCGGATTGATGGTCTTAGACGCGGAGGCAACTGATATTTGTCCTCTGCCACCCAGATTTATGCAATTCACTATGCCACCACAAGGTCTTAGAGCGCATTGGGAATTGGGCATTGCAAATTGGGGAGAAGAAAAATAAAAAAAAAAGCTACAGCTGACAAAGACATTCAGCTAATGCTTGTGTACAAAGACCAACAATTAAATAATAGCGCAGACAGAATGTGGGAATGTATGAACGGCACCTTGGACTGTTTGTCCAACTTAAATGCAAAATGGATGTCTGTGGACTCTAGACTGGTGATGTTGTGTTCAATGATATGGAAATAAAACAAACAGTAGGCAATATTAACTTCTAAACACACTTTTTGTAAAGTCTCGAAGTATATTTAATTGACAAATATTGAATAAATAATTAATTCATGTGATTATTTTCCATTAGGTTGACCAATTAATCAGCATATTATGTAATTAATTCCATTACTTTTTTAATGAATTGACAGTCCTTATATTAATTATTTAAATGCAGTATTCATATTTCAAAAGAATGTATAATACCAGCATGCAAACATTTGGGAAGCATTTCTTATGAAACATAGTAGCTCAGAATTTGAGGTTGTTATCTAATATTGCTTTTGAGAGTCTCAGCTTTTGCATCTCATAGTGAAACATGCACACTGGCTTTCTTTCATTGCATCACTTCCTCTCACCCCACCCCCTCAAAAAACACATTTCTTCCTTTATTTGTTTTCTGAATCAGATCAACAGAACATCCCTCACATCATTCTGCCTTATACAATCTTTCCACTTCCCATAGTGTCTCTGCCGTCCACATCACACACCAACTCTCACAGCTCAACACTTCTCTTGCCCTTTCCTTTAGTCTCTGTCTATATGTCTATTTAACAGGTTCTTTCGTATAGAACCTGGAGGGCAGTATTGAATTGCGTACAGAAAAGGTCCAAAATGAACACTCGCAAAGTTCTAAATACAACTAAAAAAATGTCTGCAATGCAAGACCAGCAGTCTGACCCATGCTTTTATGCTTATATCAGTCTTCTGTCAACTTTTCCAACATCTTCTAACAACGTTTGTCTCAAGTGTAAACTCACTATCAATCCTTTGTCTAGAACAAAATGTTTTTAATATTGTTTTATTATTAATATTATTTTACGTTAAATGTGAAGTGTCATTTCGGCATCATTTGCCATTTGAATTTCAAAACTAAAATTTTAAAAACAGTCATCATGCCATTGGTTCACCCAATTTTGCAATGTTGAGCTTAGTTGCTATGCCATAGCATAGTTAGGGTTGGCATCCATGCTGCTTTATTGAAATGACTGATTAAGTTGCATATTAGCTTAAAGCCCATTATTTTCATGTGTTTTTGAACTCGCTGATTGCTCACAAGAGCAAGATGATAACCCAAATCTGTTACAGTTACAGTGCACATTTCATTGCCCATATGAGCCACAGTCTGAAATACAATAGTTGTTAAAACCACCAGTTAAATCAATAAGTTCTAATTAGCGTGAATTTTCAAGGAGAGCTTGACAGCACCATTGTTCATTTGTCACTCTCTAGAGCATTGTGAATTGAAACTTAATGATAGATCTTGCTAGTAAAAGAGCACGAATCAAACGTTTTACCATAAATGGACTTGGTAGGTGTTTATCTTTGCACAGTCTTGGAGGTAGGACGATTCTGCTTTTCATTAGTTAAAGCGAACTAAACTCTCCATCCATCTTCAACCGCTTGTTCGAAGTCGGGTTGCGGGAGCAGCAGCTCCAGCAGGGGGCCCCAAACTTCCCTATCCTGAGCCACATTAACCAGCTCTGACTGGGGGACCCCAAGGCGTTCCCAGGCCAGTGTAGAGATGTAATCTCTCCACCTAGTCCTGGGTCTTCCCCAAGGCCTCCTCCCAGCTGGACGTGCCTGAAACACCTCCCTAGGGAGGCGCCCAGGGGGCATCCTTACCAGATGCCCGAACCACCTAAACTGACCCCTTTCGACGCAAAAGAGCAGTGGCTCTTCTCCGAGCTCCTCATGGATGACTGAGCTCCTCACCCTATCTCTAAGGGAGAAGCCTGTCACCCTTCTGAGGAAGCCCATTTCGGCCGCTTGTACTCGCGACCTAGTTCTTTCGGTCATGACCCAGCCTTCATGACCATTGGTGAGGGTAGGAACAAAAATTGAACGGTAGATCGAGAGCTTTGCCTTCTGGCGATAGAGCGAGTGCAATACTGCCCCCACTGCCCCGATTCTCTGGCCAACCTCCTGCTCCATTGTCCCCTCACTCGTGAACAAGACCCCGAGGTACTTGAACTCCTTCATTTGGGGTAATACCTCCTTCCTTACCCGGAGTTCGCACTCCATCGGTTTCCTGCTGAGAACCATGGCCTAAACTCTCATAAAACAATAATAGCTTATTGTTTTTAGCATAATTCTTTCTGTTTTAAGGGAGATGGTGTGTGGGAGTCTAAGTGGCAGATGCTCTATGCAAATTTATGAGATATATGCAAGTCTGCATTCTCATAATTAGCTCAAACACTTGTTGTGATTTTGAAATCTTTTCCATCAATTCTTTTAGGACTCACTACTTCTCATCTCCGTTTAACACATTTGGCATGTTGATTTCCACCAAAGTCAGCCCAGTTAATGCAGAAAAAGTCCACAGATTCCTTCTGGGCCGCTTTAAGGCATTATTTTTAGGCCTGTGATCCCTAAAATGTTTTTTAGGCAGGCAGCTCACTTGAGTTTGTAACAGAGCCTGGGGCTTTAGAATGGTACGTGAGTTTTAAACTTCAGAGAGGACAAGAATTGCGTTTGCGATGATAGTAGACTTTTGCACTCTAGATACACTGTAATACACTTTGTATTCAAGGGTGAAGACAAAATACTTCTTGCGATCATTCATATTTTAGCCACTGACACAAACAGTTATGAAAGGCGATGATGTCTCATGAATTGCAGCATTTTACATGTCTTTCAGTCACCATGAATTATGTGTATGGCATCAAACTGCATGAAAGCTCATAAGCTATGCTTTCTTATCTGTGAGAGCTTATGAAAGACATGTTTTTTTAAAGGCTGGAGAGATGTACTTAAATTTGAAACTAATAATACAAGGATGAATGGAGTGGACAGACTGAGTCTAATGGCAAATTGATGTTTTACTTCTTGGTGGTAAAAATTCCCCTCAGGCGTCTTTGACCAGTCCTAGGATAGATTTAAATGAATAATGGATGACTCTTGCATCTATTCGAATTGTGGCGTTTGGCATCCTCTTCTTCCATTGTGTCACAGATTTGGGTCTGATGCGAAATCTATATCTATATGTGTGTGTATATATATATATATATATATATATATATATATATACACACACACACACACACACACACAAACATATTGACTAAAGTAATGTAAACATCTTTTTAGGACCATTGTTTTTGTATTGTGACAATATGTTTTCCCAGTTATTTTTTATTTATATGTTTTTTTCCACCAGAAATTTTAATTACCTTAATGTGTCCAGACGTTCTACATTTGAGTTTGCTTGTTATTGTCATTATTGCCAATGGCAATTCTCATTACTGTAATGCAGTATTTTAGCATACATTTAAGGCTATACAGACATGATGTACCATGATTTATAAATATATTACAATATAAATATCATATCATTACAATTATTATTATTTATTAAATGCATAACAGCTATGAGAATTTGTGTGTGTGTGGGGGGGGTGGGGGTAGGGGTATTTTTGTTGGAAATATTTGTTTTTGTACCGTACATTTCGAGCTGAATTATTCACCTTCAGTTTTATAGTGCCAGTGAAGAGATTGAATTTCAAAGTGTGAAATGCTGAAATTTTATATCTGAGACAATGGTCATTGTAACATTTCCATCTCAACACTCACTCGCTCATCAAGCTTCTCCATTTCAGCTCGAGTCAAAGTTCAAGCGAGTTGCATGCAGCACAATATATATACTCAGTGTTAAGCCTACAACACATGAAACCCTCAGATGCTGTATTTTATAATGTGTAGTATGAAAAGGTGATTCGGAGTGTGTGTGTGTATGTATATGTGTGTGAGTGTGTTTCTTAACCTCTAGACTCATGCCCTGTCTTTTATTTCTTCTCCTCTGGGCTGCGTCTGCTAGAGAAATCCACACCTGGAGAACTCTAAGTGTGGGGTATTGTATGTTTAATTCTAGCCACAGTACGCATCCTGAGCCCATTCGAACTCCATTTTTTTTATAATATGATCCCATTTATGTCATGTTACACACTTTTATAATTGTTTTTTTTTTTATTTATCCGTTTGTTTTTGTCGTTCAATTTTGGGAAATGCATGTATAAAGTCTTCTTGATTTGTTTGTAATAGTGATTATACATAGTGGTTGTTGGTGTTGATTATCGCAAGTTATTTTAAAAGTATTTTGCTTTTGCTCGCTATCAATGTGGTCTGTCTTTAATGCAGTTTAGTATTGTTTTTTTGTTGTTGCAATTTTTCACTGTCATTTTTAACTGCTTGTTGTTATGCATTGTCTGTGTTAAATGTTAGAAATATCTGCAGCGATCTGTGCCAGGAACAAGGACTGCACATTTAGGCCACGTCCACACTAAAACGCGTTGTCGGAAAACACGTTGATTTTGCTACATTTACCCCTCTCATCCACACTAGAATGTGTTTTCCTCCACCGAAAATGGAGACACTCTCCATAGTCCTCCAAACTGCATAGTTTGGAAAACAATGACTTTAGGAAACTGAAATTGGACGTTTCAAACTTAAATGGATTAGTTTGGACGTTTCCCAAATCTTATTAATAATGAAGATTACGATTACAGTTGCCTTGATTAAATCATGATGAAAAATGTCGATTAGTGCAGTCTAATTCTGTTGTTTCAAACAAAATGTTCTATTTGAAGCTTAAAGGTGCAGTATGTAATATTCAGAAACCCTTGTTATTAATGACACCTTTGGCCATTAAGTGAACTGCAGCCAGCTACTTGTTGCTCAATAGGGACGTGAGCAAGCGAGCATCGTCCAAAACAATGACGTAACGTACAAAGAGACTGAATGTGATTCACATGCTGACAGATGTGGTAGCATAATTCAAATTACACAGTTATGATTGTTTTACTACAAACTTTGAGTCTAAAATAAAACTACTTATCAGCATACTGATACACACATACAGCTACGCACTACCAAACTATTCCAGACAGTTTACTGTTGCACTGCACTGTTATGTTGTACTATTGTATGTTTTGTATCTCATATGTTGTACTATGATCAAGAAACCAGCATATTTGCTTAAATTTATCCCGTATGCCTGACTAAATGTATAAAGAGATCGTTGAAATTATTTGAAAGTTACGAAGCAAGAGAGCTTGCAATTCGTCAGCGTTAGCAGGCAAGATCAAGTTAGCTAAAATTACACAGATCAGTCCTTATAGCGCTATATTTCACATGCTTTGCAGATATGTAAGCTGACCTGTCCAATAAGAAGAATGCCAATTCAGGGTCAGGTTTGATCCCCAAAACCAAATGAAGGTCCTTCCAGGAATCAAATGCCCTGCCGATGTTCACTCTAGTTTTCGCTTGACCATGATCACATTCCCGCCAGATGGGATTCAGTAGATAAATGTTATTTATTGATTACTCTTGAGTTTGTGTAGGAGTCGGTGTTGTGCTGGGAACCGGCTGTTTGCTGGATTCCATTTCTAAGATAACATTATCTATTGTTGCAGTTTGTTGTCACTGTTGAATAGCAGAAGAGAAGCTATTACTAAGGAAAGGCTCTCGGGAGCACGCATAAACGTCACATCCTTTGGATTTTCCTGGCAAGACTGACCTGCACCCTTCGCATGAATATTAGACTACAGGCTTTAATAGGCAAACTTGGAACTCCGGGAAGGGCTCATTTTCAAGTTGCGTTACAAGCCGTTCACACATTGGCACAAAAAATGTGAATATTACATGAAAATTGTTACATACTTCACCTTTAAGTAACAAATCAAAAATCATTGTCAAAAATGTGGAATTATTTTTGTTTGCTAGATGTTGCACCACTCGCTTGCAATGTAGACAGTGCTACTGCCAATGTATGCTCCAAGCGAGTGACGCGAAAACACTCAAATGCTCCCATTATACTAAGTTCACCATTTAGGTCTTGAATGAACGATGCATAAAACAGCAATTATGTAATTTGGGAAAACAATTCTCAGCTTGGTTTGAATTTGAACCCTACGTGAAATGCAATGAAGTTGCCCAACACAAATTAAGTAATTTACGTAAATTCTATTAATCAAAAATGTAATATCGATTGTGATAACAAGGGATATAAACATAGTTATAACTTTTGTTATAAGTAAACAGCCACACCAGGAACCTTTCTATACCAGGATGGTGGTTCAAATGTCACCACATAACCATATTAAAATAAGTTTAATTCCAGTTTCCTGTTAGATTGCGTTCTCATAATTAGCATTAGCATATGTCCCACGGTGCAACAATTACTGTGAAAAGGGCTCTTCATTCGCTCTTGTTCACTCAGAGAGCAGCTTCAAATGACACTTTGTACCACAATCCAGGCTAGCTGGTAATTATACCTCTGTAATGCTGTCACAACCCCGTCTCGTGTGCTGCACAACGCCGTTAAGCTAACATGTTGAGTTAATCAAGGCAAAGGGTGATTACTCCTACACCACGCCACCTACACGGGGAACTGTATAGAGGATTTAGCTTAAAGCTCTGAGGTTGCCAGGTCTTTTCTGTCATTTTAAAAAATCCATACAACTGCCTCATTGTGGCATTACTGAGAATACATTATAATGGCAATGCTTACGGTAGTGTTGCTGGGATTACAGAGGACAGATATTAACAGGTGAACGGTTTTGTTTTTGAAATATTTCATGTTGGAATTGTGAAGCGGCTCTTTGGATTCAGGCCTTAAATCCTGATATTGGCTCATTTGATGTTTTTATCAGCTAGGCCTATTATGTAGAATATAGAACACCATAAACAGAGATATTCAAAAAGGTGTCTTATTGAATGCATTAACCAAACAGGACTGAAGTATTAATAGCAATATTCCAAAAGCACTATGGAGAAAAAAGCTGACATGCATTGGCCCTTTTTAATATTAGTTAATTCCATAGCATTGATGTAACCACAATTCCTTCTGACATATATATATCTATATATATATATAAAGCTGCATATTAATCATTAAAGGATGCATTTTAGTTTTGATCCCTAAGGTCTACTTCTAAGGGTAGTCAGAATTTTCTGAGCCAAACATTGTTGTTCCTCTTAGATCCTTTGACTTATATGTAAAAAACTCTATGACTGGTTAACGCTTACTTATGGGCTGGAGGTTTGCTGTTGGGTCCAATATAGTTTGTGTTGCCACATCCTTTAATAACAGCCTCTTTAAAAAGTCTGTTTTATGAGTTTTTCACTAAACAATTTACGTTGAAATCTGCCGCAAAATCTGTTCACAAAAAAAATCAGACTGAAATGATTTCCTAATATTGTGATCCTTCGGAAAGATACACAGAGAGGCAGGTTCTACACACAGCCAGGAACTGCGCAATTTCATTTTCACTTTTTATTTAGATTTTTCATTGCATAGAGCAAAAAACGCACAAGTGGCATTATCTGATTCCAGATCAGTGCTCCATTGAAAAGAGATCTCATGAGGATAAGATACAATATGTCCTTATGTGAAATATAGTGCCTTATGGTAGACCAAGCTGAAAATAGACAGCTGTGATGATTCAGTGTGCAATCATATGCAAAGGCAGAGCTCAGCTATTACATAAAGTGTTGGATTATTTCTCCCTCGGTCCGCATCACAGTGGAGTGGTTTGATCTTGCCTTTTTAATAGTTCACTCGGACACTACTCAGTCCCAGACCAATAAACACACACACACACACACACACACACACACATATATATGTTGGTCTACCTATCATTATGAGGACTTTCCATAGACAAAATGATTTTTATACTGTACAAACTATATATTCTATCCCCTAAACCTAACACAACCCCTAAACCTAACCCTCACAGAAAACTTTCTGCATTTTTACATTTTCAATAAAACATCATTTAATATGTTTTTTAAGCTATTTACATTATGGGGACACCAGAAATGTCTTCATAAACCACATTTATAGCATAATACCCTAAAAAATTGTCCTCGTAAACCACGTAAACATGCGCACACACACACACACACACACACACACACACACACATAGACAAATTGCAGTGTGGCTCTGCACTATACACTTGGGAATGGCAGCACTCTTGCACATCTACGTGGTTTCGATCAGTGACAGGCCTGGATAGACATAAAGCCATTTGACTTAAATAATAGATAACTGGTATAGCAGGCTTATGTGATAGCATAATACCGTACACTCATGTCTATAATCTATCTATCTATCTATCTATCTATCTATCTATCTATCTATCTATCTATCTATCTATCTATCTGTCTATACACAGTATATATATATATATATATAGAGAGAGAGAGAGAGAGAGAGAGAGAGAGAGAGAGAGAGAGAGAGAGAGAGAACTAATACCATGTGGTATTATTTTTTGGACATGCATCATAATATTCTTTAAAGTAATAAGCTCAATCGACAGCATTTGTGGCAAAATATTGATTACCACCATAATGTATTTTATTATTTTCTTTAAAAAAGCTCAAATGTGGGTTCTAGTGAGGCACTTACAATGGAAGTGAATGGGGGCCAATCTGTAAACTATAAAATACTCACTATATTACCTATAAACCGTAAAACAACTGCAAAAATGACAATTTAAACAACTTTGCAGCTCAAGTAATAGTTTTAAAAGAAGAATTAATGTACTGTAAGTGCTTTTACAAAATTATAAGCTTCACTTTTAAACCCTCCAAAAATTGGCCCCATTCACTTCCATTGTAAGTATCTCACTGTAACCTTGATTTGAGCTTTTTCTTTAAAGAAAAGGAGGAACCTTTCGAAATAATTTTTGTGGTAATCTACATTATGTCACAAATGCTGTCAATTGAGCTTAACCTGCATTGAACCTGGAATATTGAATAGTACCATGATTCATATCGAAGTAACATGATATTAACATCTGATACCATCACTAACATGGTACCATGATAATACCTTAACCCAGGGTTGTGGTTTATATAAAGGTTAGTTTGTTGTATAGTTATTATTAGCTTTCAATTAATCAACAGAAATCAATGGTGGATCCTCATTTAGATGGCTATCGTACTATAGGTAAACAGGTGTGTGTGTGTGTGGGCTTGCGTGCACACTTATACATGCTTGTCAGCTAGCGTGTGAGAATGCTTTCAAGCTTGAATGGATGAATGAACAATTTTATGATCTAATAAACTAGAGTGTTTCATTTACAGTCATTAGCCAAACTACGCTCTCCGAAATCTCTGGCAGTTCGTAAAACAAACTAATCTTTTCTCACGTTATGGATAGATTGCTAAAGAGCACTTTATAGACATTAACCTTTCTCTTTGTCTCACTGTCTGTCTTTGCTGCTTCACCCTCCCTTTCTCCCATGTTGTCCTGTAAAGTTGTAGCACAGATGTGTAGCATTCCTGTAACATCAACGTGGACATCACACTTTCTCCTCACACCAGAAAGTCGTCTGGTTTCAGGAATGATAATAAATCAAGGAGAGCACAAAAAATAATAAAGAGGCCACTTAGGCCACGAGCTCCTCACAGTTCAACTCTATTAATATTTATGGCCACCTTCGCCCGTCGTGGCTCTCTTCACTTCGCTCTCTTTTATTAATATCATCAGAACAGTGTCAGCAGGCCGCTTTAAAGGGCCATTGAGATGAAATGGCCTAAGATGGATGCCCTCACTGCATATGTATGCCGCAGAACCCGTCGACTTTTTGCATCTGTTTTAGCAGAGTCAGCCTGTTGCAAAACACATTTGCCATAACGGCCCATATCCAAACTGTGCTTTTATTGCCTACAGAGAAGTCACAGGGTTGTTAAATATATTTATTTTGCTGCTATAGAGATAAAGTGAGCAGTTTGGTGGCTATGGATTGCTTTTATGATACAGGAAGAATATGGGCGAGAATTTAGTAAGTGTGACTTAATGCAACACGGTGTGCAAAGGAATAATGGAAACTGATGCATTATTGCTTTAGCGGTTCATATCATTGTAAATGTTTGCACAAGTGGCAAATTTGAAAGGTTATTTGTGAAAAATGCACAAAGCTGATACATGATTGGTCTGAAGATATAATTACTTTAGCCGGTTCATATAATACAGGTTTGTGAAAAGTTAGGCAAATGTATATGTGAATGTTTACATTTTTAGCATGAAAAACATGCTAAAATCTCTTATTAGTATTTTAGCAGTATTTGTATCATAAAGGTTTGAGTCGAGGTACATTTTTAAGGTTATTTGTACAGCATTAGCATGTAAACACTGATTATCTGAACAGGTTCGTAACATTGTAAAGGTTTGCACAAAGTGGCAAATTTATTTCTAAATCATAGGGATGGGGATGATATATCAAATTTCAATATATCGCAAACAAAAAAAAAAACTTGATATTTCAAAATGTACAACATTGTTTTCTTTCCATGTAATCATAAATTAAATGACCCATCAAACATCATAATCTCTCTATTAATTTATTTTACTCCTACTGCACTTTTTCCTAAACTGTTTCAGAAGTTTCAAGGTCCTTAAAGTGCTTGAATTTAGCTTTTGAAAATGTAAGCACTAGAATACCTGGAAAATCGCATTGTTTTGATGAGAAGTGCTTGTGATTAAAGCGGATTGTTTCCTCCGTGTAATGTGTGTCCATCAAAGATGAGGCACACTCCACTTTATTGAAAAATCTGTCTTATTATCCTTTCTGTTCTTTACAGTCAGATAAAAAGTAAAAAGAAATATACATTTTAATCTCACACAGCATGATTCTTGTTGATGTTCGCTGAACCAGAACACTGCGAACCGCTCGTTGAACCCTTAAAGTGACAGTAACCTTTTAGCATTTCTTATACAAATTCATGAAAATTCAATGTTTTTATTTGTAAATTGCACACATTACTTCAAACAGTAACCGATCAGTTACCTGGATCGGTATAGGGTCCGATACTGACGTTTTTACCCAGATCGAGTTTTGGTCTGACAAGCCCGATATGAGTCTGATACCGCATGTTGGTCATGAACGTTACTGTCAAGCTCAAAGAATGACATAATAACCTACAAATCACCATTAAAGTAGTCCATATAACTTGTGCATTTTATTCAGGCTCTTACAGTCATCCAAAAGGTTTGTGAAATGCAAAAGGCTGTGTTTAATAATAAATATACAGTCAGAATGCACAACTAAGTAGTCTCTGGCACCACGCTTTACTGAATGAGCGGCGCTCTTCCGACACACAAACATAAACATAAGTAGAGGCTTGTGATGTGCTGTTGAAGATGATCAATAGTTTGCCTATAACATGCATTGAGAACAGCAATGTTCCAGATGTTGAATGAGATGCGTATTACACTACTGTGAATTAGCGTACGAACAAACAATCAAACACAGAGTTCCCAGACTTTCAAAATAAAAGCCTTAAGAAATTACAACTGAAATGTAATAGTAAAATTATTATTGTTATTATAATTCATTATTATTAATATTATTATTAGAAATTACAATAAAAATGAATTGGGTTCCAAAAATGACTGTGATTGAAAAGTGTATTGATATGCCAATACAATTCAAATGAATAAATAAATAACAGAGAGAGACATTTACATTTAGTCATTTGGCAGACGCTTTTATCCAAAGCGAGTTACAAAAGAGGAAAAACATAAGCGAATAATCTTAAGGAGACCGTGGTATGAAAAGTGCCATACTACAAAGTTTCACTATCATCAGAATAGTATACAAAACCGATTTAAGTGCAACAAGAATTGTAAATTATTTATTTATTTTTTAGTGTCTGGTTAAATGCTATTGGAAAAGATGTGTTTTTAGCCGTTTTTTGAAGATAGAGAGTGAGTCAGCTTCACGGATTGAGTTGGGGAGGTCATTCCACCAACGTGGAATAAGATGATTCGCTTATGTTTTTCCTCTTTTGTAAGTCACTTTGGATAAAAGCATCTGCCAAATTAATAAATGTAAATGTAAAACTGAAAGTCCAGGAAAGTGTTTTGGTGCCTCTTTGTTTTGGTACGACAAGGCGACGTTCATTAGCTGACCGCAGGCTTCTGGTGGGAACATAGATCTGCATAAATGTTTATAGGTATGCTGGAGCAGACCCAGTGACTCTATTGTATGCCAGCATCAGGGCCTTGAATTTAATACGTGCATCAACCGGCAGCCAGTGGAGAGAGACAAAGAGTTGTGTAACATGTGCTCTCTTTGTTTCATTAAAGACCAGACGTGCTGCTGCATTCTGGATCATTTGCAGAGGTCTAATTGCACATGCAGGAAGGCCTGCAAAGAGAGCGTTACAGTAGTCCAGTCTAGTTATGACAAGTGACTGAACAAGCAGTTGTGTGGCATGTTCAGAGAGGAAAGGTCTTATCTTCCTGATATTGTAGAGTGTAAATCTTCATGATCTTGCAGTCTTTGAGATGTGGTCTGTGAAATTTAGCTCATCATCAATGGTTACCCCTAGATTTCTGACCGTTTTGTAAGGCGACACTGTAGTTGGACCCAGCTGCACAGTGATGTTGTGTTCAACATCAGGGTTGGCTGGAAAGACAAGGAGTTCAGTCTTGGCTGGGTTGAGTTGCAGGTGGTGTTCCTTCATCCAGGCTGAGATGACTGCCAGACAGGCAGCGATTCGAGCGGTCACTGTGGTGCGTTGGGCTGGAAAGACAAGTAGAGTTGTGTGTCTTCAGCATAGCAGTGGTAAGAGAAACCATGTGACTGGATGATGGGTCCTAATGAAGTTGTGTATATGGAGAAGAGAAGTGGCCCAAGCACTGAACCCTGAGGTACCCCAGTAAGTAACTGATGTGGCTTGGATACTTCACCTCTCCAGGCTACCTTGAAAGACCTACCTGAGAGATAGGAGTTGAACCAGCCAAGCACAGTTCCGGTGATGCCCAGTTTAGAGAGGGTGGGGTAGGATCTGATGGTTGAAGTAGGATTTGATGGTTGAAGAGAGAGATAGAGAGAGAGAGAGAGAGAGAGAGAGAGAGAGAGAGTAACAAAGAAAGAGAGAGAGAGTAACAGAGAAAGAGAGAGAGAGAAACAGATAGAGAGAGAGCGAGCCATCTTAAGCCATTTACATGTTCAGATATAAGATAAAATGTGTAAAAAAACTTTTACTGGAATTACGGTTATTTTTGCTGCTGCATCCTGCAGACTAGTTAACAATAAAGTTTTGTACATGCTCTTGTGTAATAGTTTTTTGTTTTCCTGTTTTATAATGAAATCATGCATTGTTGTTTTTTTTACACAAAGAGTACTCCCAATAAGTTCTACACAGTGAATTATAGATGTTCTAAATTCATTAAGAAAAAAACAACACTTGGATCATTATCGGACGATACTGATAGTTCATGTATTGGAATCGGATCGGAAGAGAAAAAATTGTAACGTTCCATCCCTATACATCCCTATACAATTTCATGATATAATATTAATTAATATAAGGTAGAATTTGTTTTATTTTACAAAGTTGTATTTTGATTGTAATATTGATTAAAATTTATTAAAAAAACATACTTTTTTCAGGACAGGCTCTATTGCTTTTTCTGTACCTGATCAACCTGAATGTAGCCCACTATTTATGAAAGCTTATTTGTTTGGGATATTTTCTTGCAGAGAAAGGTAAATGACCAACTCTTATTATTTAAACTTTGAGCATTTATATTGTGTATTAAAGAACTTTATTTTGATGAGAAATTATAATCAGCATTTTGCTAAAAAAAAAAATTTCTTCAGAATTTTATTTTTCTGTAATATTTTGTAACATAAGTATTATTATATTAAATAGAGATTATATCGAATCGTAATCCTCATATCGTAGAGTGAACCGAATCGTGAGATATCCATTTCGTCCCATCCCTAGTAAATCGTTATGGTGAAAAATGTGCAAATAACTCATATAGCTCACTCATAATTTCATAAGTTGATTTGCATGAAAATTCTTATAACTCTTATTGAGAGATGAGTACTGTATCTTTGCATGGTTTGCTCAAAGTATAAAATGTATTTGTATTAAATCGTTAGTATGAAAAATATGCAACATCTCAGGATTATGCATGAATTCTTTAGCTGGTTTGTGCCATCATAAATGTTTGTGCAAAGCTGCACATTTTTAAGGTTATTCGTAAACTGGTAGCATGGAAAATACACAAATATTTCAGGCTGTGACATGATTACCTTAGCAGGTGGGTATTATTGTAATGTTTACACAAAGTGGCAAATTTGAAAGGTTATTCATAAATTAATGTATAAACCCAGTGACTTATGAAAGAAGTGTTTCAGGAGAGTGGTGATAAGCAATGAGCGCAGTCGGGAAGCAGACTGCCATGAAGTCGCTAATTGACAAGTTTAACTTTACTTGCATGTCATCACCGATATAACAGTTAATCAAATCGCCATTAACAGATACCATCTGGTCTTTATCATCCGATCAGACTGCGAGTGATGTCCTAGCTTTCCGTGTGTCATCTCCTCTTGTCTTTACCTGCGAAGAATTGGTCCGCAGAGGCATCAAAATCAAGACGCGTTGATGACAAGGCCTCATTTTGGAGAACCAAATGCGCGATATGTTCACTAAGTGCCCACGTTGTCTTTTGTCCTCTCTCTTTTTGTCACCATTTGTCTTATAACAGAGGAAGATGTTACAATATGTTTGTGAAACACCCACAATTCCTGTCCATTTCTTATCCATCCATACACACACTCCCACCCATACAGGCATACACACACACACACACACACACACACACACACACACACACATCTACAGTACTCATCTTTCTTTGTTCTTCTTTTTTTCCACTCGAAGGGGAGCCAGATGTGCAGTTTCATACATTTAATCTATTGTTTAATGGTCATATTCACAGATTCAAAGGAATAATTCACTGAAAAATAAAATCCTGGCATTTATTCAACCTGTATGCTGTTAATTCTTACGTGGACCACAGAAGATTTTTTTTTTAAAATCTTCACGCAGCTCTTTTCCATACAACAGTTTATAACAACCATGGCTGTCAAGCTCCAAAAAGGACCAATAAACCATACAATTTGACTTAAACCGAAGACCTGTAATATAGCATATGAGTGTTATGACTACTTTTATGGTGCTTTAATGGTGTTTTTAGTGTTTTGTTTGTGCTACCCTATTTAATTGTACTGGTTTACTTATTAGTAGTAGTAATAGCATTATTTTTCTGCCCTAAACGTGTCTAAGAGCACTAGAGACACCAAATCTGGCATGATGGTCCCTTTTCGTGAGCTAGACAGTTATGGTCACTATGAACTGTCATTGTTTGGAAAAGAACCGCATAAAGATGACCTTTTGTGTACCACAGCGAAAATACTGTAATGTCTGAAAAAAAAGAGAGACAATTTTCATTTTGGGGTAAACTATTCGCTTAATAGACATTTTACAAATATTTCTGGTACTTTATAATTATAAATTTAGGCCTACTTTACAAAGCCAATCATATTTTGAGCCATACAGCCACAAGAAGCAGAAATGTATAGGCTTGGCTACTTTCAACATGAAGCTATGTATTACTGTTTTATTCTTCATTAAATTAAACTGTACTATCACTAGCACTAAAGACACTGGCTAGTTTCCCATACATTATCACTGGCTGTCTCATTTTTACAATACCGATCACTAATCAATGTGTTTGTCCTTTTATTTTATTTTATTTTATTTTGCCTTTATCTTGCTGCTTCAGAAGAAATGCGTATTCCTACTCGTATTACCTGTAAGTAGCAATAAATACAGAATGTCTATAATATCAACCACCCCTGTTACATATGTATGCTTTCCTACTAACCTTTCCTGTTCACTTTCACCAAGAGAAATACTTTTAGACCGTGCTATTTAAAACATTTCAGAAGAGAAAAGTCTGAGACTGAAGGAATTAAATAAATGAAAAGCAAGAAAAAGTTAAGTGACAATTAATCTTAAGCCCTTAAGTCTCTCAACTTTGCCATGGTGAACAAAGCTTTTTGAAATGAAAATATGTTTCATTTGGAGGATGCGCTTTCGTCAGTTTTGCATTTACTCTGTTTAAACATCAGAATATTTCGATTTTTCAGGCAAACACAGTAATTTGCCCTATACGTGCTGTATTTCTATAACGTTTCTGTTGGATTTATACATATAATATGTCCTACTGTCATAAATTGTCCTCAAATATAAGCAAATTGATATGGCTCCACAGTTACCCTATTATTATCGACCATTGCTAGTTTGCCTCAAGTCCCTTTGGATTGCAGACTCCACCTCTATGATATTACTTTTCCTTTAGACCTAAACTATGTACTATTACCTCGACTATTATTCCTGCCTCAGCATTTTACACCACAGGATTGTTTAATTTGCTCACTTCGCAATAGAGCCTTGCTGCAGGATGTTTACCTCATGCTTTAAAGGATTTAAAAGCTCAGAATCACAGTCGGACTCGTATGTGCATTCTCACAGCTCTCTCTCTCTCTCTCCTTGCTTCTGAAATATAGATGAAAGTAAGAACACAGCCAGAGGAGTTATTTTAAGACTATCATCTGAGAGGGCACTGACAGACAGCTAAAGGCAAAAGCTAAAATATTCCCCAATCCTAGAACTAATAGTGTCTATGGGCCTAGAACGAATTGTAGAACTAATAGTTTATGGACATAATTGAGTGAAGTAAGCAGGTTGCAGGTTAAGATCAGAGCATTGTGGTTTAGTTATGCTAACAATGAATCTTATACCTTCGTCCTTGTCCAATCACGGGCTGAACAGCTGTTAGCATGCTAGCTAAGAGATATTGCACTTCATAGCAGAGTTTATTAATAAAAGTATGTTTCTTACTGGTTATGGAACATACATTTGAGTATGTAGTGAGACAGTCATGTGTGAGTGAGTGTGTGTTTTGTGTCTTTATACAACTTTCTCCATTTAACCTTTAGCTCAATCAAGTCCTACATCTTTATTAATGAACATTTGGTGAGTTTAATGCATGAATGGAGAGAAAGAGTGAGCGCACAATTCAGAACTCAGATTTGCCTTCTTATTTACTATCTCTCCATTATACTCCCATTCTGTCTCTCTCTTTTACAATATGCCATTAACAAAGTTGGTGATATAAAGGTTGTTTATGCTGTCCTAACCACAGAATCGCCTCTGACATTCATTAAAAAAGGATTATCAATAGTTTATTGCCACTTACAATATGTCCAGAGTTTGGAGTGCCAAACGAGAGCCACAAATCCTGCATTTAATGGGTTTTATTATTTGATGGCTGTTGTATTATAAAATAGTATTTTGACCTTTAGGCCACATTCAGGAGAAAGCTGATTGATTGGTGATTTAGAACGGTTTCTGCTGACTTTATTGTACTTTGGTAAATGTTTGTAGCTAGCTTGTGTTTTTAGTGTTTTTATCATTATAATGTTAAACAAGCATAAAACAGCATTCACATCCAATTTACTTCCATGACGTGACATATTTTCATGTGAAAATGTAAAAAGGCACTACATTTTGACTTTCAGCTTCCTTTCTTTAGAATGTGTTGAATCGTCATATGCAGTTACACACACTACATTCATAGATCAACAATAATAAAAGCTCTTTCTATTGTTATAGTCACATAAACACACTACACATTTCAGTTTAGTAGACAACATCCCAGCATTTTACTATTAAACATGTTGAATGCAACTTTTGAAGCATCAAGCAAAATCAATCATTTAGACTAAAACTGCAAAAATGACCTTGAAGTCGAAACAAGACTTAAGGTTAGTTCACACAAACGTGTTTTTGTGTCCGTCTTCGCTCTTTTTTCATAGTTTTTTTGTCCTTCCATGTATACACCGTATGGGCAAGTTGACCGTCTTTGAACGATGCGCCATAATGTGTTTTTAGCATCTCGTTTTAAAAGCTGTATCATGTCAACTTTTCAAAGCACTTCTCAAGACACCTGTGTTCTGTTACTGTGTCTATCTTTTTTTAACGTAAAAATGCAAACAAACGTTGTTAACTGTATTCTCTGTTTGATATAATGAAATCAATCTAATTCTATAGTTGCACTGACACCTTTATAACTAACAACATCAACATAGGTAAAATGGCACCCATTCTAAAGGTTGGCCTGATTTTTGAGGAAGCTAAAAAGTTATAATATTTGATAGATTACTTTTTCAGATTCCCAGCAGAGAAAATTACACAACATGGACTTATTTTCATCTGGGCCCTGTCAGAGAAGGGAGCACATATTGAGGTGAAACGGTGCTCTGTTGAACCTAGAAAATCAAAGAGTCATTTTATTGGGATGGCTCCAATCCACTGCTGACAATAATACATTTCTGTGCCCTCAAATTCTGTGCACTAATGTGCAGTGACACTCAAGCTTATGAACAGTCAGACAAATCATCAAATCAAAAACCAGCAAAACCAGGCTGAAAAGACTAGCATAGATGGTCACCAGTATAAGATGTGATATCTGATGCACTGCCTGTTTTAAGAAGAACGCTCCTAACTTTCTTAAGTTTTCAAGCCATTGGCCATATCTAGGACTGAATACGTTGAATCCTGCTCAATAGCCTTAAAGTGTCCGATTGGCTCTGTTCTACATGGCAAGGTTCTGAGTTTTCTCTCTCTTGATTTCACTAGGTATGTGATATATATATATATATATATATATATATATATATATATATATATATATATATATATATATTTTCTCTCTGGCATATATCACTGCAGAATATTATAAACTATAGTTTTACCGACTTCCCCTCGTCTTCCTGTCGTATTCTTTTCTCTTGTGTCAATTTTACAGTGGTGTTTTGGCAATGCTTTGGCTTAGCTCTTTTACATGTTCCATTTTTAATCTGACACTAACAGTTGCAACCGATTTTAATGACCCACAGTTGTCCAAATTAAATAATCATGTAATTACTTTTGACCTTTAATTCTGTACTTGAAATCTCTGAATTACACAGCAGTTTGCACTAGCCTAAAGCATTTTCCAAACGCTGAAGTGTTTCCTCTTGACAGTGTGTATGAACTTTTACTGTTGTGAATGGATTTATAGGAAACTGGCTAAAAAACAGAAGGAGACAGCCAGCAGTAGTACGCAGAGAGAGATGGGACCCGTAGGCACAGCAGATAAAAACATGGGGAAAGTCAGCACACTACACAAGGACGACCCGTTCTCCACCAGCAACCAGGATCTCAATGGATTCTGTGAGCAGATATTACACTGTGACCTTATCATTTATCTGCAATTCATTACATATAATCTCTGTTTATTTGAAATATGTACAGAATTTTGTTGTCTTCTGGTAACTATGTTTTTTGAAAGTTTTTAAATGAACAAACAAACAAACAAATTGATGAATGAACAAATGAATGAATGACCATATCAATAAACAAATTAATGAACAAAATAACGAATAAACTGACAAATGAATAAATGCATGAATTAACAGCTGATGAATGAATGAATGCACAAATTATTATTGAATTATTTTTAAACACGATAAAGAATCATATCTTATCTAATTCCACAACAAGGCTTCAAACAAAAAATCAATTAAGGATCCATTGGCTCCTATAGGGGGAAAAACAGGCGCCAAATATTTTCATTTTTAACTCCTTCCATTCCTTTTCGTCCCGCAGCTCGCATGCAAGAAAAACTGCACGTGCTAACAGTGTAGTCTGTGGAGCATTCTTCGCAATTATGTGATCACGTGCATTTTTTATGCTTGTTACTGTCACCGTGTTTTCTCACAGTCTCTTTTTTGAAATGGTTAGTTCCTGCAATGAACTCCGTTTTCCCCGCTATTTCTTTGATATAAACTTTTGTAAAGTATTTCGGGAAATGTAATGCAAAGTTTAAAATCAAAGGGAGTAAATTTTTACTGTCGCCAATGGCGACCTTGACAGAAATTACACTCGCAAATAAATTTATTTGGTCACAGTTTGGAGTCCTGCACAATGAAGATGATTTATCGACTTTATAGACATTACATTTTTATCGTCTGTTAATGCTGAACTTCTGAAAGCTGCTTTGAAACGATGTGTGTTGTGAAAGGCGCTATACAAATAAAATTGACTTGACTTGACAAATATGTTTAAATTAAAGAATATACTAACTAAGGAATTAATTAATAAACAAATGAATGAATTGATTAATTAATGACAAGCATAAATTAATGAATGCATAAATTAATGAACGAATGAATTAATAAATTAATGAACAAATATTAATGAACCAACAAATAACAAACAAACAAATTGATGAATGAACAAAATGGTGAATGAACAAATAATGAATGATTGAATCAATGAATAAATGAATGAACAAACTAACGAATAAACTTACAAATGAATGAATGCATGAATTATTAGTGAATTAACAAATGAACAAATATATACAGTATATAGATTCATTAATGAACTAAAGAATGAATGAATATAAATGAACTAACAAAATAACAAACAAATCGACGAATCGATGAATGAATGAGTCCATGAGTGATAAATATGTATAAATTAATGAATGAACTATCTGACAAATGAACTAATGAATGAAAGAACCAACCAATGAATGAATGAATAATTGAGCAAACAAATGACCAAATGAAATAATGAATGAACGACAAACATAAACGAATGAAAGAATGGATGAATGAGCAGTCAAAAGAAAGAATGAATGAGTAAACTTGTGTTAATTAATTAATGAACTAACAGAAGAATGAATTGATGAATAAATGAGTGAACAGATTACCAAATAAAGTTGTGAGGAACGACAAATAAAAATGTAAAAAATTATGAAAGAACGAATTAATGAATAAAATAGAAAACAAATGACCAAATGAAAGAATCAATAAAAAAAAATTATGAATTAACATGAATGAATGAATGAATGAATGAATGAACAAACAAACAAAAATAATAAGTGAATAAATGATATATTGAGAGAACATATAACTTATAAAATAATACATGATTACAAACATGAATAAATGAATGACTGAACTAGCAAGAATGAATGAATATAAAAAAATAATGAATGAATGATCTAACGAAAGAATGAATAAACAAATGAATAAATAAAGAAGCGAACAAATTAACAAACGAAACAATGACAATCAAACAAATTAATAAACAAACATGAAAGCATCAACAAACTAATAAAAAAGTTGGTAAACATGAATTAGTGAAAGAGCAAACTAACATGAATTAATGAATGAATAAATACATGAATAAATTAACAAACAAACAAACACAAATATGTATATATTTACTACATATTTATTAATACTTATTTAAAGTTAGGAAGCAATAGTCTCTGTTGTTTCAAAACATTTCTCAACAAAATTGTTCCAAGACATTTCTACACAGTTTCCCTTTGGAGAGCTTCTTGCTCTTTTCTGTTCGTCACAAAGGCCAAAGTCCATAAAACAGCCACCCTCTTAAAACACCACAATCTTCTGAAGCGTCATGGTGTGTTCACCCATATCAGGAGCCATTACTGCAATCACGCAAACTAGTAGCTGCACAACCCAAAATCTTGGATTCTTGCTTGGAAAGTCCCAAAAGGGATCAAAGGCTGTCCAAAATGTGTCTTTTTATTCAACTCAACTATTCTCCATGATTTTCTATACACACCATACACAAGGAAACCTAACAATGGGACGGCCACTGTGTCACACCTGTCATTCAGAAATCTAGGCACTGACCACCACAGAGAGCTATTTTGTAACTAAACAACATGGACCAAATCACTCTACATATCAAGGGGCTTCACTATTGACTTTCTGGTTTAAGAGGCACAGAGAAGAATAGCGAGTGGCATTTGGACTAGCCATTTTTTTCTTTCATTCTCGGTTTTAAGTAGGGTTTGGCTTGCTGTGAAGGGGCTGTAATTAGGATTGGTTTTTCTGAGTCGCATTCTACACAAAATGTCACTGTGGCCTTTGTGTACTGAATCATTTGAATGGGGCTAGCAAAAGAGGAGGCACAGGAGAGAAAGAGCAAGATACAGAGAAAAAAGAGAGAGAGGGAAAGATCATTATGCATAATAATCACATTTATTTCATTTAACATCAAAACTGATTCATAATTTGTTCTGCATGTTTAATTTTTCCCGATGCTTTTGAATGCCATTGGTCAGAGTGGATCTGCAAATGAAGATTACGTATGTGTTTATTTGGAACATTTCAAGCATCAAGTAATTGGAGGCAGTTATTGTATCTGTTGCTCATCTAATGGTCCGAGACTCGACATCACTGCAAAAGTAGATGCTCTTTATTATATACATGAATCTCAGCTCTGGAAAACAATCTAGTGCTCAGCCCAGTTCATAATTGCTGTTTGTGGGTAGTGCTTTCAATAAAATTGCGTGAAATGAATTGTGACACACAGCTACTACCAGAGACTTTCAGCCAACACTTTACTGCTTTACTGTATTTTGGTGTGGCCTCCACTTTTTGCAGAGTTCTGCGGCATAGATTCTGTGTTGGCCTTTATACCTCATATTGTAATATACTTTTTTTCCTATTTAAATCCAAGCTATTTATATCCTGGCTTTTTTGAAGAAAATGTAACACAAGTTGAAGAGACAGAGATCATATACAGCATAAACAGTCAGCATTTCAGCTCTATTACTATTTAAATTAACACAGAGACACCTGCCTCTAACATTCCACGGTTCCCTCATTTAGACGCTTTAGATCTCACCCCAATGGCCCATGAGCATTTGCTACCAAAGCAGATTTTACTTTGTCGAGAGCAGAGATCCTTATGTTACTGTAGCATACACACATGCTTAGACATGGGGGTTTGTGTAAAGCAAGATATGTAAGCGCAGTGTAGTTCTAGCGGGAAGACTAGCAGCTGTACATCATCGCACCATTAGCTGGGTAATTCCTAGCTAATCACATGTAAGCCATCGCTTCATAAGTCTGCTCACAATCTATCACATTGCTGTTTTAGTGTGCTAACACGGCAACCTCCACCACCCCACCACCACCAGTTGAGTCCCTTCCTGCACTGGGGTAGGCTCCTCGCCCCTGCCTCCTATCTCCAGCAGGATATGACGGTTCCGAGTACAACTTCTTCGGACCGCCATACGGGGCTTACGCCAAAGAGAGACATTACTTTTCTGTTTTATATTCATCAAATAAAAGTCATCTTCAATTTCACTCAAGTCTGTGAGTCTTCCTGATAGAAATAAAGTGATAGGTGATTAAAATGGAAAGTAAAAGGGATATGGTCTTCAGGAGAGTAGGGTAAAGTAGGTTTACAGGATTGAGAGATGCCCTGGGAGTGTGTTTTGGGGATTGCCTTGTTTTCTTGGTTACTCACAAGGTGTTTAATTTTGTTTGTTGGGCGTTATCAATAAAATATGGGCAAATCCCAGCTTGGCCAATATCACTAAATCTTCCTCCCAACTATATGTTGATGTCCTGCAGAATTCAGTATCTTGCCTTACCTTGCACAGCCATTATTAGAATATTCAAAACTGACACAGCAGTTTTGGTGCTCCGGTTTAGAATATAATACAGAATTTATTTGTTTCTTGTTTTTTTTTTTTAATGTTTTTTTTAAGGATACGAATATTTTGCAGTGAGTGCATATGTTCACTATCTAAAAGATTTAATCTCTCTCTTTCACAGCGTCCTCATCTCCATGCTCCTTCTCTATTCAGGGTAAAGCCCTCCAGAGTAAAACCCTCCTCAACTCTTACTACTCAGGTATGTCACTTTCTATAAACGGATTAGATTAGCATGTCCTAGTGGTATAATATCAGGACTTTTAACCGAATTTGTAAGTTTACACCCCAGAATATGCAGTTTTGTCTGCTAAGTTACTTTAGACAAAAGTGTTCACTAAATGACTACTGGCTCACTTGACCTTCAACAACAGTCATTTGCCTATTTAAAAACATTATAGAACAAACGTTTGTCACATTTTGTGTCAAAATATATAATTTATTGTTTTGTTCTGTCTGTTTGCAGTTTCTAAGGAGCCAGTCCCTGCCACAGCATCCATAGGTAAGACACATTTGCTGTTCTACTTATAATAATAAATCACACAGTTTCAGTTCTAAAGATGGAAATTAAGCTGAAAATTCTTTCTTCGTTATCTTTGATATAAATGTAGGCAAACGCTCTTCAGTAGATTAGGGTAGTCTTAGACCCAGTTAATATTCAGTGGGCAGTCACTATTAACTATGCAATTTCAAGGCAAAACATGTGTTGTGTTTATCTAAAACATCTCTTAGTCATGAAGTATGGGTTAAGATGATGAAAGATCTTAACACTGAACTTTGAAGTCTAAACGAGGCACCATGGCAGTTCGGTCCCATCCGATCGAACTAATTGCAGCTTCTAATTCTGCAGCAGCTGAATGTGGTTTAAGTGTTGGAATCGGTGACGTTCTCGCACTGAAGCGTCTGCCTCATGCTGAGTTAGATTAGAGGAATGAAAGCCCTCTTTCAGTTCAAACAAAGTCTATGTTTATGTCCAAATATGTGCAAAGTTACTTGAATCAGATCGCTGCTTGTTAGCTGTCTGAATACTAATTTACAGATTTGGCTGATGGTTGTGTGAGACAGAGTTTTCAGATCTCCTACACACACTCTCTCATGTCCTTTCAAAGGCAGATTGACCATTTCACGGTCAACTGCAATAGCTGATAATAAATGCAAAATATTAAGTGTGATTTACCCAAAGCTTTTAATTTCTTTTCTTTTAATTTACTTTATTCCTTGCCTTCCTGCTTTCTTTCTTTGCCTTTATTTTTCTGGATCATAATATAATCATCAATAATGAAATTATGTCCACTGTTCAAGGGTTTGCAATTATCATTATTTACCATCATCATTTATTCTCAGCACTTGAAATTAAATAAAAATTTTGAGAAATAATTGAGAAAATCAAATATTTTTCTGTTGTCCTGAATTCATTGCAACAAATTAAACTGGCATCAATACTACAAATAGTGTTGATGCCAAAAAACTTCAATATTTGGATATGTTTGAAGACATCAACAGACCCATTTTTGTACCTGCAGTAAACTGCAGTTCCACAACTGCTGACACTTTCAAGTTTTTGCCTATCTTGCCGTCTTTAAAGGCAGGTTTTGAAAAAGGATTTCTTATAGATAACTTGGTGGGCTTGGGGCTTACAGTCAGTCCAAAAGCTCATTTCAAAGGTTCACTCAAAAAGGCAGAGATTCAGGAGGACTCTAAACTCGCACCTCTGATCCAAACATCTATGAGTTGGGGTGTGAAAACTCTCAGTTAAATACTGCAACTCCCCCATACACATGCACGCTCAACTGCAATAAACCACTTAGAGTAAACATACACTGGCAGCCACAAGTTTGGAATAAGGTACATATTTTGCTCTTATGGAAAGAAATTGGTACTTTTATTCACCAAAGTGGGATTCAATTGATCACAATGAAAAATTACTATTAAGCTACTTCAAAGAGTTCTCATCAAAAAATCCTCCATGTGCAGCAATGACAGCTTTGCAGATCCTTTGCATTCTAGCTGTCAGTTTGTCCAGATACTCAGGTGACATTTCACCTCACACTTCCTGTAGCTCTTGCCATTGATGTGGCTGTCTTGTCGGGCACTTCTCACCCCTTACAGTCTAGCTGATCCCACAAAAGCTCCATGTGGTTAAGATCCATAACACTCTTTTCCAATTATCTGTTGTCCAATGTCTGTGTTTCTTTGCCCACTCTAACCTTTTCTTTTTGTTTTTCTGTTTCACTCAAAAGTGGCTTTTTCTTTGCAATTCTTCCCATAAGGCCTGCACTCCAGAATCATCTCTTTACTGTTGTACAGGAAACTGGTGTTGAGTGGGTAGAATTCAATGAAGCTGTCAGCTGAGGACATGTGAGGTGTCTATTTCTCAAACTAGTGACTCTTGTGTACTTGTTCTCTTGTTTAGTTGAACATCTGGCCTTCCACATCTTTTTCTGTGCTTGTTAGAGCCAGTTGTCCTTTGTCTTTGAAGACTGTAGTGTACACCTTTGAATGCAATCTTCAGTTTTTTTTTTTTTGGCAATTTCAAGCATTGTATAGACTTCATTCCTCAAAACAATGATTGACTGATGAGTTTCTAAAGAAAGTTTTTTTTTTTGTCCATTTTTGACTTAATATTGACCTTAAGACAAGCCAGTCTATTGCATACTGTGGCAACTTGAAAACAAACAAAAAGACAATGTTTAGCTTCATTTAACAAACTAATAGCTTTCAACTGTGTTTGATATAATCCAAGTGATTTTCTAGTACCAAATTATCAATTTAGCATTATTACTCAAGGATAAGGTGTTGGAGTGATGGCTGCTGGAAATGGGGCCCGTCTAGATGTGATCAAAAATAACTTTTTTCAAATAGTGATGGTGCTGTTTTTACATCTGTAATGTCCTGATTATACTTTGTGATCTGTTGAATGCCACTTTGGTGAATGAAAGTACCAATTTCTTTCCGAAACATAAAAATCTGTACATTATTCCAAACTTTTGGCCACCAGTTTTTTTTACAGAGGTTAAGAAGTTGGAGAGCTTGCTTAGTGCTAGAGGAAGAAATAGGAGCACACAGACAGGGTATTAAAGTGCAAGAGAGTGAGAGCAAAAGCAAAAAATTAAATCCACCGACAAGTTCTAGCCAACTCAGCCCAAGTTGGTGGCATTTATTGATTCGAGCATTCAATTTGTACTGTAAGATGTTTGTAAACTGGAGGTGGTACATTCCATGATCATCTATGCTCACATATCTCACGAAAATATGTACATATTTTATGATTTGGCTATTTTGTATGATTTCGTATGATTTGGTTGTATGAATTCGTAAGATTTCATCACGTGCAAATGCCCGGATGTGTAAGCGCGAGTTATCAAGGACATGCTTATTAATATTATGCCCTTTCCCAAACCCCTTATCTAAACCTAACCAATCAGTAGAGTGTGTAAACATGAAAGGAAGCTGTTGTGTGTGACAGAAGTAAGAATGTGTCACGTACTAGATGAAAACGATGTACAGCGTTTTCATTGGCTGTAGTGAAGGTCGTACTAATTCATGAGTGCAGTCATACGATATCATACGAATTAGCCAAATTTAGAAAAGTTGTACAAATGTGAGAGTGTGTTGAACAATAAATAAGAGTAGAAAATGTAAAGAACACATTCGTTTCTAAAATCTAGTGAGCTGCCTACATTTTAAGACATCATATGGCACCCCCGATGCAAAGTTTTTTCTGAAAGGTAGTTACCATATATATGCTGCCTCCTTAGATACCTAGTTTTGGACAAATTCTAAGACTTTGAGGACAATGCATTGTGAAAAAATAAATAAATGTTGATTATAAATATGATTAATTCAATACTGAAACATGTTGATAGAAAATTGTGTATATATATAGTGGCAAAAAAAAGAATGTGAACCCTTTGGAATTAGTTGGATTTCTATATTAATTGCTCATAAAATGTGTGAACCCCTAGGCTTAAGACATCAACAAAAGATTATTAGAGTCAGGATTTGGCAAACCTGGCATCCAATTAATGAAATGAGATTGGAGGTGTGGGTTAAAGATCCATTGACTTATAAAAAGAACTCAAACATTTTGAATTTGCTACTCCCACGAAGCAACTGCTGACATGGAACATGCTTCACAAAAAAGAGATTTCAGAAGACCTACAATCAAGAATGGTTGCTTTGTATGAAGCTGGAAAAGGTTACAGAGATATCTTGAAGAGCTTAGATAATGAGCACTGAAATTAAAATTATGCTCATTAGAAAATTGTGTTGAAAGCAGTGACAAA
This sequence comes from Moxostoma hubbsi, assembly GCA_032164185.1. Classification (NCBI taxonomy): domain Eukaryota; kingdom Metazoa; phylum Chordata; class Actinopteri; order Cypriniformes; family Catostomidae; genus Moxostoma; species Moxostoma hubbsi. Next base: position 6,410,098 of record JAVLUX010000010.1, on the reverse strand, counting down.
TTCTCAAGGCCACCAAAGCCTTCTCTGCCAGTCTAACATGTCTAATATATAAATATTTTTTCATCCTTTCATTCTCATTCAACTTTTTATTTTTTTTTAATTTATTTTCAATCACTTTCCACTCCTAATTCATCTAAAAACTAATAGCAAACAACAAATAGTTTATCCAATCAGAATTTATTCCGTGATCCTTACAAGCGATGCCTGAAGCCAGTAGGTGACTTTGAGCTCCACCCCACCAGGCCTTCAGAATTTCTGCAGAAATCGCAAATATCATTAGTAGCTTTTTCCTGTATTAGACCTTCTTAGTTTTGGCTTTTGGCTTAGGACATGTTTTAAAAACATCAATTAGTATTATTATTTGGCTGCGATGTAATGTATGATTTCCATAGGCATAGGGTGTCTTGTTAATTGTGAAACAGTGTTTTTTAATGGCATGAATCGCACTGAAGGCAAAGACTTAAAATGCATGAGCCGCCACTGGTTGTTAGCTTACCAATATGCTAATTCCAAACTCTGTTGAAATAAAGTCAAGTGTCCTGTTTGCTTCATGTTAGGAATGCTATTTGTATGACTTACAGAATTTTCGTTTGTGCAAATCAGTCACCATCAGTAAAAGTTTACATTACAGAAGTAAAATGGCTTGCAAATTCATTTCATGTTGACTTTAATCTTGAATTGCTTAAAAAGTTTATATTGAAAATATATAAAGTGTATATATAGCACACTTAAGGTAGATGTTATAATCAAAGCAAAGTTTAAATTGAATCTTGCAAGCATTATGAAAAGGAGTGATTGTGTAAAGTAGATTTGTAAAGGCAAAATAGAGCGGATGGTGAAACCAATGGAATAGAGAGATGCTACCGTGTAAGATATACAGCCCCCTGTCCACATGGAGATAAAAGATTAAGGCACTTTAAATTAGGAGGAAGGCCTTTTCATTCTATTTTACAGACACCATTTCTCGCTCCAAACTGTCCTGGTCATATTTCTGATCTGGAGATGTACCCCACTGGGTCGCTTCGATTAAGAGGTTGAGAAAGACCAGCGCACCCCTAATCATTTATAAACCTGCCTATTATGTGGGGCTTCCAGTTCATTTATAGGCTTTCGATCACGTTGCCGGGTGAAAGCCCTGGTGACTGTGAGAGGGCACTGCTAGCTGCAGAGATGGTGATCATCAGCACCCTGTCCGATTTGTGTATCGATGAATAGTCCAGCTGTGAACATGTTTTTTTATCTGTGAGGGATGCAGTTAGAGCATTGTGTTGGAAAGAGAGGATAAAGGTAGAGTAAAGGTGTATGTGCAATATATTAGAGTGAGATAAAGAGTGAAAGATTTAGATGTTGTTGAGGAGTCTAGATTTTTGTAGGATCAGTGGAAACATAAACAGAAAGGAGGACAGCGATAGGAACAGCAAGGGGTTCTATTTCATAGAGAGATGATAGGCTTAGAGTTTGAAAATGTATAATCCACTATGGGACAGGCTTGATTTTCCTTGTTAGCTATAATGACATTGCTCAGAGGTTGCATATTCTTAGTTTAAGAGTGTAAATGGAGCATGGCATTTTGATTGTGTGTGTGTGTGTGTGTGTGTGCGCGCGCGTGTGTGTGTGTGTGTGTGTGTGTGCAGGTTTTAAGGAGACCTATTATGCCCCTTTTTACAAGATGTAATATAAGTCTCAGGTGTCCCCAGAATGTGTCTGTGAAATTTCAGCTCAAAATACCCCACGGATCATTTATTATACCATGTTATAAATGCCTCTTTTTGGGTGGAATCAAAAATATGATGATTTCGTGTGTGTCTCTTTAAATGCAAATGTGCTGCAGCTTTCCGTCCCCTTTCCGCAAGAAGGCTGTGCCTTTACAACTCGTGTTTCAGATACTATAGCAACAACAAATCAGAATTTGTATTCAGAGGTTGTATTCACTGTCCTTTTCTGCATATCGTGGTGCCATTTTGTGGTCTGTTCTGCATAACGCGGCGGCTCATTTTAGCTTATCACGGCCCATTTGGCCCGTTTCACAGCCGGCCCACCATCCCGCTCAGATGGCCAGTCTGCCCCTGATCGGCCCCAAAGTGCAACGGCCCACCGGGAAAATGCCCGGTATGCCAGATTACCAATCCAGCCCAGAGTTCAGCCATATATGTGTGAGTGTATATATATATATATATCTTGTCTCTGTGAATACAATCAGAGAAAATGGTATCTTTAGCTGCATTAGCCATTGAATCAGCTAACAAGCACATTCAGAAAGGCGATTTTCAAATTATAAAGTGCGATACTTACATCTTCAGGATATAAAGCTGGAACACGAACAAAACTTATCCACTGCGTCATCAGTGGCTCTCATGCCGGGAGTACATGAAGACTCTTATGTTCACTTTTACAGCCAACAACAGAACACTTAAGATGCTTACGAAGCTGAGACATTATTCTTCTAACTGTATCTGCTCCAGCTCGGGAAAAAAATGGCAGACTGTGTGTAGATCACTCAGGGGAGAATCTACAATAATAGTGTGGAGTCCGTCACGAGTCGTGGGCGAGGCCTGCTCTAACGTGACATCACTTCAGAGCAGAAACGAAAACATTCATATTGACACACTGTTTTTGATTAATAGAAATATAAGACAGAGAGAGTGGATGGACTTTTAACATTGTAGGGTGGTTTTGTACACAAGGCCGATACACATTTATGTACAAACACCATGTACAAGTGGATTTTGCATAATAGATCTCCTTTAAGTGGTTTACGAGGATTTTTTTTTTAGATCGCTTAAAAAACATACTAAACTATGTTTTATTGAAAATGTAAAAACCCAGAAAGGTTTTTGTGAGGATAAGATTTTTAATATAAAAATCATTATGTCTATGGAGAGTCCTTATAATGATATCTGCACCAACATATAGAGCAAAGAGCTATAAGATTAATGTATATAGTATAGCTTATTTAATCTTGAAAGAATGTGAAGAGAAAAGTTTGAGTTCGTATTGAAATCTCTGACTATTGATTTCAGACTTTGGTATCTTGGCAAATCTGAGCACAGTTTGAGATGTTGTTGAGATCTCTTCTGAACCTCTAGAGGAAAGACATGAGAGATTTCTCAGATTGTTTTTTCTCAAGAGAAAAATCTGAGAAATAGGAGACTTAACCTGAAGTGTTCATTTGATTTCCATTTAAATGCATTGTCATTTAGGAGAAACAACGGAGATATTAAAGGAATATTCCGGGTTCAATATAAGTTAAGCATAGTCAATAGCATTGATGGTACTTTTGACCGGTTCCTCCTTTTCTTTAGTAAGAGCAAAATTGAGGTTACAGTGAGTCACGTACGATGGAAGTTGTTTAAATCATCGTGTTTTAGGATTTACAGCGTTGCGTGATCATGGCAACGAAGCTGTAAAATTGGATATAGCTTTACACAGAAAAGGTTAGTAGGCATTTGTTTTACACTAATATCATGTTAACACGCTTATTGTTTATGTCTTGTGACTATACGTTTGAAACGTATTTTAACATTTACAGATTAGAAAAAGCTTGTCCTAACAAGGCCTCAAATTGCATTATTCTGTCAGTGTAGTGTTAGGCAAATTAACAATGCTGATATTTTGCATAATAATAATAATAATAACTTTTATTTTACCTTGACATGGCACTCATTCATATAAGGGTTCTTTCTCTATATAGACAAATTTGTTCACAGTTTTTCATTGCATTCATTTTCTTCCATATGCAAACAACCATGAAATACTGCTTTCACGTGTGACATTTGAATGTAATTTACAATGTCATTATTTTGTCACCTGTGCTTTATTGTGACATGTCAGGTAATTATTGTTAATGGCAAACACCATAGTGTGCCATAATGTAAGTGCGCTGATAATTGAGCCTTAATGTGATTTTATCTCTAATCTTCATAACGAACATAATGCGATGGGCACAAAGAGTTCATGCACAAATGAAAGAAGCTGTTATGGGACAGAAAATTGCAGAAATGAGAAAATTACCTCCAAAAGCAGAAGAATAAGAGACATTTAGTTTTTTTTTTATGAAACCTGTTTATGGCATATTCTTTCTCACTCTCTTTCACTCACTTTGGGTTTGTACTATATATCACAGGAAATTCAGGGCATTGAACAATATAGTGCAGTACAATTTAAAATAACATAGTCTTGTTCTATGTATACAATACCTTAAGCTGTAAATACACATGCATTAAGTTTGTAGAGTGCAGATCTAAGACACTGGAAACGCCATCTCAAAAACAGATTGTATATCATTACGTTTCAAATTTATTTCAGTACACATCGGTCAACATTTATAAAGGAAGTTCTAAATTTAGAGTGTGAAGGTAGTAGGTTCTTTATGAATGCATAGGAGTTTACTAGGTTCTCTCCAGTCTGCAGTTTTATAAAAGTGGCCCATTTCATATATATATATATATATATATATATATATATATATATATATATACATATATATATATTCATAAATACGCTATCTAGCTAAAATTTATTCCATAAATACACTGTAAAAAAAAAATCCTGTTGTTTTTACTAAAAAAATCAGGCAGCTGTGGTTGCCAGAATAATTATGTAAAAAATACAGTTAAAATGTAAACCACTTTACAGAACAACCTGTACACTGTACAGTTTAAAATGGTTGCAATTTACATGCTGGCACTGTAAAACAAAATAACAAATTCTGTTAAATTTACAGTAAATAAAATTCATAAACATGCCTTCTGAAACTGTACAAATAAGTTGTTTACTTTATAAGGTATTTGTTAATCACCGTAGTAACTACAGAAGGGCATGAAGTTCATCAATAGTGGCTCTTCAAGGAGCAATGACCAATAAACATGTAGAGACAGTGCTCAGTGTCACTCACACAAACACTAAACACCATCATGGTAACACATGTGAGATTTAAATAATGCAGTAAACATTAACTAAATTACATCAAATATAACACAGAACACTTCAGTGTATGTAACTGATATAAAAAATAGGATGAAACAACTATTCCCATAAAGTAGAATGAAATGTAATGGGTCATGCAGGGAATTGTGGGAACACCGATTACCTTTTTTACTGTAATTTTAACAATAATATACTGTAAAAAAATACATGTACTCTCTTGTTCTTTTTACCATTAATTATACAGGAAAATCTTACTTTTTACATTTAAATAATTTTATTTTTACATCGTTATATTGTAAAAGCTGTATTATCTTTTAAAATATATTAAAACATTTTACTGTATATTTTACAGTTAATATTTGTAAATCAATTAACATTTTATTTCTGTAGAATTTTTACAGTATTTTACTGTTAAAATTACTGACATTTTTTACAGTGTAGTTTTCATTTGGTATGACTACCTTTGCCTTTAAAACAGCTCCAATTATCCTATGACACAGTTTGTCTTGGTGGTTGGCAGATAGGATGTTCCAAGTTTCTTGAAGAATTTGCGACAGTTCTCCAATCTAATTAGGTTGTCTCAATTGCTTCTTTCTTTTCATATAAATTCCATACTGACTTTACGTTCAGTATGGGGCTCTGTGGGTGCCATACCATCTGTTGCAGGGCTCCCTTTCTTTCTTTCTATTCTCTTCTATTTACAAATGAAATGTATTTTTACTATTGAAACACTAAAGCTGATATAAATAACCATCTAAAGACACGTTTATTTGTGAAACATCAAGATTTTTGTACAGTACTGTACTGTATATGTCAACTACTGCCACCAATTATGAAAGAGGAGATAGACTCATTATTGTTATTGCTGTTTTAGACAATTATTTGGTGCCACTTTTGGCCTGAAATTTTGCCTGAAATGTAAGAACACATGGACATATAAAGGACATGGAACACTCCATGTCTTTTTCAGAGGAGTTTTAATGTTCTGCATTACCCTAAAATAATTATAAGACTAAATGTGTCCCATAGGATCTCACTGCAGACTAATGTTTCAGCATGCCTTATTTATGAATTGTACACTTTATTTATCACTAAAATCTGTCTCATAACTTATCAACCCACCATGCTATAGAATCAAAGCCACCAAACCAAAAAGTTAGTTTGAAGATACAGAACCTGTATTAGCATGACATTAAGCACTTTTTTCCATAATATGCATATATAACATGTTCTATATGATGTCACCTACAATGTACATTTGACCTTTATTTACAGAGCAGCAGTATTAGTTTGATATTTCACTGAGTGGGATGTGGAAGGCAGTAAATTTAGAGACCATAGAGTCTCCAGTGTCTCTCTCTCTCTCTCTCTCTCTCTCTCTCTCTAACCTTTACTGATAACCATAGGCACATAATTTGAATTACTAAAAAAAATAAAAAATGTACTTAGTCCAATATAAGAAATGACCCGTGATACACTTAATATTTACGTTTTTAGACAGTATGATTGAATTTAACTTTTTAAGAATAAATAAAATAGTACAATATGCTATGTATGTATTATGCCTATTAGTATCACAAATGTCACATTGTTAGCTTAGCAACATGTGAGCATAAAATTCAATCCTGAGTTGCGTGTCTCGCTCGCTTCACTTGAGTAGCACTATTTTTTACGTTGCACATGTCATAGTTGCTGTCTATGTAACTTTAGATAGAACATTTCAGTTAAAATGTAACAGTGTTTATATTCACCGAATACCGAGACTTTCGAAAATGCTCTGTATAATACTGTATACTTTGGAAAATGATGATGTACGAAAATGGGTTTCAACCACATAACATTAGTATAGACGTGACCTCAGAAGGCAGCTGCATATGTAAAAATTAGACAAAAAAAGCTACTGCTGCTGCTGCAAAAAAAAAAAAAAAAAAAAACACAAACAAAAAAATGCATCAAAACGCACCAATCAATTTGATCCAAATGAAATTTTAGGTGTTGGTTGGGAACCTGTTCAAATTCACTTAGAGCATTCTCAGCAGCTTTCTACTAGTTTCATTTTTGTAGCTGCTCTTTAAAAAGACAGTCCTGAGGCTGTGATTCTGGCATTATTGTTATCTTTATAATGCATTGTCTCCACTAATGCTTTCAACATTTTCCTAGTGGCACTAGAAACGCTACAGTGGTAACACATCATGCAAAATAATTTGTATTTCACAGTCGTATCTCACATATTTTAAAGCAGATATGTTTGGTGTGGATTATAACATGTTTAGCCCCAGAATTACAGTACTTTAAGTGTATAATGAATTTTGGAAGTGATTAAGATGCAAATTGCCACATTAAGAATTTGTCGAGTAATATTTCACCGCTCTCAGAATCTGAAAGATGCTTTAGGTGTTAAAAGGAAGCCTTACGAAAGAATTCTCCTTCATGTGTCATCCATTCCTCTAGTTAATGAACTTAAAAACATCAATAAACTATTTAATTTCTCTCAATCTTATTCTATCAAAAGAGTTGCAAGGACGCACTGTCTTGGTCCGAGTATTTTGTAATGCGTAAGTGTCTCTACTGAAGGCTGCAATATACTGAGCCTTGATTGAATGAAGATAAGATAGCACACAGTAGTCCGGGTCTTAACTGAGCTTTCAGAGTCTTGGTCATGATTGAGAGGTATTAGTGCACAGTAAACAAAGCTGTGCTTTTTTCGAGGTCAACATGACTAGGACTTTTTCAGTTTTCTTTGTCTTTTTTCCAAGTTCCTGGAAAATACAATGAACATCTCTACATTAACATATAATGTCCATCATCTTTAGAGAAGCTCTCCTGATTATAGACAATTTGGTATTAGTAGTTACATATTGGCCAGGTTGATTTAAAAATAGTTGTGGATTTTAGTCCATGGTAAATGGTCTGCACTTATATAGCGCCTTTTTAACCTTAACGGTATTCAAAGCGCTTTACACTGTGACTCGTTCATCCATTCACACACACATACACCAATGGTGGCAGAGCTGCCATGTAAGGTGCTAGCCTGCCATTGGGAGCAACTTGGGGTTCAGTGTCTTGCCCAAGGACACTTCGGCATGTGGAGTTGTGTGGGCCGGCATTCGAACCACCAACCCTGCAATTAGTGGCCAACCCGTTCTACCAACTGAGCCACAGCCGCCCCTTGTCTGTTAGTCCATGTCTGTTAGCTTAGAGCTTTTCAATCTATATTCTGGTGTACTTCTTAAAGGTGACATAATAATTTTTAGAATAGCATATATACACGTTTTAAATTCACAGCCTTTCTCTTCAGAGAAAATGGACCAATTATATAGATGACTCATCTTCCATAGAGGTGCACTAACTTTTGTTCAATAATATGCCCTCTAGAACGAGAAGGTCCCTCCTCCTAAAAGTGCTGCAAATAATTAGCAATAGCACATAGCTAATCGTTGTTTTGCTGGGCTGTGATGTAAACTAAAGTTCTAATGGTATTTAAGGAAAATACAAGCGCTTCGATAAATCTCCAACTTCCTGTTTCACTTGGAACAACGTCAGCACAGGAAAGAAAATTGCGTCAAGACATTTCATGGAGTCCTTAAATTTCCCCACCACAAAATAATGTCTTTTTTAACATACTTGTCAAGCGTAGTCTGAGTTTTGGCTTTTAACTTTGGTTATAATCAGAGCAGATAAATCATAGATGGATGCATTTAAATTTTTAGAATATGTAATAGAGATGGTCAACCTCTCTTTTTCATAAATCATTGAGTAAAAGGAGCACAATTCTCAGTTCTTCCATTGTTGCCTGAGTTTTTTTTTTACATTGGTGATAAACTGTAAATTCAACAGATTGTAAAAACTAATTGGGCCCTCCATCAGACATAATGCTCTTGGGCTTGTGGAGTTTTCTGCAGCTGTTACTTGATGTTGCTATAGCATGAAACTTATTGAAGGGACAATCCTTCTGGAGCATTCTGGGGCTAAGTGTATCGGACAAGGTCATAATGGCAAGTCTTGCTGGGATCAAACCAGCAAACTTCTGGTTACAAGCCCTAATAATTAACTGGATTTGGCGGTGCTCTCAAGCTGCCAATTGGACATTGGGTTGGGTACTTAAGGATTTTTAATTCTTCCCTCACAGATGGCAGCCACAGTGAGATGTCCCAGCCCTCAATGACCATCCAGACGTTCCCATATGGGGGCTGCGAGTCGGTTGAGATGTCCTACCAGGCTGGCCAGTTCCAACCAGCCATACGAGTGGCAGACTTGCTCCAACACATCACCCAGATGAAGTGTGGCCAGGGTTATGGGTTTAAAGAGGAGTACGAGGTAAGAACGGACCATTTTTGGAGGAAAATGGAATAGAAATGGAAAAATTTGGGGGTGATCTAGAAGGTAATTTTTGCTTTACGTTTTTGTTTGAAAATGCATTGATTTCGCTATACATTTACACCTCTTACCCACAATGGAACATAATTTTCCTCCATTGAAAAAAGAGAATTTCTAAGATGCTCTCCATAACCACATACTTTGGAAAATGATGATGTTAGGATTCTGCAAAAGGAATTTTCATGTTTGACCAACAGGAAAAGCATCCAATTAATTAGTTTAATTTTTTGTGACATTAAGGTTTGGGTTATGATGATGATACCACAATGTAAAGAAGATCACGTTCATGGGCAAGGAAGAGGCGAGAAACCGGCTTGTCAACATAAATAATATTTTAATGAAGAACTTAAAACAAACACATAGGACAACAGACATGTCTGCTGATTAAGCTCTCTCTCTCGATCGCCGTCTGCGAGTGGCCTTTATCACTCTTGACAGCTCAATTAGCCTGATACGGGACCGGGCGTGCGTAATCACGCGCCAGTCCCGCCCTCCACCGTGCCACACACAATAATAGAGAATAAAGAATAATAACAAATAATAGATGTGCATTGATTATTTCACAGATTGGTAAATTTGCACTTGGTAAATTGTGCATGGATCACGGAGAATAGCATGAGCCTCCACATGGCCTCCACGTGTCTTGCACAATGAGCCACACGATAAGATGCATAGATTGACTTTCTCAGAAGCGGAGGCAACTGAGACATGTCCTCCGCCACCATGAGGACCTAGTAAGTAGTGGGAATTGGGCATGCCAAATTGGGGAACAAAAAAGGGGAAATAAATAAATAAAATAATAAATAAATAAATAAGTAAAGAGGAATATACAGTATAGTTCTACTCATTGATATCTAGTTTACTTCTACCAAGCACTTTAAACATAATTCTGAATATCTTTCAAAGATTTGATACCAACTAACTTGGCAAACTTTGGCAAGTTGGATGATTAGTTCTTTCTCAAAAGGACTCATCATATCAACCTTGTAAACAGGACTTCCATGTTTCCAAGCGAACCGGTGAACCCACAACTCCCATATTGTATAGCACCAGCTAATAAAATTTGACTTTTGTGTGCAATATGGATCAGAATGTCAGTGAATGGACTGTAGGTGGTCTATAACCTTATTGTCTGTGGCTGTGATTAAATTATATCTATTTTTATTGTTAAATATTGAGACTAAATTCCTAACAAGAAGCTTCAGTGCTTTAGAAAGGATATCCAGCCACATGTACACTCAATCTTTTGGAGCTATTGAGCCTTAAAAGGGCTACTTCTGAAAACCCTGAATTTTAAGGTTTCATGCACAATGATATAACACATTTGCGACAATTATATTATACCTATTCACAGCAATTTTTTAAATCGTACAGCTATGAAATTAGTTTTTGCAATTATATGCATGTTAAGTGTGTTTTATTGAGCAAATATCCTCGGAAGAAATTATCGGGATTTTTTAAAATCACAAACATGATTTTAAAAATCACTCTTTAATGAGTGCTGGTATGTCAACAGAATTTGAATAATTAATTGAAGTACTAGGATGCTTATTAAAAGAAGCAGGTCTGTGTTTCTCGATGACAAGTTGGCATTTTGTACAGAAAAGGTCATCTGAGATTCTTAAAAAACATCTGCCCACACAGTAGCCCACAAAAGATCACCCACCTGGCAATAAAACCAATTATCTTTTTCTGTCTAAACCTTTATGAGGAATATGTAAAGACCTTTGTGTCAAGAACTTGTCATACTCTATTTTTTTATGCTAACCTCGGTTTGGTTTCATATCTGAAGGCTTCCCCATCTGCACACACTTTCTGCTTTTAATAGTACAAATAAATAATTCCTATGCTTTCTCAAATTGATGAAGGTCACCAACATAGAAATTGTTAGATTTTCTCCTTGTCATTTGAAAGGAAAACAGAAAAAATGACAAATGATGAAAATGTGTTGTGTCTTTTATTATTCTCCATTTTTTGGGTGCAGATGTGATTTTTAATAGAGTAAAATTTAAGATTACGAAAAAAATATGCTGGCATCATTGTGACCCTGTCATTTAGTTAAAGTCTGTTGAAGTGAACTTGAATATGTTGGGCACTAGGAGTTAGATAGGCTAGTCGACTATAACTAATGTATATGACTCTTTTCATGTGATTTACATATTGCATCTGTAGGAAATATAGTGGGTGGCAGATTTCCAAAACGTAGGACAGCAAGGGAAGACTCGTTAATTTTAAGTATGAAAGCTCCACATAATTTGTTAGGATTAGGTTTGGGGATTGGGTAATAGTTTCTCTGATGACATCATAACTAGTTGCATTTGACTCAACTAATGGGCTCGGTAATCGTGCAACCCCTACTGTACACTAGTGGAAAGATCTACTGCCAACTGCAGATAGACATAAGATTAACTTTTTATAAATGCATTTTATCTAGTTCTGATTTTTTAATGAATTTTGGGTTTAAAGTTCAGAGAAGTTTCCAAATTTAGTGGTTCGTTTTAATTATCTTAATTAGTAATTAGTGGAATCTTATGTTTCAAGATGAGATATCTACAGGTGCATCTAAAAAAATTTGAATATCATGGAAGAAATGTTTTTCTGTAATTTAATTCAAAAAGTGGAACTTTCATATATTCCAGATTCATTACACATCAAGTGAAATATTTCAAGCCATTTTTTTGTTTTAATCTTGATGATTATGGCTTACAGCTCTAAAATTCAGTTTCTCAAAATATTAGAATAAAGAATTTATAATACAGAAATGTCATCCTTCTGAAAAGTATGTTAATTTATGCACTAAATTCTTGGTCGGGGCTCCTTTTGCACGAATTACTGCAAATAATTATTACCCAGTGGTCCAAAGTCCTCTTTTCAGATGAAAGTACATTTTGGAAATCAAGAGTGGAGAGGCACAGAATCCAAGTTGCTTGAAGTCCAGTGTGAAGTTTCCACAGTCAGTGATGATTTGGGGTGCCATGTCATCTGATGGTGTTGGTCCACTGTGTCAATGCAGCCATCTACCAGGAGATTTTAGAGCACTTCATGCTTCCATCTGCTGACAAGCTTTATGGAGATGCTAATTTCCTTTTCCAGCAGGACTTGGCACCTGCCCACAGTGCCAAAACTACTAGTAACTGGTTTGCTGACCATTGTATTACTGTGCTTGATTGGCCAGCCAACTCGCCTGACTTGAACCCCATAGAGAATCTTTGGGGTATTGTCAAGAGGAAAATAAGAGACACCAGACCCAACAATACAGACGAGCTGAAGGCCGCTATCAAAGCTACCTGGGCTTCCATAACACCTCAGCAGTGACACAGACTGATTGCCTCCATGCCATGCCGAATTGATGCAGTATAATACTTTTCCACGATATTATTTTTTTTTTTAGATGCACCTGATCATGTAGTTTGCAGTGTAATATAATAATCTAATTTACTTTAAAAGGTGACGCTTTCAAGGGCATGGTACTACTTTTCCGTATGATCAGACATACATTTTTTCCTGGCAAAAACAAATGAAAAATCCCATAGGCTTGCATTCAAAGCACTTTTGACTATTAAGCAACTGGGCTAGTAAACAACCACTTATCAATGCCCTGCAGGATACTTAAAAGACTTACAACAGTATTATTATAATCTAGTGACCAAAATACCAATAGCATGCCTTGAGACATGCTCACTAGTATACATTTTGTAATGTATGCAGTCTTCACAAATAACATTGTGCAGGTCTTTGTCATTCAATTGATCTGGTCCTCCAGATAACTAATCAGTGGTGACTCCACAACAAGTCTGAACAAAATTAGTTCAGAATAAGGACCAGAGAGGTCGACCCTGGTCTGAGCCCCTGGTCTACACTAGTCAATTTATATATATATATATATATATATATATATATATATATATATATATATATATATATATATATATATATATATTCATATCTGATTGCTTCTTTAAAAAGTTTGACTTATGAGAATTAGAGAAATATATAAACCACCATATAGGCTGATTCACACAATCTGAAGTCTATACGTAAACATGAGATTGCTGGCAGCTCATGCCTGTCATAGCAGTCTGATAGCACCAGAGTTTGTGCCTTCTGTTTAATGGGTCATTTATCAAACCAGACGTTTTTATAACACCTTTTTGTTATCGCCTCACTCCTCTAACCCGATTTGCCTCACAAGTTCCTCTCTAAATGAAGTTTTGCAAATAGATTTTTGCATCAGCCCATCTCTATCCTTGCCTCTGAAAATAAGTAATATTTCCTAATATGTAGTGAATGGGGAGAAATAGATTTACACTGAGTTGAATGGAGTGTTTGCTTACTGGCCTGTGACTGGATGATATGAGAGAGCCCATTACAGACAAAAACAATGTTTCTTGAAATGCTTTAAAGACTGAAAGTTGTATTTTATTGTAAATTAGATTATAATATGTTGCATTGTTTATAGAATATTGTCAGTGCTTGACTGCTGTGTTTATTTACGTCTGAAATTGTATGTAAAATGGACTAAACAAATATAGTTAGTAGGGGTTTAACGATCTATCAGTCTGGATCGATGCAGCGATCCAATAACCAATGATCCAATGTTATTGATATAACTCATAAATATTGATATAGACATTTTTTTAAAGATGCACCTTTATTTTAATACTCTCATGTCAGCCACGTCCAAACACATTTCCATCAGGCAATGAAGCAACCTTATTACATTCATTTCATTTTATGAGCGCTAAATACACTTTTCATGTTGGACAAGGATGTGCACTGTCAGTGTGCTCGCATCAACCGGGCGCTCCTTTAAATGTGAGCTATCGTGACAAACGCAGAGCGGCTCACATAAGCGATTAATTCAGACTTCCATCGATATCATTGCACATGCAACCCATTTGAATTTTACTTGAGATTTTGCTATTTTAAATTACCATGGAGAAGTTTAACCATGTGAAAAATCTTGACAACGCCGTCACTCTGAACAGCATTAACGAAGGAAAGAGAAACACCTGCTCAGCTCCAGCATCATTTATAAGACTTTACACATTTGCACATCAACACCCTTACTTACATATATCCCAGTTAACTGTAACAGAATGTTTCATCACAACTGAGGAAGTTGTAGCCAAGAAAGCCGTGGATAGCACAGATAGTTGTAGACAAGTCAAGGGTATGTAAGTACTTTGAATTGGATTAAACTGAAAAATAAGCTGTAATCAACTGATTGATGATCACTTTTGTGTTACGTATTTTTTAATTTTATTATTTGTATAATTTTTTCAACATCTTAAGAATCTTATTTTGTTGTGTATGCCTCAATGTGGATACAAAATTTGCACTTTCCAGAGAGCTCAACAAAATATTAAAAATATATTTTGGTTGAATCGAAATCGTATTGTTGTAGACTTTAAAGTATCGGCAAATATCGGATCGCAGGCCAAGATAATTGATATATGATAGTATTGCGATGAAACGTTCGATTTACACCCCTAATATTTAGGGATGGAAAGGGTAAATACCAAGTGAACAGGGTTGGACTGGTTAATATGTTCATACTGGAACAACACCATTACAGGTTCAAAAAGCAGCAACAGTGACGTCCTCTTTTTTTGCGACGTTGGTTTCAGAAGTATTTTTTTCCATTCATTTTCTCCATAGGGATTTAAAAATTATTAAAAAAGAGTTCTAAGTAATAAACTAAACCAGTTCTGACATAGATCACATACTGTATATGTATACAATTCAATTGATCACAGAGTATAGTCAGGACATTACAGATGTAAAAAACAGCACCATCACTATTTGAAAAATGTTATTTTTGATCAAAACTAAACAGGCCCCATTTCCTGCAGCCATCACTCCAACACCTTATCCTTGAGTAATCATGCTAAATTGCTAATTTGGTACTAGAAAATCACTTGACATTATATCAAACTCAGTTGAAAGCTATTTGGTTTGTTAAATGAAGCTTAACATTGTCTTTGTGTTTGTTTTTGAATTGCCACAATATGCAATGGACTGGCTTGTCTTAAGGTCAATATTAGGTCAAAATGGCAAAAAAGGAACAGCTTTCTCTAGAAACTCATCAGTCAATCATTGTTTTGAGGAATGAAGTCTATACAATGCTTGAAATTGCCAAAAAAAAAAAAAACTGAAGATTGCATTCAAAGGTGTACACTACAGTCTTCAAAGACAAAGGACAACTGGCTCTAACAAGGACAGAAAAAGATGTGGAAGGCCAGATGTTCAACTAAACAAGAGAACAAGTACACAAGAGTCACTAGTTTGAGAAATAGACACCTCACATGTCCTCAGCTGACAGCTTCATTGAATTCTACCCACTCAACACCAGTTTCATGTACAACAGTAAAGAGATGATTCTGGAGTGCAGGCCTTATGGGAAGAATTGCAAAGAAAAAGCCACTTTTGAGTGAAACAGAAAAACAAAAAGAAAAGGTTAGAGTGGGCAAAGAAACACAGACATTGGACAACAGATAATTGGAAAAGAGTGTTATGGATCTTAACCACATGGAGCTTTTGTGGGATCAGCTAGACTGTAAGGTGCGTGAGAAGTGCCCGACAAGACAGCCACATCAATGGCAAGAGCTACAGGAAGTGTGAGGTGAAATGTCACCTGAGTATCTGGACAAACTGACAGCTAGAATGCCAAGGATTTGCAAAGCTGTCATTGCTGCACGTGGAGGATTTCTTGATGAGAACTCATTGAAGTAGTTTAAGAAATGTAATTTTTCACGTTAATAATGTCCTGACTATACATTGTGATCAGTTGAATGCCACTTTGGTGAATAAAAGTACCAATATCTTTCCATAAGAGCAAAATCAGTACATTATTCCAAACTTTTGGCTGTCAGTGTGTGTATGTATGTATATATATATATAAATATATAAACACAAATTTTGCACATTTTTACAGACATTAAGGACTACAGTAATGTTAAAATAACTGTAGAAAAAGACCACACTTGATTATGCTGTCTTCATACAGTATATGTTTATGAAATTGATGAGAAACATTATATGATAATATTTTAAATATATAAGTCTGAATATAGTGCACAGTAGAGATAATTTTGGTGTAGAGAATAACATATAGTTTTGTAGAGGTGAATATTTGTGTTCAGAGACACAAATCTACTGATTCATGGAGACACCAGTGGAAATTTTAATGCTCACTGTCTTCTCGTCGCTTCTAAAAAGTACTTATAGTATCAAAAACAGAAGATTAGAAAAAAAGAGAAGCTTCAGTGAAGGTGTGGGGGTTGGGGGTGTGGTAAATGAGGAATATACACTGATGAGCCAAACATTATGACCACCTGCGTAATATGCTGTTTGTCCTCCTCATTCTGCCAAAACAGCACTGACCCACCAAGGCATGGATTCTAAAAGACTCCTGAAGGTGTCTTGTGGACTCATCAGACCATGCAACCTTCTTCCACTGCTCCAAGGTCCATTTCTGATACTTGCGAGCCCATTTTTGGCACTTTCCACAGTGGACAGGTGTCATCATAGGCACTCTGACCAGTCTGTGGTTACGCAGCCCCATACGAAGCAGTGTGTTATGCATTCTATGTTGTGACACATTCCTCCCGTAACCATCATTGACATTTTCTGTGACTTGTGCCACAGTAGACCTTCTGTCAGTTCGGACCAGACGGTATAGCCTTCGTTGACCTCGCGCATCGATAAGCCTTGGGTGCCCAACACACTGTCACCGGTTTGTGGTTTGTCCCTCCTCGCACCACTGTCAGTAGGTACTCACCACTGCTGACCAGGAGCACCTCACAAGTCTTGCCGTTTCTGAGATGCTCTGACCCAGTCACCTGGCCATAACAATTTGGCCCTTGTCGAAGTCGCTCAGGTCTTTACTCTAGCCCATTTCTCCTGCATTCAACACGTCGACTACGAGAACTGATTGTTTTCTTACAATCTAATCTACCCAGACCTTGACATGAGGCCATGTTAGGAGATGATCAATGTTATTCGCTTCACTTGTGATTGGTCATGATGTTTTGTCTCAGCAGTGTATTTCCATCTGGTAAAGAACAAATAAAAAATATGTTTAACTCAGTCCTAGAATAAATTGATGTTTAAGGCCTTTTGTGTAATGATTATATCTAGATATAGACAGCTTCAAAACGTATTATTATCCGCCCCACAAACTGTTTTAGAATCACATTCTGTGAGGGAGACAATAACTCAATTCGAGTCAATTGCACTGACTATATCCCAATTATAATAAGTATATTGGCAGAGCTACCAGATACCAGCATACCTGCACTTAGAAATGTGACTGATTTATTGGAAAGGTTGCCAGATCATGTTTAATTCACAAATGAAAGTGTAGTCCAATAAAAATGAGGGAGCCAGATCTAGTTTAATACACATGAAGGAATGGTACCGTAGATATGATATGGTCTGCATGTTTGATCTTCCATGCTTGACTAGTTCCAGATGGTCTGCATCATACATTGAACAGAAAAAAAGCTGTTTACAGATGAAATGACATGGTAAAATACTGATCAACCAATTATTAATTTTGTTTTTTAATCATTATTTTAATTTTACTATCTGCAGTATGTGTGAACTAATGTCAATGACAATTTATGATACATAAATGTCATATAAAATGGTTATATTCTCATAAAATTTGGATCTTTACAGGAAAATGCATATGTAATTTTACATTTCTAACTAGTTATATTGGCCACTAAGTATTAATAAGAACAGTTAGTGACTTTATATAAGAAATTATGTGAGACATCTCATGAACTCTGTGAATGAACTCTAAATTTCTTATGTCTCTATTGTTGTTCTTTCATAGAAAAGTAATTTTAAAAATCTTTGAAAATTACGCTGTCATCCCACCAATCCATATCATAAAATGTCCTTGTTTTGAATCTCTTTGTCCATGAAGTCTCTTTTCATACAAAATGTTGTTTCTCTTGGTCTGTCACAGTAAATTTGGTTTGTTCTGTGTTTGTTGGAGAGGATAAAGATTGCACTACAGTCTTAAGTAGCCATCATTCAATGCTCTTGTCTGACAATTCAGTGTCTTGTCTTTGCCCCAAGGCTAAAAGATGACTGCACAATTACCAGGCTCTGACACTCTCAAGGGACACTCAGGAATAACCAGATAAATGCCTTGTGTCATCTGTTATTCCTGAAGAACTTGCCAATTGAAAACCTTCTCAATCTGAGAAAAGTCTTCTTACTCTATCTTCCATATATTATTAAAGAAGAAACTTTGAGGTTCAAGATACAATATGATATGTACAAAATGTTGATCTATGTGACACCCAATGTAGAATCGGAGCTTTTAGGCCTTCAGGGTTATATATGCATATGTGTCTATGAGCTCATCTGGTAAAGCATGGCACTAGAAACGCCAAGGTCAATTCGCAGGGAACACATGTACCAATAAAATGTATTTCTTGAGACACATTTGCCAAATTAACAAATGTAAATGGTAGTATTCAATATGCTGGACATGTTTGAAAGTATTCTTGATATGATTCCAGGGTCTGGCTGAGGGACAAACAGCCCCGTGGGAAACGGCCAAGAAGGATGAGAACCGCAACAAGAATCGCTATGGCAACATCATCGCTTGTGAGTACCGAAACAACATGGATTCTGTATGGTGTTTAAACATTTGCATACAAAACTGCATTCTGTAAAGGCATGGTTTGGGTTTCTCTCACCTAGATGACCTCACTTGAACACACGCTTCCTGGCTTTGTTACAGTTGTTGGTCAACAGTTTGCCCTAAAGAATTACTAAACAAATACACACTATTTAGCCTAGATAAATTATTAAATACATGCACAGCTCATAAAATAAGCACAAGGGGCAAAAAAAAAACAAAAAAAAACATATTTTTCAAATGTCGAAGATGGATATGTATTCTTACAAGAAAATAGGATTGTTTCTGTAAACAGTTACTGTGAGTATACTGTACTTAAAATGTATATATATACCATAGTACTAAATGATTACCATACTCATATATCATGGTTTTTACATGGTATTCCAAGGTACAAAATCCGGCATTTAAAGAAAAATACCACATTATTCAAAGAATAATGTTTCAAAATCCCTGGTAGTACTATGGTACTTTTTTAGTAGTGCAGCAGCACAATTCATTACATGCTTTCTTTGTTATTGACATTATATTACTCTTAAAATTAGATGAAACAGTAGGCCAAATTAAATTGCCTGTCACTCGCTATTGGCCAGCGGGTATTATGATGAATTTGCTATTAGTTAAACCCGCTTAATTATACAAGTTGGTAATGAAAACTGTCCATCATGCCGTTCATCAGTACAAAGGATAATTTTTGTGGCAAAATAGAGCAAAAAGGAGATGAGGGAGATGGCTTTATTTAATATGAAGTGCCTAAGGCAACCTTTAGCTAATGCGTGACTCATTAATCGCTTGTAAGTGTGACTTCATCCAAGACTAGCATTGTAAAAATGAGAATAAGCTGCATCTATAACTGTCTAAAGGTGAAGTGTGTAATTATTTTGATGCTAATTTACTTTTTCCTATCCCATTTTAATGTGAAGAGAAACAATTTGATTACGGACATGATGTATACATGCAAAAAAAACAAATGATAGACATTCCCCACCATATCGAACCTGACAGTTCTTAATATTAAGGTGCTTTCACATTAGCACTTTTGGTGCGCACCCGGGTTCTAATGATATCAAAGTACGGTTTGTTTGTATGATGTGAACGCTGTTTTCTAATCTTGGGTGCAGACCCGTGAACCGCACCTGAAAAGGTTGTCTGGGGTACGCTTCATGTGAGTTTGTTGCTGATATGAACGCAATCATGCAAAACGCGGAAGTGAACTACTTGTTATGACATATAATTTGCATCTTTGCTTAGAGCCCTGCACGGGCCTCAAATCTAGGCCCGAGCCCGGCCCTGGCCCGAAACATTCAGGCCCTAGCCCGACCCGTGTCCGACAGCTCATCAGAATTATCAGCCCGAGTCCGACCCGAGCCCGTTTTTTTTTTTTTTTTTTTTTACACAGCGGCAGCCTACCCTATTTGCAGGCATTAAAATAGTTCAGTTTTGTTCGTTTTGTTTCTTTTAATTTCTTTATTAAGTTAAGACAAATGTTTGGATCATTTTTTTTAAATGACGACCAAGCAGCCACGCCGACAGCGAGTAAAACATGATTAATTTAGCCTCTCAAATCAACGCTAATAGGCTACTTTACTTGGCTACAATAAAACCATAGATATACCTATAAAAAACTTCAAGCATATCACACAGACATTTAGTTTAATAAATGTGTATTTATTAAACCACAGTAGAGCACCTTTTTTAAATAGGCCTAGCCTATACTGGCTCGCTCGGCTCGCAACATCGCAAACGAAATGAGCATCGCCAATCTAAACAAATTAAATTAAATAAATTAAAAACAAACTAGCAGGTTATCTTACCTCAAAAATTCACCACAGAACATGGCCATTCTTTTTCCCAATAGTTTAACAGTTAAACGAAAATAAAGTCCAATCAAACGAAAAACATCAGTAGTTTCCAACAGTTAAACGAAAATAAAGTCCAATCAAACGAAAAGTTAGAACAGTCTCTTACAGAGCATCATGGAGAAAAAGAATAGCATCCACAGTGGAAGGTTTTAACCCAGTCCTCCTCTCTTCTATCACTCTTCCCGCGGCACTGAAGACACGTTCGCTGCTACTGCTGCTGGCGGGGACACTAAACACAGAGCGGGCCAGTCTGGACAGTTGTGGTAGCAGGGTCTCGTGCTGTTTCCACCAAAGGAGCACATCTCGTCCATCACCTTCCATGTTGTGATTGAGGCGCATGTATTGCTGTACTTCATCGTCATCCTCGTCCTGCTCCAGAATGTTTTCCCACTCTTCCTCAAACTCGGCCAGCGCTCTTTTCTTTGCGTGGCCCGCAACAACAGGTGCAGACACAGAAATGCTCACCGCTGCATGAATCATCATAATTTTATAATTATTAATTGACCAAGTAGGCTATGATTAGTACAATTAATTTATTAATTTGAGGTCCCAGAAAAGCGCTATATAAATGTAACAAAGTAGCCTATAGGCTATTAATAATTTAGAGGCCTATAATAGCTACTACTATAAGTATGGTTGAGGGTGAAAATAAAGTTAAATAATAATAATAATAGGCCTGATAATAATAATAGGCTAGTAATACACACACACTTAAAATAAAACCTCACCGGCAGCTTGATCCGCCGTTCCCTCCTCTCTATAGCGGGCTATCTGACGTCTGGCCAGCTGAAAGATGTCATCCCTCTCAGCGTTGGTAAACATCCTTAACTGACTGAACTTTGGCCATAAGAATATGGCCAGTTTGTGAAGTGGCTGGATGTGGACTTTCTTTATTATCCACTCAAGGTGTCGTTGGCGGATAATTGCTTGGGAAGGAGTGTCCGACACATCTGGCTGGCAATGGTGTTTCAGCTTGTGAAGCCAGGGCACGACGAGGTTCAGTGTTGGGTATTTATCCCCCTCCAACTCCCTTTGTGCGTCGTAGAACGGGCGCAGAAATTGAATCAGGAAAGACAGCACATCAGGGAGCACATTGTGAAGTCTCTGGCTCTCACCACGGCTCTGAAGTATCTCCTGTAACTCTGCGTAGACTGACTCAATTGACTCCAGGGTGAGAAATACGGTGCTAAATCTGGTTTCTGCCATCTGTTTGACACTTTTTGACAACCGGCTTGTCAGACCTGACTGCTTTAAATATCGGACTAAAGCCTTGGCGGCCTGCAGGGTCTCTGCTACTTCTGGGACTATTTCTGAAAGCTCATCGCAGTCCAAGGCATGCCGGAGGACAGTGTTGTACAGGTGGTCTTGACAGTCCAGGCGCCGGTATGGGCGAAGAGCGGCAACATAATTAGCGCCTTGATCGGTTACCCAGACAACAGAATTCATCACTGAAGCATCGAATCCAAGGACTGAGACTAATTGCTGCTGCAACTCTTTTCGAATATTGTCTGCTGTTTTGGCCTCGTTTGGGAAGCTTGTTGTGGTGAGAACCCTGCTCTTCATGTCATATTGTGGTGTGACATAGTGACATGTGATTGACATGTAGCTTATTTTACGGTGATCATCCGTCCACATGTCAGTTGTCATGCCCACATTTATCAACGACATGACCCCCTTGATTTCTTCAATCACGTTCCCTCTCTTAGCAGTCGCCAGTTCTTTGCACTTTCGGGAGATTGTGGTGGGGTCAGGGAGTAAACTTGTTGCTGACAGACGTCCATGGGTAGCGCCTACATTTATTAGCTCTTGCGCTAACTGGATGAAACCGTTCCCTGCTACCGTTTCAAATGACCGAATGTCCATACAACAGAAATTCACGCATTTATCTGTGATCAGTGATTTCACCTTAGAAGGAGTTGGTTTGGCAAGGAAATCACTCACACTCATTTGTTTGCTGCTGCTGGTTGGTTCGCTACCGTTACATCCACCACGCTCAAAATGTCTCTGTAAATGAGATGATCCCGTCTTCTTACTATCGTAGCTTAGCACAGCCTTGCAAATTGTACATTGTGCATAACCAGTTGGCTCGTCATTTAAGGTTGTCACGATTTGAAAAACAGCCCAGAAGTTTGCCTTTCCTCTGGTGTTTTTTACCGTTTTAAGTTGGCCATCTGCGATTTTTCTCTTAATACTTTCCATTTTCAAATGAGGTGAATCGCGGGTCGCGCCACTGACGGGAAACCTTTTGTGTGCATGCGTGAATGCGCGAGACTGTTAGTCATTCATTGTCAGTGCAATTATAAGATTATGAAAGTTATGAGGTTATGAATTGGCTTTTTTATGTTTGTTTTTCTATCGTCGACGTCAACTTCATATACATTTTTAAATTAATGTCTAAAAATATAAAAAGAAGGATAACCCAAAAAAGGCCCGAGGCCCGGCCCGCATGTGAACTATGACGTGAAAATTGGCCCGAAGCCCGGCCCTAGGGGCGTAAAAAAGTCGGGGCCCGTCGGGCTCGGGCTGAAATGCAGGGCTCTATCTTTGCTGGCTCCAGATTGCAATTATAATGGTATAATGCACTTCTCATACCTGATAATCTCCAAATAAATTGCCTTTAAAGAGCAACTCACATTTTTCACAGGCTTGCAGCAGACAAACGCTAACATTCAACACACCATTGCACATTCCATATATCCGTTGCAGACAAATACAAGCGCCATTCTGTACATATTAAGTTTTGATGTTAAATCCAAAGAGATGAATACTTTAATAACACAGCAAAACTCATGTTTTCTTGAGTTGTTTACAGTTGAAAAAAACTGCTGCCACTTGCACTCATGTTGATGGCGCAATAGAACCGTGGTTTGGACCCAAATAATATGATGATATGAACATATACCAGTGAGGAAAGCGGGATGTGGGAGTAAATGAATGAATCAATGTATGAATTAATTAATGTTACATTTACAATCAGACCATAGTTCGGACCACATAATATAATGATATGATCTTAGACCAGTAAGGGCAGTGCGAGGTGGGAGCAAATGAACTCTGGTTTGGTCTAAGCAATCGAACCAATTGTGAGACGTTTTTGTGAGGAATTTCACTGTATTTGCCGTTTTATCCACCTCGAATTTGAGCAATGTATTACAAAGCGTGCCAAGAAAAAAATGTACCTACAAACACATTATTGGCCACGTATTCCTTGATTAACTTTGACAATTTATGGGAGATGAGGAAAGCCATTTCAATTAGAGACTGTCTGTTATCTGTCCAGTCTCGCTCATCCCTTCAGAGTTTTTAGCTGGCAGTGTCAGGTATTCTAGCCCATATGGTCATTTATAATTCACGAGACGCTACACCCAAAATAAACTGTTATTGGCAAACATTTACATATCAGAGAAACAGAGAATGGAGGAGATTGGAAGATGGCTCGTATTCATCCTTGCTCAGCTTCAAATTAGATTCAACTTCTCTGCATTTATAATACACTGAAAGGTTTGTACCTTTCCAAAATGATTCTGCATTAGTATATCTTGTCCTGTAAGTTTGTCGTAGCTTGTTAGTGAGTAAAGAGTGTGATATACAGAGACAGATAACATGCTATGACTTGGCGCTGGACGTTTGACAGATATGTGCTGTTTAGTTTGGATTTTATTGACATGGTGAATTGAAGCCCATTTGCATGCTCTGTTTGGACTAAGATTGCAGAAAATGCATTGCCAGCAGATTAGAAATGAATGGGCGGAACAAAGCGTGAGCCACAGTGTACCTAAGGGTGTTATCCCAAAGCAGAGGACAATTACATCATGGAAAATGAGATGGAAAGAGAAACAGAGAGAGGTTCATAATGGAACAGAAATATGACACATGCAATGGGAATGTATACAGGAAGGATGTAACTCTGGGCTTTCCTGAAATGTAGATCTTTTTACAGGAATTGTGTTGCATTTAATGCCGTTTTCTAAACAGTTACCCTCCGTCTGAATATGCAAACTTTCCTAGGACCACGGGAGTGGAGGAGACGTCATATTAAAATTTGAAAAAAAATTAATTTTAAGAAGTCGGGCTAGTCTTTTCAACTGTAAGTGCTACAGTATCTGTAAAAACAAAGTTGTTCCTTGTGCTTAAAAGAGTACTTGTTTAACAAAACCAAAGTAAACCATTTTTGCCATTGTTTCTGCCAAGTAGAGGCAAATGCGGGTCATGGGACAATGCCCACATTCCCATATGAAGTATGTGTGGGAATGTGTTCATACTACTTACCTGAATATGTAAAGAGTGTACTTTATTAATGGCCAAGAAGTACATTCTACGTCAAATGCGGAACATGTTCTGACAGTACGCAAATTCGAACGCAGTCTTAAAAACTTCCATTCAAAAATACAGTGATCTGTATATGTAGACAGCTAATGTGCAAGTCAATGTGAAACACCATTCTCAACCCACTTACTTCAGTAATCTGACATATTTTCCAAGTGAACAGAATGAACAGAATTATATAAAAAATATATTTATTTATTTCGAAAATTCTAGATACTGTTGTGCGTGAAAATCACAAGAGATCATCAGTTACAGAAATATTCAAACCAGCCCATCTGGCACCAACAAACGGGCTGGTTTGTGTATTTCTGTAACTGCTGATCTCTTGTGATTTTCACACACAACAGTAACTAGAATTTACTCAGAATGTTGCCAAAAAACATCCAGTGAGCAGCAGTTCTGCGAATGGAAACACCTTGTTCATGAGAGAGGTCAACAGAGACTGGCCAGACTAGTTTGAACTGACAAAATCTACAGTAACTCAGATAGTCGCTCTGTACAATTGTGGTGAGAAGAATAGCATGGGTTGGATGCGGGTTGGTAATGATTTGGTGGCACAAGGGGGAACACAGTATTAGGCAGGTGGTTTTAATGTTGTTGCTGATCGGTATATATATAGAGAGAGAGGGGAGGGGGGTGTATATATGTTTATAATAAAACATTTCTTAACTTTGTCTTCCAATGCAAATTCATCACAATATATTCTAGAATTGTTTCCATGAAAGATACAGTGAAAGGTCGGGAGTGCCCCTACAGTGAGATGCCTTAAAATGCTGGTAGGCAGCACACTAGGTTTTGGACTCTATATGTGTATAGGTCCATCAAAATTATTCGTACTTTGTTTATTCCTTTGGACTCAGTTCTGTAACTAAGTTAAAAGTATTTACATGATGCAATTTTCATGGAACCAACATCAACACCACACAATCCTTCCATGAAAAACACCCAATGGATAGCCATCACACACTGGCTCATTATACAAACTGTCACTCATTTTAACCAGTTAGTATCATCGCCTTTGTGGATCTGAGGTTAAAATATGCACAGTAAGGTGTACACTGAATAATAAATATCCAGGCTGTTCATCTTCATTAGTCCAAACACAGAAGTGAGCGTGTCTTGCTCTTTTAAGTACTCTAATGGTTTGGATCTCTGTGTGTGTATGAAGACACCTTCTTGTTTCTTCTCTGTGAACTCTTCAAAATCCGACATTTATTCCCTGCACGTAGTGCTGCCAGATTCTTCAGGTTCCCTTGAAGTCTATCTGATTTTTTTTTTTCTGATGTATTGACCATTGACTCAAGTATTAATATTCACACGGGCTTCATTGTTGTATAATGCTCTTAGATATATCTGCTTATTTATCAACAATTAACAATCTTAATTAAGTATTCCAATTTGTCAGATTTAAATCTCATTTACATGTCAAATTCATCATTTGATCAAATAAGAATCAAGATAAATAAACCACCTTAAAAATGCATAGGAGAAATAAATAGGCACAAATTGTTGACATGCAGTAAAAAGAGTATAAATCTAGATATATAAAATGAATGTGGATTGCGTACTGTAGCTCAGATAATTAGGTCTTGGGAGATCTTTATTTGAAATGCTTGAGTACACACTGAAATCTTGGACAAACAATTAGATTACCAGACTTAGATACATCGGAACATAGTTTGAGACATTGTTGAGATCTCTTTTGAGACCCTAGAGGAGACACTTTTTCTGAAGAGAAAAATATGAGAAGCATTGGCTCAAAAGTCTCCCTTCCTCTCCATTTAATCTAATTTTTGTCTTTGAGAATAAATTGAGATATTAAAGAGATTCCTAGACTTTAGTATCTTTGCAAATTTGAGCACATTCGTCTCTAGAGGAGACATATTGTACGAGATGTCTTTTTACGCTAGGAAAACATCTGAGAAGTACAACGTCTCAATTTGCTCTTCATTTAATTTAATTGCTGTCTAAAAGAAGCAATTGACATATATACGAGATCTATTTTTTTGTTCCTATGGGTATGTAACCTAATGAGATCACAACATTACCGTCTGAGGTTTGAAATCACGAGAATAACAGCTGGAAATTATTTCCTCATTAAGAAGCCCTACATGTGTGACAAAATAGACCCTTTTTTATTGCTTTTTTTTCCCAAACGAAGCTTCTGAAATGAATCCTGTTCAGAATAGGATGACACTTATCCTAACACCAAGCTTTGAAAATGCAAGTGTTCACGAAAATACTTCTGCCTCTTTAAAGCCCCTCCGCTTCTCTCAGGTAGACTTCCAAAGCAAAGCATCTTATCCTAAAGTGGATGGAAATGGATTAACTTCCAGAGTGTCGAGCTCTCGCGCCATGAGGTGTGCGAGACACTTGGCCCGTTTGACAGAGGAACCTCTTTGCTGCCAAGCAGGGATTTAATAGTCTGTTTAGGTGTATAATGCACTGGGCCATGTGACAGCACACTAATGTTATATATAAGAGCAGGGAAGAAGAAACAGGCTTAAGAGTGGTGATTAAGAGACTGGTGACATTTTTGGGGCTGGATTTTTCAAACAGAGAACTCATATAGCAATAAAAGCGGTTTATGGCTAAGTTTGTTTTTTGGAGCTAAAAGACAGAAGAAAGGAGTTTTAATTTTCTATTTCAGCTGAAAACTTTTAATGTCTGAGACTTTTTGTTTGTCTGCCCCATAATGAACCTATTCATCACTCAACATTAGGGAAGCACAATATTATTTGTCAATATTAGGATTTTTTTTTAACGCTACTTTAGGTTTTTACGTGTGAACGCTACTTTAGGTTTCTTACGTGTGAACGCTACTTTAGGTTTCTTAAGTGTGAACGCTACTTTAGGTTTCTTAAGCATGAACGCTACTTTAGGTTTATTAAGTGTTAACGCTACTTTAGGTTTATTAAGCGTGAATGCTACTTTAGGTTTCTTAAGTGTGAACGCTACATTAGGTTTCTTAAGCGTGAACGCTACTTTAGGTTTATTAAGTGTTAACACTACTTTAGGTTTATTAAGCGTTAACGCTACTTTAGGTTTATTAAGCGTTAACGCTACTTTAGGTTTATTAAGCGTGAATGCTACTTTAGGTTTATTAAGTGTTAACGCTACTTTAGGTTTCTTAAGTGTTAACACTACTTTAGGTTTATAAGCGTTAACGCTACTTTAGGTTTATTAAGCGTGAATGCTACTTTAGGTTTCTTAAGTGTGAACGCTACTTTAGGTTTATTAAGCGTTAACGCTACTTTAGGTTTATTAAGCGTGAATGCTACTTTAGGTTTCTTAAGTGTGAATGCTACTTTAGGTTTCTTAAGTGTGAACGCTACTTTAGGTTTATTAAGCGTTAACGCTACTTTAGGTTTATTAAGCGTGAATGCTACTTTAGGTTTATTAAGTGTTAACGCTACTTTAGGTTTCTTAAGTGTTAACACTACTTTAGGTTTATAAGCGTTAACGCTACTTTAGGTTTATTAAGCGTGAATGCTACTTTAGGTTTCTTAAGTGTGAACGCTACTTTAGGTTTCTTAAGCGTGAACGCTACTTTAGGTTTATTAAGCGTTAACGCTACTTTAGGTTTATTAAGCGTGAATGCTACTTTAGGTTTCTTAAGTGTTAACGCTACTTTAGGTTTCTTAAGTGTGAACGCTACTTTTGGTTTCTTACGTGTGAACGCTACTTTAGGTTTATTAAGTGTGAACGCTACTTTAGGTTTATTAAGCGTGAACGCTACTTTAGGTTTATTAAGCGTGAATGCTACTTTAGGTTTCTTAAGTGTTAACGCTACTTTAGGTTTCTTAAGTGTGAACGCTACTTTTGGTTTCTTACGTGTGAACACTACTTTAGGTTTATTAAGTGTGAACGCTACTTTAGGTTTCTTAAGTGTTAATGCTACTTTAGGTTTATTAAGCGTTAACGCTACTTTAGGTTTATTAAGCGTGAACGCTACTTTAGGTTTCTTAAGTGTGAACGCTACTTTAGGTTTCTTAAGCGTGAACGCTACTTTAGGTTTATTAAGTGTTAACGCTACTTTAGGTTTATTAAGTGTTAACGCTACTTTAGGTTTATTAAGTGTTAACGCTACTTTTGGTTTCTTACGTGTGAACGCTACTTTAGGTTTCTTAAGTGTTAACGCTACTTTAGGTTTATTAAGCGTTAACGCTACTTTAGGTTTATTAAGCGTGAATGCTACTTTAGGTTTCTTAAGTGTTAACGCTACTTTAGGTTTCTTAAGTGTTAACGCTACTTTAGGTTTATTAAGCGTTAACGCTACTTTAGGTTTATTAAGCGTGAATGCTACTTTAGGTTTATTAAGTGTGAACGCTACTTTAGGTTTATTAAGCGTTAACGCTACTTTAGGTTTATTAAGCGTGAACGCTACTTTAGGTTTATTAAGCGTTAACGCTACTTTAGGTTTATTAAGCGTGAACGCTACTTTAGGTTTCTTAAGTGTGAACGCTACTTTAGGTTTCTTAAGCGTGAACGCTACTTTAGGTTTATTAAGTGTTAACGCTACTTTAGGTTTATTAAGTGTTAACGCTACTTTAGGTTTCTTAAGTGTGAACGCTACTTTTGGTTTCTTACGTGTGAACGCTACTTTAGGTTTCTTAAGTGTTAACGCTACTTTAGGTTTATTAAGCGTTAACGCTACTTTAGGTTTATTAAGCGTGAATGCTACTTTAGGTTTCTTAAGTGTTAACGCTACTTTAGGTTTCTTAAGTGTTAACGCTACTTTAGGTTTATTAAGCGTTAACGCTACTTTAGGTTTATTAAGCGTGAATGCTACTTTAGGTTTATTAAGTGTGAACGCTACTTTAGGTTTCTTAAGTGTGAACACTACTTTAGGTTTCTTACTTGTGAACACTACTATGGATTTATAATATCAGTGATCACATCAGTATCAGCCAATATCAGTGTTAGGTAAGTTATTTAAAAATGTAATCCACAACAAATTACTGATTACTTATCTACAATTTTAATCAGATTACTTAACTGATTACTTCATTAGAAAAGTAAAAACATTAATTAATTTACTTGCAAGTCACTTTCTAAAACACTTTTTTGCACATCCTTCAGCAGTCACAGAAATTCAAAAAGATATACAGTACATGCGATTTCATATTTTACATTTATTGTAAATAATATGTTTTTAGAAAGATGTGTAACCCAAGTAATGTACTTCAAAATATGGAATTTTTAGTCAGTTGCTCTAATCTGATTAAAAGATTTTGAAATGTAATGTGCTTCAATGCTTTTTGTCTTTAAAAACAATTAGATTACAGTAAATAATTACTTTGTAATCAGATTAATTCCAAGACTGGCCAGAATTAGCATTTTTATTATCGCCATTGGTCTGATTATGCTGATATTATTATAATAGATAATATTAAGTTTTATTATGTTCATTCTATGTGTGAACTATGCGACTAAACACTTTTTTTACTGCTGTTTTGATGCCTGACCAACCCGATATCACGCCGAGGCGTGAAATAGACACGCCGGTCCACTCGCGGATGCGTGTCGGTGTCACGCTTTGCCTCCTCTAGGCGTGTACATGACACGCGCGCGTCTACGTAGAATACCGGCAGGGGGCAATCGTTTCCTCAACGCCAACAACTCTCCGCGCACCAAAGAGGAAGCGATACCGTTGTCGTCGCGTTGCACGTTCGTGCGGGCAGGATGCCGGCCAATTTCGCCGGTTACTTTCACTTGTGACCATATGTGACAAATAAAGGTTCATTATAGTGCTGCTTTCATGAAGAAATCCTAACGTTGCTGTAGCCTAACGTTGTTATATGTGTGTGTGTGTGTGTGTGTGTGGGCTGTCGAGTATCTTGTGCTGATGTAAATAAATAAATAAATATATATATATATATATATAAATATATACCCTGCCGGTATTCTACGTAGACGCGCGCGTGTCATGTACACGCCTAGAGGAGGCAAAGCGTGAAATAGACACGCATCCGCGAGTGGACCGGCGTGTCTATTTCACGCCTCGGCGTGATACCGGGTTGGCCTGACAGCAAACCTCTCCTCAATAAGCTGTATGATTTGAGGTATCATTCATGTTCGTAGCACAAATAGTGTGGTATATGTTACATGCCAAACTTTCATACTTATGTTAGTGTTGTATTGAAATCTCTAACCCACATTTAAGTGATGCCTTAGCAAGTTCCACCAATAATCAAATATTTAAATCCACTTTTCTATCATCTGTAACTGTTGTCTCTGTCTGTGCATCTCAGTCTCGTCCCCTGCAGTCCTCTAAACAGGTGATCATCCAGACTCCTGGATAGTTTTGCTGGTATGACTAAGAACTACTCTTCCCATGCATTACGGCTCTCACACGTCTGTAGACTGGTCATTTCTCTCCCAATTAGAGCTTTCTGTCTGGCCCCTCACAGCGGAGAGGAACCCAGCCGAGGGTTTGCTGTTATGACAACTGACTCAGTGGTGTCTAATTAGCCCCATCTCAATCTCTCTCTTTCCACATCCCTCTATTTCCCTTTGTCTGTTTTGTGCACACACACTGACTTTTGGGGAGCAAAGGTCAGCAGGCATATGATTGTGCCGGTGAGAGACGGTTGATGGAGACACCTCGGTTGAGGTGTTTGTGAGGAGAAAGAGAGAGAGAGAGAAAAAGCAAATAATACATTTTAAGTTCAACAATAAGTTGATGGAATTCTGTGCAGATAGAAAAAGAAAGGCAACAGATTTAGAAAGTAAACAACAGTCACAATGCTCTCACAGCTATAGACACAGACTTCTGTTTCTCCTGGAATAAATAATGGAAAGATGTGAGGAAGAAGTAGGGAATGAGGGATTCTGAGTTGTCTTGCCATCAGAGAGCATCCATTGACTTGGAGTTGACATGCTTCAACAGCACATTTGCATTCTCCATATGATCAAAGTGGAAAGCCACACGTGTGCGCGGAGCAAGTGTCAGACCCGTCCTTTACCTCCTCCTCTCTTTCCGTTTCCAACCCCTTCCCTTTCTCCAGAAGTGGCGCAGTAATTGTCAAGACATAAAGCTTCACCTTTCGAGGATGGAAATACTTAGAGCTCGTGTTAAACTTTTGGCAGGTCAAGTGTTTTAGCGAAGACAAGATGGAGATTTTCAGTGCTTGAGTAATTAAGTCAATTACATGCCAAGATCTTTCCATCTTTGGTGAAATCTACAGACATTTTTTATTAAATTGGTCTGATTCATATAGTCAATTCCCAAAGTGCAATGCTGAACTCAGGGCACCCAGGTTTGAGTTGCTTAGAAACGGGAGTTTTTTGAGGAAAGTGTCCCGATCATTATAGACATTTCATAAAGATGTGATTGTCTTCCTTGTGCACAGAGTTACAGTGAGCATCTCTGGTTCAATACCTTCTAATAACATGTACCTATCATTAGAAATGCCAATCAATCTTCAAACAAGTTTGGCTTTTTATTAAATGGGACATGCAGGGTTTGTGTTTTTAAACCTGATGTTAGTTCACAGCTAAATACAGTTTCAATAAATGTATGTTTGTATATGTTTACTGGTAAACAAGACACAATAAAGATTATGAAAACAATGCAGTTATCTTGAATAGTGATCAATGAATAATCCAGATGCCAATGCTTGCATTCTTCTGTGAAATGCACATGGAGATATTTTGTAATTTCACATGTTTCGTAGTCAAATGAAGTTTGAGTATACAGTGCATACAGAAAGTTTTCACACACACCTTAATTTTATCACATCTTGTTATGTTGCAGCCTTATGCTATAATGCTTAAAAAAAAATCTCAAACCAATCTACTCTTCATACCCCATAACGACAAAGCAAAAATCCAATTTTTGATAACTTTGCAAATTTATAAAAAATAAAAAACTGAAATGTTACATTGACGTAAGTATTCAGACCCTTAACTCATTACTTAGTTGAAGCACCTTTGGCAGTGATTACAGCCTCAAGTCTTTTTTGGTATGATGCGACAAGCTTTACACACCTGGATTTGGGAATTTTTCTGCCATTCTTCTCTGCAGATCCTCTCAAGCTCTGTCAGGTTGTATACTGACCGTCGGTAGACAGCCATTTTCAGGTCTCTCCAGAGATGTTTGATTGGGTTCAAGTCCAGTTCTGGCTGGGCCACTCAAGGACATTCACAGAGTTGTCTCGAAGCCACTTTTGCATTGTCTTGGCTGTGGGCTTAGGTTCATTGTCCTGTTGGAAGGTAAACCTTTGGCCCAGTCTGAGGTCCTGAGCGCTCTGGACAAGGTTTTCATTAAAGATGTCTCTGTATTTTGCTTTCCTGACCAATCCCCCAGTCCCTTCCGCTGAAAAACAGCCCCACAGCATGATGCTACCACCACCATGCTTCACCGTTGGGATTGTATTGCGCAGGTGATGAGCGGTGCCTGGTTTCCTCCAGACATGACGCTTGAAAATGAGGCCAACAGTTCAATCTTCATTTCATTTGACCAGATAATTTTGTTCCTCACAGTCTGAGAGTCCTTTAGGTGCTTTTTTGTGTCTTGCACTGAGGAGAGGCTTCCGTCTGGCCACTCTGCCATAAAACCCAGATCGGTGGATTGTTGCAGTGATGGTTGTCCTTCTGCAAGTTTCTTCCATCTCCACACATGATCTCTGGAGCTCAACCAGAGTAGCCATCAGATTCTTGGTCAACTCTCTTACCAAAGCCATAATTTTTGTTGTCTTCTCAGATCTGTGACTTGACACAATCCTATCTCTGAACTCTGTTCTTTTGACCTCATGGCTTGGTTTTTTTCTCTGATATGCATTTTCAGCTGTGAGACCTTATTTAAACAGGTATGTGCCTTTCAAAATCATGTCCAATTAATTTAAATATTCCACAAGTGGACTCCAATCAAAGTGACATCCCAAAGATGATCCAGAGAAATGGGATGCACATGAGCTAAATTTTAAGTGTCATAGCAAAGGGTCTAAATACTTATGTCAATGTAATATGTAAGATTTTATTTTTAATAAATTTGCAAAGTTATCTAAAATCTGGTTTTTGCTTTGTCATTATGGGGTATGGAGTGTAGATTGATGTGAAAAAAATAGAGCATTTTATCACAAGGTGCATTCATATATATTTTCTGAATGCACTGTATGGAAGCTCATGATATTTCTCCAATGAAACAAACATTTCTCTCTGATTTTGTGGTTGGTTATGTTAAAAGCAAAACATTTTTGAAATGAATGTTTTACCAGGACCAGCAAATGATGTTGATCAAGGAAAATGTCTTACTTTGGTTAATCACATTATATGTATTACAATCATATGTCCTGCACAGCTGATGTGTTTGTAGCTCCCCTTTAAAGTGTATGTGTAACTTTAGACCGGCTCTTCTGTGAATATTTGACCCCACAGACGATCACACTCGTGTCCGACTGCAACTGCTGGAGGGAGACCCCCACTCTGACTACATAAACGCAAACTATATAGACGTAAGTATGACATTTATATTTAAACCGGCATGATTGTGTGTTTTCTGTGCCAACACTCACAGCCTTTATGGGTGAATTTCATGAAACCTGTCAAGAGTTTTTATATTTTGCATTTTGTCATGAAATTAATGGCATAATGCAAAAAAATCTTAATGGTCTTAAAGTAGGCTTAATTTTCTTAATGCCAGAATATAATTTATTTTATTTTTGTATAATTATTTTGGGATGAAATGTGACCTGGTCATGTTGTAGTGACATTTAGCCTTATAGTTACAAAACACATCAAGC
Organism: Moxostoma hubbsi; assembly: GCA_032164185.1. NCBI lineage: Eukaryota > Metazoa > Chordata > Actinopteri > Cypriniformes > Catostomidae > Moxostoma > Moxostoma hubbsi. The sequence goes on along the minus strand of JAVLUX010000010.1, from coordinate 6,375,197 downwards.
TGAGTATACAGCCATACTGAAAAATAAACAATTATTTGCGAGTTTGAACATAGAATTTAAGACCTTTAAAGTCTCAGTATAGCATAACCATCTTAGAATGTCAGAACTGTTACACTTTTTTCTTGCCAAAGAAAAGCTTAATATATGAATGTAAAATGTATGCGCTATGCTCCTAAGAGCTGCAATTAAAACAAAAGAAGGATACATGTTTCTAAGGATATTTCTCAGCTCTTTTCTCAAGTACACATCTGTTTTAATGCTCCTCTAAAGCCATATTCAGACCAAACTAGTTTTCTCTGAGGAAGTTAGGAAAATACATGTTATACAGCCGTACTTTGTTATTTTAATCACAATCTGAATCTGAGAAGTCTGTGATTTTCTTATTCAACCTCTGTAAAAAGAGTAAATTACCTACTGTTTTTCCGGAAAACTTAAGGGTCCTCCGAGAAATCTAATCCCTTTCAAATGCGAATGTCTGTTATTGCTGATATTGAATTTTCACAACACTTCTCCTCATGTATTTTAAACGTCACGGTTACGTATGTAACCTCCGTTCCTTGATGGAGGGAACGAGACGTCGTGTTGAAGAAGCGACACTAGGGGTCCTCTCTTGAGCGCCGAATGTGCCTATTATCTATGAAAAAAGGCCAATGAGAGTTGGCGAACAGTATTTGCATACCCCGCCCCCGGACATATGGGTATAAAGGCGAGGGAAATACACACAATCATTCAGGATTTTTCTGAGGAGCCGGGTGTGTCCGGCCACCTCAGCGGCTCGGCTCAGCGTCGTCTCATTCCCTCCATCAGGGAACGTGTTACATACGTACATTCGACCAACTGTGTTTCAGGCTGCACGTAACCTTCCCCAATGCTCCAAAAAAGTTGTGTTTTTTAAGTGTATTACTAAGCACCAATTTACACTTCTTTCATTAAACAATATGAAGCATAAAAATAAACAGCAATTTGCTATTTGTCAGTTCCTGGGTCCTCCTATTTGAAAATTCTTTGAAAGTCAACACTTTTAGATAATGTAATCAATATGCAGGGTTGGGGAGTAACGAAATACATGTAACAGGAGTACATATTTAAAATACAAAATTTAAGTAACTGTTTTCCACTACAGTTACAATTAAATAATTGGTAATTGGAATACAGTTACATTCAAAAAGTATTTGGATTACTGAAGAGATTACTTTGCATTTTATTGTAATTTGTTTCATTTAATATTTAGTCCTTTCAGATGGAAATCATTTATATATATATATATAAATTATGTGATCCAAAGTGCATTTGAACAGCGGTAAAATGCTTTCTTATGATGTGTTACATTCATACAAGCAGACAGAGAAGTTTGAAGTATATTTGGAGCACAAGAAATTGAAATAAACCTTGTGTAAATTGTCAGTTTTATGCTAAGCTAAAATGCTATTACAAGATATTTTACTTGCACATGTTACCAGACACGATCATATTTTTTTATCAAGAAAATTCATGTTGGATCATAATTTCTTTTTTCTAGTTTTGATATTAGGGCAAAAATCATATTCTTGATAATATTTTTTTCATTGTTTTCCTGTAAAAAATATTTAAAAAATCCTGTAAACAAGATCAATTAGTTCCCCTTCTGTCACTCACTCGACGTTGTGTCGAATGTAGTGACACAAGGGGTCTTTCTTGAGAGCCTCACGTACCTCTGAACTCTGAACAGAATTTGCATTTTCCACCCCCGGACAAGGGATGCGGGTGTGCGTCTGTCAGTCAGATTTTTTTCTTCGGAGCTACTCTCACTACTGTTCCACTCACCTCTGTTGGCGAAGCACTGCAGTTGGATCTACGGCACATCACCAGTGGCTTTCTCCTTCTCTGTACGCTGTGCAGTCCACGCCCCTGGGTGCTACCACAGCCCTTCTCTATAAAAGAGTGTTTCCTCCTAAAAGATTTTGTTTTCTCTAAAAGAGTTTCATTCTCACTCAAAAAATAGCAAGAGGCGTTGAACGTCCATTTCAGGACGCATCTTTTTAAAGATGTCTTTCCACCTCTGTGTTGTTCCTGGATGCGGTTGATATCTCTGGTTTCTCTGGGTAAATCCCAACAAACCACCCACCCCATGGCAAACTAGCTTGCTCCTGTCTGGGCACGAGGTGAGTGCACCTCGCCTCACGGCCAGCCTGCTTACTCCCTCGAGCCCCTGGAATTGGATGATGACATCACCGCTGCATCGGCAAGCTTTCTGGCGACTGACGCAGAGGACTCAACTGGGCTGCCAACTTCGGGTCAGCCCGCCCAGTCTGAGGCCGACACGCAGATGGCCGACATGCTTGCCCGTGCCGCTGTGAGCCTTCACGACTTGATGAATTGTACCTTGGGTCAGGGTGCCGCTCCCAGCCACGCCCTCCCCCAGTACCTTTCTTCCCTGAGGTGCATGACGAGTTGACGAGGTCATGGAGGGCACCTTTTACTGCACAGAACCAACCCCTTCTCTCATCCACTCTCACTACCCTTGACGGTGGGGAGGCCCAAGTGTACACGGAGGTCCCCCAGGTGGACAGAGTGGTTGTGATCCACCTGTGCCCTGAGAACGCCGCCACCTGGTGAGATCACCCGGTACTCCCCTCCAAGGCCTGTACAATGACGTCGTCGCTGACCTCGAAAGCCTGCAGTGCCACTGGACAGGCTCCATGGCTCTCCTGCAGGTCCTGCAAGGCACTTAAAGAACTGCACCTGGGCAACTCCCTGTGATGTATTTTCCGTGGTACGGTCCCCCTGTCGGCGGACCCTCGTCTCCCTTGGGCAGTCCCTCTACCCCTGGTCACTGTGTTTGTTGAGCTCCTCCCTCATCAGGTAGGACCTGCCACTGTGCCACTCCCACGTGTGGCTTGACAAACCCATGTGGTGTATTGTCCACATATCACCTCCCTCTAGTCTGGGCAGGATGTGGTCTCTGCGGGGTCTTTTCCCCCTGAAAGAATAGGATTGGAAAAGATTGCATTCCCCAATGCATTTCATAGCCTTAAGATAGTGCCAGCCGCTTTATGCTCTATGCGAGAAACACAGAGAGAAAGGGCCACGGCTGGCTGGCTTGCTCCCATGATGGTCATGTAGCCCCCTTAGTGGTGCTGGGAACCATAGGTCTGTATATTACACCTTTTTCTGGGGGCGTTGTGGAGGGTTACGTGCGGCAAATACAGTTGCTTCTAGTAAGCAGCGGCCTGCTTGCACCTGTGTCACGTAACACGGTCTAGTGCATGGTGCTTTAAAATTGCCTCAACACTAGACCTACCACTGTAAATGGCCGTACCTTATTCTCGGCTCCTCAGTGCAAAAACCTGACTAAAAGACGCACACCCACTTCCCTTTATGGCCATATGTCCGGGGGTGGGACATGCAAATTCTGTCCGCCAATTTCTCATCTGCCTTTTCTCAAGTTCAGAGGTATGTGAGGCTCTCAAGAAAGACCACTTGAGTCACTACATTCAATGTCTTGTTCCCTCCATCAGGGAACGGAGGTTACAACAGTAACCATGACGATTTATCTTGTTTTAGAAACAACCCTGCATAAGATATTTAGGTTTTTCAGAGAATGTATTTTTAACATGTGTATTTTGTCTTACTGTAATGGCAAAGTTTTTATACTCAAAACAAGTGAAAAAAATCTACCAGTGCTGAAGAACTAATCCAAAGTATTTAGAATACGTTACTGACCTTGAGTCATTTGTAATGGAATACATTATAAATGACATTTTACAGCATGTATTCTGTAATCTGTAGTGGAATACATTTAAAAAGTAACCCTCCCAACCCTTTCAATATGTAATCACATAATCCATAAAAATTCTAAAACATGTATTATAATCTGATTACAAGTACTGGATTTTTTTTTTATTCCTCCGTTGTTTAAATGTTTTGAATTTATTTGAATTGCAATTCAGTAAATTCCTCTTCTTGTTTTCCCACTTACATTTTAGCTCATGAATTGAAAGGGAATACATATTTACAGTGAGGAAAATAAGTATTTGAACACCCTGCTATTTTGCAAGTTCTCCCACTTGGAAATCATGGAGGGGTCTGAAATTGTCATCGTAGGTGCATGTCCACTGTGAGAGACATAATCTAAAAAAAAAAATCCAGAAATCACAATGTATGATTTTTTAACTATTTATTTGTATGATACAGCTGCAAATAAGTATTTGAACACCTGTCTATCAGCTAGAATTCTGACCCTCAAAGACCTGTTAGTCTGGCTTTAAAATGTCCACCTCCACGCCATTTATTATCCTAAATTAGATGCACCTGTTTGAGGTCGTTAGCTGCATAAAGACACCTGTCCACCCCATACAATCAGTAAGAATCCAACTACTAACATGGCCAAGACCAAAGAGCTGTCCAAAGACACTAGAGACAAAATTGTATACCTCCACAAGGCTGGAAAGGGCTACGGGGAAATTGCCAAGCAGCTTGGTGAAAAAAGGTCCACTGTTGGAGCAATCATTAGAAAATGGAAGAAGCTAAACATGACTGTCAATCTCCCTCGGACTGGGGCTCCATGCAAGATCTCACCTCATGGGGTCTCAATGATCCTAAGAAAGGTGAGAAATCAGCCCAGAACTACACGGGAGGAGCTGGTCAATGACCTGAAAAGAGCTGGGACCACCGTTTCCAAGGTTACGGTTTGAAATCATGCATGGCACGGAAGGTTCCCCTGCTTAAACTAGCACATGTCAAGGCCCGTCTTAAGTTTGCCAGTGACCATTTGGATGATCCAGAGGAGTCATGGGAGAAAGTCATGTGGTCAGATGAGACCAAAATAGAACTTTTTGGTCATAATTCCACTAACCGTGTTTGGAGGAAGAAGAATGATGAGTACCATCCCAAGAACACCATCCCTACTGTGAAGCATGGGGGTGGTAGCATCATGCTTTGGGGGTGTTTTTCTGCACATGGGACAGGGCGACTGCACTGTATTAAGGAGAGGATGACCGGGGCCATGTATTGCGAGATTTTGGGGAACAACCTCCTTCCCTCAGTTAGAGCATTGAAGATGGGTCGAGGCTGGGTCTTCCAACATGACAATGACCCGAAGCACACAGCCAGGATAACCAAGGAGTGGCTCTGTAAGAAGCATATCAAGGTTCTGGCGTGGCCTAGCCAGTCTCCAGACCTAAACCCAATAGAGAATCTTTGGAGGGAGCTCAAACTCCGTGTTTCTCAGCGACAGCCCAGAAACCTGACTGATCTAGAGAAGATCTGTGTGGAGGAGTGGGCCAAAATCCCTCCTGCAGTGTGTGCAAACCTGGTGAAAAACTACAGGAAACGTTTGACCTCTGTAATTGCAAACAAAGGCTACTGTACCAAATATTAACATTGATTTTCTCAGGTGTTCAAATACTTATTTGCAGCTGTATCATACAAATAAATAGTTAAAAAATCATACATTGTGATTTCTGGATTTTTTTTTTTTAGATTATGTCTCTCACAGTGGACATGCACCTACGATGACAATTTCAGACCCCTCCATGATTTCTAAGTGGGAGAACTTGCAAAATAGCAGGGTGTTCAAATGCTTATTTTCCTCACTGTAAATCCTGAAATCTGCCTACGCTTGTTCCCTTGCTGCACTGAATTCACTAAACTGATCTAAACATCATAATGACAGTGTCAAAATTATTGTGTTTATTACATATCTCGAGCAAATGGAAATAAATATGCGTTCGATTTAAACGTGAGGCTTCATAGTACCCCACAGCAGCTATAATCATTCCACCTAATCACATTACTGATAATAAAACAATTACTGGCACCATTGTACCACAGACTAGGTCATAAACCGCAGCTGTGCATTTAAAACTCTCTGTGACAGGAGCAAACCTGCGCTGGTCAATAATTTGTTTCACAGTGGTTAAAATGCTAATGAACTTGTGTGATAAAAAGGTGAAATTACAAAGTCTCACTGAGAGCTGAATTGGTTTCAAACTAAGTCTGTACATCTACTTTAAGCAGGTTCATGTGGTTTGTGCAGGTGAATAAATAGATTTCATTTGAATAATTTTCATCTTCCCTGTTTAATCCTGTTTCTCAGGGCTACCACAGACCAAGGCACTACATAGCCACACAAGGTAATTAACGGAGCACATAACAAAGGAACATCATCAGCAATACCAAGAGATCTTTTAGGAAATTAACACTATCAATGCATCACTGCAACTACTGAATATCCAAATGTATATCTACATTGTTAAAAACAAAGATTAATTTAAACATATTTGCTGACAAGACCATCATATATTGTGTTTTCTGTAACACCATATAACAGGGTTCAAAACAGTGCTAGTATGAATGCAAACTTTAATACAGAGAAAAAGACACTGTATTGGCATAACATTAATATATATAAATAAATAAACATTTCCAACATTCTTTTGAATGTCCATGTGCTAAAATAAAAATATTTGATGCCATGAGTGTACCTTCATTTACTATTTCTATTATTTTGAATGACCATGGAAAATGAAGCAATGTGATAACAATTTTACCTGGCCGCAAAAAGTAGTCAGTTAATTTACTTGATGAACTTTAACCTTTTGCTGACCCTTTATGCTTCGCAGAGCTAATGTGTGCTTCTAAATCACTTGTACCATTATTAGCAACGGACACATAAGTGCCAGCTAAGATATGCATTCTGCTTCCCATGGATATCATCCTGGATGAAAACATTGGAATTTTTTGTGCTAAGCTTCAGTAAATTTGCAGTTTCATTTGGGCATTGTTTCCACTCAGCTGTCATTTGCTGCTACTGTCAAGATACTGCTGATGCTGAACACAACAGCACTTTGCACGTTCGCGGAGAGATTGAGAGGCAGGAATTTGGCCAATAGCTGCTGCAAGCCCAATTGGTGTGCGAGAAGCGGAACTTACAAAGAGGGGTTAAATCAATGCAAATATGTGCACACACACAATGAAGTATTAGACCAGATGCACATCATAATGCAACTAAAGCCGATCCCGGACATTTTTGCAAATTTAGAAATCCTGATCAGATGCTTTTTTTAAGGTCTGAAAAAGTGGACATGTCCAGGAAAAAGAGGAAGTATGGTCACCCTAAGTTACACCAGTTTCATACAATAACCTGCAAACTCATCAACGTCACTGTTCATTCTTAAAGAAGTACAAAAACCATTGTCACTTTGGACTCCCATCAGCTCGTAATGTTTGTGTGATATGCCACCCGTGACAGGCTTCAGTAAATGTAATGTCGCCCCCTTGTGGTCTCCCATTCATATTATGTCAGACTACAATGAATGGAATGCAACTGGCAGTGAATTGAAAGTACTCAAATTAGGCTTCTACTTTAAATGTCTCAAAAATGTATCAATGAAATAATGTGCCAATCAATAATTGATATATCTATATTTTATGACATCCCCAATATATATAGATATATTTAATAAGATATTCCCTTAAATAACTTCAATGTAGTTAGCTATTTTAGTTAGTCTTGTATATGGTCAGCACTTATATAGCGCATTTTTTAACGTAAGTGGTTACCAAAGCACTTTACACTGTGTCCCAGTCACCCAATCACACACACACACACACACACACTCACACTCATAGACCAGTGACTGCAGAGTTGTAATACGAATTGTATTGTAGCTGACTACCTTTTCAGTATAACCTACTAAGTTTTGGTGGTGAACAGTATGGCTAAGCCAGTGCACCAGCTAGACCAGCAGCAAAACAGTAACTCCATTAACCTGCCTAGAAATACCGGCTGGTCTAAGATGGTATTTTCAGCAGGGATCATCTGTGAAACCCTGAAGACACATTGAGTCTTATTTCTCATTTATTGTCAGTATTGCATGATGTTGGTGTGTTCACTTTTCTTCTAAATTTGTCCCTCCTCCTGTAGGCCCCATGCAGGAAACAGTGAGAGATTTCTGGAGGATGATTTGGCAAGAGAATTCTGCCAGTATCGTCATGGTAACCAATCTGGTGGAAGTGGGCAGGGTAGGCTTCCTTCCTTAATAAAAATAACAGGATTACGAGTGTTATTTACAAAGCACATTTCCAATTGATACATTTTTATGAATGTTTACATGGTTAAATAAAGTGTGTTAACATTAAACAGTAAAGCACTTACAATGCAAGTCTATGGGGCAAGAGATTGCACTGGAATAAATGTTGAAAAACACAGTTAAAAATGTATAGGCACAAAGCTTAAACATTATATGTGTTAACATGAGACTTGTGTGATAAAATCGCTTACTAACCTTGTCTTTGCAAAGCTACATCCAATCTTATATTGAATCGAAACTCGTGTCATGAACATGTATATATATATTAATCCCAATACTTTCTCATGATACATGTAAGGGTACCAGAAAGGGACTGTTTAAAAAGAGAAAAATCTGAACACAAGAATTACTGTATGTCAGTAATGCATATCCAGAAATGCATCCACCTATGTAGAACTATAGTCCCACCGCTAAAAGGACCATTTCAATAAATTTACAGGTCATATAATTCACATTTGTATACTGAACAGTTGATATAACTCAAGCAAAATTCTGCTTTTAAACCTTCCGGAATGTCTTGCCCCATATAATTTTTTTGCTTAATTTTACAAACCGAGGGACGATTATTGGATTATTCCAAGGGACGAAAATTATTGTCTGCGGGAATCAACAGCATGTCACAGAGCTTAACTTGTTGTGAACCCAGAACTTTTCTTGAATTGAGTGAGCCAAGCATAAAATAGCATCCTAAAAGCAAGCTTATTTAGCCCAGGTGCTTGACAGTGTCCCCAATGTGAGCTGCTCAGTGTTACAATGAGTATAATTGACCAGTGTTCACTGATTGGCTTCAGTGAGCTTGGACCACTGGGGTTGTTAATTCACAGATAACATCCTCTCTGACAGGTGGCCAATTACACTGCTTTGTGTTTTCAAAATGTCATCAGAGACTTGTTTGATAATGCTGGAAATTGGAAATGCAATAGTGTCTTAGTCCATGCTGTAAAATAGAGTAATACTAAGACAAATTAAGATGCCATTGTTATGATTTAAAGGATAAGTGTGTATGTCTATGTGTCCATGAAGGTGAAATGTGTTCGGTACTGGCCAGATGAGACCGAAGTGTACGGAGACATCAAAGTGACACTGATCGAAACGGAGCCTCTTGCCGAATATGTGATCAGGACCTTTACTGTACAAAAGGTAAAACACTTATTTATCCATTTATCCCTACATCTATACCTAAAATAAATGTTAATTGCTCTGACGTTGCTCTTTAAAGGGACATGAATTTTCATACAAAATAGTCTCTAGAGTTTTCTCAAAATGGTGCAAGAAACAAAAAACATCCAGTGAGCGGCAGATCTATGGATGAAAATGCCTTGTTGATGAGAGAGGTCAACAGAGAATAGCCAGACTGATTCGAGCTGATGGAAAGGCTACAGTAACTCAGAAGACCACTCTGCACAATTGTAGTGAGCAGAATAGCATCTCAGCATGCACAAAACGTCTAACCATGACACGGCCACCGTTGGCCAAATTGATGACCTACGCAGAGTTCCTGGTGGACGGGGGGTGGGGGGTAGGTGTTCGCATGATATGAGCGTGAAGTGATCGCCTGTGTTCCGCAAATGCTTTCGGGTCCTTGGACAACATATAACGTGCGAGTAAGGGCAGCCGGTGGACTTTCTGGTGCCCTCCTATGATAAGATGGTGCCCCCCTAGGGAGTTGGTGCCCTATGCAGACTGCGTAGTATGCATGTAGGGAGTGGCGGTACTGAACTTTGAGGTGAATGGGCTAAAACAGCTGAAAACCACATCGGGTTTCACTTCTATCAGCCAAGAACAGAAAGCTGAGGCTGCAGTGCGCACAGGCTCAACAAAACAGGGCAGTTAAAGACTGGAAATACATAGCCTGGTCTGATGAATATCGATTTCTGCTGAGGTACACAGATGGTAGGCTTACTGCATTGCACTGCTGCCACACGATTGGCTGATTAGATAATCAGTTGTAATCTATATATATATATATATATATATATATATATATATATATATATATATATATAGATTACAACTGATTATCTAATCATATATATATACACACTCACCTAAAGGATTATTAGGAACACCATACTAATACTGTGTTTGACCCCCTTTCGCCTTCAGAACTGCCTTAATTCTACGTGGCAATGATTCAACAAGGTGCTGAAAGCATTCTTTAGAAATGTTGGCCCATATTGATAGGATAGCATCTTGCAGTTGATGGAGATTTGTGGGATGCTCATCCAGGGCACGAAGCTCCCGTTCCACCACATCCCAAAGATGCTCTATTGGGTTGAGATCGGGTGACTGTGGGGGCCATTTTAGTACAGTGAACTCATTGTCATGTTCAAGAAACCAATTTGAAATGATTCAAGCTTTGTGACATGGTGCATTATCCTGCTGGAAGTAGCCATCAGAGGATGGGTACATGGTGGCCATAAAGGGGTGGACATGGTCAGAAACAATGCTCAGGTAGGTGGCCTTTAAACGATGCCCAATTGGCACTAAGGGGCCTAAAGTGTGCCAAGAAAACATCCCCCACACCATTACACCACCACCACCAGCCTGCACAGTGGTAACAAGGCATGATGGATCCATGTTCTCATTCTGTTTACACCAAATTCTGACTCTACCATCTGAATGTCTCAACAGAAATCGAGACTCATCAGACCAGGCAACATTTTCCAGTCTTCAACTGTCCAATTTTGGTGAGCTCTTGCAAATTGTAGCCTCTTTTTCCTATTTGTAGTGGAGATGAGTGGTACCCGGTGGGGTCTTCTGCTGTTGTAGCCCATCCGCCTCAAGGTTGTGCATGTTGTGGCTTGACAAATGCTTTGCTGCATACCTCGGTTGTAACGAGTGGTTATTTCAGTCAAAGTTGCTCTTCTATCAGCTTGAATCAGTCAGCCCATTCTCCACTGACCTCTAGCATCAACAAGGCATTTTCGCCCACAGGACTGCCGCATACTGGATGTTTTTCCCTTTACACACCATTCTTTGTAAACCCTAGAAATGGTTGTGCATGAAAATCCCAGTAACTGAGCAGATTGTGAAATACTCAGACCGGCCCGTCTGGCACCAACAACCATGCCACGCTCAAAATTGCTTAAATCACCTTTCTTTCCCATTCTGACATTCAGTTTGGAGTTCAGGAGATTGTCTTGACCAGGACCACACCCCTAAATGCATTGAAGCAACTGCCATGTGATTGGTTGATTAGATAATTGCATTAATGAGAAATTGAACAGGTGTTCCTAATAATCCTTTAGGTGAGTGTATATATATATTGAGTCCAAAAAAATATATTATCTATATTATATAATGTTTAAGCAAAAAAAGCCAAATTTAAGCAAAAGTCTCCATTTGATCTCTATTTAATCTCATTGCTGTACATAAGAAACAATTGAGATTTTAAGAACACCTCATTTGTAATTTTTCATTCCTATGGTCTTCTCTATTTATGAAACATGACTACGCACTGAGAGAAGGCAGTATCATGACTCATCTGTCTCTTTCTAAGTTGAAGAAGTTTTGAAAGGCAGCAGCCTCATGAGACAGATGGATTGAGTGGATGAAACTTGCTGATGACATGCTGTTCCATACCGTACTCTCGCCCCCTCCAAACGGTTCCCAAACATTAATTTCTCCCACTATCAAAGCTTCTCTACATTTGTTCTGTTTGGATAGAAGCATTCTGAAACAGAACTCGAGCTGTTCTTAAGAGTGGTTTCGAGCTGTGATTTGCTTTTCTTGCTAAATATCATTTGCAGTTTTAAAGATTGTCTTTTAGAAGTTAGCATTATGGTTATGTTTTAAATTTTTGCAGATCTGACTAAATGTGAATGAGTGAACAAGTGGACGGTTAATATGTTGTGGATGAATGTAAGATTGGTTGGAAGTTCCAGGTAGAGGGATGGATAGAAGTGCCCTTAGAAAAGAAAAATCACAAATTGGATATCTTTAATATATCAATTGTTACTTCTAGACATCAATTATAAAATGAATTAAACGGAGAGCAAATTGAGATTTTTTGAATTCTTATGCTTCTCAGATGTTTATTCTGAGAAAAACACGCTTGTAATTTCATGTGCCCTCCAGAGTTTCCAAAAATCTCAACAATGTCTCAAACTGATTTGTCAAGATACCAAAGTCTGCTATCAAATGTCAAAGATCTCAGTATGCACTCAAACAATTATCATTAAATTATTCAGAGACCAAATGATCTGAGCTCATTTTATAGCTCTGTACTCACACTGGATGTCAACAATTGTCTCATTCCTGTCTCTAGTCACAAATCCTACTATGTAGTGTTTTATTAATTTCAAGATTTGTCAAATGGTTTCAATGGGACATTTTAAGAAAACAGTCATAAAAAGTAATATTAAGGGTTGTTGTGAGGGGGATTAGTTCCCTTTTTCACCACTATAATTCCTTAAGACCACTTTAATAAGTGTATGTAGGTATGAATTTCACAGCTGAATATAAAAAATGAGCAAGCCTGCTGTTCTTTTTTTTGTTGTTTTTACTCATTGTGCCCTCTCACCACCTATAGTGGCTCAGTTACTGTTTTAGAACACACACACACAGACACGAATAAAATGGCTACATGAGTCCTTGCTTGGCAGTATCAGCACCTCCAAGCATGGATTACGCCACTCGCAATCCTGAATTATAATTAAAAGCTTATCAGAGCATTAACATCTAGTAAAGTAATGATTTCAACTGTACCGCAACACGGCCTGTGTAAAACCCCTGAGCTCACACACAGACAGAGCCACATGCCTTTACTGTGTTTAAAACTCTAAGTATGACCCACATGTCTGGTGGCTGAGTTGCTGTGTAAGAAAACCGATATGGACAATGATGCTGGGTTATTATTATTTTGTTTGCAAATGAGTATTATATTAATGCATTACAGTATATGGTGACGTTTACAAAAACATGTCTAGGTCATACTTAAACCCTAAAATATGCATTAGGACCAATTAGATACCAAAGTTTCATTACTGTAATCCATTTTACTTTTTGTCATTTTAAGTTTTTGTAATTCCCTTTTTTCTCAATGGCGATTCTTATTAGATTATGGTTATTACTTTATTTGTATTATATTACATAAAAAAATTACAGTAATGCAAATAAATCTGAATAAAAGCAGTAAAACAAATACTACAATTATATACAGAATAAATATTTAACAATTTAAATATTATATAATATTACTTGTGCTATCAGTCGATTCAAATTTTTTAATCGTGATTAAACTTATAATTTAAGTTAATTAGAAGTATTAAGTTAATTATTAATCAGATTTTGAAAGTGCTGAAATATATATATATATATATATATATATATATATATATATATATATATATATATATATATATATATACTTATTTTCTAATTACAATACAATGCTTTATTAACATTCTCCAAACAAAGCCTTCCACAAGAAATGCACTAAAATAGCACCAATTCGAGTAACATTGAACGTTTCCCAAAGTCTTAGTGGGAGGTTGACTAACTGAAAGAACTAGTTTCCCCATAGGTTGCATATTCATTGCAATGGGCATTAAATCTCTTATACTCTCATCCTCCGCAATATTAATATGCCTGTAGACTGTGACTATCCACTTTGTTACAGCAATCGTGAAGCTGCGTTCATGATTCACGTCAGAGCGTCAATGCCAGTGTCAAGTTTTGAACTCACCATGAAAAGCACTTCCAGACAAAAACATCTTATTCTCTATTTTGGTGATCTAGGTTAAAACTTGACTTGTTTCTGTGGCAATTAAATTGTGCCTTACAAGTCTCATCTGGGCTTGTTTTTTAGATCAAATAGTGCTAAGAGCTCCTTTTTCCATCATTTTATCACTGACAGGAAAGCACTGTGAGAGATTCTTTTATTTTCTGAGATAACAACCTCAGCTGCTCTATTATAGGAGAGTTTTATGACAGTACCGCCCATAGAATGCAATGGAACTGCCGCGTTATGCCATTTTATGCTAAGCATGTAGTCTCATCTTGATAGAAGTGCTCTGGTTCTGTGTGCATTTTCAGGGTACATGAGTTACAGTTAAGTAACCCAAGATGTTACTGGTACATGTAAACTGGATTATTTGTGTGAAATCTTACAAATGTTCTACTATATTCACCTATACATTGCCCGTGTTGGAGAGTAAGGGAATACATGTAACAGGAATACATATTTAAAATACAAAATATAAGTAACTGTATTCCACTACAGTTACAATTATATAATTAGTAATTAGAATGCAGTTACATTCAAAAGTATTTGGATTACTGAGGAGATTACTTTGCATTTTATTGTAATTTGTTTCATTTAATATTTAGTCCTTTCAGATGGAAAACATTTATACATATAAATGATGTGATCCAAAGTGCATTTGAAAAGCGGTGAAACTCTTTCTTATGATGTGTTACATTCATACAAGCAGACAGAGAAGTAAGTTTGAGGTAAGTTTGGAGCAGAAGAAATAGAAATAAACCTTGTGTAAATTGCTAAGCTAAAGTGCTATTTCTAGCCATTTTAAATGCACATGATACCAGGCACGATCATATTCTTTTATCAAGACAATTCACGTTGGATCATTATTCTTTTTTTCTAGTATGACCTTTGATATAAGGGCAAAAATCATATTCTTGATAATAATTTTTGTATTGTTTTCCTGTAAAAATATAAAAAAATCCTTAAAACAAGATCAATTTGATTGATCTTGTTCTAGAAACAACACTGCATAAGATATTTCGGTTTTTTTAGAGAATGTATTTGTAAAATGTGTATTTTGTCTTACTGGTTTGGCAGAGTTTTAATAGTCATAACAAGTGAAAAAATCCACCAGTTCTGAAGAAGTAATCCAAAGTATTTAGAATACGTTACTGTCCTTGTGTAATCTTACGGAATATGTTACAAATTCTGTAATCTGTAGTGGAATACGTTTCAAAAGTAACCCTCCCAACCCTGTCCATTATGCTCTGATGATTGAGACCTGTTTTCAAGCTTATCTTTCTTTCAGAAGGGTCATCACGAGATTCGGGAGATCCGGCAGTTCCATTTCACCAGTTGGCCTGATCACGGCGTTCCCTGCTATGCCACCGGCCTGCTGGGCTTCATCCGACAGGTCAAGTTTCTCAATCCTCCGGACGCAGGGCCCATTGTGGTACATTGCAGGTGCGATGCTTATAAAGATTACATTGTATTATGTTCTGCTCTTTCTACCTTTATTTTGATGTACTCTGCCTATCCCTGTCTCTTTCACTCTCTTTCTCACTCTTCTAAAATACTTTTTAGCCTCAAGGTTAATGTATAAAGTTGGACTGATTGTGATTATGAATTCAAAAAGAGAAGGCCATTAATTTTTCAGAATAGACTATGCTCCCTGAGGGCTTTCAATAGCTGCTTTGAATATAATATTTTAAGTTGGTGTAAGTTACTGGGGCCGGTTTCACTAGCTATACGTAAATTACAACTTGGCCTAGTTGTGGCATAAATGAGCACTAAGTCACAATTTATGCACTACTAAATATTGGAGTGTTGCACCATTAAACTTAGATAGGACATAATCCTACTTATAAATGAAATATTTACAGAAGCCTCCAACCATATATATATATATATATATATATATATATATATATATATATACAGGATATATACTGTATACTTTATTTAGGTAATAATATACAGTCAGATGATATATTGCATATCAAACCCTGACGTGGAACCACAATGCTAGTGCAGAGTGGGCTTGTATCACCCTGAATGGGTTTATTTTGTGAGAGACCAGCTCATTACTCCACATTACACCACATATTACATGGCTAATTACAAAGTAAATAATTAAACGGATATGAAACATAAGTTGGGTTGAAATACTGTTATTTTATGAGAAGAAAGAGACAGCAGAGACTCTTGAAACACCTCCCATTTGCACTAGAGTTCTGCAAGGTGTATATATAGCAGAAATGACCATATGACTGTGTATTATCCCACTTATTACACGACTACTTGCAAAATAATAAATAAATGAACATGATACAAGAAGTAGAAAAGATGACTCACAATATCCGGATGACTGGTGAAATCTCACTTTATCACTGCATGTACGATCATTATTCAGAAATATCAGGCCGCTGGATGGCTCGATTGATCAGTCAGATTTGAGTATTACAGAGAGCCATATAATGTAATTCTTTACAAATCTACTACATTCAGATGAAATGCATTCGGATCCATTTTTAAGAATAGAAAACAACATAATACACTAACAGTTAAAAATACTTCGAAGAATAGTCTTCAAAACTGACGTTTCGTTCATATTTAATTAATTTTGAATGGACATTCCTTCCATTTAGGTTTGATGCACAGACTGTAGCAAGAATGTAAATTAACTCTCGGTGATCTGGTTGAATTATACAACTAACTTTTCATCTATTTAAGGATGAAATGAGGGAAGTACAGAAGGAAGAGTGGAAGAGCATGCTCACACAATCTCACACTAATGTAGGATGTTTTGGCACATACATTGACATTCACCCATGAATATGTCCACAACATGCCCACATCCTACACAGATGGATACTTGGATAGACAGACACGCTTGCACTCTGCTGGGGTGTAATTGAGGGGAAATGTGGGAAGGCATTTTGGGAATGAAAGGTGACAGGAGGAGACTGTGAAATGGTAGAGTGTTATTTTGCAGTCCCAGAGAAAGAGCAGATGTGACAAAGAAACATAATAGAAGTGTCAAGTACTTGTGGAGATTACAATTCAGATTAGATTATAGTTATATTAAAGGTGCACTCAGTAATTTTTTCCTCATTAAAAAAGTTTAACTCATAAAGACATGAATTGTAGTTTTGCAATATATGTATAAAATCATGATCACTCACATTAAAATGAAGACTCCAGTCTTATCAGTAACCTTATTAAAGCTTTTTATTCTACATGTAGAGGGTCCGCACATGGGGGCTGCCATGTTACAATCACATGACCAGCCGAACACTACTCGCTTAATCTCAGTAATTCAGTAAAATCCTGTTTTTGACACTTTCACTCATTGATTAAGTAAACATGCTGACTGTGAATACTAAATTTCTACAATGGCATCTGAAACTGAAAACAATTGATTTAAATTATGCAGCATCCAGGCCACTAGGTGTCAGTATAAGTCCAAGACCAAAGACAAAAGTTACTGAGTGCACCACCAAAAATAAATATTATGTCAATATTGGCTCACCCTCATGTTGTTCCAAACCTGTTTGAGTTTTTTCTGTGGAACACAAAAGGATCAGCTGCCAGGTTCTCATCAAGGACAAGACACGAATGAGTGAATAATGGTGGATGTCATTAACATCAAATCTGTTGCAAAGCATCTCAACATGTTATATTTGAATGTATTGCTTGCATACTACAAGTGACATTTGAGAGTTGCTGCAGAGGGGAACATTTTCAATTAAAAACAACTTCCTTACTTGAAGCTATTGTATGGTTTTAAAAAATGTGGAATTTACAGTAGCACTTTTGTTACATGGACTACTTTATGGTGCCTTTATAATGCGTAGTTTGAAAGCACTATACTTTTGTGTTCCATGGAAGAAGATAATAAGATGATAAAAGAATGAATGAAGACAAAATAGATTTAGTGTTAAGTTAAGAGATTAAGAAAAAACTATGTAGCACATAATAGCTTACTAATGACAACTTAAGAATGTCAATTTAGGGATGATGGTAATGCTACTATGAATGTACTAAGGACATTCTCCCTCTCTCATCTGTCATATTCTTCTTGTCAGTTGTTTATGAGTTGCACCATTAATCACTGCAAGTTATGGCCAATCTGTGGCTGTGTGTGTGTGTGTGTGTGTGTGTGTGTGATTTTAGAGTGACTGATATCTCATCTTTTATCCTAATGTTTACTCACACACCCTCCCACAGCTTGGCCTGACAGATTTGTGTTTTTCTAACACCTACATTTTGAATCTTGACAGAAACCTCAGCCCTTTCAATGTGTAATTAATTATGATTTATTTATTTATATTAAATATACTAATATTATATAATTAATACTATTATTATATTAATTAATTATTAGATGTTATTACATAAATAATGCAATTATTAATAACTATTTTAACATTCATTTACATTTTTAAATACATTTATATTATCAAAGCATAATTTAAATCTGTACTCTCAGTGTACTGCTGCAGTTGTGTTCAAATAATTCTTACAACACAATTGGGATGTTTACATGCTGTCTATAATTAGAAGCTGGATGTAAGCTTGTATTTTTGTGTTTCCTGTAGTGCTGGTGCTGGAAGAACAGGCTGTTTCATTGCAGTGGACATTATGTTAGACATGGCAGAGAGTGAAGGAGTGGTGGACATCTTCAACTGCATCAGAGAGCTGCGCTCACAGAGAGTCAACATGGTACAGACTGAGGTGAGCAACACCACAAACAGCTATGTGTCCATCTGCCCTGCTTTTCAATTGTTTTATCTATGTAAACATGCACTAAAACTTTTTACGTTCCCTATTGTCAATTTTGCTCAATGCATCCATGTTCATATTACTCAAAAAATTCATGTAACCAAGGGAACTTACATTAACTGAGTTGATTCAACAACAAAAAAGTGTCTTGTCAGCTTTACTAAAACCATGTGCGTTGTGACAACATGAATATTTTTTGTTTGGTTTACTGAAAATGGGCAGAGGATTTTTAGTTCCCACCATGCTTTGCATGGGACTTTTAGTGCAAGGTTGCATATGGACTGAACAGCTTCTTAGACTACGATCTGTCCTGTGACCGAGGGGTTTGGCTTGACTATGCTTAGATTTAGACTTTTTTTATAATCCACATTTGACTGGACAATCAAAACACTTTTAAGTAATTTTTCTCGGTTTCAGTGTTGGTGTAGCTGCTGTCTTATGGCTTTGTAGGGCAGATTACATCATATAAAAAAAAATAAAGACAAAATATGATTCATTATTTTAACGTTAGTGCTAACTTTTTCAGTTTTCAAATCTAAAAATTATATAAGTATCAATACTGTATACAAGGCCACATCCACACTAATCAGTTTTAAAAACAAAATTTTCAGTTTCCTAACGTCATCGTTTTTCAAAGTATGCAGTGATGGAGAACGCTTTTAAAACAAAATCACAAATGAATCACACACTAGGTCAAATCGACAAAATGTTTTATTCTGTCTATTCCGATATTACACATTTTTGCTGTTGGGATGGCGTGCTTTTAAAAGACTAACACTAAGCACACAGCCAGTGATAATGGGTTCTGGGAGGCAATTTATGTCAGCCCGTAGCCCCATTCACAGATAATCCTCCACAGACACAACACAAAGCAATTAATCTTTTAAAAGGCTTTTTGCCTCCTTTGTCCACGGCCCTCAGCAGAAGTGCTCACCAGGTTCTGGAGTAATGGGTGTGAGAGGTCAGCACAGCTTGATTTTAGCTTAGTGTGGATCAAAAGGCCTACATTAACATTCAAACCTTAAACCACAGGCATTGTTGAGCTAAAATATAGATACATCTGGCCCATATTTAGGGCCAAGCTTTAAGGGAGAGTTTAAAATTAACATGCAGGAAGGGGATGGTGCTTTGAGTGGCCCCATGATCTCCTTTTTAAGGCCACGGAGCGGTTTTAGGTACGTAGAACATCCATGTAGAACATCCCTGCAGCAAGAGATACTTCACCATCACCAGCAAATTGAGCTTCATGCACTGATGTTCACACACTGTTCTCATACAAAACTTTGCAGGAGATATCAGCTCCATATTTCCCTTATGATTTTATATCATGCTGTGCAGCATTCACTCTCAGCTTGAGGTCTGGCTCTTAAAACACATGTGTCTAGATGTTTAAGAATTATGTAGATTGCCAGCTTTGAAGACTGTCAATGTTTAAATCAAGCCTTAATAATTCTACAGAGGGATGTTGCTTTTATTATAATAAATCTGGCACTAAAATGCTTTGGGAAGGTTTTCTCATGTGGAAAATGTTATTCACATGTGTTTATTTTAATTGAAAACAATAATTTTAAAACAGCGAGATTTAAAATCGAGCAAAAATAAAAAATGTTAAGCCAGCGTAAACACTTATTTATATGTAAATACCATTATATAAACATATGTATGGTACCATGATATATCAAAGTACCACTGCATTACATGTGATACCGTCACTGTAGTATGGTACCATCAAAATACCTTTTTGTAAGGGGTTTTCTATATTTCTCTGTGCAGGAGCAGTATGTGTTTGTGCATGATGCCATTCTAGAAGCTTGTTTGTGTGGAAACACAGCGATTCCAGTTTGTGAGTTCAGAGGCATCTACTACAACATCAGCAGATTAGACCCTCAAACCAACTCCAGTCAGATCAAAGATGAGTTTCAGGTAAGAAATCTTCTGACACTGGGCCTTCCCTATCAAACATTTCACCAAAATAAATATTTTTTTTAAACAAAATGTTTTATTGATTTGAGAACACTGAACTATACTGATCAACAATAAATCAATAAATAGACAAGACAATGTTGGTTAATACAATATTCTTTAAACAGCAACAAAACATATATATGTGTATATATATATATATTAGGGCTGTCGGAAAAAAGTTTTGCAAATTATCGCAATGCCCCTGGACCATAATCAGGATTCCTGAGAAATGCAAGCTTGTAGTACCACCTGTTTACTCCAGAGGCCAGTAAGTGAAATTTCAGCTGTGTGAGCAACACAGAGTTTATACAGTGAAGAAAACAACACTTCAGTAGGCAGAACAACTCAAACATGCGTCACGTTCTTGCGTTCAAAACACTTGAAAGAGTGCAAATGCGAATTAAGGGATATCAAGATGTGTTTAAAGATTGAGTATTAAACTATATTTAACTTGACACAGTGACCTAAACATTTTATGTTTATGATGCAACACACCCGAGATGCTACACAAGCATGTCTCACGCAGGTGTAAATTGACGGTCCTTAAACAAGCCCTCATAATAAATCTCCAACTGATTGACAAATTCACTTGTGAAATGGATTGCTGTGAACTGTATGTATGCATTATAATTATCAGAATATTTTTTATATATATATATATATATATATATATATATATGTATATATATATATATATATATATATATATATATGTATGTATATATATTTATCTTTAAATATAATATATATATATATATTATATTTAAAGATAAATATGTATAATTATATATTGAATTATTGTTATATGAGGGGTTTTCTCAACAAATATTTCTATATGTGATTAATTAATCGGGACACCATGTAATTAATTAAAAATTGTAATCGATTGACAGCCCTAATATATATATATATATATGCTGTATATAAAGATACATACAGTACAGTTGAAGTCAGAAGTTTACATACAGCAAATACATTTAAACTCCTTTTTTCACAATTCCTGACATTTAATCGTAGAAAAATTCCTTGTCTTAGGTCAGTCAGGATCACTACTTTATTTAAAGAATATGAAATGTCAGAATAATAGTAGAATGATTTATTTATTCATCAAGTGTCAGAAGTTTACATGCACGTTGTGTTTAACTTCGG
The DNA here is from genome assembly GCA_032164185.1 of Moxostoma hubbsi. NCBI lineage: Eukaryota > Metazoa > Chordata > Actinopteri > Cypriniformes > Catostomidae > Moxostoma > Moxostoma hubbsi. The sequence continues at coordinate 6,353,519 of JAVLUX010000010.1, read as the reverse complement.
TCAAACATTTTGGGTAGCCTTCTACAAGCTTCTCACAATAAGTTGTTGGAATTTTGGCCCATTTCTCCAGACAGAACTGATGTAACTGAGTCAGATTTGAAGGCCTCCTTGCTCACACATGCTTTTTCAGTTCTACCTACAATTTTTCAATTGGATTGAGGTCAAGGCTTTGTGATGGCCACTCCAATGACCTTGACTTTGTTGTACTTAAGCCATTTTGCCACAACTTTGGAGATATACTTGTGATCATTGTATATTTGGAAGACCCATTTGCGACCAAGCTTTAACTTCTTGGCTGATGAGTTGAGATGTTGCTTCAATATATAGACACAATTTTCAGTGGTGCACCAGTCCCTCCTGCAGCAAAGCACCCATACAACATGATGTTGCCACCCCCATGCTTCATGGTTGGGATTGTGTTCTTCGGCTTGCAAGTCTCACCCTTTTTCCTCCAAACATAACGATGCTCATTATGGCCAAACAGTTACATTTTTGTTTCATTAGACCAGAGGACATTTCTCCAAAAAGTAAGATCTTTGTCACCATGTGCGCTTACAAATTGTAGTCTGGATTTTGTTATGGAGTTTTGGAGCAGTGTCTACTTCCTTGCTGAGCAGCCTTTTAGGTTATGTCTATATAGGAGTCGTTTTACTGCGGATATAGATACTTGTCTTCCTGTTTCCTACAACATCTTCACAAGGTCCTTTGCTGTTGTTCTGGGATTGATTTGCACTTTTTGCACCAAACTACGTTCATCTCTAGAAGACAGAATGCAATTCCTTCCTGAGCGGTATGATTGCTGCATGGTACCATGAACGTAGCACCTTCAGGCGTTTGGAAATTGCTCCCAAGTACGAACCAGTCTTGGCTAATTTCTTTTGATTTTCCTATGGTGTCAAGCAAAGAGGCTTGAGTTTGAAGGTAGACCTTAAAATACATCCACAGGTACACCTCCAATTGACTCTAATGAGAAGCTAATTGGCTAATTGCCTAAAGGTGTGACATACTTTTCTGCAATTTTCCAAACTGCTTAAAAGCACAGTTAACTTAGTGCATGTAAACTGCTGACCCACTGGAATTGTGATCTAGTCAATTATAAGGGAACTAATCTGTCAGTAAACAATTGTTGGAAAAATTATTTGTGTCATGCACAAAGTAGATCTTTTTAAAACTATAGTTTACTAATATTAAATCTGTGGACTGGTTAAAAAATTTGTTTTAATGACTTCAACCTAAGTGTATGTAAACTTTTGACTACATACAGTACATACATGCATGCTGAATCTGCAAGATGTTTATCCTTTACAAAAAATAAGAAGGATCATGAAAAATGCATTTAGTTTTTTTTTTTATTTAGTACTGCTCTGATGAAGCTATTTAACACAACATGTATTTAGATTTATTCCTCAAGACAAAATAATGAATTGATTCAAACAAATTATCCCGTTCAAAAGTTTGTATCCCCTTTGTTCTTAATATGGTGTGTTGCCTACACTATGATCAATGAGTGTTTGTGTCTTTTGTGATAGTTTTGCATGAGTCCCTGTTCTTAAAAAAATATGTATAATAATCATCCATGTACTACACCTTCTTTGCTTTCCCAGCACCTTCTGCACATTTGAGTTCTTCCCAGCAGTGGCTATATAATGTTAAAACCCAGCTTTTGACACTTTTTTTGATGATTGAGCAACTTATACACGACTAGTATTACAAAGGGTGCAAACATACATTTTTGCTTAAGAAGACAACACACTCTATTAACTTATGATTTGTAACTAGTAACCCCTAAGAAACATGCAAAAAATAATATATGTATCATTTTCATATAACTTGATGTCCACATATGTGGACAGCTGGACTAAGTTGTGAAATTTTAAATAATACCAAGTTAAAGAAAGATTTTTTAAAATCGAATTATTTATAATGTTTCAGAGTGTTGACTATTCATGTTTTTGAGATGTTACTGACACTGCATCACAAATTAGCATAAGTAATTTTGATTCGATGTAAGGGCCAGCATCATCCAATCATTGCCAATCATGTTAAAATTTAATTTAGCATGTAAGTCTGAATATGTACTGATTACCATTGTACCATGTCTGCCAAACCTGTTGAGTGGTCCAAACATCATCTGCAGCCTGAAACTGAATTTTTGACTGCATGTTAGTAGTGAATGCAGCATTGGAAACTATAGGATGCTCCCTTGCTCCCTAATTATAGAATGATTGAACCTCCAGTTAAGATTCTCAATGTGATAATGCACATTTTAAGGTAAATGAGCCTATCCATCCATCCATCGTCAACTGCTTATCCTGTGTACAGGGTCGCGGGGGGCTGGAGCCTATCCCAGCTAACATTGGGCGAACGGCAGGGTACACCCTGGACAGGTCGCCAGTTCATCGCAGGGCCACACATAGACAGACACACACTCACACTCACATCCACACCTATTTTTGGAGACAACAATTAACCTAGCCTGCATGTCTTTGGATGGTGGGAGGAAGCCGGAGCACCTGGAGAGAACCCACACAGACACGGGGAGAACATGCAAACCACACACAGAAAGGCCGGGGCAACCAGGGTTTGAACCCACAACCTTCTTGCTGTGAGGCGACAGTGCTAACCGCTGCGCCACCGTGCCGCCTAAATGAGCCTATAGTCCATGTAAAAAATATAATTTTGTATCTCTTATATTTGTATAAATTCTAATGGAAAAATTATTCTGGGGAAAAGATTTATTTATGAGAAATATTTCAGTTTATTTTTAAATACTTTGACTTTTGGTATCTTGGCAAATTTGAGCACAGTTTGAGATATAATTGAGATCCCATTTGAAACTCTAGAGGAGTCACATGTAAGATAACTAGGCCTTTTCCTCAGGATATCAATATCCTCCATTTTCGAAACAATTAAGAGACTAAAGAGATCTCATTTGTTAATGTTCTTCTCTGTGGGTGGTAAAACAGTAGGAACAGTACATTACACGGCCAGCCCACGTGGGCGTCTAATTTACTGAATCCTCCAAGGTTTTTTCAGCGATTGACAGAACTGTATTATGGCTAAAGGCCCCGCAGCTATTTCAAACAACTTTATCAAGCTCTCATGAGGCAGAGGTGTGATTTTTACCATTCTCTTAAATTCCAAGTGCTTTTGAATAAGTAAATCAGCCAAGCTGAGGCAGCTTCCATAACACATTAAGTTGAGGAAGGTGAGTAAAGACACGGTGACTCAGACATCTGGGGAAAAAAGCTTTTTACGAGCCATTGGCAAGCTGCTACTGCCTCATAAAGCCCAGAGCTAAGCTTTTTTTTTTCACGGTGCCTTTATGTTTTGTATTCCCTGTGAAATGAGTGAGCCACTGCCATCTGAGGGGAAAATAATCCTCAGATATGTGAAGTGTCTCATAAAATATGATGAATATTTTTTTATCTTTCTTTCCTCCCTGATCTTTAATTTTATATCTACCACTGCATCTCTGTGTCTTGTAAGACATTTTTCACTGTCTCTCTCTTTTCATCAGTCTCTCTCTCTCAATCGCTCAGTCTGTCTCATACATAATTAATGACTGACCTTCAGTTTAGTAAAATATTTGCTTTGGTTGTGGTTGAACCAGTAGTTTAAAACCACTTGAAATTGGTTTTAGAAAGACCAATAGCTGCTTTACGTTTGCAAGCAAGTTTTAGTGATTTCATGTGGGGGGTTGTTTCAAATATTAAAGGTACAATGAGACTACATTGAAAATGTGGAATTTAAAGTGTAATTTAAGCCTAGACATAAGTTTTATGATTTTGATGAAGAAAAAAAAAACACATTATGATGAAATATTTGAGATTATGGACTATTTCTAGGTCACTTATCAAGTAAGCAATTTGGGACATTGATTTCCTTGCTTCCACTGAGGCACACAAGATGCTCTTTGGAATATTCTCAAATGGGATCATCAGGTTTTGCAACTTTCAGCTCGAGTGCATGCTGTCATTAAAGCAAAAGGAAGACATATCAAATAAGACATTCTGAAATTCATATACATTTTTTATTCAACTTTTCACTGAAACTGTTAGGCTGATTATATAATTTGTAATGGAAAAAAAGAGAAGCAAAGTAGAAGCAATTTCATAAATGGTCTTCACCCACTGTGTGATACAATCCTTCTTAATTCTTTTGTTTTATCTCAGACTCTGAATATAGTAACACCTCGTGTTCGTCCAGAGGACTGCAGTGTGGGCTTGCTTCCCCGAAACCACGATAAAAACCGCAGCATGGATGTCCTCGCAGTGGATCGCTGCTTGCCTTTCCTCATTTCTGTTGATGGCGAGTCGAGCAATTACATAAACGCAGCACTAATGGACGTAAGTTCTTCAGCTCTCTAATGTAAAAGTCTGTCATCATTTGCTCACCCTCTTGTAGTTGCAAACACATTTTTTTCTTCCATGGAACTCTAACAGAAGAAGTTTAGTAGAATATCCTAGTAACAGTGTGTGTTTACATGCACACCAATACACTGATAACTACAACAAATCTGCTTATACACTTGAAACCTTTGGGTTCTTCTCTGCTTTTGACATCAAAATGTAAACAATCATCCACAAAACACTTGCACACATCATATAAACTGGTAAGTATGCCAGTTAAGGTGTTTACATGCATAATGGTCAAAAATCTAGGTGTGCTGATAATTTTATGCGAAAACATTTTATGACCTTACCCTGATAAAGAAAGTTTAAATCCATGACCTTACACGTCACACGTCACAGCTTATTTAGATTAATCGGTCTAAGATTGTGCATGCAAACGCACTCAGTGAACATTATTGGGGATAGGGGCTGTGGAGCTCCAACTATGACTCCTGCATTGTATTTGAAGTCTTCTGATAGTTTTGCGAAGGAACGTACCAAAATGTACAGTTTATTGTTTACATAAAATTTATTATGACAATTTTCTGCTATTACGTTACATTTACATAAATGTATAACGTTACATTTACGTTAATTTATCACATGAAATTTACATTCATTTATCACGTTAAATTTACGTTAATTTATCGCGTTAAATTTAAGTTAATTTGTCGTTATTACCTTAAAAAAAATTCCCCTTCAGCGTAGCATTAAAATCTCATTTGTTTTTACTTACAGTTGCAAGAAAAAATATATGAACCCTTTGGAATTAGCTGGTTTCTGCATTAATTGATCATACAAATCTCATCTTCATTAAAATTTCAAGTATAGACAAGTTAACAACACAAAAAAATAAGTGAGCCCCTAGGCTAAAGATGTCAACACAAGCTAATTAGAGTTAAGAGTTGGCAAACCTGGAATCCAATTAATGAAACAAAACTGGAGGTGTTGGTTAGAGATACTTTTTACATTTTGAGTTTACTATGCACAAGAACTATCTGCTGACGTGGACCATGCCTTACAAAAAAGAGATTTCAGAAGACCTACGATCAAGATTTGTTGCTTTGCATAAAGCAGGAAAGCGTTAAAAAGTCATCTTGAAGAGCTTAGATATTCATCTGTCCAGAGTTAGACAAATTGTCTATAAATGTAGTTGATTTAGTACTGTGGCTAGTCTCCCTAGAAGTGGCCGTCCAGCCAAGGGGACACCGTAGCATGCTCAATGAGGTAAAAAAAAATAACCCTAGAGTGACAAAGAATTGAACGAATCATTGGAACTGATTAACATCTTTGTTCATGAGTCTACTGCATAGAAAACATTAAACAGGAGACCACGAATGAAGCCACTGCTTTCCAAAAAAAACATTGCTGCGTGCCTGAAGTTTGCTAAAGATAACCTTGACACTCCACAACACTACTGGTAAAATGTTTTGTGGACTGATGAAACTAAGGTTGAACTGTTTGGGAAGAAAACACAGCACTACGTATGGCATAAAAAAGGGCACAGTATACCAACATGATAACATCCCAACTATGAAGTACGGTGGAGGGAGCATCATGATTTGGGCTTGCTTTGCAGCTTCGGGGGCATGGACCGCTTGCCATCATTGAGGAAAAAATTAATTCCAATGTTTATCAAGATCTACAGGATTATGTCAGGGTGGCTGTGTGCCAGCTGAAGCTCAGTAAAAGTTGGGTGATGCAGCAGGACAATGGCACTTATCATTGAAGTAAGTCCACTACAGAAGAGCTTTAAAAAAAAAATACAAATCCAATGTGGCCCAGTTTAAACCCAGACCTTAACCTGCTAGAGAAACTGTGGAATGACCTCAGGAGAGCTATTCACACCCGACATCCTAAGAATATGGCTGAGCTGTGCTGAAGTAGTTCTGTAAGGAAGAATGGTCCAAAAGACCTTCTGAACATTGTGCGGGTCTAATTCACAACTACCAGAAATGCTTGGTTGAGGTTATTGCTGTCAAAGGAGGATCGACCAGTTATTTAAATACAAGGGTTCACTTAATTTTTCCACAGGACTGTGAATGTATAATGGGATGTGTTCAATAAAGACATGAATGATTATAATTGTATGTGGGTTGTTAGCTTAAGCACATTGTGCTTTGTCTATACTTGTGGCTTTGATAAAGATGAGATCACATTTTATGACCAATGCAGAAAACCAGCTATTTCCAAAGGGTTCACATACTTTTTCTGACACTGTACTTTGAAATATTTAGCCTAATAAGGCATGTTGCATCATGATTGACGTCAGTGTTGAAACTTTTGGGAACCAATACATTTGATGAAATTGCCATCGAACCTGGTATTACACACCTTGATGCGCCATATTTAAATGAACACGAAGGCAAATGAGATTTGAGAGCTATGGCTGAGAGGAAGAATTTAGGGAACTCTGGTAACATCTGAGTATACAGAGCAGAACACCCAGGAGATAATACTGTGACAATCTCATATAAACAAGACAATTTAACAGAGGACAAGATTAGATAACATCGCTGTAATCTCCACATACAGAACATAATCACACTCGTACCATAATCGACCATCTTCACGCAACATCCAAGATAGCAGACACAAATGGCAGATAAAGAACATGATGAAAACAGGAAATAAGTAGCGAATGAAATAAATGGCCAATAATGCAGCATTGATTCAAGGAACCCTGGTAGCAATGATTCATGTAATTCAGTCCTTTGGCAAGGTCATCACTGTCACTGAGGCAAATCCACTAAACTGTTGCGCTATTTTAGCGCACAGTATGTCATCACAATAACATGCATCTTATTTGCTGTGTACCCAAAATTCAGTTTAACCAGGCTCTAAATGAACTGAAATAGTTCTATGCCTTGAGTATTTAAATTAAGCCATTCTTTTCTGCGCAGACACACTTTCTTTTTATGTTAATTGGGCTCATAGATTGCGCTTTATTCACAGAAGAAGAAGTGTTATTTGCCTGGGGAAATAATGTTAAGCTATTACCGCCCACGGAAAGCAGGCGGTAAACAGAATTTAATTTTAAAGAGAGTTTGTTTACATTTTCAAGCTATTACGGCAGCAGTAATTCATCAAATAATGATCAAATGATTGGAAAGAGCATTAAAATCAGCAATATCTAGATTGCGGTGTAGTCGAATATACTTTTAGCATTTTAAAGAGCGAATTCAGGTGTGCAGTGGAGTGATGCTTTACAGTTGCGCTAAAGCAGCAAATCATTCCTAATGAATCCTCCCCTCAATTATTTAGTTTAGGCCATTACACATGTGAGGCACATTAGGACGTCAGCATGCCAGGCTCACACACATCTTTAGTGATGGAAGGAAGAGTTAGTATTTTCTCTTATTGATTGCCCTAGAGCCACAAACAGCCAGCAGCCTTTATCGTAACGCAGCACCCGCTACCCAACACTGTGGCTGACTTCTGGAGGCTAGTTTTTGACTACAACTGCTCCACCATCGTCATGTTGAATGAAATGGATGCTGCACAGGTATGTAGTATTTGGAGGGTTGTGAACTGCTTGATCCTCACCTCTATTTGGTGTCTATTGTCTGTTGACTATTGGAATTTTTTGGATGGCATAATTTATGTTCCTGATCTCCAGTACATGTTCCTATGTACTGTTATTTTTTTTATTTTTATTTTTTATTTATTTATTTATTTATTTTTTTAAGAGGATGCACAATCCAAATCGGCAATATAAGCCAATCCAAATGTTTTATTTTATTATTTTATTTAATCCAACCTTTGTCTTATTTATAAACATAATTTAACTAGGCTTTTATTAGGGCTGTCGATTTAAAAACTAACACTTTAAAAAATATATATATGTAATTAACATGTCCTCGAACTGTAATAAGGAATATTCCTTCAATCAGAGAAATTGAAGCTTTAAGTTGCACCTGTTTTCTCCAGGGAGCAGAAAGTGAAACATCAGCTGTATAGGAAACACGCAGGTTATACAGAGAACAAACCACACTTACTGACAGCAGACAGAACAAGATGATGCTAGATGTGTTCTTGCGTTCAAAACACAGCTTGATGGAGCGCAAATCCGAACGCAGGGATCTCAAGATGTGTTTTTCTAAGTTTAACTTTATGTTTAACTAAAGTTAACTATGTTTAACTTAACACAGCGACCTAAAAACATTGTTTATGAAGTGATGCAACCAAAGTGAGATGCTCCAAAAGTGTCCGTCTTTCGCAGGTAAACATTTGAAGCATCATTAGAAAAGCCCTTATAATAAATCTCGGACTGATTGGCAAATTAAATTGCAAAATGGATTGCTGAGAATTGTTCCCCAATAATTGGTTGTTGTTCAATAATATGGAAATAAACAATCAATTGGATCTAAAGCCACTTTTTGTATTGTTTTATCAATGCTTTACTAGTCTGCTACAATAATAACACATTTTAATTAACTGAATATATATATATATATATATATATATATATATATATATATATATATATATAATAAAATATCTATTTCAGGGGCTTTCTCAGCAAATATCTATATATGCGATTAACTGTGATTCATTGGAAATTTTATAAAAAATTGTAATTGTGACATCCTTAGTTTTATTTATTATTTTTTTAATATATTTATACCTTTGGAATATTTAAGATAGTTACTCAATTTTGTTATTTAATTTATTTAAGCATTTGTGCACTTTTTACTCTTAGATTATTATATATTACACTTGGTTCTCTAATGTAATAAATGTATTCTTGTCATGTATTCCCTTTTTTTGTCTAGAGTTTGAAATTCTTGTTTAGTTCCCTGTTCCTGATTCCTGTGTTAGTTTTGTAGTCCTTTATAGTTTTATTTCATGATTGGTTCACCCTGATTGTTTACCCAGGTGTTCCTCTTCCCCTGATTATTTCCCTAAGTGTCCCTTGTTTCCCCCTCTGGTTTCTTTGTCAGTCTTCACATGTGTTGTCATGTTCTGAGCCTGGTTCCCTGTGTTTTGTTTCCTTTTTTACGAGTTACCTTGTTTATCTTTAGTTTCATTAAAAGCTGCGTTTAGATCCTCATTCCTCGTCTGCCTCTTCAAAAATGTATCTAGCGGCTGTCAGAATTTTGCTTCAGAAGCAAGGGGACAGTCCAGTTGAGGATCACATCTGTGAGTTTTTAGATCTAACAAATTAAGTGCACTATACAGACCTCTCTGGTGGTTTTCTTCCGGACCGGTCTGAATAGTGCAACGAAGGAACTGATTGCTCCGGCTGATACTCACTGGATGCTCTGCAAATATGTGGAGAAGGCTCTGGAACATTGCAGATCCCTTTACACAGTGAGATATGGCAGGAACCCCAGGCCAAAACCTGAATCTTCTGCTCCCTTGTCCAAACCTTACATGGCTCCTTCCTCTAAGCCTTCCACGTCCCCTTGCTCCAAGCCTGCCATGGCCAACAGTCCAGAGCCTACATCTGCCACAGCCAACAGGCCAGTACCCATGCCTGCCATGGCCAACGAGCCAGAGCCTATGACTGTGGCCTTGTCCACTTGCCTGTGCTCACGACCACAGAGGTCGTTCCCGAGTCTCTGCCAGTGCTCATGACCACGGAGGTCGTTCCCGAGTCTCTGCCAGTGTTCACGACCATGGAGGTCGTTCCCGAGACTCTGTCAGTGTTCACAACCACGGAGGTGGTTTTCCAGTCATCCAGTACTCTTACCCCGGAGCCTCCCATGGCTCCACCTGCTATGGCTTTGTCCCTCGAGCCTCCCACGGCTCTGCCTTCCATGGCTTTGCCCCTCGAGCCTCTCCCGGCTCCCTCTGCCTTCGTCAAGCCTCTCCCAGCTCTGACCATAGAGTCTTCCACGATGCCGCCCGCTCCCCCATAGACTCCTCCTCCAGCAGCTCCTCCAGAGACTCCTCCTTCAGCGGTTCCATCCACATTACCAGAGACTCCTCCTCCAGTGGCTCCCCCAGAGACGACTCCTCCAGCAGCTCCTCCAGAGACTCCTACTTCAGCGGTTCTGTTCACCTTCCCAGAGACTTTGCGTACCCCTCCTCCAGCGGCTCCACTGCCTGGCCTAGTCCCTGCCCTGTGGCCTTCTCCCAGGCCTCTTTACCCAGTTCCTGCCCTGTGGCTGTCTCCCAGGCCTCCTTGCCCAGTCCCTGTCCTGTGGCCGTCTTCCAGGCCTCCTGGCCCAGTCTCTGCCCTGTGGCTACCTCCCAGGCCTCCTGACCCTGTCTCGGCCCTGTGGCAGCTTACCAAGACTCCTGATACAGTCTCTACCCTGAGGTGGTCCTCTTGGTCTCCTGGCTGTTCGCCTGATCTGCTCGGGTATTCTTGGTCTCCTGGCCATCCACCTGATCTGCTCTGGTCTCCTGGCTGTTCGCCTGATCTGCTATGGTATCCTTGGTCTCCATGCCGCCTGCCTGATCTGCTCTGGTCTCCTTGCTGCCCACCTGATCTGCTCTGATCTCCTGGCCATTTGCCTGATCTGCTCTGGTCTCCTTGGTCTCCTGGCCATCCGCCTGATTTGCTCTGGTCTCCTTGGAATCTTGGCTGTCCGCCTGATCTGCTCTGGTCTCCTTGGTCTCCTGGCTGTCTGCCTGATCTGCTCCAGCTTGTTTGGTCTACAGCTCCACCTCAGCCTTCTGAATCTCTGGCTCCAGCTTGGTCCTCTGAAACTGCAGCATCGCCCTCGCTCTCCATCCCTCTGGCTCTGTCTTGGTCTCAAGCCTCCCTGACTTTGCCTTGTTCCTCTGCTCCCCTTGCCACTTGTTCCCCCTGAACTGCCTGTTTCCCCCTTCCCCTCACATCCCGTGGACAATTTTTTATTTTTGTGAGGTCTCTTGAATCCGCTCCCTAAAGGGGGGCTCTGTCATGTATTCCATGTTTTTGTTTAGACTTTTGTTGAAATTCTTGTTTAGTTTCATCTGTTTTTTTTGTAGTCCTTTTTATAGTTTTAGTTCATGATTGGTTCACCCTGATTGTTTCACCGGGTGTTCCTTGATTTCCCTTGTGTATATAATGCCTTGTTTCCCCTTGTTTCTTTGTCAGTCTTCAGATGTGTTGTTATGTTTTGTGCCTGGTTCCCTGTGTTTTGTTTCCTTTTATTCTGAGTTACCTTGTTTATCTTTTGTTTCATTAAAAGCTGCATTTAGATCCTCATTGCTCATCTACCTCATCACAATTCTAGAAAATGGCAAGCCTAAAATAATCATAAAAATAATTTGAGTGAGATTTTAGAACAGATGTTTTTTTTTTTTTTTTTTTTTTTTTGCACGGTGCAAAATGTGTTTTTGAAATTACTTTAAATTACTGAGTTACTTCCATTTTCTCTTGCATTTTTTTTCAGATTTTAATCTCGAGTTCTAAATACTTTAATGATTGTCTGGATGTGAACTTTTTGTATAGTAAACTTATTTGCTGTAATTCTTTTCTCGATGTAGCTCTGCATGCAGTACTGGCCTGAGAAAGGCTCTTGCTGCTATGGCCCCATTCAAGTTGAATTCATATCTGCTGACATTGATGAGGACATTATCAATCGCATTTTCAGGATTTGCAACATGGCACGGGTAAGTGCGGTCAGTGCAGGGGAAGGGGCTGTTGGGAGTTGATGTGTAAATGCTCTATGGAATGTGTTTGAGTAAATGAAACAGAAATGTATTTATTGATTTGCTTCTCACTTAGTCATTTGACAATTTGCTGATTCACAGTCATACTTCTACTGGTTGGTCAGAGCAGTGCCCCTTGAATAACAAAAGGGGGGGGGGGGGGGGGGGGAGAAGAAATCAAACGTTTGCTGGAGTCTCAAAGTACAAATTAGTTTCAATTCTGTATAAACTATTTCATTACAAGTTAGCTTGAGTGCATATTTTCACCTTACACTAAATAGATGTTTTCGAACAGAAATCACGTTCAAGTAGGTTGCCATAGCAACAGCACGCTGCTCAACCAATTTCTGTTAGGATCAGTATCATATGATATGGCACATCATCAAATCTAGTATTGTACTATTATTTATCACTTTATTATAGATTTACACTACTAATCCGGAGTTTGGACAAACTTGACGGAATTTATGTCTAATGATCTCTGAAACCTTTTGATCTAAAGACACAAAATCACTATTTATTTAATTTTTTTATTGATGATTTAGACTGGATAAAGAAAAGCAGCCAAAAGATGTCTAGCATATATGTGAACTCCTTCAATACTGATTGTTTGAAAGTTTTGATTTGTTTAAAAAAAAAAAATGCTTTTTTTTTTTACACAACAAAATGTAAGTAAAGCCATTGTATAATTCACACGCTATGCTAGACCAACCTTAGCCTGACTCCATAAAATGATATGTGAAAATGCAACTGCTCTAAAAAAGATAAAAATTCACTTAAGTCAATTTGATTTGGATGACTTCTAATGTGACAGTAAATCAACAGCAGCTTTTGAGAGATTATGACCCTGAGTTAGTGAAGTGAGAAATTATTTTAAGCCAAAAAAAAGGGGCCACAACTGTAAAGCCCAATCCAAATTATCACAACACTCAGCACATTTCATGCGTCTTTGAACTTGATTAGTTTTGCTAGCCACATATGCCTGTAATCACTTAAGTGCAATAATCCCATAAACATTTGGCCACTGCCATGCCAAAGCTGATATATGCGATTAGATCTGTTTGCGAGACTGATTTTCAGTTATATTAGCATTATGTTAGTGCACATTAGGATTTATTAATGACGCTTTACATGTTCCAGGCATCGAACAATGCAAGGAGAGACACATCCTTTTCCCCAATACTCCTTAACTGCTGGTGACAGGCAATGTTTACCAGGTAGCTACTCTGCACAAAATAAATAAGTGCCATCAGATATTTTGATCTTGGAAGATTTTATGAGAAATATTTGAGTTCACAGACTTTTTCATTAAAGACGGGTATGTTGGCAAATCTGAGCACAGTCTCAATTTGATCTCCATTTTGTCTTATTGCTGTCTAGGACAAATATTTAGATATTAAAGAGATAGTTTCTATGATTTTCTTTCCAGAGGGGTTTCACTGTTGGGTAACAGTGTGACTACACTCACTGAACACTTTATTAGGAACACCTGTACAACTACATATTCGTGCAATTTTTCTAATCAGCCAATTGTGAGGCAACAGTACAATGCATAAAATTGCATATGAGATTCAGTTAATGTTCACATCAACCATCAGAATGGGGAAAAATGTGATCTCAGTGAGTTCGACCATGGCATGATTGTTGGTTCCAGATGGGCTGGTTTGAGTATTTCCGTAACTGCTGATCTCCTGGGATTTTCACACACGACAGTCTCTAGAGTTTAATTGGTATGGTGCCAAAAACAAAAAACATCCAGAGAGCAGCAGTTCTGTGGACTGAAATGTCTTGTTGATAAGAGAGGTCAACAGAGAATGACTAGAATGTTTCGAGCTAACAAAAAGGCTATGGTATCGCAGATAACTACTCTGTACAATTGTAGTGAGCAGAATATCATCTCAGAATGCACAACCCGTTGAACCTAAAGGCAGATTGGCAGAAGAAGAACAGCAGAAGACCCCGTCGGGCACTTTTATTAGGACCATAGTGTTCCTAATAAAGTGCACAGAGAGTGTATATGAGTTCACACAAATGGTTTACAGACCAAGATTCTTAAAACTGGTTCTGTTCTACTTCCAGCCTCAAGACGGCTACCGACTGGTGCAGCATTTCCAGTTCATTGGCTGGCCGGCGTACAGAGACACACCACTGTCCAAACGGTCCATTCTGCAGCTGGTCAGACGACTGGCCAAGTGGCAGGAGCAATATGATGGAGGAGATGGCCGCACGGTAGTCCACTGTCTGTGAGTGCCACAACCAAAGCAACTCGACCTCCTATAGCCTAAAACAAAACTACAAATCAGAGTTAGGAATTCTGTAAAGCTGTTCATGATCATATTCTAGATCACTCATTTAATAAATTTATAATGACTTTGAATACAGCATATAGAATACAGAATACAGTACTTTTATGTGGCACATTTCTCCTTTTTGGAGCTTTACAGCCACTGGTCACCATCCACGTTCACTGTAGGGAAAATAGCAGTTTGGACATTCTGTTAAATAACTACTTTTGTGTTACAAGGAGGGAGGAAAAATACATGTTTCTGGTGGCATGCAGGAGATTAGATAATTAATTTTAGGGATCAGAAATTAGAATGTAATTCATTACTAATAATTGGTCTTGTAAGGGACTAGTTAAGGACTTGTTTAGAATTATAAGAAATTTATTAAGCCTTTATTTGCTGATTTCTTACCCTTGCCTAATAGCCACATTATAGTTCTTTTTTCCTAACAATGATCTTAATAGGTAAAAACAAAAGAAACAAATAGCTTGTATGGTGCAAAAATACATTCTTTATAGGTTCTCGTGTGAATATGCAGCTTATACGGTAAGTCTAAAATAAATAGGCAGAAGGCAGAGACTTTTGTTGCTTAGTGTAAATAGTAACAAAAAGCATCTTCTTTGATTTAAGTGCAAATATTGAATACTACCATAAAGTATAGGGGCATCAACATGTTTATTGTGCTTATTTAGAGTCCCACAGACACCCTTCATCAACCCCTAAACCTAACCTTCCCTGCTTTGTCGAAATACTAAATACATTCTACATGTATTTTATACTTAGAACCCGCACATTCACACAGAGTACTGACAACCTATAAAGGATTCCATTTGCATCAAACTAGCTACTGATGTTTTGTTTTTTGCTAATAATTTCATTATGACAAAAGCAAATGTGAAGTGGCTTCAAAGCAAGAATAAGAAATTAGCCAATAAAGGCTTAATAAACACTTTATAATGCCAAACAAGTTCATAACTTGCCACTTACATTTGTAACTATTAGTCATGAATTACCGTCTAATTTCTGATCCCTAAAAGTGTTGCCATTCATTTGTATTTTGGGTTAACTATCAAAAAGGAACCGGTTTAATTTATATATATATATATATATAGAGAGAGAGAGAGAGAGAGAGAGAGAGAGAGAGAGAGAGAGAGATTTACTTTCCTCCTAATTAGTAGGGTTTACTAAGGCAAATTAAACTATTATGAATGCTTATTGTTTGTTTTCAATCTCTAAAGTTATGTATGATTCGTGCTGCCTGCTCAGGAAAGGTGGGCTATTACCTTTCTAAGGGGTTAGACTTAAGATTTTGGCCTGATGGATGATATAATTTAGACCAACATTGAATGGAGGACCCGAATCATATCTACAGCCATGGCCAAAAGTATTGGCAGTGACATAAATTTTGTGTTTGTCAAAGTTTGCTGCTTCATTATTTGTAGATTATTTTTTCACATGTTTCTATGGTATACTGGAAAACAATGATAAGCATTTCATAAGGATTTTATTGGCAAAAACATTCAATGCAAAGAGTCAATATTTAGTGTTGTCCCTTGTTCTTCATAACCTCTGCAATTCACTCTGGCATGCAGGATATCAGCTTGTGGACCAAATCCTGGCTGATGGCGATCCATTCTTGCCTTATTAGTGCTCGGAGTTGATCACAATTTGTGGGCTTCTGTTTATCCACTTGTCTTTTGAGGATTGACCACAGGTTCTCTATGGGATTAAGATCCGGGGAGTTGCCTGGCCACGAATCCAAAATTTCAATGTAATAATCTCAGAGCCACTTCATTATCACTCTTGCCTTGAGACATGGTGTGACATCATGCTGGAAAATGCACAGATCATCACCAAATTGCTCCTGGATAGTTGGGAGAAGTTGCTCTTGCAGGACGTTTTGATATCATTCTTTATTCATGGCAGTGTTTTTGGGCAGAATTGTGAGAGAGCCCACTCCCTTGGATGAAAAGCAACTCCACACATGGATGGTCTCAGGATGCTTCACTGTTGGCTTGACACAGGACTCATGGTAGCATTCACCTTTTCTTCTCCGGACTATTGATTTTCCAGATGTCCCAAACAGTCGGAAAGGGGCTTCATCAGAGAAAATAACTTTGCACCAGTCTTCTGCTGTCCAATCCTTGTACTTCCTGCAGAATTTCAGTCTGTCTTTGATCTTTTTCTTGGAGAGAATTGGCTTCTTTGCTGCCCTTCTTGACACCAGGCCATTGTCCAAAAGTCTTCGCCTCACTGTGCATGCAGATGCACTCACACCAACCTGCTGCCAATATTGAGCAAGCTCTGCACTGGTGGTGACACGATTCCGTAGCTGACTCCTCAGGAGGAGATGGTCCTGGTGCTTGATGGACACTGGGATGTCCTGAAGCCGCCTTCACTGCAGTTGAACCTCTCTCCTTGAAGTTCTTGATGATCCGGTAAATGGTTCTTTCAGGTGCAATATTCTTTGCAGCAATTTCATGCATGTGAGACCATTTTGATGCAAAGCGATGATGGCTGCACATCTTTCTTTAGAGGTAACCATTGCGAACAAGAACACAATGATTGGAAGCACTTATTTCCTCCTTTTATAGCAATCAGTAGTGCTCTTATAATCCAATCAGAATGATAGAGTGATTTCACCTGACTAGTACTCATTCACACTTTCCCAGTTGATGCTAATATGATTAGTGAATGTTGTAAGCTGGTCATTTTGTGCCAGGGCCAAAAAACTGTGAAATTTTGGGTTTTGTGATAAAGTTTTTTTGGCTAATGAAGCTTTTTGCAATTATTTAAAATGCATCTGATCACTCTGCACAATAATCTAGAAACAATGTGAATCAACACCACAAAAACTGAAGCAGAAAACTTTGTGAAACACAAAATGTATGTCACTTCCAATGTCACTGTAGAGACCAGGGGTAAGCTCTTTTGACTTGGGCCAGTAAGCAAACATATAGGTCTGCCAGTAATCACAAGTAAAAGTTCTTTGATTTTAAAATTGTGATACAATTGATAAAATCACCCTTAACATGACAAATATTGCTGCAGTATTTTTCAAAGTCTTAAAGATAATGCATAATGTTCAGCCAGCAGGTTCAGGACAAACACAACCCTCAGTCCATTTTGCTTTAGTAACATTTGTGTCCTCCCTTGTTTTATTTAGCATATTCCCATCTCAGCTTTGAATGAGCTGGTTGTAGAATATACTTTGAAGTACCTGGATGTGATATTATTCAAGTCAGTCATTACAACAGAGTCAGGAAGGGTCAGGCTTAGGCTTACGCTTTGCTATGTGTGTAGATTTAAAAAAAAAAAAAAGACTAAAGGAAGAGTCGTTAGCTTTAATGGTTGAGACCATTGTAAAAGTGTGAGGCAGACTAAATGTTCTAACTTACACTTTAAAAGGACCTATAGGTTAAATTATTTTATTGTTAGTGGTACATGCCTTTTTTAATTAACCTTTTACAGAGGCTAGATTCATAGCCAGTTCGCATAGTCAGACTTTTGACAATTGGCATAAAGTCTGGTCCACTTTGAGCTGATCATGGAACCACCTATTTTGACTGGAAGTGATTGTTTGACAGATGTGTACAGCGACCAACTGCAGAGGAAGACTAATATTTCGAGAAATCAATCAAAAATGCTACCTAATCACTCATGTCATGATGAGTACTTAAAGTTGAAGTGCAATTGCTGCACCACTGGTGGCACTAAATGTAATTGCAAAAATATAAAAAAGAGAAATAATTGTTTCCTTGCAGGCTTCTATTTGTTCAGACAAATAGATAAACCCACCCCAAACGCACGCCATTGGCAGAGCCAGAAGTTGAGATGTCGGGCCGCTCAAATAAACTGAGAAATGTTTTGAGCTACAGTGTTTACATATTTCTGGGGAGAATCTATTTATGAATGGCTTACTTATTTTTGATTTTTGTTCATTAAGTGTGAGAAATTACTTAATTATTGAAAAGTACACACTACACCTTTAAGGGTGGAACCATAAAGCCTATGATCTTCATTAATGTAGCACAAGACAAGCTGTGAAGTTATGTGGTGTTCGGTTTGTTTATCATGCTTTATTTTTGTTTATGTGTTCAGGACTGGTGGAGGACGCAGCGGGACCTTCTGTGCCATCTGTAGCATCTGTGAGATGATCCAGCAGCAGAACATCGTGGACGTGTTCCACACAGTGAAGACGCTGAGGAACAACAAAGCTAACATGGTGGAGACAATGGTGAGTTAAATACATGTTCCAAGTCATCTTTCTTGAAGTAGAAATACCTAAACTAGTGTATGTGACAGCAGAGCTCTTCCAAGACTGATGACAAAGAGCGCTTTTTGGCTGACGGTGTAAATTTAAATTTAAGTGTGTTATTTAATTGAATGTTCTTGATTCAATCCAATTTATAACATAATAGACATGTAAAAATAAAAAAACAACAAGAAATCTACAGCAAATAGTTTTCTTAAAAATTGAAAGTAAAATATATGGACAGTGGGACTAAGTTGGAACATTTTAAATAAAACAGAACTATAGAAACTATAGAACAATTTTTTTAATCAAATTGTTTATTAGGTTTCCAGGATTGTTTGTTATTCATGTTTTGAGAGGTTACAGACATTACATCAGAAATTAGCATAATTAATTCTGACTCAAACTAATGGCCAGCATCATCCAATCACTGCCAAACATGTTAAAATAAAATGATACATTATAAATTCTGAATCTATATACTGATTACCATTGTACCATGTCTGCAAAACAGTTTGAGTGGTCAAAACATCATCTGAAGCCTGAAACTAAAGTTTTGGTTGAGTTTTAGTAGTGAATGCACTATGCTCCCTTGCTCCCTAATTTCCTGCAGTGTGCTGTATGTCTGCACTGGTCTCAGAACAGTTTGAAATGTACATTAGTTTCATCCTATTTCCATATAAAGCCTCTGAAAGCAAAATTTCACCTTTTGGATGAACCCATTGATTCTCAATGTGATAATGCACAGAAATATAGGTTCCCTGTCTGTCAATCATGTTGACGTTGTGTTGAAAAAGCGACACTAGGGGTTTCTCTTGAGTGCCGAATATACCTCTGATCTATGAAAAAAGGCCAATGAGAAATTGGCAGAAAGAAATTGTATGTTCCGCCCCCCGGACATACGGGTATAAAGGCGGGGAAATACGTGCTTCATTCAGAAATTTTCTTCGAAGCTGATGGTCGTGTATGCAGCGAGCTGCGAGTCACACACCTGTTCTTCTCCCTCTGAGCGATCTGCTGTTGGATCTATGGCGCACTTCAGCGGCTTTCCCCTTCTCTGCACGGCAGTGCAGTTTGCCCCTGGGCACTTCAACAGCACAACTAAGAGTTGTTATTAAAAGAGTGATTTTCTCTAAAAGAGTATTTTCCTCTAAAAGATCAATACACAGCGGCGTTGAACGTCCTTTTCAGGACGCGTCTTTTTAAAGATGCCATTCCGCCCCTGTGTATTTCCTGGATGCGGTAGAGTGCTCTCCACTTCAGACGGCCACAGTCGCTGTCTCGTGTGTCAGGGCTGCGATCACACTGAGGCAGCGTTTGTGGATGGTTCATGTTCTTACTGCGAGAACATGACCATGGAAACGTTGCAGTTGCGGCTTTCCTTCAACCGAGTATCTCTTTTCTTGGCATGGAGTTAGACTCAGTCTCAATGTCAGCGCGCCTCACCAACGAGTGCGTGCAGTCAGTGCTGGAATGCCTCGCTGCCTTCAGGTCCCCTTAAAACTTTTCCAGAGGCTCATGGAGCATATGGCGTCCTCCGCGGCGGCCGCGCCGCTGGGGTTGATGCATATGAGACCGCTTCAGCACTGCTCCAGACTCGAGTCCCGAGATGAGCATGGCACCGCGGCATGCACCGTGTGATGGTCACCCAAACCGCCAAACATTCAAACCCTGGACAGACCTCTGCTTTCTGTGGGCAGGAGTCCCCTTGCAGCAGGTGTCCCGATGCGTCTTGGTCGCGACCGATGCCTCCAAATTGGGTTAGGGTGCTGTGTGCACAGGCACGCTGCCGCGAGCCATTGGAAGGGGGCCCCGCTGTGCTGGCACATCAACTGCCTAGAGTTGGCTGTATTCTTTGCCCTGTGGAGGTTTCTCCCACTAGTTCAAGGCAAACACGTCTTGATCAGATCAGACAGCACCACCACGGTGGCGTACATAAATCGCCAAGGCGGCGTACGCTCCCACCACATGTCACAACTCGCCCGTCATCTCCTCGCAACAGCCCCTCCCTGGCAAATTCCCTGAGGAAAGACCTTCTTTCTCAGGGATGGGGCACGCTCTGGCATCCGCACCCAGACCTCTGGAACCTGCATGTCTGGATGGGACGCGGAAGATCTAGCTGATCTACCACCTGCTGTCGTAGACATGATCAACTAAACCAGAGCCCATTCTACCAGGCAACTTTACGCCCTAAAGTGGCACTTGTTCGCGAATTGGTGTTCTTCTTGGGGCGAAGACCCACAAAGGTGCCAGTCAGGTCAGTGCTCTCATTTCTGCAGGAGAGGTTGGAAGGGAGGCTGTCCCCGTCCACCTTGAAGGTGTATGTAGCTGCTATTTCAGCCCACCACGACGCAGTAGACGGCAAATCTTTGGGTAAGCACGACTTGATTATCAGGTTCCTAAGATGCGCCCGGAGGTTGAATCCCTCCCTGCCAAGCCTGTTCCCCTCCTGGGATCTCTCAGTGGTCCTCTCGGGCCTTCAGAGACCCCCCTTCGAGCCGCTATAATCAGTTGGACTCAGGACACTCTTTCTAAAGACGGCACTGCTGATCGCGCTCACCTCCATCAAGAGGGTCGGGGACCTGCAATCGTTCTCTGTCAGCAACACTTGCCTGGAGTTCAGCCCGGCAGACACACATGTGATCATAAGACCGTGGCCGGGCTATGTGCCCAAGGTTCCTACCACGTCCTTCAGAGACCAGGTAGTGAGCCTGCAAGCGCTGCCCCGAGAGGAGGCAGACCCAGCTCCTTCGTTGCTGTGTCCGGTACGTGCTTTGCGTACCTACTTGGACCGCACGCAGAACTTTAGACGTTCTGAGCAGCTCTTTGTCTGCTTCGGTGGACAGTGGAAAGGGAACGCTGTTTCCAAACAGAGGCTCTCCCACTGGGTGGTGGACACCATTTCATTGGCCTATCGCACCCAGGCCGTGCCCCCCTTTGCGGGTCCGAGCACACTCAACAAGGAGTGTTGCGTCCTCATGGCCACTGGCCAGAGGCACATCCCTGGCAGACATATGCAGAGCAGCAGGTTGGGCAACACCTAATACTTTGTGAGATTCTACAATCTCAGGGTAGAGTCAGTTTCGTCCCGTCCCGTGTCCACATCTCCCTTGGGCAGTTCCCACTGCCCCCCATTCACCATGTCTGTAGCAACTTCTCCCTCTGAAGAGGCAGGATCTACTACCGTGCCACTTCCCACATGTTACCTAAAAGCCCATGTGGTGTATTCACCACTATTACCTACCCCTCTCAGGGCAGGTGTGGTCTCCGCAGGGTCTTTTCCCCCTGAAAGAATAGGAAACTGGGCAAGACCCCCCCTTCCCCGGTGCGTGTAAGGGCCCCAGCCGTTGACTCTAGAGAGAAATGAGAGAAATGAGGCCCAGCTAGGCTCGGCCCATTCCCAGGTTGGCAAGCGTTGCCTTGTTCCCCTGACTAGGGTAACTATAAGGATTCCGACGACTTTGTGGGGCATTTGGGAAGGGTACGTGCAGTCTGATACAGCTGGTCAGCAGTACACGTATACGGCTCAGCGCATGGCGTGATTTAAATTGGACCCCTAGTGTCGCTTCTTCGACACAACGTCGAAGTGAGACCATCAGGGAACGGAGGTTACATACGTAACCTAGACGATTTCTATGGGAAAAAATTTGCTAAAGTACACATTAGTGTACATTGTGTTTAGCAGTGTGGTGTTCCACAATAAATCACTCAATTGTAAAAAAAAAAAAAAAAAAAACTAGATGAATCGGATGAAACTAGAGACTCTAATCTTTTGACTCAAACAAGTTTCAGTTTAAAAACTGAATTAGGTTTTTTTACCAGATGTAGTTTTTTTTGGTGTTTCTCCCAAAGACAAAGTCCGCTGTGAATGCACCATGTTGTTTTGTCACACAGCTCCATATGCTGAAAGTTTAACCCTTTACTGACAGTCCAGAATCTTCTGAACTGAGTTCAGTCAATTTAATTTAATTTAAATTATGTGTTGCATATAGAGAAGTCAAAATACAACATGGGGGTCGCACAAGGTTAAACACAAATTTAATGCTTATAAAAGCTTATATAAATTAATCTGTACAAAAATGTTCTTCATTTTGTGGAACTACTGTTCTTGGTGGATGAACTTCTCGTAGGGCAATGTAATTAGGTTACTGGTGTAATTTTTGTGAGTGGATGTAAACAGTCACTTTTTGGTATCCTTGCCTGTATAATGCAAAACTAACCAGGTTTACCTGCTTTACATGTGTCATGACAGGAGCTGAAAAACTGGTATAACTGGTAAATAATTATATCACTCGATGTCTCATTTTAACATGTATAATGTATTAGGGTTAGCCCCATAGTTCAAAAAAAATGTTTGATGTTGAGCTAACCTTGTTCTGAATCTGGAATATTCATAAGAATCTGATCTCCATGAGAAGACACTAAATTCAGTATTCAGATAAGATTTTCAAGTATTGCTCATGCCACTATATTGAATATAGGCTTATTCTGTCTGGAGTTCTCCACTTAATGTATGTAACTTGAGCAAATCAGAAGTCTTCTCCACTGTGCATATTTTACTCGAGTCCTTCAATATGGTTCTATCCATACTGGCCTCAGTTCTGTAACAGGTGGAGACTATAAAGTGGTCACATATTCAGATAGTTGTTGACAACAGGTAGTTTGTTGAAATTCCTAATGGCTGTTCCACTTAAAGAAACAGTACCACCCTCAGCGTGTTTGAGCCAGAAAAAGAGCATAAATATTCCTTAACCACTGAGGCAGACAGCTGCAATTTCTGCTGTGGTGGTGGCATCTCCAATTCTGAGAGAATGTCTTGTGTCTAATAGGTGGTCACTGCAGGTGTGATTAGACATCTGTCCCTGCAGCTCTTCCACTGATTGCACTTGAAGCATCACGCTCAGCACAAGTGGAAAAACCCACAGATAAGAATCCAAAATGAGCCTAAACTACAGGATGAAAATAGGACTAACATCAGGGTGCCCACAATCATGAAAAAACATGGAATTTTAAAATGGAAATTGCTTAAGTGACTATATTTTTCCTAGTTATGCTCGGCTCTAAAATATTTCATTGGCAAGATATTCTAATTGGTGAATGAAATCTCAATATTAAAAATACATTTATTTTTTAGCAATTACAAATGTCTGGAAAATATTTTTATGTAAAAAAAATACAAATATATATATTTATTAATTTGTAAAATTAATAAAGTCTTGGAGATATCTAAAGTGAATATATTTTTCCTAGTTATGCTCTTTTCTAAATTATTTATCAGCTTGAAATTCCTATTTTTTTGTGAAATATCTATAAAATATATACAAAATAAATCTATTCAATTATTTAAAAAAATCCTTATCCACTTATCACAAAGGAACAGAAAAGTAAATTTATATAGAAAATAAAGTGTTAATTTTATTATTTATAAATTGTATTCATTTTTATAAATGAATAAAATCTTCTAAAAATATCTAATGTAACACATTTTTGTTCCTAGTTATGCTCGGTTCTAATGTATCTAATCAGCTTGAATTCCTATTTCTGAGTGTAATCTCTATTATACACACAAATGCATATGTATTATACATTTATTATAAAATAATACAATTATTATTTTTAAGAAAACCAATTCCCAAACAACTGGAAATGTTTTAATGTCTACATGGCTAATGACCCTATTTTTCCATTTTGTGTTTCCTAAATAATAATGACAGTATAACTGTAACTGTAATATTTTATTAATGTTGGGGTGAAAAGGGAAATGCACTTAGAGTCCCTTGAGCACATTCTGCCTTTACACTGGTAATGAATTTTCGCTTTTGCTTCTGTGTTTATTTAGGAGCAGTACAAATTCTGTTATGAGGTGGCTCTGGAGAGCTTGAATTCCTTCTAAACATATGAAAGGTTGATATCAGGTGAAGAAGAGAGAAAAACAAGCCTGGCAATTTAAAAATGACATCTCATCTCATCACAGACTGATCCTCTGGAATGAGAACAGGAGAGAAAAGTTCGACCCTCGACTCGGGTTTAGTGTAAAATACTGTATAAATAAAACAAAACATTTTTTGCCCTTTCTTTCTTCTTCTGTCAATGTCCAGCATCAGAGCGTGTACGTATCCTGGACCGTGAAGTACAGTCTTTTTCCTTTTTAGCTATACGCCTTGAATGTTAAACCCTATCAATGGTGAAAAAAAAGGTTCTTTCTACATGCCAGCTGGGAATTACCAAATAGACTTTCCCTGAGCTATATGTACAGATTTAAAGAAAAGAAAAAAATGACAAAGCTTAAGCGAATTTGCAGAGAAACATGAGGACAGATATTTTTGTTATTCTGATGATTTTGTGGTTCCTCTCTTTGGTGCATTTTCTCTGCCTGATATCTCATATCATGCATATCATGTATGCAGTTTGACTACAGACCAACATACCAATGTTCTGTTCATTCGAAGGTTGGAGCTTTTGGGTAATTTGTTCTATTGCTATTTCTGTCTCTTTTCTTTTAGTAGTTGTTCTTTCTAATAACAGTTTTTGACATTTTGATTTGGTCTTTCTTGATATAGGCAGTGAACATTAAAGATTAAAAGTGTATCTAGAGTATTTTCTGTTTTGTCATTTGCACTATACGTCTTTTACCTCCAAGGATGGATCGCACAAAAACTGTCAAGAATGTGTCCAGGTCATGTTTCACCCCAAAATTATATATATTTAAAATGATGCTTTGCATCAAAAAAATAAAACCTATTTTCGGACCATCAATATTTTGACTATTAAGCAGGCACCCCCTAAATTCAAAGTAATACAAATATAGTTTAAATTGCAAAGTACATTTTTAAAGTACAATTGTTATGGGATGGTAGAATTTGTTGTATTGTATTGAATTTATACTTCTTTTAATTAAACAAAATGACTGATTATCATTTCTGCAGTATTACAGTAATGAGAATTAAATTTTGTTTTTCATGTTATAGTAATAATTATTTATTGCTATTAAAGTTTTTTTTTTTATTACAGTAATGAGAATTTGTGAGAAAATGTGATGAATTATCATTAAAATAATGGCACAGTGCAAAAAATCTTAATGGTCCAAAAAATTTAAAAACTTTACAAATTTAGACAAAATATAATGTATTATTTGTTCTTTTGATTTTAAGGGCAAAATATGAATCGGATATTTCTTTGTGAGATTCGTCCCCAAGTCTGTATGCATTTGTATATCCTGTTGGATCATTTGATTTGAAGTGCCATATTCTCATGTTCAAACACTACACGGTGGAAAGACTGCCACCAAACCACAGACAAGATGCATATTAGGAACATTGTGCACGCAACAGTTTTTACTAATAAAATAGCTGGCATTGCAACAACAACAAAACAACTCTTTGCTAAACTAGTATTTGGTTCAATGACTCCTTAAGCTTTGAAAAGTCTATCCCTGGCTGTCTACAATTTTCAGTGTAATAAAAACAAAAGCAAATCAACGAGTTGTAAATCCAAGAGTTTTGCACGAAAACTGTGACAACTGTGATTTCTGTTTCTTGAACTGCTAAAACATGTATTATGAAAAATATGTGTTCTTTAGAATGTTTTGCTAAATAACAGCTATTATACAATGGTTACGGTTCGTACAACCGAAGTTTTTTTGGTCAGAAATGCTCTGTTTAGAGTGAAAGGAAAAATGATTCTGTTCTGATTTGTAACTATTTTTGTCTTTTATTATTATTATTATTATTATCATGAATTCACTGCCTGCTTTTTTTTTGACTTTGCTATACTTTAATATATTTGTACATTTGTTTGTTCAATTATTATTTATCTTTTGTTTGTCTAGCAAAGTGGTATGTAGAGCTGGTGATTTCATTGTCATGGTGGTTCTGTTGCTTGGAATTGTGATAAGATTAATAAAGGGACCAAATGTTGAACAGCAACTTTACATCAGCATTGAACTTCTGTTCTTTCTTTGAATCAATTATGTTCGAGTTTCCCCACAAAAGAGTGTTTTGAGTGTGATCATGAGTCTTAACGTGCTATTTTCGTTGATATTATGTTATATGATTAAACATTTGTACACTTAAATCTCTTTTCTGACTTCACTTAAAGCACTTTTAAATAGAGAACAGTGGACTCTTCTCAGCCACCACCAGTATATCTTAATATCATTATCCAAGTGTTTTCTCACTCCGAAAAAAGCACACAACAACGATTAGAGCGGAAAACAGGTGTCTCGAGACAGCTGTTTAAGTTCTTTTTAACTTGACAAGGCACGTATAAATGCAGCACTCCCATGAGAGATGCTTAAAACACAGTTAAACGTGCTGTAGTTGTCAAAAGAAATCAATTTAGCTAATGTTTATATGAAAACGATTGAAAAACAGCAAAAGCGGATACAAAAACACATTTGGTGTGAACAGGCCCTTGTTCACATGACACAGCACTAGCTAAAGTTACCTCTCAAAAAGACAGCCTTTTGTTTCAGTTGATTGTAGGTAAATTTCCTCTGTATCAGCACCGTTTGTTCTCTGTATTCGTAAATATCCCGATACTGTTTTATTGTGTGAGAAACCGCTCCAAACGATTCAGTAAGCAAGCAGTCTGAACAAATTGTACTGAATCACGAATCGAACTAGCCAACACTGTTACTGGGGGAAAAGTTGTCTTTTTCTAAAATGTACTATACTTTTGACTATTATGTCTACGTTTGCAATGTACACAAAGGCAATGTACCCAAATTATTACTGCTAGCTATTATAAAAGATGTAGAATTTCCACACCAATGTAAATGTCCTTTTAGACTTTTATTAAACCATTATTAAAGAGCTGTAATCCAGGAAAAACATAATTGTGCTGTTGACCTGCACTCTGGGTAAATAAGTGAAACATCTTGAGATGGTCTGTGCATTTTCTATTGAGGACTAACCATTACAGCTCTCCTTGCTTTTTGCGTACACAATACAGCAATTATACTCCTCGTGCTGGAAAAGATGAACTCATTCAAGTATAGAGGCAAAAAGATTCTTCGTAGAAAAAAGTATCTTATACTTTATGGAACACTATATGGAAAAGTAAATGCAATTTCACAGCATCAAGACCAAAATTACCTCTTCATGCATATTAAAGGGATAGTTTTCTACCTAAAATTAACCTAAAACAAATGTGAACAGAACAGATCAAAATTTACAATGAAAGTAGATTGTAATCAAACTGTGGCTGCCAAAAATGTCCTTTAAGCGCACTTTTACAAAGGAAAACAACTAAAAAAGCAGAGCAGACAGTTGCAAAAAAAAAATGTAAATAAATAAAAGAATAGAGTTGTTGTGAATCTCTTCACCATTAGTCTATTTTCCTCCAAGACTTTTTGCTCAATCATTCAAACTTTTAAAACTGTTGACGACAATGATTATTATTATTATAGCTTTTTTCATTTCAACACCAAAGTAATCAACAAAAGCAAGTGTTTTAGGGACTCTTATTTTGAAAGACAACAAGAAGTAGCCCTTATAAATGCAGGGCCTTCTGTTTTGTGGTTTTGTAATGATTGCTGGTCTATTGCTAGAAAGTTTAGGTGATACAGCATACAGGCCTGTCTGTCGCAGCGATCACTTCAAGGCGGCTGTCAGTCAATTATGTCTGCCGCAGGGCATTTTCTCTCACATCTACAAATTATTAATCCCCCTCTCGCATCAAGGCCATTGCAAGGCAGGTCAACACTGATTAATTATTAACACTGTTTATAAACATTATTATTTTACACCTGTGGTATGCAGTATGTGAGTAACCTATGGAGAGCTGCTGCTATACTGTTGGCATAAATTAAGCACACCTAAGATTGTTAGAAGATTTGATTCCGCTACGGTCTGGGTTGAAGGCATTAAAAGATATTGCTACTTTGATCATATTGAACATTACGTGTGAGATTAAGTTTGGGTTCTCTGTGTAGCTTTAATTATAGATTACAAGCTTGAAAAGTTGAGAAATATATACTAAATTATCATAAGTGAATGGACCTTTAACAAGATGACAGTGTGTCAATGCATTTGTGAGTGAATGACAATTGCTAGCTATTTTAAAATCAATACAATTGCTACTCTCCTTCTTTGGTTTAAGTTGTCTTTAAACTGCAATGCTTGACCTCTTTTGCATTTATATGAAGCATCAGATAAACTTGAAAGCCATGCAGTAGGTCTATTAACAGCTGGTATGTTCATACTAACTACATCAACACCATAGTATTTACTTCATTGAACTCAGTCTGCTGGTTTCTATTAATGCTCAGATCTGTCATGCCCATCAGTTAATCATGCTGGATAAGGTTACGGTGTGTGCCAACTTGCCCCATCTCTGCTTGTCTGATGCCACAAATAGTAAATTAAGTCATGCTATCTGACTAGAAACATCCCACTGACTATTTTTTTTAATGTATCTAAGGTAACCACACTTATTATTATCGAACAAGTAAGAGTAATAGTGATTTTTGCCTAAACAAGCACCACTAATTAAGATAAAGAATGTAACACGAGAAAAATTTTCTACATTTTTCACATTCATTATGGATCAAATTCATGAAAGATCTCAAAGCTGTTACAGGATAGAATTAATTTATAGCCTGTTAAAGGACTTTATGAATGACAATCTGTTGAAAATCATTTGTAAGACTATTTGGAATCCTTCCTCTGCCAATCCCTTAATGTCAATCATTTCAAATTCAATTCTAAATCTGGGCTTGCAACTGGGAATCGCACACATCCACTGGGAATTCCAAATTTAATTATCCAAGGTTACCCATTTGGCACATAACAGCAACATTGCACTGAGCGGCATGAGATGACGACCGATTTGGGTCAAGCACAGAGATTTCTCCGACCTTGAAAGCATGGGAAGCGGTCAGATAGACGGGAGGTGCTCCTGTCTGTCAGGTTTGGTGTTTTGGCAGAAGTTCTTGGCAGAGAGTCAGGGCTGTTTGGAGGGACGCAGAGGTAGGCGGCGCGCAAATGTAGACTTCAGGCCTTTCAGATGGTGGCTGATTCTGATACAAGTGGAGGTCAGCCAATGGATTTATAAATGGCTCCTAACTCACAGGCCACAGGGAGAAATGCTTTAGAGTGTCAGCCATCATTGATTCTAGAGAGTAACAGATTACGACAGGGTGGAAAAGAGGAGGAACATGAGGCAAATATGAAGGGGAAAGAGGAGTACAGAGTAGACCAGATGTGAGAGAGACAAGAAAACAGTGGGAAAAGGAAAGGGAGCTAAGAAAGAACAAGAGAAACCTAAACAAAGGGGGAAAAAAATATTTTTAACAATGAAGGCAAAAATCCCATGTTCTTTGGAGATATGACTGTAAGATATATCAAATAAACTATTATGCAACATCAAGATAACTTCACATGGAAAGTAGATTTAAACACATCAAATATTAGTTACAACATTATTTTACCCTATAAAAATCAACTACATGTTGCTGCCGAATGTTTTGATACCCAGTCATCAACCCCATTCTGCTGAGTTGCTGGCAAGTGCCCTCTCCCATCAAACTTTTTTGCATCAATTCAAGTGTTTCATTTTCTTCTGGTGTTACTGATAGCGCTTTAAATAAGCCATCTCAGAAACACCAGATCTGATTCCACGGAAATCAGGAAGTAATTGCGTTCACATAAACAATGGAGGTTGCATTTTTGCTGTAAAAGAACATTTTTACTCACTAAAGGATATGTTAAATATTTGCGTTTGGGTTAGGAGGTAGAGTTAATACAATATGCATTCTTGTAGATGGTATTACATAATTTACAACTACAAATACAACTAGCTTTTGGCACCACTCTGTGGACATTTCATCTGAAAAATTGGAGCTCATATATGCCCATATGTTCAACAACACTTCCAGCTTAGGCCACTTGGGGACAGTCTTTCGAATTCTGGCAAGCATAGACTCATTTTAGCTAAAGAACTTTTGACCTAATGTTACCGAATTCACAGTGAGATCTGTCTGTAGAAATTGTGACAATGAGGAAGTGACATAATTTGGACCCTTTATAAAATAAAGTGGAAGAATAAGTTAATGTTTTGTAAATAACCAAATTCCATTTTTACACAAATTGTAATATTGATTACATTTGTCAAGCTCAACCATTTAATTTATTTAAAAAAGTATTCCCGCACTGAGAAATTGTATTCATTTATGAAAAAAACAAAAAGTTTAATCAATAACTAAATACAAACGTTGGTACCAATCTAGTTTGCCCCTACTGAGTGACTTAATTTAGGCTAAATTTGCAACCCTGACACCCATTCTGGACATTTTTTTTTATTTAATGAATTTATTTGTTATGTTTTAAGTTTTTTTTTATGATTATCACAAGAAAATAATAAAATATATTTAGATATATCACAAATGTAGAAAATTGCAAACCACATTCAATATTTATTTTAATGTCCTGTGGCCAGAATCATGAAAATTGTCTAAAAGAAAAAAATTAAGAAAGTACTTAATAAATAATAAAGTTTCTAAAATGTTGTAGCTGAAGTAAAGCTGAAGTATGTAACGTTTTCAGTGTTAAAATACTTTTATCCCAGTTTAATATACAAAGTCAACTACTAGTAAGCCATTCATAGGTTTGTTTTATGGAAAACTCTAAACACTGTGTCTCTGTGGCACTATACAAATTCCTGTGTTTGTTGTGAGCAACACGCTTAGACTTACCCCAACAATGTTACTCAACCAGTGTCGTAAGTTGGGGGTGGGACTATCTGACTGCTTGAACAACTGCAGACGAGGGGCGTATTCAGAAACCTGTTTCGAAAACATTGTTTATTTTTTCAATTCTGTTTGGTGGCGCTAGTGGCGCAGAAATTTCTTCAGATTTAAGTAATAAATACATAAATAATCTTAATCTTTTCAGGAAAACAAAATATTGCATAAAATAAGAAGAAAATAGTAGTTAAGAAGAATTCTATTCTTAAGATTGTTTTGTGATGGACAAACAATATTCTCTTATGGTTAAGCAGCTCCATTTATTTTTTTGAATGACTTTATTTAAGGGTTAAGAGTTTTAAGCTCTATTTTGTACCCTAATCCTGGAAAGCTCAAAAACTGGCACAAGATCTAAATGGATCCAATCACTGTGAAGATGGCACTGCCATAGACAATGTTCTAGTTGCTAACACACTGCAGAACAATGATGATGATGACAACGATGATGATGATGATGATGATAATGTTGCAGCTTCTGGGCTATGCCACCTCTGATTGAACCCACTTTACACACATTACAACTAAAGTAACAGTTGGAAGTGGTCTGGTGGCCAGTCGCACATGTCCAGGGTTAAAACCAGGCAATTCAAACCAAAGCTCTGATCCCTCTACCTCAGACAGCAAAGATTGTTCTAAACAGCATGGCCCAGATACCCTGTAATAGTATCATTTCACAGTACATTTCTGTCATTATTTGCTAGTCGTCCAACGGGGGCAATCATAAGGGATTGATGACAAAAAGCACAATATAATTTTGCAAAATTTCTACAAGGTTTGTGCCATCCAGATAAAGACTCTTTGGTCCACTGTATAAAGGATGGCATTGTGTACACAATGCATACACAATGTAGGCTGTGGCAAGCTTTTCACACCTCTAATAGAAGCTGTCAAGAGCAGCATTTTCGGTGTGTTGCATAAGGTCACTGTGATAATGGTTATGCAATGTGATAATCGCATGTGCCATAAGATAGCAATTTTCTTTGAATAACATTTTTTGTGATGAATTTTAAGTCACGCAATCCGACGTGACAGTGAAGGTCAACGACTGATTCCAGTCTCGATGCAACTTCTATGATCAGGCAACAATTTGCCAGACATTTCTGTTCCCTAAGTAGTTGCCTCTCACATACGGGTGTGCTAATTTAATTGTGCAAATATGTGTGTCTTGTTTTGTGCATGCTGCTGCATGCTTTCCACCTTATGATGAAATGTTTGTGTTGAAGGGCTGACAGTTGCAGATTGACGTAATTCAATTGTATGGCATGTGAGTTGTCTGTAAGGATACACACACAAGTTAGCTGCAACCAAAAGATGGGATGAAACTATGTTTTGCATTATTTCATTGAACACCTCTAAAATACTTGATTCTTACTGGTCAGTCACAGATTCATGTCTCTCGTAGCACTCAACCGTCTTCTTAAATAATAAAATAGCTTAAAATTAAATGCATCTATTTATTTTGTAAGTAGGCATGCAATTATGGAATTATTTAGCTATTTTCCCTATCATATTTGTGGCAACCTTTGCAAGGTCATTGTGTCACTTGTAGCATCGCATCTCGTCGTTGGTAAAATGCCATCTCTCACAAAAACGATGAGACCCTAAATTATTTTTTCCCTCATATTTTTGTTTTGGTGGCTTAAAGGGATTGTTTGCCAAAAAAATTTAGTTTTGTCATCATTTACTCTCCTTCTTTTTGTTCCAACCCTGTATGACTTTCTTTCTTTGGTGGAACACAAGAAGAGATGTTAGATAAAATGTTAGCCTCAGTGACCATTCACTTTCATTGCATCTTATTTCCATACAGTAAAAGTGAATTATGACCAGTGTTGGGTAATGTTACTTTTAAAAGTAACATTAGATTTTTGTATTACTCCTTAAAAAGAAACGTCTAGGTTACTGTTGTAACCCCCGTTCCCTGATGGAAGGAACGAGACATTGTGTCGAATGAAGCTACACTAGGAGTCTTACTTGAAGGCCTCGTTTACCTCTGAACTTGAGAAAAGGCCAATATGAAATTGGCAGACAGAATTTGCATGTCCCTCCCCCAGACATACAGGTATAAAAGGAGGGAATCATGCATCTGTCCATTCAGGTTTTGCACTGAGGACCTGAGAATGAGGTTCGGCCGTTACAGTGGCTCGGCACAGCATCGTGTCTGGGGGGACTCAACGTCTCGTTACCTCCATCAGGGAAGGGGGTTGACACGCAACATGCCAAGCATGGGAGCAGGCCGCGCCAGCTGTGCCTTTTCTCTCTCTATCTTTCTCGCATAGAGTTAAAGAGGCTTGGGCAATGTAATGCTATAACACGCATCG
Organism: Moxostoma hubbsi; assembly: GCA_032164185.1. Classification (NCBI taxonomy): domain Eukaryota; kingdom Metazoa; phylum Chordata; class Actinopteri; order Cypriniformes; family Catostomidae; genus Moxostoma; species Moxostoma hubbsi. The sequence goes on along the minus strand of JAVLUX010000010.1, from coordinate 6,319,932 downwards.
GGGAAGACGTTCTTTTCAAACTCATATTCTTTAAAGGGGAAAAGACCCCGAGGAGATCACATCCTGCCCAGGCTGGGGGAGGTTAAATGTGGCGAATACGTCACATGGGTTTTCAGGCCACATGTGGAAGTGGTGCAGTGGTAGATCCTACCTAGTGAGGGAGGAGTTGCTACAAACACAGTGACAGGGGGGCAGAAGGGACTGCCCAGGGGAGATGCGGGTCCGCCGGGCAGGAGGACCGTTCCACGGAAAATACACACAGGGGGATTAATCTGTGATGGCCAAACCCTGTGGAGCACCTATTCCAGTAAAGAGTAGTTAGTACCCATAGTGGGTCTGGTCAAGATCTCCTCTGAATTTCCGGACCAGAGGGATAGAGAGGAAAGATATCCAGGGAGCGTGAGTTTAGTGGACTCTCCTGGGAAAAAGAGTGCACGTGATCACCTCAGTGGAGGGGAAGGGCGCTATGTGCAAGCGGAACACCCGGTCAGCCGTTCCACATTACAGAAATCTAAGTGCTCGGACCTGAGAAAATATGGGACAAGACCAAATCAACTCTGAGACTGTAGATTCTTGTAAAGGTATTGGGTGTTGCCCAGCCTGCCGCTTTGCAGATGTCTGCTAGAGAGGTGCCGTTGGCCAGTGCCCATGAGAACACCACTCTACTCGTAGAGTGTGCTCGAACCCGCAAGTGGGCGGACACGGCCTGTGTCTGATTGGCAGGCCATGGCGTTGACGACCCAGTGGGCAACCTCTGTTGGAGACAGTGCCCCTTCTGCTGTCTGCCACAGCAAACAAAGAGCTGCTTAGAACATCTAAAGCTCTGCGTGCGGTCAACATACAGTGCATCCGGAAAGTATTCACAGCGCTTCACTTTTTCCACATTTTGTTATGTTACAGCCTTATTCCAAAATGTATTACATTTATTATTTTCCTCAAAATTCTACAAACAATAGCTCATAATGACAACGTGAAAGAAGTTTGTTTGAAATCTTTGCAAATAAAAAAAAACGAACAAGTACATAAGTATTCACAGCCTTTGTTCAATACTTTGTTGAAGTACCTTTGGCACCAATTACAGCCTCAAGTCTTTTTGTGTATGGTGCTACAAGCTTGGCACACCTATTTTTGGGCAGTTTCTACCATTCTTCTTTTCAGGACCTCTCAAGCTCCATCAGGTTGGATGGGGAGTGTTGGTGCACAGACATTTTCAGATCTCTGCAGAGATGTTCACTCGGGTTCAAGTCTGGGCTCTGGCAAGGCTACACAAGAACATTCACAGAGTTGTCCCATAGCCACTCCTTTGTTATCTTGGCTGTGTGCTTAGGGTCGTTGTCTGGTTGGAAGATGAACCTTCGCCCCAGTCTGAGGTCCAGAGTGCTCAGGAGCAGGTTTTCATCAAGGATGTCTCTGTACATTGCTGCATTCATCTTTCCTTCAATCATGACTAGTCTCTCAGTTCCTGCCGCTGAAAAACATCCCCACAGCATGATGCTGCCACCACCATGCTTCACTGTAGGGATGGTATTGGCCAGGTGATGAGCGGTGCCTGGTTTCCACCAGACATGACACTTGCCATTCAGGCCATAGAGTTCAATATTTGTTTCTTCAGACCAGAGAATTTTGTTTATCATTGTCTGAGAGTCCTTCAGGTGCCTTTTTGCAAACTCCAGGTGGTCTGTCATGTGCATTTTACTGAGGAATTGCTTCTGTCTGGCCACAGACCTGATTGGTGGAGTGCTGCAGAGTGACCATCGGGTACTTGGTTACCTCCCTGACTAAGGCCCTTCTTCCCCGATCACTCAGTTTGGCCGGGCGGCCAGCTCTAGAAAGAGTCCTGGTGGTTCCAATCTTCCATTTATGGATGAAGGAGGCCACTGTGCTCATTTGGGGCCTTCAATGCAGCAGAAATGTTTCTGTACCCTTCCCCAGATCTGTGCATCGATACAATCCTGTCTCGGAGGTCCACAGACAGTTCTTTGGACTTCATGGCTTGGTTTGTGCACTGACATGCACTGTTAATTGTGGGACCTTATATAGACAGGTGTGTGCCTTTCCAAATCATGTTCAATCAACTGAATTTACCACAGGTGGACTCCAATCAAGTTGTAGAAACATCTCAAAGATGATCAGTGGAAACAGGATGCACCTGAGCTCAATTTTGAGTGTCATGGCAAAGGCTCTGAATACTTATGTACATGTGATTTTATTTTTTATTTTTTTAAATTTTATACATTTGCAAATATTTCAAACAAACTACTTTCACAATGTCATTAAGGGGTATTGTTTGTAGAATTGTGAGGAAAATAATAAATGTAATCCATTATGGAATAAGGCTGTAACATAACAAAATGTGGAAAAAGTGAAGTGCTGTGAATACTTTCCGGATGCACTGTAGGTATGCAAAGCACGTGCTGGACACAGCAACGATAAGGCTGGGTCTGCCTCCTACTGGGGCAGCTTTGCTTGCAGGTTCACTACCTCTGAGGGAGTCGTAGGAACCTTGGACACGTAGCCTGGTCGAGGTTTTAGGATGACATGAGCATCTGCCTGACAGGACTCCAAGTGTCGCTAACAGAGAACACTCACAGGTCCCCAACCCTCTTGATTGAAGCGAGCGCAATCAGGAGGGCCATCTTCAAGGAGAAGGCTCTAAGCTCGACTGATTCTGATTAGAAGCTCGACTGGGCCACTAAGGTGACATGTTCCTTGTCCTCTCTGGCTTTGCACAGCACCTGTGCAGGTAGGCTCACTGAGAGGTATTTTGGGAAGCAAACTGGACTGCACCTGTGATTTGTCAAACTGCTCCCAAATCATCTGGCCACCTGGGGGTGGAGTCTCCACTCTCTTCTTAGAGTCCGGTCCTGTCCAGGAGCCACCTTCTGCGACCTTCATGAAGATGCGAGGGGATCTTCAGGGATGAGCCGAAGGGGAGGACTTGGTACTGGTACGTCGGGTCGTCAGATGCGAGCCATAGGAAAGGTCTGCGCCAAGGCAAAATTGAGATGTGAAAGTACGCATCCTTCAGGTCTACTGTTTCGAACCAATCTAGATGTTAGACACACGTTAGAATAAATTTTCACATGAGCACCTTTGAACGGGAGTCTGTGTTAGACCCGGTTCAGAACTCGTAGGTCCAAGATTGGCCGCCACATACCATATGTCTTGGGAAAGATGAAGTGAGGGCTGTAGAACCCTGGCTTCATCTCGGCTGGAGGGACGGCTTTATCGCATCCCTGTGGGGCGATTGCCTGGCGAACCAAATCGCGTAGCCGAGTCGGATGGTCCCAGCCAGCCAGCACAACGGGTTGGAAGTGACGCGTCCAAGCTTCAAGCGGGGGACACTAAGGGGCCGATCACATATGACGTACCCCGTGGGGCTTTGCAGTGGGGGGAGCAGAGCAAATGAGGATGGAATCAAACCTGGCCGAGCCCGCTACACTCCCCAAATCGCCTTCAACGCCAGCCGCGTCGGCCCCAATCTCATAGGAAGGAGGCGTGGCGCGCGGGGGGGGGGGGGGGGGGCTAAAGTGGAGAGAAAGCCACGACTGCAACATTGCCATGGTTATGTTCAATGAGAACATGAACCATTCATTAAATGCTGCCTGCGTGTGATCGCAGCCCAGACACGCGACACACTTTGTTTCATTATCAAATTACTTGTTTATTATAGAACACCATTTTTTAATAATTTAAGAAATTAAGAAATTTTGTCTGCATACACAAACCATGTAGAATGTTGCTTACAGCTGCTGATCCATAGTCAGATTTTCTCATCCCATTCTCCCAGTTAAGTGGAGAGTTCAACATGGAGAGTTTGGTTGCATAAGTCAGTGAAATGAGTGAGTATTTCACCCTGCATATCATGCCGTCGCCAGTGGAAGACTAGTATTATAATCCCTCTGCCTAAATGCATTTACTGATTTTTATTTTTTTTTTAAAGCATTGTGTATTTACACATGAATCATTCGTGTTTCACTCAACAGAATGTTGAATGTTAAATGCTTTAACAAAGAGCAGTTTGGATGCAAACTGATCCTAGAAAAGTAGTTACGGGCAGCTTTATATAAAGAAATTCGGATGCACATACAGTCAGCGATCATTACATGTTGTATTTATATTGCTATAATCATGCCGTGGCCACAGGAACACTTCTCCAGCTTATGCCTTTGCTATATTATTTCACGAAAATGTATGTTTACACACTTTTAAATGTAGTCTACATAAATCCCTCATGAGAATCAAAGTATTGTTTATTCAAATGTAACATTTTTGATCAAACTTTGCCTTATGAGAACACACTCTTGCTGTGATTGTCATGACAATGGCAAAGTTTATGAAGGCTGCTCATTTATGCTCCAGTGTACACAAAAAAATCCACCACTGCAAATGATGAGTACAACTGGTTTCCACTGAAGCATTCAGATTTACATTTCTTTATCAGCAATATTTTGCCATTTTTAAAACATAAATCTCAGGGTGGGCTAAAAGAAGACTTGCTGTGCTCTGCCCATCAGCATGGCTCATACTCTTTAGAATTACAATACACACCATAAGCACACTACAATGCCCATTTTGCACACACATACTACAACTTCATTGAACATCTCTAGTAAGCCTCCCACTCTCTAGAACTACAATGCCTATCATGTCCCTCCTCGATATGTGCGCACTTTTATGCCTGATTTATCACAATACGGGGAAAGGAGAGGTGTAAAAAGAATGCGTTACTTATTTTAAAAAAATATCTCAGATATTATGGTCTAAAATAAAAACTATTGTGTTACTTTACTTGTTACTCTAAAAAAGTAATCTGAATACATAACACACATTACTTTTATACTGTTACCCACAACACTGATTATGAATGAGGCTAACATTATGCCTAACATCTCATTTTGTGTTCCATGGAAAAAATCATGTTAAAGGGGTTTGAATCAACAAGAAATAGATGGGAGACTTTTAATTTGGGTGAACTATTCCTTTAATGTTAACAGGTGTGATATTCAAGATGGCCGAGATTCAAGATGTGGTTTGTTAGGCTCCACTCCTGCTTTCTTGGTATACTTCTTTTTAAGTTTGATTTTAATTTAACCAATGTATTTCAACAGTTATATTTTATTTGGAAGGAAAACTTCTATCAAGACAGACATATAAATTATAATGAAATATCTAAAGGATCTTATTGCATGTGGCTGATCTGCCTGCAGGTTCTTGGTGAGACCATGTGCTCTTGGAGTTAGTGTAGCTGGAGATAAAACATCTAACCATCCAGATTATTTCACCCCTCTAGTTGATAAACCAAACATACATCATGGCATAAAAAGGTTTAGGTTCAGTAAACTTGTTTAGTTTATATTTAGAATTCTGAGAGCATTGTGTTCAAATAGATGTTGTAAGGTATTTTTGTCAAAATTTCAAAATGGGTATTCCTCAGGGGTCAATATTGGGACCACTTATTTTTATATAATATATTAACGATTTACCAGAATATTGTATGAACACTGAATGTCAAATGTATGCAGATGATACTATTATCTCTGTATCAGCATATACTCCAATTAAGAGAGCCAAATTATTAACAAATTAAATGACTGAAGTTTCTCAGTGGATGTAAAATAATTGTTTGACACTGAATTACATGAAAACAGTTTCAATGTGTTTCTCAATTAGAAAGAAAACGATGATTTTATAACTACAATTGATTAAAATTAAAATTTGTATGTGTTATTTTGGACTCCCAATTAAAATTTGATTAACGTATAAAAAAAATGTATAATCATTAGAACGAATCTGAACTTTTTTTGCACGAAAAGACCTAATATACCTATTAAAGCAGCCAAGTTATATGTGCATGCAATGATTTTTTTTTTTTTCCATTTATTGTATTGTGTGACCGTTTGGAGTCAGGCTCCTCAATCAGTTATGAAACCAATTATGTTTTTATATTAACAAGTTTAAAAAAAAAAAAAATATATATATATATATATATATATATATATATATATATATATATATATATATTTTTTTTTATTTTTTTTATTTTTTTTATTGATTTCTCAATTAATAACAAAACAAGAGGAAAGGGGAATTACTACGAGGGGTGCAACAAGTCATAATTGTCGAATACCAAGACGTAAAACAGCCTTTGGACATGCATCATTCTCACTAAAAGGTGTAGAGTTATGGAATAATTTAGCAATAGAAATTAAAAGACAAACAGAATTGAAAAGATTCTGTAAAACTATATATATATTTAAAAAAAAAAAAAAAAACTGGTTTAAACAGATACAGTTTTATTTAATGTTTATACAATTGGTTATTTTGCTACGTATCTATATTGTCAACTATATATTGTATTATTATATTTAATATTTTATGATTTTTTTTGTCATTTGTAGGATTTCTTATGTTTTTAGAAAAAGACTATCCAGGGACATGTGCTGCAAATGAGCTATTAGCTAGAAGTATGTATATAGAGCATCTGCTCAACTTGTGTATCAATGTTATTATGTATTGTCCCTGTCAAATAAACCAATTAATAAAAAAATTAAATATGTGAAAAATTGACTTTCCAGCTTAAGTGCCAATGCTAAATATTCCACTGAGGTACTGAGGTTGCATTGATTATCATAATTTAAATTTGCATACCAACCTCAAAATCAATGATTTACTGTCAAATTTGCATTTCAATGCACAACATATGTAATATTATTGGTAATTGCATGGGTACTAGTATTACCAAATCAGTTGCTGGTGCCACATTTCATTGGCTGAAAATTTGTTTGACACCCAAGCCCTAAAGGAAACATATGTGACCTATGGCCTTTTTCTCAACAGAAAATCTGAAAAGCAGGAGACTCAAGAAAACATCTTCAATTACTCTCATTTGAGATTTTCCTTTCCTACTGTAAGGACTGATATAAATTTCAATATGACATAAACCTTGAGTTGATGGTCCAATCTCCTGAGGATAGAGACCCCACATCCACATTCTTAGAACTGTATTTTCTCATACCTGTTCTCCATATCACCCAGAGCTACACTTGAAAAATGACCAGTGTGTCAGCCGAGCATTCTGTCCTGCTGGACCAGGAGTGTCTCGCTTCTCTGATGTCATTTAAATCTGCCAGCCGATGATGCTTTTAGGGGCCAGGTTTCATCACAGTGTCATTGAGCAGCCGAGGTTGCCACCACCCACTGTCCTTTGTGACTTCATCAAACCAGGTCAGGGAATGAGTAACGCCCATTCTCGAAGCACAGACACCCCAGCGGTATGAGTAATAAGAAAATAATAAAGGGAATTGAATCCCAGGCTTCTCCCGCTGCATTTGTTATTGGTTTCTGTGTGGCGGGATAAAATTGTGAAAGTTATAAATTTGAAGGGAACTGCAGGGGCAGCGGTGAAGCTTAACTGCGTAACAAGAGGAGTGGAAGTTCTTCAGGTGAAACAAGAACAAAATCAGCTGAACTAGGTTTAAAAACCTAGTGAGCTGCCTTCTAAGAGGCTGTTCACACTGAACACGTCCTTGCACAAAAAAAAACTGATTCAGTGACACGAACATTGCAGAATGCAGGAGACTTGACAAGCTTTTAACAGTTCTTTTTAAATTGCAAATTATAAACATCATGGCCCTTCTACATGAGAACGTTGAAAAAACTGTGAGATGTGGTGCAACAGTTAACCCTTTAAGCTTTATGTTGGGACCACTGAGAAAAAAAAATTATCAAAATATTAACAAATACAGTTAACACAGTTACAACACACACAAAAAAGGTGTTGTTTTAAAGCTTAGAAGCTGTACTTTAAAATGCATGTAGGCATTATGACCAAAACGGATCAAGTGCTTTGAAATTTGCAGACAAATCAGAAGTTTTACATTTTGATTATTTATTAATAATTTTGCACTGCACATATTATTGTAATTGGTAAAAACATCAAACTGATCAAAGAGCCAAGTGCCATATGTGGTTGGAAAGATCTCAAAAAGTAGAATACAACAAGCTGTTTTACTCACAGACCAAAATATAGCGAGTAAGAGCTTAAGTATATGTCTTTGACATAATTGTTACATGTAAACAAGTGTTGTTTGTATGATGCATTTTCACTTATAACTTCACGAAACATAAACAGAACATAGAATTTTACATACCATTACTTACGTACCTTTAAAACGAGCCCACACAAAACGTAATTGGATGCAAAGATCATTAGCTAATCCACACTCAGCACAATGTGCACACAGCACATAACGTGTTATATGGCTAAAAGCACGTTAGCTTTCCTGGATCAGATGACTTCATCGGAAATTATGTAGAACGTTGTGCAGCATCATGGAATGCTAAACCAGTCCTATTAGGATTCAAATAGCTGAAACCAGAGGAAAAATTCATCCAAATATGGGGAGAGAGGATAGTTCACTCTGATTACATATGGCCAACAGAAGATGGCGCTACGTACATGACACAATGATGACACAATGATGGCTCAAATGACACAGAATGGAACTGAATGAGATCTTGTTACTTATGCCTGCATGCTTTGGATTTGCATTTGTAATTAGTTCTTATGTATAATTATTATGTTTTATTTGTTTAGAAAGGCCTTTGGACACTTGGAGAGGTTTATGATAAATTATTTTTGTAATGCTATATCTTTTAATTGCTTTGTCGTATCTACACAAAATTCTACTCAGTTGCTGGTGACATGATTTGTAACAAAACAAAAGCAAAAACAAAAATGTTTTGGAGTACCTGATTTACACCCTGAGATATATAATGTCAAATCAGAAAAATAAGAAATCTTTATTTGTATTTTTCAGCAGTTTCTAAGCCTGAGAGTCTCAGACTGTATCCTAATCTATATCATTAAAAAATGTGAAAAGTTTATTTAAAATGATACTAAACACTTGACTCTCCTTGTTTATTTATTTATTTAGTATTTTTTTGTACAGTTATAAAACTTACATTTTTGGTATACCACTGAAACACGAAATCTTTAAAAACACCCTCAGAGCTTAAAAGGTAAAAGACTTCAGTCTATTTATCTTTTCATTGGAAAACAATTGAAAAACACAGCGGACTGGCGCAAAAACATGTTCGGTATCAACAGCTCCTAAAGCAGCATGTTAAAATGCAACCTCATAAATTATCAATTTGAAATGCTCTACGTAGGCAGTAACTTTGTGCACCACACAAATAGTGCTCATCACTTATAGCTCATATTAGCTAAAGAATATTAACTAAACTAGTTAACGTCTAGGTTACGGATGTAACCTCCGTTCCCTGATGGAGGGAACGAGATGTTGTGTCGAAGAAGTGACATTAGGGGTCTCTCTTGAGCGCCTTTTGCATCTCTGATCTATGAGAAAAGGCCAATGAGAAATTGGCAGACAGAATTTGCATGTCCTGCCCCCCGGACATACGGGTATAAAGGAGGGGAAATGCGTTTCATTCAGGATTTTTCTGAGGAGCTGATAATGGTTCGGCCACAACAGTGGCTCGGTTCAGCGATGTGGCCAGGAGGACACAACGTCTTGTTCTCTCCATCAGGGAACGGAGGTTACATCCGTAACCTAGGTGTTCCCCGTCTGTCTCTCACTTCGACATTGTGTCGAAAAGCGACACTAGGGTTCCAATTTAAATCACGCCATGCACTGAGTCGTGTACGTGTACTGCTGACACAGGAGTGGGCAGGTATTTTATGTCCCAAAGCGACCGGATGTACCAGACTGCACGTACCCTTCCCCAACGCCCAATAAAATTGTCAGAGCCTTCTGGTTCTTTACCCCCAAACAGGGGGAAACAAGGCAATGCTGCCAAGCATGGGAGCAGGCTGTGTCAGCCGTGCCTTTTCTCTCTCTATGTTTCTCGCATAGAGCTAAAGCGGCTGGGGCCCTCATACGCATCAGGGAAGGCGATCTTTCCCAGTTTCCTATTCTTTCAGGGGGAAAAGACCCTGCGGAGACCACACCTTCCCAAGCTGGGGGAGGTAAGAGGGGTGAAATACATCACATGGGCTTTTAGGTCACATGTGGAAAGTGGCGCAGTGGTAGATCCTGCCTCATTGGGAGGGAGGAGTTGCTACAGACATGGCGACCGGGGGACCATGAGGACTGCCCAAGGGAAAAGCGGGTCCGCTTGCAAGGGGACCATACCGCGGAAAATACACGCACAGGGAGAAGTCCATGTAGGAGGCCTGACCTGTGGAGCACCTATTCCAGTTCAGGGTAGATTGAGTACCCGCATTGGATTTGGTCGGCGAATCCAGAGGACTAGGGAGGAATCATCCAGGGAGCCAAGTTAGTGGGATCTCCTGGGGTAAGAGCGCACGATTTTACCTCGGCCAAGGGAAAGGGCGCTAGGTGCAAGCGATCCACCCAGTCAGTTTGTCAGCATGTTACCGAGTTCTACCGGCTCGGACCTGAGAAAACATGGGACGAAACCGACTCAACCCTGAGATTGTAAAATCTCGCAATGATATTGGGTGTTGCCCAACCCGCTCCTCTACATATGTCTGCCAGGGAGGTGCCCCTAGCCAGTGCCCACAAGGATGCAACACTTCTTGTTAAATGTGCTCGGACATGCAAGGGGGGGGGGGGGGCAGCCTGGGTGTGATAGGACAATGTAATGGCATCCACTACCCAGTGGGAAATCATCTGTTTGGAGACATGTTCCCTTTCCGCTGTCCGCCAAAGCAGACAAAGAGCTGTTCAGAATGTCTAAAGCTCTGCGTGTGGTCCAAGTAAATATGTAAAGCACATACCGGACACAGCAATGAAGGGGCTGGGCCTGCCTCCTCCCAGGGCATCCCTTGCAGGTTCACTACCTGGTCTCTGAAGGGGGTGGTAGGAACCTTGGGCACGTAGCCCGGTCACGGTCTTAGGATCACATGAGTGTCTACCGGACCGAACTCCAGGCAAGTGTCAATGACAGAGAACAAATGCAGTTCCCCGACTCTCTTGATGGAGGCGAGCGCGATCAGGAGGGCCGTATTCAGGGAGAGGGCCCTTAGACCGACTGATTGTAGCGGCTCGAATGGGGGTCTCTGAAGGCCCGAGAGGACCACTGAGAGATCCCAGGAGGGGAACAGGCTTGGCCGAGAGGGATTTAACCTCCGGGCACCTCTTAGAAACCTGATAATTAAGTTGTGCTTACCCAATGACTTGCCGCCTATTGTGTTGTGGTGGGCCGAGATAGTGGCTACATAGACCTTCAAGGTGGAGGGGGACAGCCTCCCCTCCAACCTCTTCTGCAGGAATGAGAGCACTGACCTAACTGCGCACCTCTGTGGGTCTTCAGCCCAGGAAGAACACCAATTCACGAACAAGCGCCACTTCAGGGTGTAAAGTTGCCTGGTAGAGGGGACTCTGGCTTGGTTGATCATGTCTATGATGGCAGGTGGTAGATCAGCTAGATCTTCCATAACCCATCCAGGGGCCAGACGTGGAGGTTCCAGAGGTCTGGGTGTGGATGCCAGAGCGTGCCCCGTCCCTGATAAAGAAGGTCCTTCCTCAGGGGAATTTGCCAGGGAGGGGCAGTTGCGAGGAGTTCGAGATCCGAGAACCAAGTCCGAGTGGGCCAATAGGGGGCCACAAGAGTGACTTGTTCCTCTTCCTCCCTGAACTTGTACAGCACCTGTGCAAGAAGGCTCATGGGGGAAATGCGTACTTGCGCAGCCCGTGGGCCAGCTGTGTGCCAGCGCATCTGCCCTGAGGGGAGCCTCCATTTGGGCGTACCAGAGCGGGCAGTGGGAGGTCTCTTGGGAGGCAAACAGGTCCACCTGAGCCTTGCCAAACCATTCCCAAATCAGCTGGACCGACTGGGGGTGAATCCTCCACTCTCTGCTGAGCAAGCGTTGTCGTGATAGCACGTCCGCCACCACGTTGAGGTTGCCTGGTATGTGAGTGGCACGCAATGACTTGAGTCTCTGCTTGCTCCAAAGGAAGAGACAACCGGCGAGTTGTGACATGTGGCGGGAGCGTATTCTCCTTCCGGCCCTCCACCGGGGGACAGAGTGGTCTTCTTACCAGCTCTGGAGAGAATGTCTTGGTCTATGGGTCGGGCGTCTCAGGACCACTTGGGAGCCTTCTGGGTCCTCGAAGGAGTCCGTGAGTGGGGGGGCGTGCGCTTCCTGCGGGGCGCTCGACGCAGGGGCTGAGAGCTGGGCCCGGGTTGAGGTGGAGCTGCACGTTTCTTAGTCGCAGGAGGACGACCTCGACAAGCAGACAGAGCGTGGCCTGTGGTGGCATGTTTGCGGCAGACATGCTGGGCGAACTGGGAGACAGGTGCGTCGAGGAAGCGTGTCTTGTCTACTTCGTGCATCTCGACCAAGTTCAGCCACAGGTGACGTTCCTGAACCACAAGTGTGGCCATCGCCTGCCCGAGTGACCGCGCTGTGACCTTCATGGCCCTGAGGGCGAGGTCGGTCGCTGAGCGCAGTTTCTGCAGCACGTCGGGATCAGGACTACCCAAGTGCAGATCTTTAAGTGCCTTGGCCTAGTGGACTTTCAGGAGGGCCATGGTATGCAGGGCCGAAGCAGCCTGTCCGGTGGCGCTGTAGGCTTTGGATGTCCGTGAAGATGTCATCCTACAGGCCTTAGAGGGGAGCACAGGGCGATCCCACCAGGTGGTGGCATTCTCAAGGCACAGTTGGATCGCAACCGCTCTGTCCACCTGGGGGACCGCCGTGTACACGTGGGTTGCTCTGCTTTTGAGGGTAGTGAGAGCGGAGTGGCGAAAGGTGTCATCTCATCATGCACTTCTGGGAATAAAGGAACCGGGGGGGGGGGGGGGGGGGGGGATGACCTGAGGGACCAATCATCCAGCCGCGTTGGTTGTGGGGGGGATGGAGGGTTCCAGTCCAGCCTCACACTGACAGCACCCCGGGGGAAGCATGTCGGACATCTTGGCCTCAGCCTCAGACTGGGCATGCTGGCCCAAAGGCAGCAGCCCAGTCGAGTCATCCGCGTCAGATGTCGGATCGTTCTCCGATGCAGCGGCGAGCTCATCCAGCTCGGGGTGCTCAAGAGGATAGGCAGGCTGGCTGTGAGGCGAGCCGCTGTTGCCTCGAGCCCGGATGGAAGTCAACGAGCATGCCAGGGGGCTGGTGGTTCGCGGGGTGTACCCGGCGAAACCGAGCCCGCTGCCATCCCCAGATCGCCTCCATTGCCAGCTGCGTCATCCTCAATCCCGTGGGAAGAAGGTGCGACACGGGGGGTGGCTGGAATGACATTCCTTCTGTTGAAGAATTCTCTTCAATTTCTCATTGGCCTTCTCTCATAGATAAGAGATGCAAAAGTGTTGCTTCTTTGACACAATGTTGAAGTGAGCGACAGACAGGGAACTAATTTTAATGAATACAACCACATTTTAAGCATTGCCGATGTGTTTAAAACTAGCTACTTTTCATGCTAAGTTAAATATTAAATAGTAGTTTCTTTCTCATACCTAATAGTTCTCACAACAAAAAACAAACATTGGATTTTTGCATCTGATTCTTTAAAAAAGAAATACATAAGTAAGCCATTAATCTTGCAGTTCATACAAAATCTTTGTTTAAACACTGACCCTTAACACTTAGTTTAATCATTTTAAACCATGACTTGCACTATACATAAGTAATGTTGACATTATATTCATGATGTTAGTCAGAGGGGAACTGGCCCCCACATTGAGTCTGGTTTCTCCGAAGGTTATTTTTCTCCATTAACCAACATCTTATGGAGTTTTGTGTTCCTTGCCACAGTCGCCTTCAGCTTGCTCACTGGGGTTATAAAAACAATTATTATTTAATTACTTATTTTTAAACATAATTCACAATCGTATTTGATAAAACTACACAATGATGACTCTAAGACATTATAGATATTACAGTTTTATTTTCTGTTAATGCCTGATCTTCTGCAAAGCTGCTTTGAAACAATGTGTGTTGTGAAAGAGTGCACTTATGATGCCTTTAAATGCAGTCTAGGTAGTGAGCTCACTAGGTTTTGGAACAGCACTTTTTTCTACACCTTTGAAAAAGGAACACGGATGTACGGCTGCATTATACAACCTGTAAATTGTAACTGCAAGGTTTTGAATAATAAATTATGAATGTCAGACTGGACATAGGTGAGTAAGCTGCATAAAAAATTATAAATTCTCACAGGCAATAAAAGACAAGTTTATCCTTGAGAGAACCAATGTGAGGGGTTCATCCATTTTCATGAGACAGACATCATTCACTTTTTTCTAAAAGTAGAAATTATTATTTTAGCGAGTGTCCTGAACTTTTCACTTCAAAACTAAATATTTATTAACTTGCAGGAGTACCAACCACTTTCTGCCCAGCCAAGCAATGTGTTTTTCCAGTTAGTATGAAAGAAAAATGTGATTATGCAGCGACAGAAAGCACAGCACACTTTGTTTGTAATGTGTAGAACCGTGAGCGGATTGTTGGGGGGCACTGATGTATAGACAAACAGCTATCATTTGCCGCCATCCGTCTGTCTTATTTATATGTTAACAAGTTGAGTTTTATTAGTATTCTATAAAGACAGCAGCAAGAAGCTTCACTGATTGAATGGATTTATGTGAAGAGACGCTGTCCGTGGAGAATAGTTTTGGATGCAATTTGCAAGATTACACAGCTATTGAAGTGTTGGGAAGCACTATTCAAAAGCAGAATGGCTTGTACAATGTATTTCCAAACATGAAAACTATACAGCACACTGGCTCCTTGGGATTGTATTGGATACTGAGTGTTGGAGGTTTATGTTCTGTTGTTTAAATGAAATGCTTAACATTTGTTATCGTTCTTTAATAGATTTCAAACAGAGATGGAGATTACAGTTTTATGATGCATGAAAATGTTTGCAGAAACTCTACTGCATGGAATAAATCTGATATGCAATATAGGGATTGTGACAATTGTACAAAACATAACACTCTAATAAAAGGACTTAGTTAAAGGTGTTAAATGACTTAAGTAAAGGCGCACTTAGTATATATATATATATATATATATATATATATATATATATATATATATATATATATTATTTATTGCAGTTTTAAAGGTTTTATGCCTTCAGGGGATAGTTTATTTAAAAAAAAAATAATCATTCTGTCATAATTTACTGATCCTCATGTCTTTCGAAACCTGTATCTCATGATAGTGACTCTCATTAAAGCTTAGAAAAGGTCCCAAATGTATCATTAAAGTAGTCCATGTGACTCATGCATCATATTTCAAATATTTTAAAAGGCATTCAATAAGTTTTGGTGAGATACAATTTTTCTGTGAAAATTCATTCATAGTGGCGTGTGTGTGTTAATTTAAGAACTTCCATTATTTAGCCCTAAAAACAATGCAAGTTCTCATGTGAATTCTAACAAGTCACATGGACTATTTTTAATACTTTTGGGCAGCCTGATCCCATGGAAATTATGTGACTGCTGTGACATTTTTGCAAAATGACATTGCGTGGCTCCTTATATGAATCGCAGCAGATCCAAGGTGAAATGTCCACTGTGTGGCGCTAAAAGCGAGTTGTAGAAAATACACAAAACCTACTTTTTGATTTTGCCAAAGTTACAGAGTTCAAAATGTACTGCATAACAGGAATGATCCCCCAATACATTCTTTGGTCTGAATTTCTGCTTGGTCAGTCTTGCCAGCATTCATTCTCTCTCTCTCCCCACATCCTCTGAAGTTGTACCTGATTTCACCCCTGCAACACGAACACCTGTGATCAAACACAGCAGGTCGTGCTTCTCTTTGAAACAGCGCGGCTGAGCTAATACTGAAGTGAGATCTGACAGTACTAGTGTCAGCGAGAGCCCATTAATGAGAAATGAGAAATGCTGATAGTATAGCATTGCTGACAGGTCTGAAATCAGCCACGAAATGGCCTGTGCCTTCTCTGATCATCTTCATAGTCAGAATGCTCACAAAGGCTGCAATCCTTAGCCGTGCATATAAAGTGAATTTAATTGTACCGCCGAATCATAAATCCATCAAACTGAATTATTGTGCTTGTCCATTCAGCGGCTTTTTGAAAGGCATTTTGCCTCACCTGAATTGAGTTCCTCTGATTGCAGGTAAGTGAACATGAATCTGTTGTCCTATTCATGCAAACAACTTAGATAAGCAGAATGGGCCTTAAAAAGAATAGATCTGTGCGAATTTCACATACTTTTTTTATGTATTTTTTTTATTATTGTTCTCAATAGTTATTCTCCTTAGATTCTCAATACTGTAGTAGAGTATTTATATGTATTTTTTTACAGCAGAAAAAAATATCTAGGTTACGTATGTAACCTCCATTCCCTGATGGATGGAACGAGAAGTTGAGTCGAAGAAGCAACACTAGGGGTCTCTCTTGAGTGCCGAATATGCCTCTGATCTATGAAAAAAGGCCAATGAGAAGTTGGCAGACAGTATTTGCATACTCCGCCCCCAGACATACGGGTATAAAAGCGATGAAAGGCGAGTTCATTCAGGATTTTTCAGAGGAGCCGGAAATGGTCCGACCACAACAGTGGCTCGGCTCAGCGACATGGCCGGGAGGACACAACGTCTCATTCCCTCCACCAGGGAAAGGAGGTTACATATGTAACCTAGACGTTCCCCGTCTGTCGCTCACTTCGACATTGTGTCAATGACCAGCTGTGTCAGACTGCACGTACCTTTCCCCAATGCCCCATAAAAGTCGTCGGAATCCTTCTGGTTACCCTAAACAGGGGAACAAGGCGACACTTGCCAACCTGGGAACGGGCCGAGCCTAGCTGGACCTCTTTTCTCTCTATGTTTCTCGCATAGAGCCAAACGGCTGGGGCCCTTACACGCATCAAGGGAAGGGGGTCTTACCCAGTTTCCTGGGTATGATAGGCCATTGAAATGGTGTCCACGACCGGGTGGGAAAGCCTCTGTTTGGAGACAGCATTCCCTTTCCGCTGTCTGCCAGAGCTTCTCAGAACATCTAAAGCTGTGCATGTGGTCCAAGGGGCTGGGTCTGCCTCCTCCTGGGGCAGCGCTTGCAGGTTCACTACCTGGTTTCTAAAGGGCGTGGTGGGAACCATGGGCAAGTAGCCCGGTCGCGGTCTTAGAATCACATATGTGTTTGCCGGACCGAACTCCAGGCCAGTGTCGCTAACAGAGAATGCTTGCAGGTCCCCGATCCTCTTGATGGAGGCGAGCACAATCAGGAGGGCAGTCTTAAGAGAGAGGACCCTGAGTCCAACTGATTCTAGCAGCTCGAAGTGAGGTCTCTGGAGGACCACGAGGACCACTGAGAGATCCCAGGAGGGGAACAGGCTTGGCCGGGAGGGATTCAACCTCCAGGCGCCTCTTAGGAACCTGATGATTAAGTCATGCTTATCCAAAGACTTGCCATCTACTGTGTCATGGTGGGCCGCAATAGCAGCAACATACATCTTTAGGGTAGAAGGGGAAAGACCCCTCCAGCCTCTCCTGCAGAAATAAGAGCACTGACCTAACTGTGCTCCTCTGTGGGAAGTTAGATCTTCTGCATCCCATCAAGGGGCCAGACGTGGAGGTTCCAAAGGTCTGGGTGCAGATGCCAGAGCATGCCCCGTCCCTGAGAAAGAAGGTCTTTCCTCAGGGGAATACTCCAGGGAGGGGCAGTCGCGAAGAGTATGTGGTCCGAGAACCAGGCCCCTGTGGGCCAATAGGGAGCCACTAGGGTGACTTGTTCCTCATCCTCCCTGACCTTGCACAGCACCTGTACAAGAAGGCTCACTGGGGAAAATGCGTACTTGCGCAGCCCCGCAGGCCAGCTGTGTGCCAGTGCTTCTTCCCGAGGGGAGCCTCTGTTTGGGCATACCAGAGCGGGCAGTGGGATGTCTCTTGAGAAGCAAACAGGTCTACCTGAGCCTTGCCGAACCTTTCCCAAATCAAATTGCGAGGGACAGAGACATGCCGAAGGGGAGGATACGATACGCCTGGCCATCGAACGCAAACCGTAGAAAGGGTCGGTGTCGAGGCAGAATTGTGATGTGAAAGTACGCGTCCTTCAGGTCTACCGCTGTGAACCAAACTAGATGCCGGACGCAAGTTAAGATGTGTTTTTGCGTGAGCATTTTGAACGGGAATTTGAGCAGAGCCTGGTTGAAAACTCGCAAGTCCGAGATCGGTCGTAAGCCAACACCTTTCTTGGGTACAATGAAGTAAGGGCTGTAGAAACCCTTCTTCATTTCGGTTGGAGGGACAGGCTCTATCGCGTCTTTGAGTAAAAGAGTAGCAATTTCCATGCACAGGGATTTGGCATGCTCGCTGTGTACTGCGGTAAGGCAGACGCCCGCGAAGGGGGGCGGGGGCCTGGCAAACTGAATTGCGTAACCGAGTCGGATGGTCCGGCCCAGCCAGCGTGACGGGTTGGGAAGTGAAAGCCACGCATCCAAGCTCCGTGCAAGGGGCACCAAGGGGACGAGTATTTTTGATGTACCCAGCATGGCTTTGCAGCGTGGCAGAGCAGGTAGTACGGCGTCGGGAGGCGAGGGTGCGTCCCAAGGCTCTAGTGCTGAGAAAAGACTCAAAGCACTTACCTTGCTCCACACACCCAGCAGGGGGCGGGTTAGTGACTGAGGAGGAGGTCCGGTGTAGGCGTCCTCTAGACTCATCAGAACTGGCCGGTAGGGGAACAGTCATGGGGCTGAAGTCCAACATGCCGGGACTGTTGAGATCTGGCGGCAGAGTACCGTGAGAACGGCATTTGCGGGCCAGGTGACCCAGAGACAAAGGAAATAGCTCTGTTATTGAGAATGTGGGTACCGCAGCCCCATCTGGGGGGGGGGGGTGGCAAATTAAATAACTTCAACAAAAGATTCTCCTCCAGGCCCTCCACCGGGGGACGGAGTGGTCTTCTTACCAGCTCCGGAGAGAACGTCTCTGTCTCTGGGTTGGACGTCTCAGGAGCGCCTCGGAGCCTTCCAGGTCCTCGAGGGGGTACATGAGACGGGGGGGTGTCTGCTTCCTGCGGGGTGCTCGATGCGGGGGCTGAGAGCTGGGCCCGGGGTGTTTCTTAGCCACAGGAGGACGCCTTCAGCAAACAGACGGGGTATGGCCCATGACGGCAGGCTTGCGGCGGGGCAGGATGTGAGAGATGGCCTCCGTCTGTGTCTTCACCGCGGAGAACTGCTGGGCGAAGTCCTCGACGATGTCTCTGAAAAGGCCGAACTGGGAGACAGTGGCGTTGAGAAAGCAAGCTTTGTCGGTCTCACGCTTCTCGACCAAGTTCAGCCACAGGTGACGTTCCTGGACCACGAGCGTGGCCATCGCCTGCCCGAGTGACTGCGCTGTGACCTTCGTGGCTCTGAGGGTGAGGTCGGTCGCTGAGCGCAGTTCCTGCAACACATCGGGATCTGGGCTATCCCCGTGTAGATCTTTAAGTGCCTTGGCCTGGTGGACTTGCAGGAGGGCCATGGCGTGCTGGGTGGAAGCAGCATGTCCGGCGGCGCTATAGGCTTTGGCAGTCAATGAAGTCGTCGTCCTACAGGCCTTGGAGGGGAGCACAGGGCAACCCCACCAGGTGGTAGGGTTTCTGGGGCATAGGTGGAGCGCAACAGCCCTGTCCACCTGTGGAATCGCCGTGTACCCATGGGCTGCTCCGCCGTCGAGGGTAGCGAGAGTGGATGAGCGAGTGGCTTTGTGACGAGTGGAGAGGGGCGAGGCTGTGAGCGGTGCCCAGATCCCAGGAACCAGTCATCCAACCGCGATGGCTGTGGGGAGGACGAAGGTTTCCAGTCCAACCCCACGCTGGTGGCGGCCTGGGAAAGCATGTCAGACATTTGAGAGTCAGCCTTAGCCTGGGCGTGCTGGCCCAAAGGTGGCAGCCAAGGGGAGTCATCCGCGTCAGGTGCCGCGCTCTCTGATGCAGTGGCGAGCTCATCCACCTCGAGCTCTAGAGGATAAGCAGGCTGGCTGTGAGGCGAGCCGTTGTTGCCTCGAGCACAAATAGGTGTCAACGAGCGTGCTGGGGGGCAGGTGGTCCGAGTGGCCGTATCCGGTGGAGCTGCACCCGCTGCTGTCCCCAGATTGCCTCCATCGCCAGCCACATTGTCCTCAATCCCGTGGGAAGAAGCAGCAATGTGGGGGGCGGCTGGAGTGGCGTGCTTTCTGTAGAGCATAAACCATCCACAAATGCTGCCTTGGTGTGATCGGTGCCCAGACACACGAGACAACGCCTGTGGCCGTCTGAAGCGGAGAGCACTCTACCGCATCCAGGAACTACACAGGGGTGGAAAGGCATCTTTAAAAAGACGGGTCCTGAAAAGGACGTTCAACGCCACTATGTATTGCTCTATATATATATATATTATTTTATTACATTATATACTCTTTATATTTTCTCATTCTTAATGGTGATTCTCATTAGATTCTCAATACTATAACATTATTTATATTTATTTTATTACAGAATAAAACAAAATTTTATACATTTTTTTTATATATTTCATTATATAATTTATACATTTTATTTTATTGCATATTATAATAATTTTATTTAAATCAGCATAAATTAAAGACATTAAAACACATATTACCATTATGTATTAATACCCTATAATAATGATAAATCTTTCACATTCTTTAAGCCAAATATAATTTCTTAAAACTTTACTTTTGATTTTGTGGTGAAATAGACCCTAGCATCTTCTTGAAAGGTTTCTTGAGATTCACCAAACTACTACTTAATAAATCCAGAACAAACCATATTAGTTAGATATGAGTTAAATATTGGTGTAAAAAAAATAAAACAAAAATGTATTTTTATCCTACAGCAAGTTAATTTCCCGACAGACTTTCTTTAGAAGGGGTTTGAGAATGTAGCGATTTCTCCCCAGAAAGTGCCAAAAACATCTGACTCTGTTCCACTCCAAAGCAAGACAACAGGCTTTCCGTGGATTAAGAAGTTCTCTTTTGTTGTATCTCGTCTCTCTCCCTTGCCAGTGTGTTTGGCACAAGCTTACTGCATCTAAAAAGAGCTGGTAACTGTCTGAATGAAACAAGGAATGTGGCCTAGGTTCTGCTCAAGGAGAATGCCTTAATTTTACAAACATAATGAAAAAAGCTGGGATCCTTGCAGACAGAATGTGTTAAAGTACTGTATATGTACACAGCAGGGGGTTGTATTCATCTCTTCTCATCTCCCTCTTTCTGTATCCTTCTCTCATTCATGTCAGACAACCTTGTTACAGTGTATTTGGCATTTTTTTGTCTATATATTATTTTTTTTTTTGCTGTTGCTGCAAGGTTAAATGAATGCTGAAGGGTTTTTTCCCTATAAAAAGCTGAGTTCAGGCCAGAGAATCCACACTTTTGAGGGGAAATGTAGCCTAATTCTTGTTGTCAAGTTTTGTTTCACCCTATTTACAGGGTTGGGGAGTGACTAAATACATGTAACTAGATTAAGTATTTAAAATACATATTCCACTACAGTTACCAATTTACACTGGTAATTAGAATACAGTTACATTCAAAAATTATTTTGATTACTGAAGAGAATAATTAGCATTTTGATGTCATTTGTTTCATTTAATATTTAGTCCTTTCAGATAGAAAACATTTATACATATACATGTGATCCAAAGTGCATTTGAACAGCAGTGAAACACTTTCTTATGATGTGTTACATTCATACGAGCAGACAGAGAAGTAAGTTTGAATTAAGTTTGGAGCAGAAGAAATATAAATAAATCTTGTGTAAATTGTCAGTTTTACACTAAGCTAAAATGCTATTTCTAGTCAGTTTACATGCACATGTTACCAGACACGATCATATTTTTATCAAGAAAATTCATGTTGGATCATAATTTCTATTTTTCTAGTAAGACCTTTGATATTAGGGCATATACTTGTATACTTGATAATAATTTTTGTATTGTTTTCCTGTAAAAATATAATAAAATCATGTAAACAATACCAATTTGATTTATCTCATGTTAGATACAACACTGCATAAGATTTTTAGTTTTTCAGAGATTGTATTTTTAACATGTGTATTTTGTCTTACTGTAATGGCAGAGTTTTTATAAGTCAAAACAAGTGAAAAAAAAGTAATCCAAAGTGTTTAGAATACTTGAGTAATCTAACAAAATATGTTACAAATTACATTTTACAGCATGTATTCTGTAATCTGTAGTGGAATACATTTCAAAAGTAACCCTCCCAACCCTGCCTATTTACTTTCGTAATACACATTCCTTGTATTATTGTAAATTATGAATTAATGCAAAACTGTGATAGTAAATTTATATCGAAATAGGATTTAAGGAAGCTCAAATATTTTGTGACGCTGATAAATATCTCAGGTCACTAATAATAAACATTTTTGAAAAAAAAGCAATTCTATTTTTTTCTTGCAATTTCAAATTTTTGTTGTTGTTACACTATTCATAAGAGAAAGGTTGAGGAATATTTAAGACTATGAGGCATGGACATAACTCCAAAAAATAGATGTGGTAAAGGGGAGGAATGAGGTCCCAGGTCACTGAAAACTCAAGGATGCATTTAAGGATTATGATGTAATAATTCCATCTTCGAAACTACTTTTGTTTTTAGCTGATGTTACCAAGCACTCAAACTTTTTATAACTCCTCCCCTCCAACCACCCATCACATAGAGACCACTTCTTACCATTTAAAAAATTCAGATGAATAAAACCCATCCCGCCCTACATTTTTTTCTAATTGAAAATCCTGTTGCACTCAGAAATATGTCATATTACTAAAATAAAATGGGTTCAGAATGTTGTAATGTTGACTTTAATGAATGCTTACGTTATATCTTGTCAGGAATCTGTATCGATCCTAAAATCCATTTCTTTAGGAAAAATGTATTTTTTGTGGTCAAATTTGTTTACAAATAAACAACACATGGACCAAAGGTACACTTAAAATGCAACCTCCAAGTAAAAATGGACATCTACAACAACAAAAAAATATTTCAGCAGAAATATCTGTTCTTTGGTCTATCCTCACTCTTTGTGAGTTCAAATGCATGAATTACCTAAATCTACTCTCTAACTATACTGTCTTTTCCAGATATATAATGTATGTCATTCATGTTCCCACTTGAACAGACCTTCAAGGCTCATCTCTGAATATTTGTCATTCTCTACTCTTGCCGGTTCAGTGTGTCTCCGAGAAGAACAGCTCTCATATGTCCAATTACATTCTGAAAACTTCAGATGTCTCACAGCACCCTTTTCTCGCCTGTTTGAGAACAGCCTTGACAGAGTGTCAAAGGACAAAAAGGACAAAAAGATCCAAAGAATTCACCTTTTTCCATAACTGCAATCCATTTTCAATATAAAAGAAATGTATGTGTCACATGTCAATCACACACTATTTTAATAATGTTCATCCAACTGGTGGTAAGGTCTGGCTAGTTTGCAATTAGCCCCTGCTGGTAGAAACTGGAACTACAACAATATGCAGACATTAAATGCTTAAATCATTCAAAGTAGCTGTGTATTGTTCGAACTAAATACAAGTTTTGCATGCAAAAATAATTTGTTTCACCAGTGACTATATATATGTATTGGATTCTTAACAGCATGAAAAAGCACTGTTTTGTGTGTGTTCAGCTCAAGGTTGTTGTGATCGCACTAGACAACCAGCTGTTCAACTTCCCGTCTTTGTACAGACTTGTCACCATTACGGATGAGGCCAATGACCATGGTGTCGTCTGAAAACTTCAGGAGCTTTTTTCCTTTACAGTGCAGTCATTCGTGTACAGGGAGAAGAGCAATGGAGAGAGAACGCATCCCTGAGGAGCACCAGTGCTAATAGTGAGGGTCCCCAATGTGAGTTCCCCCAGTTTCAGTAGCTGCTGCCTATCTTTCAGAAAGCTGTTGATCCACTGACAGATTGTGGTTGGCATGGAGAGCTGGGTCAGTTTGGTTGATAGAAGGCCTGTTTGCTCGGTAAGCAAACTGAAGGGGGTCTAGCAGGGGTCCAGTGATGTTCTTCAGGCAGGCCAAAACCAGTCTGTTAAAAACTTCATGACCAAAGACATGAGAGCATCAGGTCTGTAGTCATTAAGTCCTGTGATTTGTTTTTTTGGGGGGGGCTGGAATAATGGTGGAGTGTTTGAAGCAGTAGGAAACTTCACACGTGTTCTAGTGATCTATTAAAGGTCTGTGTTAAGATGGAGGCCTGTTGGTCAGTGCAGACTTTCAGACAGGCAGGTGAGATGCTGTCTGGGCCTGAAGCTTTCCTAGTCTTTCGTTTCCAGAATACCCGGCACACATCCTCCTCAGAGACCATAAGTGCAGGTTGAGTAGCAGGAGGGGCTTCCAGGAGGTGTTGGTGTGTGAAGATCAGAGTGGGGGAGAGGTGTGAGACTTGGCTTTTCAAGCCTGCAGTAAAACACATTCAGTTCATCAGCCATTTGTTGATTCTCTACAGAACTGAGTTTAGCATGTGAATATGCTGCTGCTGTACAAATAGAAAAACAAAAGACATGCTGTACAATAAGACCTAAATACAATCCCCCTACAAATTAGTGAAGCTGCACAAATGCATAACACAAAACACAGATTTTAGTGTGATAAAATTGCTTGCCAACTTCGTTGCCATGACAATATATCGCTGTAAACCCTAAATGATGGCGAAAACAGCGATTTACAACTTTACAGCTCAAACAATACACAAGTTTTAACAAAATTGCATTTAAAAGTGCATTTATAAAATGAAACTCTAAGCTTCACATTCTTTTCAATGGCCCCACTTATTTTATTGTATGTGCCCAATGTAACTTGATGGTATCAACATTATGACAAAAGTGCTATCGATTGGGCTTGACTTTTATTGAAACTGTAAAATTCCTATTTAATTCCTATTTGCACTAAGTGCAAGTAGTGATATATGCTATTCACACTAAGTGCAAATAGTGGCAGATACTCTTACACCCCTGTTTAAATTCAAAAATACAGTATAGTGGTATCACTACAGAAGTTTTATTGTGTTTTTGGAGTGTCACAGCCACCCTACACCAACCCCTACAACTACCTTACAAAAATTAACCATTGTTTTACAACACTGCAGTGGTTCTCAACCCTGTTCCTGAAGCCCCCAACACGGCACAATTTGAATATCTCCCTAATCAAATACACCTGATTCAACTCATTAGCTCATTAGTGGAGACTTCAAGACCTGAATCGTCATGGTATTGTTGTAACCTCCACGAGAAGTGTGTCGAATGAAGTGACACAAGGGGTCTTCCTGGGATGCCAAACGTACCTCTGAAACTGAGAAAAGGCCAATGTCAAGTTGGCAGACAGAATTTGCATGCCCCGCTCATACGGGTACAAAAGGAAGTGGGGCAGCGAATTCTAGTCAGGATTTTGCACTAAGGAGCCGAAAATAAGGTACAGCCGTTTACAGTTGTAGGTCTAGTGCTGTGGCAGGAGGGACACAACGTCTCGTTCCTTCCCTTGGGGAACGGAGGTTACAACAGTAACCATGACATTCCCCTTCTGTCACTCACTTGACGTTGTGTCGAATGAAGTGACACAAGGGGTCCCATATAAAAACGCCACGCACTGACAGTGTTACGTGAAGGGGTTGTGAAGCCATAAGGAAATGGCGCTGTGGTAGTTCCAGCCTAATGAGGGGGGAAAGGGAACTGAAAAGGGAACTACGCCCATGGAGCCCGACCCCAGTACAGAGCACCTGTGACTCGTAGTGGGTCTGGACGCAAATTGCTCCCTGAATTCGCAGGCCAGAAGGCTAGGGAGGAGAAAATCCAGGGTAACCTGGGATTGAAGGCGCACTGAATCAACTTGGTGAAGGGCGCTGTATGCAAGTGGAACACCCGGTTGGTTGGTTGACCTGTCAAAAGATGGGACGAGACCAACTCAACCCTGAGATTGTAAAATCTGGCAAAGGTATTGGGTGTTGCCCAGCCCGCTGCTCTGCAGATGTCTGCTAAGGAGGTGCCATTGTCCAGTGCCCACGAGGATGCCACACTTCTCATAGAGTGTGCTCGAACGCGCAAGGGGGCGGGACCGGCCTGGGTGTTATAAGCTAAATAAATATCATCAACGACCTAGTGAGCTAACCTCTGTTTGGAGATGGCGATCCTTTTCTGCCGAAGCAGACAAAGAGCTGCTCAGAAAATCAAAAGTTCTGCGTGCGGTCCAAATAGATATGAAAAGCACGTACCGGACAAAGCAAACGAAAGGGCTGGGTCTGCATCCTCCCGGAGGTTGCAGGTTCACGACCTGGTCCCTGAAGGGGTTCGTAGAAACTTTGGGCACGTAGCCCGGTCGCGGCCTCAGGATAGCGTGAGAATGTGCCGGACCGAACAGGCAGGTGTCGCTGACAGAGAACACTTGCAGGTCCCAAACCCTCTTGATAGAGGCTAACGCGATCAGGGGGGCCGTCTTCAGGGAGAGGGCCTTGAGCTCAACTGAATCAAGCGGCTCGAAGGGGTGTCTCTGAAGGCCCGATAGGACCACTGAGAGATACCCTGAGGGGAATAGGCTAGGTCGGGGAGGGTTCAGTCTCCGGGCTTCCTTCATGAACCTGATAATCAAGTTGTGCTTACCTAGGGACTTGCCATCTACTGCGTCGTGATGGGCTGTGATAGCAGCTACAAGGTGGAGAGGGACAGCCTCCCCTCCAGCCTCTCCTACAGGAATGAAAGCACTGACCGAACTGCGCACCTCTGCAGGTCTTTGGCTTGGGAAGAACACCAATTCGCGAACAAGCACCACTTTAGGGCATAAAGCTACCTGGTGGAGGGAGCTCTGGCTTGGTTGATCGTGTCTACGACTGCAGGTGGTAGATCCACTAGATCTTCTGCATTCCATCCAGGGGCCAGACGTAGAGTTTCCAGAGGTCTGGGCGCAGGTGCCAGAGGAAGGTCCTTCCTCAGGGGAATTTTCCAGGGAGGTGCTGTCGTGAGGAGCGTAAGATCTGAGAACCAGGCCTGGGTTGGCCAGTAAGGGGCCACCAGGATGACCTGTTACTCATCCTCCCTGATCTTGCACAGCACCGGTGCAAGAAGGCCCACTGGCCCACCTGAGGCCCACCTGAGTCGCTGCTGACTCCAAAGGAGGAGATGGTGGCGAGTTGTGACTTATGACAAGAGCGCACGATGCCTTGGAGATTTATGTACGCTAACATCACGGTGCTGTCTGAATGGATCAAGACGTGCTTACCCCGGATTAGTGGGAGAAACCTCCGTAGGCCAAGACTCTAGGCAGTTGATGTGCCAACGCTGCCAGGGTCTTGTCCAGAGGCCAGCGGCAGCGTGCCCATTGCACACGGCGCCCCAACCCTGTCGAGAGGCATCTGTGGTCACCAAGACACTTTTGGACACCTGCAGCAAGGGGTCTCCAGTCTGCTGATAGGTCCAAGGGTTGAAAGTCTAATGACAAGAAGGGGTGATTGTCACACGGTATGTGCCGTGGCGCCATGCCCATCTCGGGACTCGAGTCTGTAGCCAGTGCTGAAGCGGTCTCATATGCATCAACCCGGGTGGCGCAGCTGCGGCTGAGGATGCCATATGCCCCAGGAGCCTCTGGAACCGCTGTGCTGGGTTCGAAGAGAGCGAGGCACCTGAGCACTGACTGAGCACGCTCGTTGGTGAGATGCGCTGTCATTGAGACTGAGTCTAACTCCATGCCAAGAAAAGAGATGCTCTGAACCGGGATGAGCTTGTTCTTTTCCCAGTTGACCTGAAGCCCTAGACGGCTGAGGTGCCTGAGCACCTGGTCCCTGTGAGAGCACAGTAAATTATGAGAGTGAGCCAGGATGAGCCAGATGTTGAGGTAGTTGAGTTTTTGGATGCCCACTTCCCTTCTCGGGGCAAGAGCTGCTTCTGCGATCTTCGTGAAGACGCGATGGGACAGGGACAGGCAGAAGGGAAGGACCTTGTACTGATCCGCCTGGCCAACGAATGCAAACCTTTAGAAGGGTCGTGTCGAGGCAGAATGGAGATGTGGAAGTATGCATCCTTCGGCTCTACCACCATGATCCAATCTAGCTGTCTTACGCAGGTAAGAATCTGTTTCTGCATGAGCATTTTGAATGGGAGTCTGTGTAAGGCCCGGTTGAGAACTCGCAGGTCCAAGATTGATCGCAACCCGCCGCTTTTCTTGGGTATGATGAAGTAAGGGCTGTAGAAACCCTTCTCCATCTCGGCTGGAGGGATGGGCTCTATCGCATCCTTTAGGAGCAGCGTCATGATCTCTGCTCGTAAGGCGCTGGTTTTCTCGCCGCGCACGGAAGTGGAGTGAACACTGAACCGCTGAAACGAGGCAGGAGCCGGGCGAACTGAATTGCGTAGCCGAGTCGGATGGTCCTGGCCAGCCAGTGCGACGGATTGGGAAGTGAAAGCCATGCATCCAAGCTCCACACCATCCAGGGTAGTGAGAGCGGACGAGCAGAGAGGTCGGTTACGGGCAGTAAAAGGTGCCCTCCACGACTGTGTCAGCTCGTCACGCACTTCCGGGAAGAAAGGTACCAGGCTGTGAGCGGCACCCGGAGCCGAGGTACCAGTCGTCAAACTGTGAAGACTGTGGGGAGGATGGAGGGTTCCAGTCCAATTGCACGCTCACGGCAGCCCGGGCAAGCATGTCGGCCATCTGCACGTCTGCCTCGGACTGGGCGGGCTGGCCCGAAGGCGGCAGCCCAATCGAGTCTTCCATGTCAGACGCCTGGACACTCTCCGATGCAGCGGTGATGTCATCATCCAAGTCCAGGGGCTCAAGGGAGAATGCTGGCTGGCTGTGAGGCAAGCTGCACTCATCCCGAGCTCGGACTGAAGCGAGCGAGCATGTCGGGGGCAAGTGGTTCGTAGGGATTTACCTGGTGAAACCGAGCCCGTCATTATCCCCATATCGCCATCATCGCCAGCCGGGGTCATCCTCAATCCCGTGGGAAGAAGGAGCGACTTGGGGGGTGGCTAAAGTGGCATTCACCTTGAGGAAGGAGAGCCGCAACGCTGCTATTGTCATGTTCTCGCAATGAGTACATGAGCCATCCACGAATGAACGTCTTTGGCTGTCTGTCTTGTAGAGAAATCGACCGCATCCAGGAACAACACTGGGGCGGAAAGGCATCTTGAAAAAGACTCGTCCTGAAAAGGACATTCAACGCCGCTGTGTATTGCCCTTTTGTGAGTGGAAAACTCAAACTCTTTTAGAGAAATCAAACTCTTTTAGGAGGAGAGCACTCTTTTATCAGTGAAAACGCTGTCAATACACCCAGGGGCGTAGACTGCATGGCGTGCAGAGAGAGAGAACGCCAGCTGGAAACACACCGTAGATCCAAAAGTAATGCTTCTCGCTGACAGAGGTGAGTGAAACAGTGGTGAACTTCAGCTTGCTGTTGCACAACCGCTTGGCTCCGAAGAAAAATTCTGACTGGCACTTGCTGCCCCACATCCCTTTATACCCATATGTCCGGGGCGGGGCATGCAAATTCTGTCTGCCAACTTAACACTGGCCTTTTCTCAGGTTCAGAGGTACGTTTGGCATCCCAGGAAGACCCCTTGTGTCACTTCATTCAACACAAAGGCGAGTGAGTGACAGAAGGGGAATGGGTGTGTCAGAAAATGGAGATATACAAAATGTGCAATGTTGGGGGGCCTCCAGGTTGCGAACCACTGTACTGCAGTAACCATAGTATCACCATGGTTTTTTTCTAGTAAAATCATAGTAACCACAACATTAAACAAGGTTACTATTAACTACTAACAACATGTTACTGTAGTAACACCATGGTTAATACATCAGAACTATATAGTTTCCACCAAAACACATCAAATCCTTCTCTCAACTCCCAGACCATTACTGTGACCAAATCACTTTGAGGAATCTCTTTTATTTATTCCTATACAGCTCTGGAAAAAATTAAGAGACCACTGCAAAATGATCAGTTTTTCTGGATTTACTATTTACTATGCATTGTTCACAAAGATAAATCTGCACAATTCTTTGCTAAAGCACCCCCAGATCATCACCTCCACATTGTCATCTTATAGTTAGCCAGAGACCTGGAGGGGCCTTCAAGCCACAGTGTCTTGCACCCACTGTGAAATTTGGTGGAGGATCAGTGATGATCTGTGGGTGCTTCAGCAAGGCTGGAATTGGGCAGATTCATCTTTGTGAAGTATGCATGAATCAAGCCATGTACAAAGTTATCCTGGATGAAAACTTTCTTTCTTCTGCTCTGACAATGTTCCCCAAGAGGAATGTTTTTTTCCAGCAGGAAAATGCTCCATACCACACAGCCAGGTCAACAAAAGTGTAGATAAAGGACCACTTGATCCAGACACTGTCATGGCCAGCCCAGTCTCCAGACCTGAACCCTATTGAAAATCTCTGGAATGTGATCAAGAGGAAGATGGACTGATGAATTTTTGCACCAGGAGTGGCATTAAGTCACCCAACATCAATGTGAAAGATTGGTAGAGATCATGCCAAGATGCAAGAAAGTTGTAATTGAAAATCAGTGTTAGTCCACCAAATTTTGATTTCTGAACTCATTCTAAGTTAAAACCACTATTTAACCAGTATTTAAAAATTAATATGAACTTGTTTTATTTGTATTATTCGAGGTCTGAAAACATCTTCTTTGTTATTTTGACCAGTTGTCATTTTCTCTCAAATAAATAGAATAAAATATATACAATAAAATGGTTAATTTTAATTCAAACACATACCTAGAAATAGAAAATCCAGAGAAACCTTTGCAGTGGTCTCTTAATTTTTTTTCAGAGCTGTAAGTAGTATGATAGAAAATATTAAGAGTCGAGACATGGGAAAAAGTATGTCAAGGGGTGGGATTTGAACCTGGATCTCCAGCGTGACAACACATACCATCGGTACACACAGAGCTTCTACAGCTGCACATGGGGGTGCAGTTTGTAATAAAATCCTGTGTTTCTACCAGACTATAGGAGCGCAAATAGTAACTTAGTTATCCAATCTCTTAATCCACTGAATGTCTAACCCGTTAACCAGTTTATTGTCTCTGCCCAATCGCGAAAAATTCAAATATGCCCACCTTCATTTGATCAGCAGTTGATCCAAAATAAATCTGTCATGGCTGTCTTGAGTTTGTTCTGAGCAGTGGTGGGCGAAGTTAGTGTAAATAGCCTCTGCCCACAAGATGGGCTATTTGCACTTAGTGTAAATAGACACTCCGTTAATAAACACACCCATCATTTTACCCTCAATTTAAAGTCCTCCGCAAAACACACACATAACACAGTTAGTGATAAATGCCTGTATGCTGCTCTAGGCTAAAACATTAGCTAAGGTTGTCGCGGCATTAAGTGAAAATCAGATTAACCCACGCAAAACATTGCCCTATGGACATTATATAAGTAATGCAATGTTAGCTGTGTAACATTTCAAAATTGCTCTTAAAGACAAGTACACAGTCTTCACGTATAAATTAATGTACGGCTAGGCTAATGAAGCGCAGCATCATGCAGCAAGGTGCTTTCCCATGGAGGAAATTGAAAATGGATTTTGTGGGGAATGACTGTAAATGAACTGAAAAGGGGAACGGGGAGCACAATTTCCTTTCTCTGCAATAGAGCTGCAATCGCCTGGGCTTTATTTAATTTCTGAACCACTCATCTTGTTAGACCTCAGTGCCTTTTTAATACTGTGATATCAGCATTTGTTTTACAAACAAAAAAGGACATTGTGGTATCCAATCCATGCTAAATTTCTCACTTTATTTAAATTTTTCAGCCTCGCATTTGTTTTTTCACAACAGCCTTATCCGATCTGAGCCACTTATAGTTTCTAACTGATCAGAATCTTCTAGAAAATAATTAATCTGGTTTATCTGAAAATAATGCACTGCATTAAGAAGTACAAATGTTCAGCTTAAAGTCTGAATATCTATTTCCCTGCCTACTGGTCACTTGAAAGTTTGACACTAATAAAAAAAAAAATGTGCCATGTTCACTGGCAGTGTCGCATGGTTATAGGATTAAGTACTGTCCAAAAAATACCATGGTGTTACCATTCAAATATACAATAAAATTTTGGATACTACCATGATTTATTTTGTATTTAATACAATGGAATTTAAATATGGTAATCAAACATAGTATATGAAGTATCAAAGTACCATCTGATCACTGGTACTGCCACGGTAATCAGAAATATGCGTATAATCAACTCTACAACATAATATCATGCAAAATGTTGGCAAGTAATATTACAAGAAAAGAGAACAAAACCAAAAGGATAGGCACACAGCTATATGTCTTTTTCTCTCTATGACTCCATGTCATCTAACTGTAATTATAATTATGTGAGATATGCAATTAGAGGAAATGCAATAACATGTCGGATTTTTCCAGTGAACCGTACAGTATAATCATGCTGGTATCGGTACTGAACAGCCTCTCTGTGTGACATATTTAATTCCATTGTCAGCTATCTTAATTTTTCAGTTCTCATTCTGGTTGACACCATCTGTCCTCGCCTATAAAATAAGAGCCTATTTTCCTAAAAGTACTTTTTAAAACATCTAATTTAGGAAAGCATAATTTATCAGTTGGCCACAGCACATTCACTAACTAACCTCTCGACCGTAAAAATAAGTTGAAAATTAAAATTCTTTCCTCAAAGAGAGCCAAGTGATCAGTTGTGCATGGCTGAAATGTAATTTTGCTGCTAAAATTAGTTGAATTAGACATATGAAGTTGAGCCAGAATATTATGTGACCCTGAATTACACTGTAATGTTTTAAAGGTGCAATTAAGTTTTGCATAACTTAACAGCACAAAAAAACTGTCTAAATATTTGTTCACATCACTAAGTAGTTAGTGCACACTAGTGAATTTTAATGTGGCAATACTTGCCATAGCACATTGCCATTTCAGATAGTCATGACAATTAAACTAAATGTCATAACAATTTGTTTAAAATATAACTAACTTTTCTTCTCCCATCTCTTTTTCTTTTCCTTCTTTTTCTTTTCCTATTTTCATTCGGTTACATGCTGGGCAGTATACCTTCATAAAATCCTAATTGTACAACTGTGATAAAAGTAAAAATATATTTTTCACATAAAAAAAAGCTGTGTCTACATTATCCACAGGCTCTATTCTGTCCATTTTGATTATTTTGGTCATGTTCTGGCCATACGCTCATGGACCCGATTATTGGCGCTTGTAGCTATATTGTATTATTATATTAATTATACTTACATTTTGACACAGAACAGGGTCAGAGTATGGTTTGGTCATATTCTCGGTCCCACAGAGCATGTAACCATAAAGGACCTCTTTTAATGCAGAGTGGAGGAGATTCTGTTTTGTTATTTATTTATTTTTTAGATATAGTAGTATTCATTTAATTCACTTGAGCTAGTTGTCACAGCATGTATTCCATTAATATGTTTTTTATTTTATTTTTAGTTATTTATTTGTTTAAGTCAGTTTCTATACTGGATCATACTGTAGCATAAAGTCTTGACAAAAAAAAAAAAAAAAAATATATATATATATATATATATATATATATATATATATATATTTTATTTATTTATTTTTTAAGATACAGTTAATTTAAAATGCCTGTTGTGACAACATAACCCAATAGCATGGCATGCTGTCACACTACAAGTTTATTAGCTTATCATAGGCTTTTCAGCCAAATGTAAAACAATTATGAAACAAAACATGAAAAGATTTATGAAAGAGTATAAAAGTAAATAGTAATGCACAAATATTTAAAACTATTGTTTTGGCCATCAACATTTTTACTTAATAAATATGCTAAATTTAAAACATAAAATAAATCTAATGTATAAACATATAAAAAGCATGAAACATATACTGTACGTTCACTGAGAAGTAGGGTTTCCTTCCTACTCTCCCGTATTAGCCGTGACATCCCGTATATTGGCCAAAATGAAAACAGAGGGGAACCCTATACCCTCGCCCCCTTCACCCGGATCCCTTATTGAAGCAGCTAAATGCTCAAGCATCCCGTATTTGTGTGGGGAAAATTTGGCAATCCTACTGAGAAGATAGTTCAACCTTTCAGTTAAAATCTACCAACAAAGTATGATGATATTTTGAACAAGGGGTTTGAAACCACAGCTAGAGAAAACAAGCATTTGTGTAATTGGACTTTTGACTCTGAGGTACTGAGAGTCCTTTTCTTCCCTGTGTAACAACAATATCTACACTACTGTATTTGCTAATTAACCATTTTAGAAATATTTTCCCTGCAAAGCCACTTGAGCTATATTTTGCAACCACGAGAGGCAGATTCTAGCAAATAATCTTAAAATGCTTAATTAAAATGCAAAGCCTTACAATTTCCCAAGCAGAAACTGCAATTACATCAGTGATTGATGTTCGGCATTCAACATTTCTTAACTCACTCAGCACAGTCGCATGGCAAGCTGCAGCATTCACATGGACTTTCAAATCGTGCCAGATTTTTTCAATGAAAACAATGAGTGAGAAACTTGATACATGCCAAGAGTGTGAAGAATAAATGACACATCTGCCAAATATGCTGCCTAAATACATGCAAACACACGTGTAATGTGCAACGAAACAAAAACTCTTTCTAATGAGATGTTGATGCATGGTTTTTGTGCCGCTTGTCTTGTAATTGAACTTTTGTAGTGGCTTGATGTAGCTGGATTGAATACAATGAAACCCTTGGAAACCATTAATACTATAGAGAGAACAGTGTCCAATCACTTTTTCAGGCATGCATTGTCACACAACAAGTACCCATATCTATAGAACACATATTGATGCAAAACTCCACATAATCAAACTCAGCTTATCAAAATACACTATTAACTAGGAAGAGATAAAGCTGAGAGCTGAGAGATGGTTGAGACAGTACAGAGAGGTTTTTATTTAGCCCAATCCTCTACTTGATGTTCAGCGGAGCATCTCTGAGGGTGATTTATTTTGGTGTTAATCTGGTTTGGCACTGGTTGTGTGTGTGTACGTGTGTGTTTGTGCTATATTTACAGACTGGAGATGTGTCCCTCCGACCCGATGCACAGCTGCACACCAGAGATAGCAGCTTCAATCCACAGGCCCACACACACACACAGGCAGCAATACACAAAGACATACGTACTGGTGAGCACAATGTAACACATGACAGATAGTGTTGTTTTTTACAAAACTGAAGCAGCTTTAGGTGAAGGGTAATTTCCTGTTTTTTTTGTTTTTTTGTTATTTGGTTGGTATTGTAAGACACCGAAAAATAAATAAGACATCTTATGGTTTTTGTGCTCTCTTAACTCACTGTCAAAGATACAAACAACATATGGATGGATGGATACGTGTGTGTGTGTGTGTGTGTGTATGTGTGTGTGTGTGTGTGTGATTTTCTGAGAAAAACTAAAGACATATTAGGTTTACAGTTGGGATTCAGAAATAAATAGATGTCTAAGACTTTGTATCACTCAGAAGTTGTTCTTTCATAGCTCAGGAGACTTCATGAAGTTAATGGTTATGTAGTATGTCTCAGATGTTTCAATTCATGCCAGATTTGTTCAAAGAAAACGATGAGTGAGAAACTTGATAAATGCCAAGAGTGTGTAAAATTCCATTGGAGAAATAAAGACATCCTGAGAAGCAGATAACTTAAAGGGATAGTTCACCCAAAAATACAAATTCTCTTATCATTTTATCACCCTAATGCCATCACAGATGTGTGACTTTATTTCTTCTGCTGAACACAAACTATAATTTTTAGAATGTTTTAACTCTGTATGACCTCATAAGGCAAGTGAATGGGTAGCAAAATGGTGAAGCTCCAATAAGAACATAAAGGTAACATTAAAGTACAATTCCGTTGGTTAAATCAACCAACGGAATCAGAAGCTATATAGTAGATGTGGGTGAGAAACATACCTTTTTTTTAAAACTTTTTTACAATAAAAATTCCTCCCTGTCCAGATGGTGGTGATATGCATGAAGAATACAAATCAACTAATAAAAAGAAGAATAAAGTGAAAGTCGAGATTAATAGTAAAAAACACTTACAGTAAATATTGATCTGTTTCTCACCAACAGTGATCATATCGCTTCTGAAGATATGGATTTTACCACTGGAGTTGTATGGATTATTTTATGCTACCTTTATGTCCCTTTGGCCACCATTCACATGCATTGAGAGTAACTAAAGAGCTGAAATATATATATATTTTTAATTTTAATTTGTGTTCAGCAGAAGAAAGAAAGTCATACACATCTGTGATGGCATGATGAGAGAATTTTTATTTTTGGGTGAACTATCCCTTTAAGCAAAACTTTCCATTAATCTCATTTCTGTCTAGGAGAAACAATTGATATGTTATATAGATCTCATTTGGGATTCTTCTTTACTACAGGGATCCATTTCTGTGTCACCAGAACATCACTTTATCCATAATCTACACGGTCACTCAATGACCATGACAAATCAAATAGAACCAAAAATAATACAAACCTGCTACTTGTTAGTTTCATTCAAATTGCTTCTTTTCTGTCTTAAATCATCCTGATGGGTTACATATTAGTGTCCTCTGTTTAATAATGAATGATACTGAAGCTTTAAGGGGCTGACACTCAGATTTGAGAAACATCCATTGACAAGAGAGCTCCACTGTGCCTCTCTCTTTAACTAGTGGTGTTTGCTAAAGCATGCATCAATATTACCATTGCTCTCCTATGCACATTCATGAGAGTGCACGAGTGCAGCAGTTTATACAGACCCCACTCGCAAGATGGGCATTCAAGTGAAAACTCATTTTGTTTGTTACAACCGGACCATCACATAGATATTACAGAGAACACAACACAGCTGGCACAATCCAAAGAACATAAAGGCAGAATTTCATTTTTGGGTGAACTATACCTTTAAAACATTTAGGATTTTAACAAAACCAGAAACCTAAGTATTAAACTTTGGACTGTGTGTTACAAAAAACTATACCTCAAACCAAGAAGCTTGTTGAGTAGATGGGTGCTATAAGATATTTTCCCGATGGTCAATAAAACAAGCAAAAAAAAAAAAAAACATAAATATAAAATAGACAGACCCAAGTCAAATCTGGGGACGAGACATGGGGGTGGGCTCTTTTGACGTGTTCCAGTAAACAACCACCCAAGACACCCTAGCAACAACCTAGTAATGTCCTAGCAACTTAACAGGAACCCACTAAAAACCACCCACAACACCCCAGCGTCATGGCAGTGAGATTTGTACTGGAAAGAACCACTCACATACAGTATTCTTCTGAAATATTTTCACCAAAATCTAGTTTACTGTTTGTTTCCTTCCCTCTCCTTTTGCCTGTCTCTTAATGTTCCTTTTTCAGCTGTTTATTGCACCCATCTTCTCCAGCTGAAGCCCATCCATTTGCTCACGTAAATCTAGCAGGAGCTCTATCAGTGTCAGGCAGCAGTAACAGCAGTGGTGCAGTTGGATTGAATGTTTGATGGTGAGTCTGATCACCCCTGAGAGAATGTGACTGATAAAGGAAGGCATAGAGGATGAGATGGAGGTAGAGAAGCCCCAGCAGCTGATATATTGACAGGTCAAACACATATCACAGGCTCTTTGGCTAGTTCTAGACAAGTTAGTTGTCTCTGATTTCAAAGTTGTCCTTTTAGATTTTCTATGTGGTCTAAGGACACTTTTCAGTATGCACACCTGTTTGGAGGAGTAACAGTAAAAAATAAAATAAAATGTAACAATTTTCAGAACATCATGAGGTTTAGGATCCTGCCTTTGGGCAGCTGCTTATTTAGGCAATAGACAGCAAGGAAGCTCACAACACACACACACACACTTGATTTATTTAGTCTGTGTAGTCTCATGTGGTTCTGGGTTTGTCCTATGTTGTTTTATGTAGCACCATGGTCCTGGAGGAACGTTGTCTCATTTAGCTGTGTACTGTACTAACTGTATATTGTTGAACGACAATAAAAACCACTCGACTTGATTTGACTTGACAGACACACACACACATGTTGTGTTTCACATGTTTTATGGGGACTTTCCATAGACATAATGGTTTTTATATTGTACAAACTATATATTTTAACCCCTAACCCTAAACCTAACCCTCACAGAAAACTTTCTGCATTTTTACATTTTCAAAAAACATAATTTAGTATGATTTACAAGCTTTTTTCCTCATGGGGACCGACAATATGTCATCAAAAGTTCCAAAATTTCGTGTTTTACTATCTTTATGGGGACATTTGGTCCCCGCAAAGTGATAAATACACACTCTCACACACAAACACACACACACACGCATGCACGTGCACACACACACACACACACACACACACACACACACACACACACACACACACACACACACACACAGACTGTGCTCAGGTACTAGAAGGTCATACTGCAACAGGATATTGACAAAAGAGGACTGTGTCACTTGTCTAGCACACTAAATGGCCAAGTCACTACAGGTGCTGTCTGACCAGCCAGTTGCAGTCTCGCAGTATCTTTCCCTTCAAATTATCACTTTAACTCTCAATTCATTGAGACGTGATACATGGTCATGTTTTACAGCACGTATCTATACTATTCTTGTGATTTAGTGCAACTTTGTATTGCTGGCTGGAAAATTGAATGCTTAATAATTCATGTTTTGCCCCATGAACCACTTCATCGTAAAGTGCCTGACATTTTTCAACCCAAATGATTGATAAATAATTACTTTATGGACTGAACAAAGGGCAAGAATTATATTTTTTTTTTCACGACATTAAAGTAAACAGAATATCAGTATGAGTCAAAGTTCAAGAATTTTAGCATGAGGGTGTTGGATAAATTCTCCAGATGGATGAAGTCCTGACAGATTCAGTGACATGATTTTCTCATCAAAAAAAACTTTGAACTCAGTAAGCAATGACATTTAATGCATATTATTTGCTAAGGCAACCTAACAATGCATTTAAAATCACTCTGAACACCTTAGCAACCACTCAGAATACCCTAGCAACCAACAGCAAAGCCCTGAAAACAACCAAGTAACACACTTAAACCACACTGTATACCATGCAACAACATAGACTGCCCAAGAAACAGTTTTGCAATCCTCCAAAACACTGTCGCAACATGCTACAAAACACTCAGAACACCTTAGTAACCACATAGCAATGCCCTAGCAACCACCACCAACATCCTAGCAACTAAACAGCAATGCACCGGTGACCACCCAGAATACCCTAGCAAAGTAATGCTCTTGCAACAATCTAAGAACTAACTTAAAACCACTCAGAGCACCTTAGAAACTGCATAGCAACACCCATAACAACCACCCAGAACAACCTAGAAAAATAATAGCAATGCACTAACAGAGCACCATAGCATCATTCTGCATGAGCAAGCATCACTTTCACCACTTTCTTCTGAAATGTTAAAATCTAGTTTAGAGTTCCCCAACTTTTCTGGATGATAAACACAGGTTTAGCTTGGCACAAACAAAGATTTCAGCATGACTGCTAAGCACCTGTTGTCTCTGAAACTGTTCTGGTACACGGATAATCTTCTCCCCTCCTTTATGATGCAGATGTGGCAATTGGAGGATTTGATTCCAAACCCAGCTTATGACAAAATGCCAAAATGAGAGAGGAAATAGCGGGAGACAGAGACAGTTTTGTTTTGAGCAGTTTCTCTCCTGTGGAGATGGAGTGCTGAAAAAGAGGTGATTGAGATGCAGTTCTGAAAAATCATGGCCATTGTGAATGAGCAAATTAGAGGAAGATGAAGAAAAAACAAAGGAATAAACAAAAAATGCTACAAAATGACACTTGAAACTTTCATCATCTTCTTTCACATACTAATGCTCGTCCTGTCGCTCCAAAGTGTTGAACTGTGGCACATCTTTGGAATAAACAACAAAACTACACATTTCCTTCCATAATTGTGTGTGACAAACCTCAAAATGAGATTTGCATTACAAATAGCCCATACAGCAAAACTGTGCTTTCTATTAACAGCATCAAAAATCTTTTTGGAAGTACACGTCTTTCTGGTCTACTGCCGCGAAACAATCTTGATGCCGGACACATGACAGAATGTGTTTCTGAGTCAGTGACGTGAATCTGTGCAGGGCCCGGTTCAGCACACACAGGTACAATATTGGCCGCAACCCACCACCTTTCTTTGGCCTGATGAAGTAGTAATTATGATTAATTCTCTTATTGGAGTTATATAATTCTCATGGCTTATTGACAATAATATTACACATATACTGTAGGTATAGCTTTGAAGCAAAATCTTTTAGAAACAGGAATGAGATTATTTATCAAAATATACCACAGTCAAAAATATCTTTAAAAGGGAAACATGAAAAATTAATCATAACTTGTTTTAATAAATTATGAACATTTGGATTGGTTAATAGAATCAACTTGATGTAGCTGAATTAATATTACAATCGATTTATCTGTTCGTCCAGCGAACACTCAGTATTGATCGTCTATCAATTCTCAGAAAGAATTTTTTTCGTGGCCACACAAAAATAACTCTTTCTTAGCATGTAGCTGTGATCGAATCATTAAATTTATATTGATTTACAAGCAGACCAGAATCAACTCACAAGAATGTACACAAAAGTGTATTTAACTAAAATACAAACACAACTAATCAAAACAAAAACATACAGACGAAACACTCATACATGGGAAAGGGAAAAGTGAATATAAAATGAAACAGAAACAGAATAGGGGAAATGCAGTTATGACAAGATTCATTTTGACCATCTGAGAGAAACATTGTGCTCTTAATTTAAAAGCACCTTTGTTACAATGGGGTTTACCTCTTATACTAAACATAGGTTCAGTTAGCTACTGGTACGATACTTTCAATTGCCTTGGCTGTTGAGAGAGCCCGGATGCAGTCACAGGAGAACGTCTTGATGGTTCCTTGAGTTGATGGTGTTCAAGTTGCACATGGCTTGAGAAGTTGAGGCCTGCCGGCCTCATGGTCAGACTGGGGTCCCGGTCCCACACGAACAGCAGCAGAGAGACAGGGGAAAAAGCCAGGGGAAAAGAGAGAGTAAGAGGCGAGACGTGTCTATTAACTTATGCTGGAGGTCCATCCTCTCGAGTCTGGCATCACCAATGAGAATGGTGCAATTTCCATGCGGGAAATATTCCTTTGTTTGGAAGCTGACTCATTTGCATGATTGGGGTTAGTTTAAACCCCTTTATGCTCTGATTAATATAGCAAGTATATAATGCATGCTGTCAGAATTATATATATAGTCCATTGTGCAGGATTTCACACAAGGATTAATTTGGTAGGAAACATGATACTAAATAATTTTACATTAGCTGGTAGTCCTGTCATAAGTCATGCATAAAACAGTATACAGTACAAAAAAACATTTTACAAGACAGTGATGATCCTATACAGAATGTCCTGGGGATACACATTGACAGTTTGTCTGTAATTTAATGAAGAAAAGTCTGTCGTTCTGGTCTTGAGTCCATTTATTATGGGGGAAAGATTGCTCTGGCATGCAGAAGCTAACTTCCCCCACTTGGAATGTCACTGAGGGTCCACTCTTTGCTTGTTCAGTGGCAGCAAAGACAGTGTAAATGCTTGATAGTGATCAGCGGGGGAGCTGACATTACAGAGTCGGCTTGGGCCTACTTGGACATTTGCTTGTTACAGTCTTGAGACATCTGTTGGCTTATTCAATAAATAATGAATAATTGTGTGTCTGATTGTTCCAGATTCTACAATTGCAAAGATGGGTGTATAAAAGTGTGTTAATGTGCAGAATAAAGACAAAAGAATGATGACAGGCATATCTTACTTTGGGCAAATTTGTGAATGGCTTACGCTTTAGATGGTGCATGAGTGATTAATGGGCACTTAGTATTTAAAGTATTTAAGTAGATCTGATTCCTTTTGTAGACTAATTAAACAAAACAAAAAACGAATGAATCACTTGACATGGTCTTAGAAAATGTCTCTAAGGGAACGATCGTACAGAATTACAGGTACAGGTAAATTTGCAACAGCTCATCAATAACTCTGCATGCTGGTGTGTTCATGTTGAGTGATTCTGACTGACTCTACAATGTATACAACATTAGCTGTGGGCCTCAAGGAAGGTAGAGCTCCAGGTCACACCTACTAGTGATGTGCACCAATGGCATTAAGGTGTTTAGCAACCTAGGCGAGCTGTTACAAACCACCAAAATGAACATAAAAACAACTTATTTTGGCCACATTTTGTTTTAAATTACTTCAAACTCCTTTCGTTCTTCATATGAAGTATATTGGGACCTTAACCATGTGTGGAAGTGATGCACCCCCCCCCCCCCCCCCCCCCACCTTTGGAGTTGGCACAACCCTGTTTTAGATTAACCCAGCCCTCTTTTGGAGATCCCGCCCCCATTTGAAGATCTCCAGCCTGTAGCTATACCTAGTTGCATTAACTAGCTAAAAGAGACTAACAGTATTATCTGGGAAACTTTATTGTTATTCTTCATTAACTGTGCAGAAAATGTATACAAACTAAACTGTACAGTCAAATCCACAAGTAATTCTGAATTATCAGAACTCATTACCAATACCAATTTGCTTCTGCCATGATTATTTAATATACATGTCCCAAACTTGGAAAGTCAGGGGCTAAAAAAATAAATACATTTCCAACTGGTAATTAAGGCTTTGTGTAGGAGTTCATGTGCACTCAACTCGTAAACACGATCATTCCAAAATGACTTGATCACATCATTTAGCTGCCTTTTAACTGTCTGTGAACTCTGGATATGACGATATGGAATAAGCCCCCAATTGGCAGGGAAATTTAAACGTATTCATGAAGCCGCTTTCAACCCACACAGACCAGTAATGACTCTGTTTGGGTCTCCAGTAAAGCAGTGTGAGAGCACGAGCATTTACCCACTGAAGCTCCAATTGGATCCAATAGTCCTGCATCTGCATTGGAACTCCACGAAGCGCCCTTGCGACTCTCCATTGGAAATTTATTATTCAACTGATTTCAGTTTTGACACTACTTTTTACAGCACTTCCTAGAAACATACTGTAAAGGGCAATAGGCCTAATCCCCAAATTACATGCCAGTAAAAGTCTCTAGAATGTGTATCTTTATCAGTGATGGACCAATTTTGACTTTCCTGAGGGGCATTATAATAATGACAACAAATTAAGGACAATAAAGGACTAGTCAAATTAAGGAAAACATTTAGCTTTAACTTTTGTTCAAAACCCTTAATGGACTTTAAAAAAAAGAAAAACATATTTTTTTTTTTTAAATCAACAGTATTGAAACAGACAGTGAAATATACTGTTCTCTTTTTCTGTGTGAGAATGTGTGTTATTTATGTGAGAGTGTGTGTCAGTCTCTGTGGGAGGGCTACATTTGACAGACGGTAGGATGGAACGAAATGGACAAGGACATACAGAGGAGAGACAGACAGCTTTAGTAGTCTTTGAAAATCACTCATCTGCCATCTCAAGGATGTGTGAGTGTGTGCGCATAACATCCTTATTTCCCAGCCACCTCTAACTGACACGCAGCCAGATTTTAATCGCAGCCCTGACAGTATCAAACACGTGATGCTTTAATGATATGAGTGTGAATATCTTTTCGAAGCATAACCAATGGCATTTAAACCATATTATTTCACATGTTTTGAAGCCTGGAGTTCATTTGTGTTGACAGAAAACAATAAATGGAAAGTTCTGAGTTCCACTTGCATGCATTTAGCTGTAACTGCACAAAATGCAATTAATAGAACATGGATACTGCTGGATGGAAATTAAAGGGATAGGTCACCCACAAATAAAAATGTGGTCCTATTTACTCGCCCTAATATTGCTCCAAACCCGGACTTTCTTTCTATTGTGGAACATAAAGGAGAAATTTTGAAGAATGTACTGTCTGATATTTTTCCATATAATGTCAATAATAATAATAATAAATATAATGCCAATGACTACAAAAGTATTTTGGACTACAAAAATGGTGTATCAACGACACTTGATGCCAAACTCCATTGGCTCTTTTGTGTCTTGTGGCCAAATGCCATTGAAGTCAACTGAGCCACACTTGGTGTGAGAGTTTTCAGTAAATAACAACTTAAATTTCAATTTGTTTCTCACACAAAGCTTCCATATGCTTCGGAAGACTTGGAACATAGCGCACAAGTCATTTTGACTACTTTTATGATACTTTTTGTCATTTGGGAGCTAAACAGCTCCAGTCCCCTTTCAATATCATTATATATTGGTCATAAAGGTTTGGAACAACAAGTGTGAATAAATAATGTTTTAGTGAACTATCCCTTTAACATCCCCAATCCTGTTTTCTAAAGGATGTTTCCCACCTTCCAATGAACTGAAAGTGTAACTTGCATGACTTTCAAATCTGTCTCAACACCATCACCCATAAAACCAAGCACTGATTATTTAAAAAACATAAAAGATTAAGACTCCATAGTCCTTTTCCCTATGCCATACCATCCCTATTGTGAGATAAAGAGAGCTTAAAAACAATAGCTCTTTGCTTTTGGGTCAGTGGGTTTCAGTGCCAAAAAAACA
The DNA here is from genome assembly GCA_032164185.1 of Moxostoma hubbsi. NCBI lineage: Eukaryota > Metazoa > Chordata > Actinopteri > Cypriniformes > Catostomidae > Moxostoma > Moxostoma hubbsi. The sequence continues at coordinate 6,275,359 of JAVLUX010000010.1, read as the reverse complement.
GACAGCGAGATGACAGTACGCTTTGAATAAGGCTGGTACGCAGGCCAAGGGACCCTAATGCACTTGTCAAACACACTTAAAAGATTAACTATCCTTTTAAGTACTTAAAAAAAAACCTTTGTGACACTGAAAAGAGACTAAAAACCTCTTTAGCATATAATTTGACAATGACCGGATACTGCATTGGAGAAGATTAGGCGGTATAATGCCAGACAACTGTAAATAACATCAGGGATTGTGGTCCTGTTTAGAACAAAAGCACATTGTGCATGTGGCAGTCTTAAATATGAAATGCAGTTTAAGGGATGATCTCTTTTTTTTTTTTATGAAGAAATGAGTATTAAACAATAAGCCGTTTGAAATGCGTTATGTAAATAATGATACATGTTCCCATGAGTGCTGCTTAAATTTTGCCATTTACAGCAGGCATAGTGCATATTGGTCAACAAAGCTGTCTTATTGAAAAGTCAAATTAACTAGTTGAAAAACAGTGTAACAGCATCGCGTGTTTCCAAACTGGCCTCAACGTTCAGATGATTTTACCTTGATAATCCTGTTTTTACAAAAAACTTATCTGGACAAGTAAGCCACATGTCAAATGTATGAATGCCATTGCATTGGATACAAAATTTCAAGCCATATTGCATGAGCAATACAATTATGCTTTTTATCTAATAAAATTACATTATTCAACATTTTTAAGTGTTCGAATACTTTTTTTTTGTACATGTCTTCATTTATTTGACTACTTTTCAAATACTTTTATGTGTAGATCATATTTATGATGTTTCTCAAAAATGACAAAATGACAATTTTCCTGTGATGTTTGTGTGGGTGTTTGTATTGGTCATTGTTGGAAGACTAATTAAATAAACTTGTGAGAGTGTAAGTTCACAGAGCTGAAAGTGCCTAAAGTTGAAGAAATGCCTGTATGTACACCTTTGCACATTGTTATTGGACAAAATAATGAAAAATGTGTTTTAAGAGAGTTAGGGCTTAGTACAAAAAACATGCATGGCCAAAATTGCCCATGGTTAAAAAAAACAAATCCACATATACACAGAAATACATTTATGTAGGTGTGCGTTTCTGGACATTGTGGGCCCGTACAACGGAGAACAGCAGCAAACAGTGTGAATTGCAGGTCTTAAATGTGTAGCATATATCAGTTTCACACCAAATGAAAAAGTTTGGCTGAATGGACATATCTGCCTTACTCAGGATGCTGTGATAATTAGTGTCTGCTCATCAACAAGCAGTCTAGAAGAAACTCTTCATCTGGTCAGTTGTCAGGAGGAAAGTCAATGATTTTAATGACTTTTCCAGCACGATGAGCTATACTCCATCAGAGAGACTGAGGGTGTGAAGACGTAACTGATGTGTGGTCATTAATGTGTCAGTCTCAATTATGAGGATCCATTGGAATCCATATTCAGAGACAAGAGCTCATGTTGGGATACAATCCAGAAATTACTCTACATATAAATTATATTATTAATAAACAAACTTTGTTTTAGTCAACCAAAAAAAAAAAATGATTGACCCAATTTGTGGGGATTACCACAACAAATTATGAAATATTGCAAGATTTTGTAATCAATCATTAGAATACTCATTGGTATCTAGTTTTAGACCCACCCATGTTGAATTTGAGAATAATCCATATGTAAAGAGATAAATGTCTAATAGAGGGTTTAGGAATACAGTATGAAACTCAGGCTTGTCTTTTAGTATTTGAAGGTCTTATTTTTCCCTGTATTAAATACACGGAAAGGTATACAAACAGAAAATCTTTTCACAAATTAAATGTCATAAAATCACAGTGTTTCAAGTGTCACAGTGATTCATCAGTGATATGGACATTCAGTTGCTCACTCTCATGTTTTTTTTTCCAGTTCTCTCTGTTCATTTCAGGCCTCTAGAAGCTTTAAAAAAAAGCTCCAGTGCCCATAAATGTGAAATATAAAATTTTTCCTCAGTGTTAAAATGCTTTCTCCAATCATGGTTAAATGTGCATTTAACTATAATTAAGAAATTATTAGGTTGACTTCTTGAAGAGCATAAACATTCTCTTTGTGGAGCATTCCAAACTTTGCTCAGTTTTTTTGAGCTGTCCAACATGTCAACTTCTGACTCAACCAATGGAGTGACTTTGGGACGGGACTATCTGTTTGTCCCAATAATGGAGACGGATGAAAAATTACAAAGACATTGCAATTATTTTTTTTTCCTTTGAAAAAACTTGCAAGGATGAATTGTGCACAATAAGATCAAGAGCCTGTATTAGGAAATTAACAGGATACATTTTAATTTAATTTTGACTTGAACAGAAAACTCTCTAACTTCAAAGAGTGTGGATTTGAGACGTCTGAGGAGTTTTAGTTTCAGTGGCATGAACATTTTAGACATTTTCAGTAAACACAACCTAACTGAAGCACATTAATATTTAGGCTTAGATGCAATTAATTTGACAGTAAATTTATTTTCAGCTTCATCTATTTGGTATAATGAACTGGTAACAGAGTTGGAATTACAGATAATTTAAGCACAAATTAACTATTTTTAGTTGGTGTCAATGGGTCAGTCTCTACATGGCTTATAATTATTACTCTAGCAAAGAAAAACTCTAGCAAATCCATCTTTCAAAATGAGGTGCCAGTTTAGGACTAATTACTGATGTGACATAATTAAAGTACTCAATTAATATTACTTCACAAGTGTAAAGATAGGTTAAAAAGCCTATTTCAATCACACAATATAATTGCCATGTGTATAACATCAAAAGGAAACACATTGTCTTCATTTCCCGACATTATTCGATATATTTTCTAAAGGCAATGCATTTGAAACACTAAAGGAAAGTTCAAATTCATGAAAGGTCTGTGAACAGAATAATACATGCATGCTTTTTCTCCACATACCCTTTATTATGTACAGCCATAATTACATGCCTGAATTCTATAATCTCTCACCAAAATCTGCATTTAGCTTATTTTTTTTCATTATGTGTCTAAAGTCCAGTGTTGGTCAAGCAACTCTTGAAAGTTGATCATGATGTACAGTAGTTAAACGTAGTCAGCTACACTATAAACTACTTAAAATTTTGCTAACTGCATACCTATATAACTATCAAATGATAGAAATTGTCAGGATCTCAATTAGGATGACACCATTTAAGATACAGTAGATTAAATATAATGTAACTAACTAAACAAAATAATAATTATAAAAAAGAAAATGCCATGTAGGGATTCATTAAAATTGATTGGATTTTCCAATGCAACATACACGTTTGATTATTGCTTAAGTTTGCTTGGCTTATAAAGTGCATACACAATACAGTGCAAATTTTGTTTTTGCGCTACACATGTGTTTGCTGGCAAAAGAAGTTTGTTATGGACAAAAACTACACTGTATTGTCACAATATTGAAAAATAGCTAAGTAGCTAAGTAAGAAGCTACTTTTAGTTGGGTGCTCCCCAACAGTGCTAAAGGCATTTACTTAGAGCAACATGTGATTGAACTGCTATAGTGAGCTTGTTCTTGTCAAAGAATAATTGTGATCTTTTGAAATTCTGGAAGAGAGCCAGATGTACAAAGACATTTTACAACAGATGTAAAAGGGAGTGAGATGGAAGCTTGGAAACCATTGTTAAAACACATTATGAACAAGTCCATTTAGTCAAGTCAAGTCAAGTTAGTATAGTACACATTGAAATGAGACAACGTTCCTCCAGGACCATGATGCTGCATAAAACAACATAGGACAAACACAGAACCACATGAGACTACATAAACTAAATAACATACCTATATAAAGTGCATGTGCCAAAGTGTGCAAAAAGTACAGGACAGTACAATAAATGACTAAAAATTAACAGGACAATAGGCACAGTGAGAGACAGTACACAGTAGTGCAAAAAGATGACAGTTTCTAAAAATGCCAAATGTAAACATAACATACTATGAGATAGTGTTCTATGAACATAGCAGTTATTGAGGTAGCAGCCAGGTATAATGTGACAATAATTAAAGTGCAACTCAGGTCACGTGTGTGTGTGTGTGTGTGTGTGTGTCAGTCCAGTCTCTGAGTATTGAGGAGTCTGATGGCTTGGGGGAAGAAGCTGTTACACAGTCTGGCCGTGAGGGCCCAAATGCTTCGGTACCTCTTGCCAGATGGCAGGAGGGTGAAGAGTTTGTGTGAGGGGTGTTTGGGGTCATCCACAATGCTGGTTGCTTTGCAGACTCAGTGTTTTTTGTAAATGTCTTTGATGGAAGGAAGAGAGACCCCGATGATCTTCTCAGCTGTCCTCACTATCCTCTGCAGGGCTTTGCGGTCCAAAACAGTGAAATTCCCAAGCCAGGCAGTGATGCAGCTGCTCAGGATGCTCTCAATAGTCCCTCTATAGAATGTAGTGAGGATGGGGGGTGGGAGATGTGCTTTCCTCAGCCTTCGAAGACAGTAGAGATGCTGCTGAGCTTTCTTGGTAATAGAGCTGGTGCTGAGGGACCAGGAAATGTTCTCCGCCAGGTGAACACCAAGGAATTTGGTACTCTTGACGATCTCCACAGAGGAGCCGTCGATGTTCAGTGGAGAGCGGTCACTCTGTGCTCTCCTAAAGTCAACAACCATCTCTTTTGTTTTGTCCACATTCAGAGACAGGTTGTTGGCTTACACAGTCCGTTAGCTGCTGCACCTCCTCTCTGTATGCTGACTTATTGTTCTTGCTGATGAGACCCATCACGGTCATGTCATCAGTGAACTTAATGATGTGGTTCGAACTGAGCATTGCTGCACAGTCATGAGTCAGCAGAATGAACAGCAGTGGACTGAACACACAGCCCTGGAGGGCCCCAGTGCTCAGTGTGGTGGTGGAGATGCTGTTACAGATCCGGACTGACTGAGGTCTCCCAGTCAGGAAGTACAGGATCCAGTTGCAGACGGAGGTGTCCAGGCCCAGCATGTTCAGCTTTCCAATCAGGTGCTGAGGAATTATTGTGTTGAATGCTGAGCTGAAGCCTATGAACAGCATTCAAACGTATGAGTCCTTTTTATCTAGGTGGGTGAGAGCCAGATGGAGGGTGGTGGCGATGGTGTTGTCTGTAGAATGGTTTGGACGATACGCGAACTGCAGTGTGTCAAGTGAGGGGGGCAGCTGGGTCTTAATGTGACTCATGACGAGCCTCTCGAAGCACTGTGCGATGGGACGGCAGTCGTTGTGGTAGGACACTGAAGACTTCTTTGGCATGGGGATGATGGTGGTGACCTTGAAGCAAGATGGAACAACGGTGCTGCTCAGAGAGATGTTGAAGATGTCGGTAAGAACATCTGCCAGCTGGTCTGCACATCCTCTGAGCACTCTGCCAGGAATGTTGTCTAGCAGCCTTCCATGGGTTGACTCTACGTAGAGTTTTCCTCACATCAGCCGTGGTAAGACCCACCTGGTCGTTGGGAGGAGGGGTGGTCTTCCTCGCTACCACGTTGTTCTGTGCTTCAAACCTAGCGTAGAAGTCGTTCAGCGCATCTGGAAGGGAGGGATCTTTGTCACAGGCAACTGATGTTGTACTGTAGTTGGTGATGGCCTGGATGCCCTGCCACATGCGCCGCGTGTCGCCACTGTCCTGGAAGTGACTGTGGATACTCAGGACGTGTGCATGCTTTGCCTCTCTGATTTTCTGGGACAGTTTGGCCCTCGCTGTTCTTAGGGCAGCATTGTCACCTGCTCTGAAGGCAGAGTCTCTGGTCCTCAGCAGCGCACGCACCTCCGCGTCATCCACGGCTTCTGGTTGGAGCATGTGGTGATGGTCTTGGAGAAGGTGACATCATCAATGCACTTGCTGATGTAGCTGGTCACTGATGCTGTGTATTCCTCCAAGTTGGTAGAGTCACCATATGTTGCAGCCTCCCTGAACATGTGCCAGTCAGTACGCTCAAAACAGCCCTGAAGAGCAGAGATGGCTCCTGCTGGCCAGGTTTTCACCTACTTCTGGAGCCACATCTCTTTAGCATAACAGAGATGTGGTCAGAGTAGCCAAGGGGAAAGGCTTCGCCCGGTACGTGCCTGCAATGTTTGTGTAAACAAGATCAAGCGTGTTCGCCCATCTCATTTCAAAGTCCACATACTGCTGGAATTTAGGGAGCACTGTCTTGGGTTTCGCATGGTTGAAATCTCCGGCGACAATAAACAGTCCGTCACGGTGAGCGTTCTGCAGTTCGCTCATAGCCCGATACAATTCACAGAGCGCTTCCTTAGCATTAGTACTGGGGGGAATGTAAACTCTGGTTTTGATAACAGTGGTCAATTCCCGTGGTAAATAAAAAGGTCTGCATCTAACAGCCACAAGCTCCACCAGCGATGAGCAGAGACTAGCTTAAAGTTATTGCACCATTCAGTGATGATGTAAACACACGAGCCACCACTGCGAGTCTTTCTGCACAGAGCTCCATTTCTGTCAGCACAAAACGAGGCGATCCCGTCTAGCTGAATGGCGGCATCCGGAGCTCTGTCGCTGAGCCACGTCTCCGTGAAAACAAAGATGCAGCAGTCTCTAAGCTGTGTAGTCTGCTGGAGTCAGATGTAGTCCAGTTTCTTGTCCAGGGAGCAAACATTTGAGAGCAGGATAGACAGGAGCCGGCTGGCTAGGGTTTGTTTTTAGCCTAGCACGGACCCCCGCCCTCTTGATGCGCTTTCGCTTCCTCGCACACTGCTTATGACGTCCCCTCCCCTGATCACCAGCATCAGGTGACACCGAGGACTAGAGGCCTGGTCTCTGCAGCAAGCCGAGTATGCATAGCAACTCCTGTAGATCATCATGTAGCTTGGTTGTTTCATGAATCTTATATTTTAACAGTGTCTGGCAATAGTAGACACGAACACCTGTTGCTCCGATGTCCATGTGACGTAAAAGTCGGGCTAAGTGACAAAAATAGCACCATTTTGGATCCGGAGTGGCCTCTGCGTGCTACCACGCCACCATCTTGGATCATCCTCTTTACTCCTCTGCATCAGTCTTGGCTGAGATATACATCAGCCCATCATCTTGCAGTTTATGACAGTAATTCTTATGGTGTGAAATACAAACCCAATCAATCAAGCAACTCCACCTGTGATCCTGAAAATTCCTCACCATCCATCAATGTCGCCACTCGTCTGTCTCAACCAGGCCAGTCCAGATTAATTGCCAGCTCTGAAACTATTAGCTAGAACAAAGAAAAAAAGAAGGACAATAACAGTGTTAAGGGATGTGGTAAGGTGAAGGAGAAAAAGAGAGAGAAGAAAGAATTAAAAGTGAGATAATATCCTGGAGGGATGGAAAATAGAATTGATTGAGGCTTGAGAGAGAAGGAATGAAAACTGACGTAGCTCCAGAGGCACTTCCTATGTGGCAAATCAAACAGTCACAAAGTCATATTAGTATAATTCAACTAGAAGCCTTTCTGAACTACTAGCAGGACAGGTCTTGTTAAATATGATTTAGGGCTCATGAAAAGGGTTTTTGACTAGTGATGGCCATTCAGAGAAATCTACACTCCATTCACTAAATCCTTAAACCTTTAAAGGTTCAAAATTGGAGCTGTGTAGTATGAAGCTCATGTCTGTTGGCTTTGAGGCCATCTACACTCACTAAGCACTTTATTAGGAAGACCTGTACACCTACTTTTTCATGTGTTTATCTAATCAGCCAGTCGTGTGTCAGCAGTGCAATTCATAAAATAATGCAGATATGGGTCAGAAGCTTCAGGTAATGTTCAAATCAGCCATCAGAATGTAGAAAAAAATTATCTTTGTGATTTCAACCATGGCATGATTGTTGGTGCCAGATGTGCTGGTTTGAGTAATTCTGTAACTGCTGATCTCCAGGGATTTTCACACACAACAATGCCTTGTTAATGAGAGAGGTCAGCGGAGAATGGTCAGACTGGTTAGAGCTGCGGCAACTCAGATAACCACTCTGTACAACTGCAGTAAGAAGAATAGCATCTCAGAATGCACAACATGTCGAACCTTAAGGCAGATGGGCTATAACTGCAGAAGACGACATCCGGCATTTTATTAGGACCACATTGTTCCTAATAAAGTGCTTAGTCAGCGTTTATGCTATTGATCTCCTAAAAGTTAGCAAAATATACATTTACTCTTCAGTGTTAGGGAGTAGTTAACTAGTTAAAGTTACTAACATAACTATATTTTTCAGTAGCATGATATTAGCTCAGCTTTTCACAATAGTGTAGCTTTTCCAGTAACAAGCTACATTTTCCGATGAGTAGCACTGCAGTACCATAAAACCAGCCTTGTTTCATGAACATTACGTGACCGTAGCAACATTTTTGCAAAACAAAGTGCCTTATAACATTTTTGGCTGCAGTTTCACAGTAAAATGTCCAGCAGGGGGAACCAAAAGTGAGGGAAATTAAGTCGTAATGAGACAAGGCTTTTAATATAAATATTTGATGGAAGTTTTAATGAGAAAAAATATTCCCTAACCTAAACCTTCAACCTAAACCTATCAATAGTGATCTAAAATTAAGGATACCATTAAACAACACCTAAACTTAACTGATATTATCCAAAAACAAAATGAGAAATGAAAAGCAAATTTTCTGAAGCAACCACGTCATCACGTGTCGCTTCTATGACAATCTCGTCTCACGTGTCAGCTTGCGTGTTTAACTGGTCTCGGACACAGTCTTCCAAGTCCAAAGTCCAACACTCTTTGAGATGAGCTACCGCAAAAGCTAATCATACTGGAATAAGTGTGTAAATGTGGGTGAGTCTGTAATACAAGCATTAAAATGTATTGATTTTCAAATGAAACTTTATAGTAAAAGTGTTTCAATATGATAACATAGCAGATTGTCAGTAATGGTGCAAAAAATAAGTGTTTATAAAGAAATAATCAGCTGTTGCAATCATGATTTGTGTGAAAGTGAATAAAACTAACAGTTGCTGTAGCGTCTCTAGTGTTAATTTCACTAAGAAACTATGACACAATGTAGAATTCTGCATGTAAAAGTCAGTTTGCAAAAATGTGCTTATAGTAACATTCATTCTATGAGACAAGGTTGCATAAAACGCTACATTTGTCACATTATTTTGTGAATGCAGCAATGAAACTGAGGGAGCAAAACATGCTTGACTAAATGGTCCTCTCTCTCTCTCTCGCGCGCGAGTGCGAGTGGCTTGTGTAGCGCTGGGAAAAACAAATCTTTCAAATGAATTAGTTCTTTTAGACATGTTAATGAACTGGATAAAATAAACAATTCTATTCCGATATGTAGTATTTAGCATTGGGAAGTTGATTCAATGATTAACTTGAGCCTACCCAACCTTAAAGGGTCTTTGCCTTATTTTTAAAGTGAAATATTTAATGAATTGCTGCTGTTGATCACAATATTTCGATTGAGTTATATACAACAGAACCTGTAAAGGGGTTAATGGAAAGGAGGCAAGAACCGGCTTGACAATATAAATAATAGTTTAATATAAAACTGAAACAAAAAGACAAACACACAAAGGTGTCGGACAGCTGTCCATAATCTCTCTCTCTGTCGCACTGCAGCTTCCAGTCGGCCTTTATCCCTCTCTGAAGCTTAATTAGCCTGATTGGGGCCGGGTGTACGAAATCACGACCCGGCCCCGCCCTCCGCCCTGCCACATTTGTCCCTCATTCTCTCAGGCCGGGGAGCCCCCGGCATCCTTCAGCACCATCTGCCGGCAGGTCATCCCTGTCTACCTGGGTGAGGGAGGGGACAAGGGGAGGGAAACAACAAAATACCATGTTTAAACTATGGTTACAATAGTACAACCATGTTAAAAGGAGCAAAACCCGTATTGAATAACTACCAGGTGATATTGAATTCTGCAATCAAAATTGATTAAAAATATGTTCTTCTTTAAATCGCTTCAGTGTAGTTTGCTACTTTTTGTTAGCAGCTTGTAGTGTAGCTAACTACTGTTTTAAAAGAGTATCTTGACCGTAATTTAACTGCTTTAAGTTATGAGTAGCTTTTAGCAGGGAAACTACAGTTTTAAAGTAGCTTTCACAATACATGTACAGTCTTTCCCTGTTGGCTATTTACAAAAAAAAAAAGGACAAGCCATTCCACATGTCCAACCCCAACTTACTTTTTGGTCCCCAACTGGACCCACCTCTCTAAAACTCTCATTGGTCAAAAGATGCCTGCCCTACGCCATGGAGTTGTCAGCCGAAAACATATTAATGTGGACGTGGCCTTAGGGTTAGGGATTCTAACCCTAATTATGAGAAACAATAAGCCTTAGCAATTGCCAGTAATTTCTAACAATAGCCAAAACAATGTGTAATTAGAAGCAGTTCCACAATAACAATATGAACAATAACTTCTAAGTATACAGTATAGGCTGCTATATAATGGATGTTTATTAGAATTGCTCAGAATTTATATAATTACCCAGTATCACAAGCTCTCTAATCTAAAGTGTGACTAAGAAAGCAGAAAAAGCAGCTTATTCCAGGCAGGAAATTGTCCTATTCATTTTCTCATTTCACTCATATCTTGAGCAGAGTGATAGAGCTCATTTAGTAAATAAGAGTTCACTCTCAGTCTCCTGGTAAATGTCAAATATGCTGATACATGATATAGACATTACTCTTTAATCAAACAAAAGCTGGAATGTCAGTCAATAATGAGCAATAATTAAACTGCCAAAGAGTATCAACGAAGCAGTTAGTGGAACGTTCAGTTTACAGTTAAGTGCTCCATGGAACACAAACAGAGATGTTAGGCTGACTGTTAGCCTCAGTCATCATTTACTTTCATTGCATCTTTTATACAAACAATGAAAGTGAGTGGTGACTGAGGCTAAAATTCGGCCTAACACCATCTTTTATGTTTCACATTAAAAAAGAAAGTCATACAGGTTTGGATCTACATGAGGGTGAGTGAATAATGACAGAATGATAATTTTTGTGTAAATTTACCTTTACATCAATTGCTTGCTTTTCAGGCTTCATTTTGGCATTTTCACAAAACTGGATCCAAAGTTGAAGGCTGAATTTCAATGGTTTCATGCTGGCAGTCAAGACAACATTAAAAATAATCCCATATTGTTTCACAGAAGATCTCACAGGGGTCTCCTCTGGCCCTCTGTCCTTCTACTTCATTAAAAGTCACAATAAAGGGGGGGGGTCTGGTCTCAAGCATGGTTTTATCTCTCCTTCTAATAAAAGGTGATGAAGTGCAGATTCCCAGACCCAAAAACCCTTTGCGCTGACTGCAGTGTGAGAGAAAGCCTGGGAGAGTTATACTGTATATTACCAATGTGGTTTATTAATAAAGAGACAAGGCAATATTCTGTCAAAGCTGCTGTTCCCAACCATTAGTTTGTGCGCCCCTAAAGGTTAGTAATGGAACTGCATTGTTTTTGTAATATTGTGATATAGAAATGCCAATGCCAAATAAAATTAAAATTTATTCTATTTTAAAAAAAAATTGTAAATTAAAAAACTCTTATAGCTTAACTCTGGTATTATAGACCAAAAATATGTTATTTATAATTGTAAATATTTATAACATTTTAGTATTTTCAACATTAATTTACATTTTTATGTAATGAAGATTCCTAAATAAATTTAAGTATTATGTTTTATTTAAAAAATATATTTCTAGAAGTACACAGACTAAATAATTTACCTATAAAGTGCAAGTGCCAATGTATGCAAAAAGTACGGAACAGTACAATAAATGACTAAAAATTAACAGGACAATAGACAGTGCAGTGCCGACCAGTACACAGTAGTGCAAAAAGATGACAGTTTCTAAAAATGCCAAATGTAAACATAACATACTATGAGATAGTGTTCTATGCACATAGCAGTTATTTAGGTAGCAGCCAGGTATAAAGTGACAATTAAAGTGCAACTCAGGACATGTGTGTGTGTGTGTGTGTCAGTCCAGTCTCTGAGTATTGAGGAGTCTGATGGCTTGGGGGAAGAAGCTGTTACACAGTCTGGTCGTGAGGGCCCGAATGCTTCGGTACCTCTTGCCAGACGGCAGGAGGGTAAAGAGTTTGTGTGAGGGGTGTGCGGGGTCCTCCACAATGCTGGTTGCTTTGCGGATACAGTGTTTTATGTAAATGTCTTTGATGGAGGGAAGAGAAACCCTGATGATCTTCTCAGTTGTCCTCACTATCCTCTGCAGGGCTTTGTGGTCCGAAACAGTGCAAGTCCCATACCAGGCAGTGATGCAGCTGCTCAGGATGCTCTCAATAGTCAAGTCAAGTCAAGAGGTTTTTATTGTCGTTTCAACCATATACAGTTAGTACAGTACACAGCGAAACGAGACAACATTCCTTCAGGACCATGGTGCTACATATACCACATAGGACAAACACAGAACCACATGAAGTAAAGTGCAAATGTGCAAATGTGTGCAAAAAGTATGGGAAAGTACAATAAATTACTAACAATGAACAGGACAATAGGCACAGTGAGAGACAGTGCGGGCGCCGACAAGTACACAGTAGTGCAAAAAGACAGTTTCTAAAAATGCCAAATGTAAACATAACATACTATGAGATAGTGTTCTATGGACATAGCAGTTATTGAGGTAGCAGACAGTTATAAAGTGACAGTAATTAAAGTGCAATTCAGGACATGTCCCTTTATAGAATGTAGTGAGGATGGGGGTTGGGAGATGTGCTTTCCTCAGCCTTCGAAGAAAGTAGAGACGCTGCTGGGCTTTCTTGGTAATAGAGCTGGTGTTGAGGGACCAGGTGAGGTTCTCCGCCATGTGAACATCAAGGAATCTTAGCCGTGGTAAGACAGAGCACCTGGTCATTGGGAGGAGGGGTGGTCTTCCTCACCACCACGTCGTTCTGTGCTTCGAACCTAGCATAGAAGTCGTTCAGTGCATCTGGAAGGGAGGCATCTTTGTCATAGGCAACTGATGTTATCCTGTAGTTGGTGATGGCCTGGATGCCCTTCCACATGCGCCACGTGTTGCCGCTGTCCTGGAAGTGACTGTGGATTCTCTGGGCATGTGTGCGCCATCAGGAGGGCCTTTAAGGAGAGCACCTTTAACTCAGCTGATTCAAGGGACTCAAAAGGAGATCACCGAAGGCCCCAAAGGACCACGGAGAGGTCCCATGAGGGAACGAGGTGTGGAACCTGAGGATCAAGTCATGCTTCCCCAAATACTTACCTTCTACTGCATTGTGATGTGCCAATATACAGTAGCGGCTACACACACATTCAAGGTGGAGGGGGACAGCCGTCACTCTAACCTCTCCTGCAGAAAGGACAGCACTGATAGAGAATAGACACCACTTTAGGTCAACCTCGTTAAGAGTGCCCTGGCCTGAGTGACCATCTCTAACACCACAGGTGGTAGGCCACTTAATTCTTCCGTGTCCCATCTAAGGGCCAGACATGGAGATTCCAGAGGTCCAGTCATGGGTGACATGGTGCCCCGTCCCTTTTTCGGGGGGGGGGGGGGGGGGGGGGGGCTGATGTGAGGAACATGAGGTCCAAGAACCAAGTCTGGAGGGTCAATAAGGGGCCACTAGGAGGATCTGCTCCTTGTCCTCCCTGACTTCTTCCTGCACAACGTCTGTTCAAGCAGGCTCACTGGCGGAAACGCACACTGCGTAGCCCCAGGGGCCAACTGTGCACCTGGGTAGCTGTGCCAAGGGGAGCCTCGGTCAGAGATTACCGGAGCAGTCAGTGGAAGGATTCTAGGGAAGCGAACAGGTCTACCTGGAGTCTCTAGTCTCCCCTGAGCGTAACCTGCCACGACAGCCCATCCGCTGTGCTGTTGAGGAGGCCCGAGATTTGAGTGGCTCACAGTGACTTGAGCCGCAGCTGACTCCAAAGGAGGAGACGACGGGAGAGTTTTGACGTTCGATGAGATTGTAGCCCATGTTGGCAGTTGATGTACAGAATCGTCGCTGTGTTGTCTGTCCAGACCAACATATGCTTGCCCCTGATCAATGGCAATAGCCTCCTCAAGGCAAGTAGTACTGCCAAAACTCGAGGCAATTGATGTGCCAATGCAGTCGCGGGCCGTTCCAAGGGCCAGCGACTGTGTGCCCATTGCACACATCACCCCAGCCATGCTGGGAGGCATCCGTCGTAACCAAAGTATGCCTGGAGACCTGGCCTCGGGGAACTCCTGCCCATAGGAATGCTAGGTCTGACCAGGGGCTGAACAGAGCCTACATGACGAGAATGCGGTGTGTGCCGTGGCGCCATGCTCATCTATCAACTCGAGGCCAGTGCTGACGTGGTCTCATATGCATCAACCCAAGTGGCATGACTGTTTCTGAGGATGCCATATGCCCCAGGAGCCTCAAAGGATTTCAGTGGGACCATTTTATTCTATCTGAATGTACGCAGACAGTTCAGCACTAACTGCATGCGCTCGTTGGTGAGGCGCACTGTCATTGAGACCGAGTCTAACTCTAGATGCTCTGAACCGAGGAGAGCTTGATCTTTTCCAAGTTGACCCGAAGCCCCAGCCGGCTGAGGTGCCTGAGCACCAGGTCCCTGTGCGCACACATTGTGTCCCGTGAGTGAGCTAGAATTAGCCAGTCATCGAGATAGTTGAGAATGCAGATGCCCACTTCCCTTAACAGGGCAAGGGCTGCCTCTGTGACCTTTGTGAAGGCATGAGGTGACAAGGACAAGCCGAGTGGGAGGACCTCGTACTGGTATGGAAGTACGCATCCTTCAGGTCTATCTCTAAACCAACCTTGATGCCGGACACTCGCTTTTGCTCGCTTTTGCGTCAGCATCTTGGACGGGAGTTTGTGCAAAGCCCGATTCAGACACGCAGGTCCAAGATTGGCCGCAACCCACCACCTTTTTTGGGGGGGCTGTAAAACCCATTCTTCATCTTGGCTGGAAGGACAGGATCTATCAGGCCCTTCTGTAGGAAGGAGGCAATCTCCACACACAGAGCAACGGCATTCTCGCATCTCATCATAGTGAAGTAGACACCACTGGACCTGGGCGGGTGCCTAGCAAACTGAATCACAAAGCCAAGTCGGACAGTCCTGATCTGCCATCACAGGGGGTTGGGGAGTGTGAGCCATGCCCAGACATACCAGGCTGGGCCTTGTGACGGGGGGAGTCTAGAGACATCAAAGCACTTAAAGCACCACCTCCGAGGTGTCATGCCTGCCAGAGAGAGAAGCAGTGCCTGGTGGTCATGATAACGACGGCCGGGGACACCAACTGTGAGGCCCAGGAAATGAGAAAACAGCTATTTTCTTAGAATGTGGGTGAAATAATAAAAGGAAAATCAAGTACCTCCACTCAGCCCTCCACTGGGGGAAGGAGTGGTGTTCTTACCAGCTCCTGTGCAGCAGATCTACTACTTCCTGGATTGCCCGTCTCAGGGAAAACTTTGAAGCCTTTCTTGGGTTCTTGGCGACCGGCCATGGATGGGTGACGTCTGCTTTCTTTGGGTGGCTTGACACTGGGGCCAGCCTACTGGGGCGGGCTGTGGCAGAGCCAGTGTTGCTGCCACCGGGCGACGCCCTTGGTGACAAACAGACGGGGGTGCAAGACATTGCGTCATGCCGGGCAGGATGTGTTGTATGGTCCCCGTCTGCCTTTTAACCACTGAGGTTTGCTTGGCGAAATCCTCTTCAGTGCCGCCGAATAGGCCAACCTGGTTCAACCAATTTGGGCCAAAGGTGGCACTCCTGGACCACTAAGGTGGACATCGCCTGCCCGAGAGACCACGCTGTGACTATCATCACTCGGAGGGCGAGATCGCTCACCGAGCGTAGCTCCTGCATCAATCTCGGGTCAGAACTACCCTTGTGCAGTTCTTTGAGCGCAATTGCAGGAGAGCCGTGGCGTGCAGGGCGGAGGCGGCCTGTCCAGTGGCACAGTAGGCTCAGTCGTGAGTGACGACATAAACCCACAGGCTCTGGACAGGAGACCCGGACGGCTCCGCCAGGTGGCGGCACTCTGTGGGCACAGGTGCACTGCGATCGCCTTACTGACCTGGGGAGTCACCGAGCACCCCCTGGCAGCCCCACCGTCGAGGGTAGTGAGAGAGGATGAGCCCTTCGAACCGGGTCCGGGAAGTAAAAGGTGCCCGCCATGATCGAAGAGAAGAAAGGTACAGGGGCGCGGTGCGCCTCAGGGGGGGGAGCAGAGGATTCCACTCCATCTCGACAATCACAGCCGCCCGGGCAAGCATGGCCGTCAGCTGCGCATGGCGAAGCTTGGACTGAACCAACCCACTCTCCGTTGCTGTAAACGAAAGCTCATTCACTTCGCGAGCTGCGAACGCCACCGCGAACTCGCCCTGAGATGAGCGCCGGCCACATTACAGAACTTGCTGGGGCATACGAGCATGCTGGGAGGTCCGTAGGCGGTTTCCCATTGAAATCCCCAAATATAATGAAATGTAATGGGTCACGCAGGGAGTTCTGGGAACGCCTGAATACTGTTTTTTACCGTAATTTTAACAATAATGTTACATGTACTCTCTATTATATAAAATTTAACCGTTAATAATATGGGAAAATAATACTTTTTACATCTAAAAAATTTTATTTTTACAACATTTACCGTAAAACTACATGTATTACATGTCTTTTTAAATATATTTTAAAAATAAGACTTATATTTTACGGTAACAACTTATTAACCAATATATGTTTTTTACTGTAGCATTTTTACTGTCTTTTACCATTAAAATTACAGACATTTTTTACAGTGTACAGAAACTTTCCATCATGGTCTATTTATATATGTCAATTTTGTTTTCATTTCCTCAATAATGCAAGGAGCATGTCCACCTTACTTCTAGAAAATTATTTTTATTTATTTATTATTTTTTTGGAAATAAAAAATTATACTTAGATTTTTCTGAAACTATATTATTTAAAGGAAGCATTTTCTTTGCTGCAGCAAAACTATCAGGTAATTTTTTCTTCATGGAAGCATAAATAAATAAATCACTGTATTTGCAACAGCAGTTGAAGCTACAGCATGTTATTACTCATTAGTTACACACTTTCCCATTGTGCTCATATGTGTTTGTGAGAGTGTATATGTGTTTTAAACTTGTCAGATGGAACAGGAGGTTATGTGCAGCACCAACAGACTGTGAGATTGAGAAACCGTGCTGCCAAGTTTCTATAAACCGAGTCAGTCGATGCAAATAACGTTCGAGGAAGATTGTTAAACATACTCTCATATCAGAATCTGCCTTAATCTGACATTGTCCAAGCTTAAGCATACATAGTTACTTTATTGCCTCAATTGATTGAGTACTTAAAGGGATAGTTCACCCAAAAATGGAAATTATGTCATAATTTAATCACCCTCATGTTGTTTAAAACCTGTATGATTTTCTTTCCTTTTTCTATCTATCCCAACAGACCTGGGTCACGAGCCACTTGATGAGAAACACTGCATTAGTGAATCTTTTGTTTACAGACTATGCTCTGCTTTAATTACAATTAGAGCAATTAGAAAAACAAGCTTCAAAGTACACAAGAGGAATGGATAAAGCAAAGTGTGGAGAGTATTAAGAACTGTGAAGTGCAGAAGGTCTGATCAATGATCTCACTGCATCCTGCACAAAGCCACTTTCAGAGTGCTAAAGGGGATGCTAATTGATTCGGAGATGATGATCTGTTTGCCAATCGATCCTTGTTAATCTCTTTAGAGGGAACTTCCTTCTTCCATCATTACATTGCCAGTAATTGGATACAATGTTGAGGATCCTCTCAAATGTGCTTTTTTTGTCTCACATTTTACTTCTTATTTATAAGGAATATGGAGAAAATGCATATGCAAAACAAATATAGATTTTTAGTTGACTATCTCAGCTCTGTAGGTCCATACAATACATGTAAATGCTGGCCAGATTTTTGAAGGTCCAAAAAGTATATAAAGGTGTATTTATATGTGAAATGTGTGTAAAGGGGCAGTAGCCTTTAGCCTCCTTGTAGCATGCCCACCTCCCATGCCGGAGACCCTGGTTCAAATCCCGTTCAGAGTGGAACGTGACCAGGATGAGAGTGAGTTTTAGGGGGGGAGTGTAACGGTAGCCAGCTGGTATGTGCTGTTCAGTGTGGACTCAAAAGGCACACTAGCGACTGATGCTAGGGGCTGTAGGCTTTAGCCTCCTTGTTTGCATGCCCACCTCCCATGCTGGAGACACTGGATCAAATCCCGCTTGGAGCAGGTCGGCAGAACCGGTTACAAAGGCATCATAAAAGTAATCCATATGACTCCATTGGTTAAATCTATTTCTTCAGAAGCAATATGTCATATAAATTTTTCGCAAAACAATTTGAATTCCCCAAAACAAAAGACGAATTTAAAAGTAAAAGATTTAATGTAAAAAAGGACTTAAATATTAATCTGTTTCTCTTCATATCCCTTCTGAAGACGTGGATATAACCACTGGAGTCATATGGATTACTTTTATGCTGCCTTTTTATGCTTTTTGGATCTTCAAAGATCTGGCCACCATTCACTTATAGAGATATTTTTCTAAAAGTCTTTCTTTGTGTTCTGCAGAAGAAAGAATGTCAAACACATCTGAGATGGCATGAGGGTGAGTAAATGATAATCAGCGGTAGTAATCTAAATCTGCAGTAGTATATCAGTGCACTTTGTCCCACCTCCCGCATGTCATGAGCAGTATTTATGCATTCACCCCATGCCCTCGCAGAGGTTGTTGAAACTATTGCAGCTACTTCAGGCTGATTAACTGAATAAATCCATGTATGCATCCAAGTTAAGTGTAATGCCTTTTGCTCTTCCATTCAAATGATTGACAACTGGAGCGGAAAAGACAGCATATCCACGCATGCACAGCAAAGGGTGTGAGAGATGTGCAGGCTTGAGGCGATCATATGGCGAAGAGAGTGTCCAGAATCATTCACACATTCACTATTTCCTATATAGTGTATGGCAGTTAGTGATACCTCAGCAGTGAGTGAACGAAATGAGTGAGTGAATTTGGACGCTGACATATACACCGAGTGTCGGAGCTCTGGGGCTCTTGCAGAAACATCACATATTAACTTTTTTCATATGAACCACATAATTATCATTTCCACTGTGTACAGTCTCCTGAGTTAAAATAATATCACCTCAGTGAATTATTTAGTAAATAAAACATTCTTCATCTTTCAAAATCCTGTATAAATATAAATAAAGAGTACATTCGAAAATGTATCTGTATGTTTTGCCTCTCTATATGTTATTATGTTATTTAATCAAGTAATGATTTAATGATTTCAAAAAGTAATTGAATACATTCAGCATGAAATAAAACATAGCAGGAGTGAAGGAAGCAGTTCTCTCCCAGCTCGTACGTCTTCCCTATGGTGGATTATGGGCAATTAACTGTCGTTGAGTGTACATGTACAAATGTACATTCGAAATCAGAGTGCATTGTGGGTAAGAATACGTGAACAAATGTAGGGAACGTGTGGCTCACTCAGAATTCAGACACTCCTATCAAACGACAGACACCCGAAATAGTGCACTATATTGTGGATGGGGTGGTTTCAGACACCGCTAGTGTTATGCGACCGGAGTTGGTGCCCTATGCAGGCTGCGTAATCAGCGGATAAGGAGTGGTGGTACTGCTGTACAGAACTAATGATCTAATTTATTTAGACACAGAAAACTGTAACTAAACTGAAATAAGAATCCATGCAAGATATTAAAAGCTATGACATAGCGAAAGTTGGGATTAATAAAGCATGATCTTGCTTTGGTTTATATTTCAGCATTATATATAATGTCCTTGTGGGACACTCACATTTTCGGCAAAATAATTACTAGAAAGTTTTCCAAACCTCTCTTCTTATTGACAAATTCATCCAGATCTGACAAGAGCCCTCAAAGGGATAGTTCGCCAAAAAATTTAAATTCTCATTATTTATTCACCCTCATGCCACCCCAGATGTGTATGACTTTCTTTCCTCTGCTGAATTTAATGAAGATTTTTAGAAGCATTTCTCAGCTCTGTAGGTCTATACAATGCAAGTGAATGGATGCCAGCATTATAAAGCTTAACAAAATCAAAATACGACTCCAGTGGTTAAATCAATATCTTCAGAAGTGATGTGATATGAGAATATGTGAATGAGAAACAGAGTATGTACTTCACTATTTGTACATCAAAGAAAATAAATATTGTGAAAATTAACAGACATAAATGCATATCCTGAACAAAGGGTTTTGGGATTTGTTTGCGCATTTAAGTAGACCCATTCAGACTGAACGTGATATTGCGTTAAAAAAAAAAGCTAGACAACGTGCAATCAATAGAACAATTTTACCAATTTAAAAACAGCACAGACGTATGCAAAAAGACATGAATGACCGTTTCAAATTGTCTATATACTGTAAAATCAAATGTTCTTTATTGTTTGTAAATGAATAACTAGTTCTGTACATAAACCCCTCAATATTATGTGTTGCATTGGAAAGACTACTGTCTGATAGTGGGCTTATATCCCTTTAGGAGCCCACTGAGGCAGTAATTATGAAGCTCACTGACTGGACTCCAGGAGGGCTCAGCAATTTGTTCCCTTGCATTCTCTAAAAATGTGATCGATACTAGAGGCCTGATAATTACCAACACCCCCATTTGTTTCAACAGGCTAGAGTGGGCGTACCTCAGCTGCATGTAAATGACGTATGAGCTCACCATTCTACTCCACTGCATTCTCATTAAAACTATTTCCATTAACAGTCTCCAGGCAGCCTGCGATGTACACGCAGACCTTTTGTGTTCATCTTGGTCTGCCTTTATTTATATATTTAATTGAGAGAGGGAAGCATGATCTATTCTGCCGAAAGTCTTGGGAGTATTAAAGTGGAAACTCATTAGTTGACGCCTCTGGAAAAGTGTAATTGCAGTTGGCAGGATGAAAAGAAAAACAATCTAAATTGTTAATGCTTAACAATAAGCTCAGGCTCTCGATTACAGAGGGCAAACAAGGATTAATGAGAGAATAAGGTAAGAAAAAAGTCCCACCATATGGGAATGATGGAGAAGACAATCGAATATCAGGATAAGGTATCCTACCTTCATTTCCATGTGAGGCAATTGTTAAGATTTACTTAAAATGATTGACTTTACAAAACATTGGGAAATCTTTTCTGGACTGGAATTGTAACCTGACCTGACAGGTATACTGTATACCTGTACACTGTCATTGATTTTTAACATACAATCAATTCAACATGGTGAATCTCACAAAATGCACAAGTCATACTTCACATCAAAATAAAAAAATTAAAAATGAGAAATTATATTTTGTATAAGAAATTAAAGACGATTAAAAACGCATGTCAAGACACCTGTGTTGTGTTGTGCTTTTGGTCTGAATATTTTAAAAATATATTAATACTTTTTATTATTATTATTAAAATCAGCATATATTCACCAAACAAAATGTATTTTTTTAAATATGGGCTTAATTTTGAAAATGATAAAAACTATTTCTTATTTAATTTTATCTTGTGTTGAAATATGACAATGCTTGACAAAGCATTAGAAAAAGACATTAGAAAAATAAAATAAAAATTATAAAAATTAAAAATCCTGACCCAAGATTAACAGGAACTTGGGTTCGAACCAAGCAATTAAACCCAGTGTGAAACCAGCCTAAAACAAATACAGAACTGCAGTTTTTGCTAGATTTAAGCTGTGAAGGCCATGGTCTGCTGTTGGTTTCTTGCTATTAATTCATTAATACATTAATTAATACTACTCTATAAAGAACATTATAACGGAGGCCACAAACAATTTGGCCTGTACTGTACTATTGAACAAAAAGGTCAAGGTCTTAAAAAAAAGTTTTTTTAAAAATAATAAAATAAAAGTGTTTTTTAATCAGCATTTAAACAAGCCGCAGTTCATCCAAGAAAGCATTGTGTATTCTCCAGTATTGTCCATTCTTATATATGTTTTGTGCCCCAGAGGACAGATAAAAACTGAAATTGAGGTCCAGGTACAAAGATAAGGGTCAATTACCTAGCAAACCTTAAGCTCAGGTTTAGCTTTAGAATACTGACACCTCCTTCCACAACAATTGCCTGGTCATTGGGTCTCAAATGAGAGGGGAGATAGACATCAAATGGTATATATATAAGTTAGGCTTTTAGAAAGCATGTAGGATTCTGTTCCTTTTTGATCACTGTCTGTTCAGTTAGTTAGCATTGGTGGTTCATAAAAGGGATTACTGTGAAGGGGCTAGCTCTATGTCAGATAAAACAAAGTAGATAAAACTCGTACAAAACGCTGGTCATTATAAGGGAATTACCAGGGACAGATAATGGAATTACATTAATGAGATTTTTGGTCTGGAGTCAACGGGGTAATAAACATATCACTAGTTCAGAGGTGAGATAGCACTGCTGAGTTCATTTGACTTGTGATGAGATGATTTAGTCCACTGAGAAATTAAAAGTGTTATAGGAATTGAGTAAATGATGACATAACTTCTCAGATGTTTTTGTTGAGATCAAGACCCCATTATGGCAATAATGTTGGTATTTTCGTGCAACCATATGCTAAGTCCAGGCACAACTGGGTTTGGCAATATCATGCACACAATTGTGCAAAAGGCTTGTCCAGTTGCAATTTAATTCTGAGGTTCTTCTCTGGTTATTCCAGTGTCTGTGTCCTATTATATAGTCCATTCTCTCAAGCACCTACAATATAAACAAAGACAGCACATTCATTAGACGTTGGAAGTGTAAATGGACTGTATGCAATAAAAGAATTAATAAAATAGAATTATGGACTTATTTGTGCAATAACTGTGTCCTCGATGAATGCCTGGCATATTTCATTTTCAGTGACACACACTCCATTTATATGAATGTAAAATGTGATTCTCATCAGAATTTGGATGTATACTCCTTTAAATTATAGAGAATGTAAGTATTATTAATCATTTTCATCTACTGACACAAAAATTATGTCTAGCATTAACTGTGATTGTATCAGAATGCATTTCACTTCTACCAGTCAATTTTTTATTTTGAAAAAAAAAAAAAATTCCAATAACCAAATATATTTCTTAGTTCAAATTTCAAACAAACAAAAACATAATCAAAGTAAGAAAGTGTTAAAAAAATAAAATAAAAAAAATAAAATAAATCACACCAAATCCACACATGTCTCCAACTTCTTCCTCAAAGGCTCTTTTGCAGTGACTTACAAATCACTTTAAAAAATAAAAATATAAATTAGATCATAAATACAATTGAAAATATAAACATGATGATAATAATTGAAAAATAAGCCATGAACTTTAGATAGTTTAACACAATCTTATAATTATACATTTTTCTCAAAACGGCTATGACCGTGATTGTCAGGGACTTCATTTAATGTTCCACTATATTTGGACATTAACCTCATTACCACCTGCTGGTGGAATCTCCAACCTACAAATAAAGGAACTGAATTTGGACTTAGTGCCGAGTTAAGAAGTGACACTGAGATGTGACAAGTGACATACGTAGAAAAATAGCACTTCGTTTGCATACAATGCACCCACAGTTTGTGTGCCTACACCCACAGTAAAGCAAACACTTGCGCTTTGAGATGGCACGAAAATAGCACTTACAATTGGATGAGACATTCGCACGGTCATAGAGCATAGTGCTATGATATGCACAATCACGAAAATAGAGCCCATTATGTTTCTGTGTTCAGGTACCTATATCTAAATTCATGGACTCATGGACTGAACTCTGTGCTCATAAATAATCTGTTTTCTGGGATCAAGCTCGTCTTCTAGTATGTACTTCTTGCTAGGTGAACTGTGCCCTGTCTGCTTTTGTCCTTGGGCCAATCTCTACTTTTGCATTCATAAAATTGCATTCCATCCCTCTTTTTTTATGATAAAATCTAGCAGATCTCTTTATTTGGCCATTTAAACTTATTCAAGCTCATATTAGTCCATTTATCATCTGACCACTTCTCATCCCTTTTGTTAACATAAAAAAAAAATCATTTTAAAAGCATTGGCTGCCGTACAGAGATATGCCCAGAAAGCAATGGTTTGTTCTGAAATTGCTTTTAAAATATATTAAAGCATACATCTTCATTCTTTTGTAATGAATCATTCTTGTGGAGTGTACATTTTTATATTTCTTTGGCTGTGCCTCGTCCGCCATTGGATTTTGTGTACTGTCACCCTCACCTTTTAAGGAAGAAAAGAATAAGGATAATTAAAAGGATGAAATATCTTTAGTATTGCAGATGAGAATGTTAAATGTCTTATTAGAAGCACAAATCAAGCAGTAATAGCTTTGTAAACTAGTCCCACAGATAATGATAAAATTGTGAAAATGATACAATTTAAAGCTAGGCTAAATGCTGAAAGTCTAGTGAGGCTCAGAACATTTGGAGTTTGAGGCTGGGAAACCGTGGCCCATTATAAATGCCAAATTAATGGATAAGGAGACTGAGGGTTTCAATCAGTGGCGATCACAAATCACAAAGATTGCCATCCTCTGCAATCTGAGGATGAATTTTACGTAGGGGTTGTTTACTGTCATTTTAATGAAAGGGTGGGTGGATAAAGGGGTAGATGGGTGAAATTGGAAAGAATGGGGAACATTATGTATTTTCTAAATATGTTTTCTCAATGGCACATCCAGGGTCCAAAATTAACACTTGCCGAGCACCGAATGAGAGTCAAAATTGGCTTAAGTAAACCAGTGAAACTGATCATAGGTGTGTGTGTGTGTGTGTGAGAGAGAGAGAGAGAGAGAGAGAGAGAGAGAGAGAGAGAGAGAGGAGAGAGAGAGAGAGAGAGCGAGAGAGAGAGCATATTTATTCTCGTGCAATCCTGTGTACACATGCGTTGACATTGTATTTTGGATGCACTATATGCAACGCATAATTTCGATTAATTTTAAATGACTGGTTTGTTTATATTATATTTATATTTATAAATTATTATATTTGGGTTATTTTATGTATCTTGTATTTTCTTTACCTTTCTCTCATTTATATATTTATGGGTCTTCATTTAACAAGTTGTAACTTTTTGCTTTTTGTTATATGAAGGTCACATCAAAACTGACTTGGAAACTTTTTACCAGTCCTTCATTATTTATTTTTGGTACTTTTCAAATGCCTTTCATGTACAGATTATATTGTTTTAGCCTTTTCCTAGACTCAGACTTTCACTATTAAAACTGTGAAAATAAATAATTACATATATATATATATATATATATATATATATATATATATATATATTATTACGATTATTAAAACTTTTCTAATCTAATTTAAGACTGAAATAAATGTAATCCATTTCAGTATTTATTGTGTGAAAAGTGTTTCTGAAAACGTTTCAAAAATTGCCATTGTCCAACGGTTGTGGAAAGATCCTTTTCCTATTTGTCTCCTAAATTTTGGAATAGTCTTCCTAACACTGTTCGGGACTCAGACACACTCTCTCAGTTTAAATCTAGATTAAAGACTCATCTTTTTAGCCAGGCATTTCCACTAAACCAAATGATTTTGCCCTAATAAAGTTTTTTTCAAAACTGTGTTTACTTGTTAACAAAGTCAACAAATGTGTCATTGAAGAGGATACCTTAGATGAATTATGAGACAAGTGATGTTTGAAGAAGTAAATTCAAGGTAAAAATCCCTTGTGAGCAGAATATTTTTTTGGGGCGTCAGTTCTAATCAAGCTGTAATGTTTCCAAATTATGCAAAAAGTGGGAAAATATTTAATTGTGACTATTTATGATACATGAAATGTCAGCTATGAAATGAAACTTCGCAAGACCCTTCAGCTATTTTATAAAAAAAAAATAATCATAATTCATTGTCATTTCAACACAAAATTCTATTGCACACAATACAGAATTTAAGATGTTCTGGAAATAACACTGTAAGCAGAAAATTAAATAAAACAGTGAATGTTTGAAAAAAGTTTTAACAACACTTTACTTTCTAGAAGTTCACAGTGCTTAAAGTGCCCAAAGTTGAACAAACACATTTTTATTAAAAATAAAATGACCAAAATGTTGTACTTGAACTCTGGCCACATCTATTAATGAGCAATTGTTATGACTGTAATGTATGATGACTTCAATAAAAATTTTAATTAAAGGTTGTGTAAAAGGTAGTATTATGAACTGTTTTGTACTTCACAAAAGCTTGAACTTTGAACTCTTGATTATGGTCAGATTATGACGCTCCTTTATGACTTCATGTAATGATCATTAATCATTACAAACCAATGAATCCCATTCACAGGCAACATCAAAACAACAAAGCTCCACAAACAACATGCCACAGTCTTGGTGAGGTTCATTTACATTATCCAAAGCTCTAGCATGTGTCCTTTCTTTTTCACACAGTTAAACTGACTCTTTTGTGATCAGCTCTTTCATTCTCACCTCATTCTCCTTAATTTGTCTTCCCACCTGCAGTTTGTGTGGTCTCCGGCTAGCGGGTGTCGCGTTTGTTCGAGCTGGTCTCATTAGTAACCCTTGTTGAATGAAAGACCCCCAGACTTATTATGTTTAATTACTCTCTCTCTCTCTCTCTCTCTCTTTCCCTCTCTCTCTCTCTCTGTCTCTGTACGCATGCGTGAGCGTTTGTTGGGCGAGCGAGTGAGAAACGTGGTGAGTGTGTGGACTATTTCTAAGGCCGCGGTGCCTAAAATAAGTTGTCTATTCTTTCTATCTTTAACTTTTTTTCTTGTGGTATACTGGGTTAAAAGTACCAAGATAGTGTGTTGTTGTCTGTCTGCCAGTTTTTGATAACTGGCAGGATGACTTCGGGTGTGAGGACATTAGATTTCCTCACACGGCGTCATGCGGTGAAAATAAGTTTAAACGCAAGTGTGGAAGAGTGCAGTTTAGCTGTAGGAGAGGTGGTTGGCTATGAAAATGTTCTGTCGGCATCAAGGATGAACAACGCGGTTGTTGTTTTTTTGAAGACCGTGGAGCTAGCGAACATGTTGGTTGAAAGTGGAGTTGTTATTGACAATGCTTTCGTTCCTGTGTGACCGCTGTCTACTCCGTCCAAAAAAGTGATTTTATCAAATGTACCGCCGTTTATTAAAAATGAGGTGCTGGTTAAATTGTTGGAAAGACATGGCAGGCTGGTTTCCCCAATTAAGATGATTCAAATTGGTTGTAAATCGACGTTACTGAAACACGTAGTGTCGTTCAGACGTTTTGTGTTTATGGTTTTAAAGGACAATAAAGAGGATTTGGATTTGACGTTTAACTTCAATCATGATGACTTCAACTATGCAGTTTATGCCACAACTAATAGCATGAAGTGCCTTAGTTGTGGTGAAATAGGACATCTTGTGAGGGTTTGTCCGAAAAAGAATGAAAAATCAAAAAGAGAAGTTCCATCAGTTTCGGTTGAAAAAGTTGGTGAGGATGTGGAAGTACCGTTAGCACAAGATGTTAGGAGTAAGGTGCCGACAGCAGCAGATGCAGCTGAGGTAAGCACTGTACTAAAGTCTGTAGATGCTAACTTGACAGTTTCATCAGGTGATGCTGCAGTTTTGAAGCAAAAGGTGATAGAGTCAGTGTCAGTGGCAGGTATAGAAGAAGCTTCTGTCTCTGGTGAAAGCCCTCAGTTAATTGATGGTTTAGTTACCCAGAGTTTGGAGGAGCATCAAGCTATGGAGCTGGAAGGAGGTCAGTGTTTTGGAGGAGAGGATGAATGTGTTTTTAAAACACCACAAAAGAGGAGAATGAAGCAGAGCCACTTTAGTAAATTAAAAAAATTGGGGAATAGTCAAACTGATACTGAAAGTGACACTGACATTTCAGAATGTAGTATTACTTTTGATCAAGCAAATGATGAGTCTTCTGAGCAGTCTTACAGTGTAGATGACGTGAAGCTCTTTTTGAGAGTAACAAAGAATGCAAGAAATGTGCGCATTTCAGAGTATTTTCCTGATTTGGAGCAATTTGCAGAAAAGGCGAAGTTTTTTAAGAGTGAAGGTCTTTTTTCTGATCAAGAGGTATACAGACTGAGGAAAATTCTCACTAAAGTTAACTTTCAATTAGGAATCAATGTTGAGAAGTTTTAAAATTCACACTTATGAAATAAAGTTTTTTTGTGTCCTGATTATCTTTTTCTTCTCTTTAATGAAAGATTTTCATTTTGCTTCCCTAAATTTAAATGGGACACGGGAAGGGAAGAAGAGGTTTGAATTGTACGAGTTAATCAGGATAAAGAAAATAGATATCTTGTTTGCACAAGAAACTCATAGTGATATTACTAATGAAGAAAATTGGACAAGAGAATTTGATGGGTTAAGTATTTTTAGTCATAATTCTTCTTTAAGTGGCGGTGTTGCTATCTTTTTCTCAAAAAACTCCATTCCAATTTCTTATGAAGTAGAGGAAATTGTAAAAGGCAGATTTTTAAAAATAAGGGCTCAATTTGAAAATGTATTTTGTTGTTTTTGTTGTGTTTATGCTCCCACTAATGAAGTTGAAAGAATGGGTTTTCTAAATATATTATGTAAAACAATAAGTGATTGTAATACTGAAGATTTGTTCTTAATTGGAGGGGATTTTAATTGCACAGAAGTTGCCTCAGATAGGAATCATTTTGAGCCTCATATGGCTTCTCGAAAAAGATTAATTCAGTTTATAGAAACGCATGATCTTGTAGACATTTGGCGGAATTTTCATAAAGCACAGAGACAATATACTTGGGTTCATTCTTATGATAATAGGTTGTCTTTAGCAAGATTGGACAGATTTTATGGTTTAAGTCATCAACTCAATCTTTTTAGAGATTGTTCTATCATTCCAGTTAGTTTTTCGGATCATAGCTTAGTGCAGTGTTTTTTATCTTTAGGATCCATAAAACCAAAGAGTGCTTTGTGGCGTTTCAATAACAGCCTCTTAACGGATATGGAATTTAGGGATATTTTTAAGTTTTTTTTGGAATGATTTTAGAACCACTAAATTAGATTTTCAATCCTTGCAGCAGTGGTGGGATTTTGGAAAAACGCAAATTAAGCAATTGAGTCAACAGTATGCTTACAACATTACTAAAGAAACAAATCTTTTAATGACAAATTTAGAAGATGATATAAGAAAACTACAAGGATCTATTGGAACTGAACGGAATCAAGAGCTTATTGAAATTTTAAATAGGAAAAATAAAGAATTGGCAGAAATTTTAGACCTGAAAGCACAAGGGGCTCTGATCAGATCCCGGTTTAAGAACATAGAGTGGATGGATGTATCTTCCAAATTTTTTTCATTTTGGAAAGGAAGAATGGCCAAAAAAGATGTATACATGTTTTGCGTTCTAAGGAGGGTTCACTCTTGTCGGATCATGCAGAAATCTGTAAGAGAGGGGTAGAATTTTATAAAGAACTGTATAGCAGTGAACTTACAGACAGGTTAAACCCCAATGGGTTTATTGAGGATCTTCCTCAGGTGACCGAAGAGGCAAATGCCGATCTCTGTAGAGAGATAACGTTGGACGAGCTGAAGAAAGCTCTTCAAGGCATGGAAGGCGGCAGAGCACCGGGAATAGATGGCCTATCTGTAGACTTCTATAAGTCATTTTGGCCTGAGATTGGTGCCGATCTGCATGCAGTCATTAATGAAAGTCTAAACAGTGGAAGGTTACCGCTGAGCTGCCGTAGAGCAGTGCTGACTTTACTGCCCAAGAAGGGAGACCTGAGTGAAATAAAAAACTGGAGGCCTGTGTCATTGTTGTGCAGTGATTAAAAAATTCTATCCAAAGCATTAGCAAATCGATTGAGTGGGGTTTTGGAAGAGGTCATTCACGCTGATCAGACTTATTGTGTGCCAGGGAGGCAAATTTTTGATAACATCTCTTTTATTAGAGACATGTTCGATATCAGTAAGCTCTTTGATGTGGATTTTGGTTTGATTTCAATAGACCAAGAGAAAGCGTTCAACAGGATTGAACATAGTTATTTATGGGAGGTTTTAGAAGCTTTTGGCTTTAACACTAGTTTTATTGATAAGTTAAAAGTTTTACATTGTGATGTTGAAAGCTTTCTGAAAGTAAATGGTGACTTATGTGCCCCCTTTAGTGTCCTTAGAGGTATCAGACAGGGTTGTGCTCTTTCAGGTATGCTATATAGCATAACTATTGAACCCCTGTTACGGAAACTTAGAGAAGAATTAAAGGGTGTAAGTATTCCAAACTGTGAGAAATTTGTTAAATTATCAGCTTATGCTGATGACATTGTCATTTTCATCAAAGAACAAAGCGATGTGTCAAAGATAACAAAGATTTTAAGTGATTTTATGGTTGTCTCCTCTGCCAAAGTAAATTGGAATAAAAGTGAGGCTATCTTAGTTGGAAAGTGGCCGCATGGGCAACCCAGTCTCCCTGCGGGGTTAAAGTGGAGTAGAGATGGGTTTAAATATTTAGGTGTATATTTGGGAGATGATATAACTGTAAAGAAGAATTTTGAGGGGATAGAAGAAAAAATTGTGGGGCGTTTGAATAAATGGAAATTTTTACTTTCTAACATGTCTTATAGAATACGGGTTATAATTATTAACAATTTAGCAGCCTCTGCTCTTTGGCATGGGCTAGCATGTATTGACCCCCCAGCACTTCTTTTGAAAAAAATCCAATCTATATTAGTCCATTTCTTTTGGGACAAGCTACATTGGGTACCACAAAGCGTTTTATATCTGTAAAAAAAATGAAGGGGGACAAGGGTTGATTCACCTTCAGAGTCGAGTGGCAGATTTTCGGTTAAAGTATGTACAAAGGTTTCTTGAAAGTTCAGTGGATGAGAATTGGAGCTTGGTCGCTTCCATTATTTTGAAAAATTTTGAAGGTCTGGATCTAGATAAGTCTTTGTTCTGGTTGAACCTTGAGAAGTTTTCTGTGTGTAAGTTACCGATTTTTTATTGTAATTTATTCAAAGTGTGGTCACTTTTTAAAGTATTGAGAAGTGAAAGAACAGACTCTTTGTACTG
Source organism: Moxostoma hubbsi (assembly GCA_032164185.1). Taxonomy (NCBI): domain Eukaryota; kingdom Metazoa; phylum Chordata; class Actinopteri; order Cypriniformes; family Catostomidae; genus Moxostoma; species Moxostoma hubbsi. Next base: position 6,244,375 of record JAVLUX010000010.1, on the reverse strand, counting down.
GACTCTTCAAGAACCGCTGATTGGTGGATCACGTTTTGATGTGTCTAATGAAGGACGTTTTCCTGCTTTGATGGACTTACTCATTAAATCTCGTATCATTACTCTCGTTAGTCTAATACGTATAACTGGACATGATTTATCTGACTCCAAAGCAATGGAAGAAAGATTGAAGATGAGGTCAACACGGGTGGTAACTCAGTTGTTGTCTAAATGGAAAGAAACCATCACCAAAGAAGAGTTAAAAATGATTAAAGACTTTGAAGAAGGTTGGATTCAACCAAAAGACGATGATCCTTTTCCGAATTTATCTTTAACTCCTGATTTAGAAATGTGTGAAGGTTTTTTTTTTAAAGTGTAATGTTTTAAGGTTGTTAGGAAAAGAAAAAGCATCCAGTAAAGTTATGTATGAGTGTTGTGTTAAAGCGTTTAACAAAAAGAGTCTTGATGGTAAAGTAGACACACCATGGCGCAATCTCTTACATTTAAGTGCGAACACAAGACCTAAATGGGGGGCACTTTATAAGTCACCATTGGTTAAAAAAACAGGAGACTTGCAATGGAGAGTTTTGCATGGCGCTATAGCTGTTAACGCATTTGTTTCAGTGATAAATCATGAAGTTGCTCAGGACCGTCCATTCTGTTCACAAAGAGAAACTGTGTTTCATACTTTTATGCATTGTATAAGATTAAGGCCCTTGTTTATTTTTTTGCAAGATCTTTTTAATCAGTTTGATGAAGTATTCTCTCTGGAGATTTTTATCTGTGGTTTTAAGTACTTGAAAAAACGTTCTTATGAATGTCAGTTGTTTAATTTTTTCTTGGGTCAAGCAAAAATGGCAATTTATGTAAGCAGAAAAAGAAAAATTGAAACAGATTCTGACTCAAATGTAGTATTGCTTTTTTCAATGTTGTTGAAATCAAGAATTCAAATAGATTTTCGCTATTATAATGCAACAAAGAATCTTATGTTGTTTGAACAAAGATGGTGTATAAAAGGTGTTCTTTGTAGTATAATCAGTAATATTTTGACTTTTAACAGCATATTGTGAGTTTTTTTACTCAGCTATATGTATCATTTTGTGTGAATGAAAAAACAGATTTGTAATAAAATGTATTTTAAAAATCAAAATCTCTCTCTCTCTCTCTCTCTCTCTCTCTCTCTCTCTCTCTCTCTCTCTCTCTCTCTCTCTCTCTCCCTCTCTCTTTCTCTCTCTCCAAACATCTCAGTATGTCCCTAGAACCCATTTAATCTAAACAGACATGGCGGATGATTTCCTCCAAACAAGAAGCCTGAGTCTGACTAAACAAATTCAAGGTTGCCATTGATCCCTTGATGGCGAAGAAGAAACAAGACAGAGAAAAAGAGTCAAAAAGTTGTTCATAATGTGTAAAAAAAAATTAAAAACTACCTTCCTGCCTTAAACCTCAAACCTAACAGTCATAAAAAGCAATGCTGAGATGAAAAACACAATTCCTGATGAAACCACATCATTTTGTGGTGCTTTTTTGACATTTATACCCGTCCTTTGCATGGCTAATTGCATCACTGTATCAGTTGAGCTTGTAAATATAAATGGTTATGTAAAGCAAATGATCAAATTTATTGCCTTACAAGTCATGCACTATAGTAAAGGTGTTTAGATATCATAGTATAGCATTGTGTGAGAAACATATGGAAAGTAAATGTTTATATACTGATAATATGCTGTTTTACTCATGATTTGTGTGAAAGTTGTTGTAGCATGTCTCATGTTTATTTCCCCAGGAAAAATGTAGCTATTTGTACATTGTGTCATGTAAAAATCATTTTTGAAAAAATGTAGGTTTAGTGCTGTGATTTTTGAGACCAGTTGGAATTTGTTGTGCTATTCATTTATTTTATTTTATTTTAAACATTAGGCACAAATCCAATTAGATATGTTAGATAAACTTATGTAACAAAAATTATTTTGTACTATAAGTTGCTACTATAGTTTTAAACAGTGATTCTGGCCTATGCCACCACAGACCGTTTTGACTACAATCATACAACATCACATTTTTCACATAATCTGTTGGATATAGTTAATTGATTGTAATAGAAAACAGTTTTTAATTATAATTTTTAAATGACTAGAACCAAAAATGTTATCATATCAGCCCAATTTTTATCGTCGCTAAATTGGCTACCTGTTAAATTTCGTATTAATTTAAAAACAGTTTAACTACTTACAAATCTTTGAATGGTCTAGCTCTACAGTACTTAAGTGAACTTCTGTCATGCTCTATTCCATCATGTTCATTATGATCGCAAAACTCTGGCTTGTTAATAATTTCTAGAATATCAAAATCTAAGAAAGGGGGTAGATCCTTTTCCTATTTGGCTCCTAAATTTTGGAATAGTCTTCCTAACACTGTTCGGTACTCAGACACACTCTCTCAGTTTAAATCTAGATTAAAGACTCATCTTTTTAGCCAGGCATACACCTAATTTATCCATCAATTCATAGTTATGCTGCTTTAGTTAGGTCTGCCAGAACCATAAACACTTCTCATACTCTATAATTCTGTTTTAAAGTGAATGGCATCTACGCTAATATTATTCCATTGTTTCCCTGTATCAACCTCAAGATAAATATCCTGAGGTTACCAGAGCATGATGTCCGACTCCCAATACTATGTGTCGCTGAGTGATAATGACCAACTGCAGCCTGTGCCAACATATATCACTACAGTCTACTATACTTGACTTCACCATCTTTCAACTGTAAAACATGGGATATTTCATTGGCCACTGCCTGACCTTGGATTAAGGAAGGACCATACTGAAATGATCTTCTACAAGCTGCCAGTCAAATTGCAACGCACCTCACTGATCTCTGCCTGTGTCACCTTGGTCAAAGGGTGGACTACACTCTTAAAATGAAATACATAGATAATAAATTAAATTAATAACTAAAACCTTCATCAGCCAAATAAAAAAGGACAGTGCATCTATGTGTACTTCTGCAGTTATTCCAGGATGGATTTCAAAATCATTACTCATTAAACTTACAAAATCTTTTTGTTTAAACATTGGCACTTAAAACTTGAGTTGCACTACACATAAATAACTAATATTGGCATCATATTCATGCTGTTTAGCCAGTGGGTAACTGGCCCCCACAGTAAGCCTGGTTTCCCCCAAGGATATTTTTCTCCATTAACCAATATCTTATGGAGTTTTGTGTTCCTTGTCTAAACATAGGGCTTTCCCCAAGCAAATGCTAATTTGCATCTTTGTTGAAAAATTACATGAATATAAAGTTGATCACGATAACAGCTGTACTCGGCTGTGATTCATTGTTGTGGTTCTGTGGTGTAATGGATAGCACACTAATCTTTGGAATGGAAAGTTGTGGATTAAAATCCATGCAGGGACAATGTGATCTGTGTTTGTTCTTTGAGGTTATGCAGTGGTTGCCATGCTGATGCTTGGACATGTAATTGCTTTTTGCAGCTATACTTATTATTATTATTATTCCTCCTCAATTGAAGTCTATGGCAGCCCATAGAACCGTACATAGGAAAATTATTACATTTGGCACACTCATATGGGTGGTCATGAATAGCCCCCATACCAAATTTGGGGTCTCTAGGACATACTCTATAGTGCCACCACAATGTAAAGAAATCACTTTTTTTTATGCGTATCTTTTTAACCATTTCTCTTAGACACACATTTCTTGTTTTGTCTGATTAGTCTCCTCCTAATGATTCCTATTGGCCCATTCGTCATTTTTCACTTCTCTTCCTGCTCAAAATAATCTCCAGACCGAGCTACACAGAACGTATAATACAGACTTTTGAAATTTGACTTTGTTGAAAAGTTACGAAAACACGTAGTTAACAAGGTGGCTGTGAAAAAGGATTTGAGGCTATATCTCAGCTTTGGCTTTGTTCTATCAAAACTAAACTTGGAATGCCTCATGAAGACCATGATCTGAGGGTACATGCAGAGTTTTGTGATGGTGCCACCCATGGGTCAAGAAAAAATTGCTTTTTTTGCCTGTAACTTTTTAATTGTATGTCCTAAAATCATGGGGTTGGTGTCTGTGGATTCCAACAATACCAGTTTTTCCCATATTGTCCATACTGCCTTTCCACCATATTTACATTTATTAAAAAATGATATATCTTTAAATACATTGTTGGATTTCAAAGAAAATTGGTAAGCATCATCGACACCATGAACCTATAGTTCAAAAGATAACCCACACTTCTGTGTTGACTGTAACCACAAGAAGTCTCTTTGCCACTCAATGGGTATGGCAACTGAGTGGTTTGGTGTGTTAAAGCACTGATTTATAGTTCAAAAGGTCGTAGGTCCAATTCCCAGTGGGACCATTGTTATAGTTAATGTTATATTGTATTGGAGATCTTTGTATTATTTACTGAATAGTTGCAGGGCTTATCACACATCATTTTTGTTTGAAGGTATACTTCTTGTTCTTCTTTGTCTTATTGTTGTTCTTCTAATATATATGGGAGTGATAAGGTTGGAGACAGCATCACATATATTTTAAAAGAACATGGTCTGTTTAGCATGGTTATCATGCTGCATGCTATGATAGCTTAGCATGGTTAGTATGTTAACTGTTGGATTTTCTGTCTTATAAGGCTATTTGATCCCAATGTTCTCCGTAGGGCAATATTAGCTTAGCATGCTAATCAGCTCTGTTTGATCAATCTGTTTGATATCAGACATATCAGCACTCCACCCTTTTTAATATTTTTTTTAATTTAAAACATGCTGACTCTCATCTTGGTATATCTCTTCAGCACCTGTAAAACCTGTGTCAATGTGCCACAGTGGTCAGTGCGCCATACCTTTTTGCTTTGGAGTTTAAAAGATTGCTGGGTTGAGACCCTCTTGGACAACTTACAAAAGTTTGAGAATTTGCCAAATATTCTATGACCAATCTGTTCTTTCTTTCTGTTGTGTTTGATATCACCATATCATCACACCATCATTTTAAATATTTTTTATTCAAAAACTGCTGACTCTCAGCTTGGTATTTCTCTTTAGTACCTATGGAACTTTTCTGGTAACTTGTAAAGTAATATGGGGTTGCTTTGTATGTCATATTCATGCAATGTGTTGTGCTTTCTATGGTGTAATACTTACCATATTGGAGATTTTGAATTCAGATTACTGAATGGTTGCTGGGCTTTTCATCAAGTAAATTTGTATTTTCCCCATTGTTGAAAAGTTAATGGAATATAAAGTTGATCAGGGTAACAGCTGTGCTCAGCTGTAATTCCACCAAGTTCAGTATGTCCCTTTGTTGTTTGACAACTCTGTGTAGTGTAGTGATTAGCACTCTAAACTCTAGAATGGAAAATTGTGGGTTCAAATCTGTCCAGGGGAATTGTGAGCTGTGCTTGCTTTGGGAGATCTTTGGGTTGTGCAGTATTTGCCATGCTGGTGCTTGGCCCTGTAATGGCTGCTTGCAGCTGTATTTATTTAATTATTTTCATTCTTATTATTAATGGTATTTTTTCTTAAGAAACAATTTATAAACACGTTTTTGTCAAATTGCACAATGACATTACAGATACAGCTTCATTTTCTGTTAAAGAATGATTTTCTTTAAAGCTGCTTTTAAAACAATGTGTGTTGTGAAATGCACTATACAAATAAAAGTGACTTGACAAATACAATTTTTTAAATATCTTTAATTATAACAACTTTGAATTACCACACGTAATATTCAGCTTCACTTTGACATAGTATCATTACATTTTCTCAATGTCTTTACAAATTGTTGTGTTGACTATTCAACAATAAAAAAATAATCTAAAAAACAACAAATGGTTCCAAACTAAATAGCTCCTATTCTGAGTTATAGCTTTATATTATCTTGCCACCCTGTTACTTGGAACCCTTTTAACCATTCAGCTATACAGTATTTTTTTTTTATTATTATTTATTATTGATTTAATTTTAAAGCAATAACTGCAAACCTCATAAACTGAATAGAAAATAAAAGGTATATTTTATTTACATTTACTGTAATGTACTGTACTGTAAAATTCACTAATATTAATGTTTGTGCACCTCCTTCCACTCACCATAAGATGAAAAAGAAAAGAGTTTCAGGCTCCATTTTTGGAAAAATCATAAACATTTAATTTTCAAAAAACAATGGTTGGTGAAGGTGACATTCATATAATCAGCCATAAAATGCTTTTATCTGTCGGGTTAATTAAAAATGTATACACTTATAGCCTAAGGGAGGTATGTAAGGATGCCATTAATCTGAAGTGAAAAACTGTAGAAGTCTTTGATATTGAACAGCACTTTTGCCCCAGGACAAAGCCTGTCCTGACACTTTCTAAGGTCTACAGCTGAAATTTATTGTCTGGTAAAAGGCGTGTAATTAATATGGATGCATCTTAATCAGCTCCCTAGTTCAATAGTCAAGGCACTGGTCACAGGGTAGGTCATTTTTAGGGCTGGTTCAATCGTGAAATCGTTTCACCCTAAAAATTCCCAGAATGCACCAGAAAAAATAGGAAGCATCATTGCTTTCTATGTTCCCTTACCGGAAATGTCATCAAGTCTTCTGAAATCTATCAAGTTGTTAGTGGATGAGTGCAAGTGTAAATATATTATTATTATATTCATAGCTTTATTTTCTTTCTAAAAGAGAATTGTCTATCATCCATAATGTTCATGAAAGTGAAACAATCTTTTAAATATTAGTGTTGCTAGAAAGAGGATAATAATACACTACTATGTTTACGTCATTTATCTTTCATAATAACTCTGTACGGTTTAATATCTACAAAAAAAGCACAATATTGTTATTTTTAGATTATATACTGATTCACAACACAGGGAGCTAGGGAGTGAGACGAGACACACGCTGTTAACCTTCTTTGAAAAATATTTAGTAACCTTTATTGTGTCAATTTTGGCCCAATTTAAAGTATTGAAAAGACAACATAAAAACTGTATTTCATGTCTTAAAGTCTGAACTCTCAAAAGACAATCAAAAGACAAAGCAGAATGCACATTTTATAAACTGTACCCCCCGACCCAAACCCCCCACCAGTGGAGTAAAAATGTATTGTTAGAGGGAAAAATGCAACCTCAAAGCTGTCAAATGGCTTTAGAAGACTTGGAATATACCTCACGAATCATATGTAGTACTTTAATACTTTCATGTTTTGTTTTTTCCTTTTTGTTTTGAAGGTTGATTAGTGTGGTCGCTATGAAACATCAGTGTATGGACAAATGCTGCATGAAGATACTTCAAATAATTATAATGCTGTGTTCCTGACCAACAGTAAAGTGTGACAAAACATCCACCACAGTACAAAGCAGAAGACGGGCATGAAAAAAAAGGATACCATTTACATAATTCCATAATTGATTCATCTGCTCTTGAGTTGTTGGATTTGCAAACTGGCACATGGTTTGACATAATCCCCCTGTGCTGAGAAAAAGTAATATGGAGAAAAACCCATGGGTCTCCTCGGTTTTCATAATTGACATTTTAAATGATGCCTAATTATTTTATCAATTAAATTCAATTTATTTCATTAGATCTTCCAACAGCAGAAAGAGAACAGAGTGGAGCATTTCTATATAATGGGAATCAATGTAATAACTTTTAATTGGTATGCTAATTACTTCTGCAAATTGATTGTTTCTCCTAATGTATTTGAGCAGATTCTTGCAGGCAATAAAGCACCTTCATTAGGGGTTGATCTATTGACATTTATCAGGACTCTGAAGTCTGTTTTTGGACTATTTTATGAAGTATCCAGTGGGGAGATTCTACTTCTTATACAGACAGTTAAAGTTGATTTCTGATAGGTGGCCTGTTTATAACCGTCATGCTCATAAAGTGTCACTTGGAATTTTGTTTCTTTAAGCGTAGTACAGAAATACTACGCTTAAAGGGTAGAAGGTAGAGTAGAGAGAAGATAAAATATATTTTAATTCTGTTTGAAAGAAGCTTTTACGTGTGCAAGATCCATCAGTCATTGAGTGTGATTACATAAATCTCTCACAACTAACAAAAATCATCTCCTTATAAAACCCATAAACTTGCAATGGCAGAAAAACAAATTTATAGAGATTTTTTAATAATCAGGTTCTTTTTACCACTCATACATGATAATTGCATATGTTTTCAGAATGTTGATAAAGGCAATTACATGCTAATTAAAATCAAGGTTTAAGTCAACTTTGACTCTATTTACTTTCTAAATAAGCAATCCTAGACTTATTGTGCACAATTCATCATTGCACATCATTCAGAGAGAAATATATATACAGTATATAGATAGATAGATAGATAGATAGACAGACAGACAGACAAACAGACAGACAGACAGACTATATATATGAATGTCTCGAATGTAGAATGTCTCGAATGTAAGACAAAACGATGCAATGAAAGTGACTGATGCTTACATTTTGCCTGACATCTCTTTTTTCCCCCAAGAATATAAGTCATACAAGTTTTGAAAATAATAAAAAAAATATATATATTTGAGCAAACTATCCTTTAAAGAGTCAAATTATTTTACAAATAAATAAATAGAGAAACTGTTCAGTAATCAGCCCTTGATATGTCCATATTTATGTGTGGAAATATCATATACTGTATATAGCATCACAAGCATATTGTATCTATTATAAACAAGAAGTGGGACCATCTATACATTTTTGTCACTGTGGCAGGGCGGAGGGCTGGGCCGGGTCATGATGCTAAGCACCCGGCCCCTAATCAGGCTAATTAGCCATCGAGAGGGATAAAGGCTGACCGAAGATGGCAGTGCAACAGAGAGAGAGAGAGATTTATGGACAGCTGTCTGACACCTTTGTGTGTTTGTCTTTTTGTTTCAGTTTTATATTAAACTATTATTTATATTGTCAAGCCGGTTCTCGCCTCGTCCTTTCCATTAATCCCTTTACAGTCACTTCCTACATTTTCACTAATGTTTTCCCTGACTTCCTGTGGCTCTATACATTTCCAAGAGGTACACACTCGACTCGACTGCACATCCTACGATGATCTTATATGAGGAACGGGACCCGTCTCCACCATCGAAGCACATGGGCTACTGTTTGTGAAAGGATAAGTGAAAAAAAATGTTATGCAGTGTAAATTTTCTTTGCATTTATTTTGAATGCAGTACATAATATTAAATCGAAAACAGCTGTTATTAAGTTTTGATATGGAATATGATCATATTCAAGTAAAATATTAGTATTTATTGTGTGTGGGTTACTAATTTAAGCAGTAAAGACACATATTGTATGTCTGATGGAAGTTTTTATTTCTAAGTACACAAATTCTTAGGCTTTAGAAGTGTGTTAAATGTGTATTAACCAACCTGTTACATGTCCGACATAATCATACAGACTCATTGAACCAAGTTTAAACTTGTTTTGCCGATAATTCAGAAAAGAACCCAGATAATTTCCTAACTGTAAACCATAGATATTCCTTTATAATAACTTTATTAACAATAACAGACAGTATTACATTCTATAAAGCTAAAAAGATTATTGAAACTGAACCACTGCCTATTTCCACCATTGAAATCTGCAGCTTGAAAGTACCCGGAAGCGCGGTTTCCTGCGGTCTGACGTCATAAATATTATATATATATATATATATATATATATATATATATATATATATATATATATATATAATCTATAAATATTTCCTACTGTGGGGAAGGCTGACATACTGGGGTAACAGGGGCAATACTATGGCAAAGGTGCTAGCGTGTTATGTTAGCCCATGTAAACATTACAAATTACACATAATCTAATGCAAATATCTTACTTTCAATAATTCCATTCATAGAATGAAACAGAAAGCCTGAGTCCAGTGCCAGATCCAGAACTGTTCAATAAACCTATACAAATACAAGCGATCGTTTGCAAAATACTGACTAAACATACTTTTTCGTAGTCATCTATATATTCATGACATCTTTCATCAGACTAAACATAATTTTTTCACTTTACACAGAGTTTATATGTATAGATCCGAATGAGGAAGTCTGTTCATGTGGTCTCTCAGGTCTCTGATTTCTTCATGTCCGTATTTGGAGCGTTTCTGAGCTTCAGCGGCTTCTGGCTTCGTGGTTGAATGGATAACATACTATATTTAACAGACAACCACAGATTTCAAGATTATACGAGACACGTATCATATCATATGCTGTAAATATAAACATATATGAACAAAGTAACGGAGCGCCCTCCGTTGTTACAGTGTGCATCAGCAGTTTAAGTAGATTTCCTGTTTAACATGAATTTGAGTTCATTTAAAATTTTCATACATTTCTATTTTAGATTTTGATATGTTTTTGTTTGGTTCTTTGTGAATGTTGAATCTTAAACCATTATGTTATTACTATTATACACAAGTATGCTGAGTCTAAGTAAACTGTGCAAAATACATTTTACAATAATTTGTATTGAAAATACAAAACAATAATAACCTTGGTTATGATTAGTACAATGGAATCTCAAATCTGACTCATCTTCATTCACACCCTCAATCATAAGTCTCAATACCCAAAGAACCCTACTCAAGGCATGCTAAAGAAAAGGAATACTTAAAACACGTCAATAAAATAATTTTAGAATTATTACGAATGTGCACCACCAACCGCTAGAATTCCCCTCGAAACGAATCAGCCTCCTCTTATCATGACTTTATCAGGCTGGATTTAAGGGTGGAAACCTTGTTTGGATGATGGAGTGCTGTAATTATATACTTCGCTGTCCTCATTGCTCACAGGTGTTGGGACCAAATTATGGAGAATGAAAATAATGAATCCCTGTGAAGGCTAAAGAGGAGCGGTGCGCTCTGGGGGTGATGGTTGAGGGGGGGGACCAACATAATCATGAAGATGGATGAATATGTCTGAATTCATTTTAACTTGAAGGCTGTTAGTGTGAGTATAATTTTTGGTTTTACAGTATAGAGAACTTCCATAAGGGAAAAAAATTGTATTGTGCATGCAGACCATTGTAGAATTACTTCGAATAATAGCTTCACAGTCAGGTTCAAAAGTAAATTTGGCCTTTATAAACTTATAGTTCTTAAAGCAAGGATATTAAAACTTGAAAATATTGATGAAATACACACCGATCAGCCACAACATTAAAACCACCTGCCTAATATTGTGTAGGTCGCCAAAACAGCGGCAACTAATATTATTATTATTTACCACTATTGTACACTATTTTACACTATTGTACTACTAACTATAGTTACTATAGTAACTCCATTCGGAGTAAATTCTAGAGACTGTTGTGCGTGAAAATCCCAGGAGATCAGCAGTTACAGAAATACTCAAACCAGCCTGTCTGAGGTCAATCAACTGATTGGATTGTAAAAAGTGGGCATTTTATACCAGATTGGAGCCAGGTGGTTGCAGGGGAGGGTTAAAAAAATCAGAGGAGAATCAAGTTATTACATTTTTAAGATATATATTTTTTTTTTTTTATGTGCACGATGAATAGTGTATGAAGACCAGGAATATGTATTTAGATATTACAAATATATATGATGCATTTTGATTTCATGTTGACTAGTGCTGTCGGTCGATTAAATTATTTTAATTACGATTAATCACATAATATTTTGCAGTTAGTCGTGAATAATCACAGATTTTGAAAGTGCTAAATTTTACTCTATATTTACTTATTTTTGTTCCAAAAAACAATTTGGATCATTATAATGGTTTATTAACATTTTCCAAACAAAGCCTTCCACAATATAAAGACATCAGCTATAAATCAGTGTGCTTTTACTTCAAAAAGAGAAGTTCTCCAATATTCAAAAGACATTCTAAATCCACATGTTTTAAGGCCCACGAAAAAGTATTTGTTCTATTTCTAAAGTATCAAGTATTTTAATATCACGTAACTCAATGGAGGTTAATGCCATCTCTGATGCTTAACAGGGGTAAAATCTTAATTTTCTCTGTTCAGTTTTGACAGATGCGATTGAAAGCCGTTGCATTTGAAAAGGTCTCCTATCAGTCTGGAGATAACTGTCAGCCTGTGGCCGCAGCATCACTGTCTGTCACATCTATAAAGGGATTCAAATAGTCTGTAAGCCAGTGATTTGCTAGTCCACAAGACTTTAACGTCTCCGGGTTTGGCATATCTCGCCAGCTTCAGTAGATTTCAATGTAGGGGTGACAATTTGTGTTTCTGGATGTTTAGATGCTTCATACAATGACATGTTTATCTAACATTTCATTGTTTCTACCTTTTTCCTCTCTATATCTCGCATCTCAGAGGAAAAGTATTATTTATTGCTCAGAGGTTGAGCTTTCATAGTTTTCCTTAGAGCCAGAAGAAATATCTGAGAAGTATTAGACTTAATCAACCATCCCATTTGCTCTCCATTTAATCTCATTACATCCAAGAAGAAACAATTGAGATAATAAAGAATATTTTTTCTCTCCTATGGGTTCCCTTTTCATCTCTAATTAGCAGTTAATGAGACTTCATATGGTTTTAAATTTAATAATTGAGATGTCCTAGATTTCTTGAAGGAAATTTGGTTTTAAACGCAGAAAAGGCAATTTGCAAAATCAAACCCTGCGAGATTATGCCCTCTTTATTGAAATAAGCCTCACAGCGGATGTTTATTGTTAATAAAATTGAATAAAATTTTAGAGATCTCATTTTACACCTTGACAAATATTTTGAAAACAGTGAAAGCTCTATGGAATTTCCAAGCATTCCATCACAAGAAGAAAGACATGGAGAAAATACACTATGCCAAAGGTATTGGAGTTCACCTTGATCATCAGTAATTTCTGTTTGTGTGTGTGCGTGCCGGAGTGTGTTATTACTTTATGCCATTTTATAAGATATGAGCTCTGTATATATCCTAAGGCTATTCATTCTGTTCTTTGATTTATTCCCATCATCCATTGACATTGTGTGCGTGTGTGTGTGTGTGTGTGTGTGTGTGTGTGTGTGTGTGTGTGATCAGCACGGTCATTTGCCTCACAGTCTCTCTCTCTGGCACATTAAACTTTCATTGTCCAGAGTAAGTGTGAATGTGTTTGCTGGCATATAAATCAACACACCAACCATCAAGAGCACTTGTAAATCTCTGTTCTCTTGTGACACATATGCTCAGGTTCCAGCTTCAGAATTACTCAAAGACAAATGGGAATTCTGCCTCCATTACTGCAGTAATTAAGATCTGTGGGAGTTTTCTTAAACGCATGGTTATTTATTCTGCCCAACTCGAAAAGGTCAAGGCTTATGACAGATGACCCTCATTGAGTGTGTTATCATTTATGAAAATTAAAAATAAATGAAACATTTACATTAACTTATAATTTTTATATAGAGAGTTGTTGATGTATTTTACAGAGTTGTCAATTGTAAATAACAGTGCAGACTTTTTTTTCCACATGAGTGATGCAAATATGTCCTGTCATAATACATATACAACTATATATATATATATATACTGTATATGTATACACTGGTGGTCAAAAGTTTGGAATAATGTACAGATTTTGCTCTTATGGAAATAAATTGGTACTTTTATTTACCAAAGTGGCATTCAACTGATCACATTGTATAGTCAGGACATTAATAATGTGAAAAATTACTATAATAATTTGAAAAAAACGTTGGGAACTTAAACTACTTCAAAGATTTCTCATCAAAAAATCCTCCACGTGCAGTAATGACAGTTTTGCAGTTCCTTGGCATTTCAGCTGTAATATTGTCCAGATACTCAGGTGACATTTCACCACACACTTCCTATAGCTCTTACCATGGATGTGACTGTCTTGTCGGGCACTTCTCACGCACCTTACAGTCTAGCTGATCCCACAAAAGCTCCATGTGGTTAAGTTCCATAACACTCTTTTCCAATTATCTGTTGTCCAATGTCTGTGTTTCTTTGCCCACTCTAAATATTTATTTTTGTTTTTCTGTTTCACTCAAAAGTGGCTTTTTCTTTGCAATTCTTCCCATAAGGCCTGCACCTCTGAGTCTTTTCTTTACTCTTGTACATGAAACTGGTGTTGAGCGGGTATAATTCAATGAAGCTGTCAGCTGAGGACATGTGAGTCATCTGTTTCTCAAACTAGAGACTCTGATGTACTTATCCTCTTGTTTAGTTGTACATCTGGTCTTCCACATCTCTTTCTGTCCTTGTTAGAGCCAGTTGTCCTTTGTCTTTGAAGACTTTAGTGTATATCTTTGAATGCAATCTTTAGTTTTTTGGCAATTTCAAACTTTGCATAGCCTTCATTCCTCAAAACAATGATTGACTGATGAGTTTCTAGAGAAAGCTGTTTTTTTTTGTTTTTTTTACCTAATATTGGCCTTTAGACATGCCAGTCTATTTCATACTGTGGCAACTCAAAAACAAACACAAAGACAATGTTAAGCTTCATTTAACGAGCCAGATAGCTTTCAACTGTGTTTGATATAATGGCAAGTTATTTTCTAGTAACAAATTAGCAATTTAGCATGATTACTCTAGGATAAGGTGTTGGAGTGATGGCTGCTGGAAATGGGGCCTGATTTGATAAAATAAAAATAAAAATAAAAATAAAAATTCAAATAGTGATGATGATGTTTTTTACATCATTAATGACCTGACTATACTGTAACTATAATGTCCTTCTGAAACAGCAATATCTGAACATTATTTCAAACTTTTGGCCGCCAGTGCGTATTTATAGATATATCCACTACCGGCAAAACTTTTTAATCACTTGACTGAAACGTTTCTCATGATCTTAAAAATATTTTGATCTGAAGGCATAGGCCTATGCTTAAATGTTTTAAATTAGTTTTGTAGACAAAAATATAATTGTGCCACCATATTAATTTATTTCATTATAAAACTAAAATAAAAAAGTTATTGAAATTGATGACTTTGACCAAATAATAAATAAAAGCAGCCTATAAGTCCCCAGCATAGATGGGAACTTCTTCAGTACTGTTTAAACAGCAACCCAGGGTGATACCTCAAGAAGTTGGTTGAGAAAATGTCAAGAGTACATGTCTGCAAATTGTAGGCAAAGAGTGACTATTTTGAAGAATCTAAAATATAACACATTTTTTGATATATTTTGGATTTTGTTTAGTCACAACATAATTCCCATAGTTCCATTTATTTTCCATTATTTTATTAGTTTTGATGACTGGTAATGACTTTACCATTATTCTAAAATGTGGGGGGGAAAAACAATATATATATATATATATATATATATATATATATATATATTGAAAGACTTATTCGTTTTTTTATTCATCAGCCACAACATTAAAACAACCTGCCTAATATTGTGTAGGTCCTGAGATGCTACTCTTCTCACCACAATTTTACAGAGCGGCTATCTGAGATACTGTAGACTTTGACAGTTCGAACCAGTCTGGCCATTCTCTATTGACCTCTCTCATCAACAAGATGTTCCGTGCTGCCACACGATTGGCTGATTAGATAATCGCATGGATAACATTCCAAATAACACTCCAATTATCCATAAATAATTTTGTATGTGTTTATAATCTTATGATAAACAGAAAGTTTTTTTTTTTTTTTTTTTTTTTTATACAAATTTTTAAACATGTAATTCTGGTTCTTTTCACTCTACCTCACTTTGAAAAGTCACATTTTATTCCACTAGACGGGACAAAGCATGAGTAAAACGATTTTGTTCTCCAACACAATATACAGATCTGAAATGTAGGTGGTGCTCTAACCCATTTTAGCCCTCACAGATGTGCTCGTCCATAGACATTCAGTCCAATTCTTTGTTCAAGCACAAAACTCATTGTTTCATTGAATATCTTAGCCTCTGAGAAGAAGCTCAATCTATGTCATTAAAAAGTTTAGATTCTCACACTTTGCAATGATATATAAAATTTGATCATCAATAGTCGAAAACGTATTTCTCTGATGATTTGTTTTTCACGCTTTTCTGTGTGGATGGCATATTTTGTTCTTGACATCTAAGATATAACATTGGATTATTCAGCCAAACAAGAACATGGACAAATAAAAAATTGCTATTTGTTTAAAAAGCTCCTAATGTTTTTGACTACTTTGGGGCTTACAGCAGCAGTTATCGAATCATAATTTGTATTTGAAGTCTTACAGAAACCATATATTCATCACACTTTGTGATTCTTTTGAAAATCTTTTGAACTGCGTTATTTGGGCAAAACAATTCCTGAGAATGAGAGCGAAAACACATGCCCGTTCCCCAATCAGCCTGATGGGGGCACGCGAGGGATAAAGGTGGCCGGTGACAACGGTTTGAGAGAGAGAGAGTGACATGCAGCTTCTGTGTGTTTATGTTTGTGAGTTTTGGTTCAGTTTTATATTAAAACTATTATTTATATTGCCAAGCCAGTTCTCCCCTCCTCCTTTCCCTTAACCCACTTTACATTGGTGCCAAAACCCTGGAAGGAGGAGGGATGCACGTCGCGGAGTCCTCGACTCTGCCGTCCACCCAGGGGAGCGTTGCTGCTATCCACCGGGGGGGACGGAGTAGCCCGACCACCCGGACGCGGGGAGCGACCGCCGTCCATGAGGCGAGTTCTGTGGACAGAAACACCTTGTTGATGAGAGAGGTCAACAGAGAATGGTCAGACTGGTTCGAACTGTCAAAGTATCTGTTCAGAATCTGGACTTCACGACCCCCTGGAGTGATGGAGCCGCTGCCAGAGTCCCCTCGGGTCGTCGAGAATGCGGAGGTGTGTTCTGTCCACTAGGGGTCAGTCTGACTCCTGTCCTCTTTGCCTGAGAGGGTGGAGGAGTGATTGGGGACCACGTGACAATGCATCAGAGAATGGGTGAGTGAGTTTTTTTTCCTCTCTCTCTCTCTCTGTCGCTCCGTGTTGGCCTTTGACCCTCGCCTATATTGTTTTGTTGTTGTTTTTACTCTCTTGCCTCCTCCCAGGTCAGGCAACGCGGGGGCACGCCCCCCTCCCGGAGAGGAGGAGGGGATGTACATCATGCAGGGGGCTCCCCGGCCTGTTGCAATGCCGGGAGGAGTGTAGAGCGGAGGAGGGTGGGGCCGGGCTGGAACAACGCACTCAGCCTGATGGGGGCACGCGAGGGATAAAGGCGGCCGGTGACGACGGTTCTAGAGAGAGAGAGAGTGACATGCAGCAGCTCCTCCGCTCTACAGTCTTATTTTGTTATTTTAATAACAAATGCAGAAAATAATTCTAAGCTTTCAAATGATACCATATATGGCTGACTTACGTATACAGAGATTTTAACGTTTTAATCTTACAATTTTTTCAAAGTAAAGTGCCCCCATTTAGTTTAAAGGGTTAAACATGAAAATAGTGATAACACCAGATGGCCCTGTGAAATATAACAAAGAGTGCATTTATTGTATATGCACGCCAATATACTAATACATAGCAAAAATAAAGAAAAATCTGACAACGCATGAAAACCGTGTTAATATTAGTTTAGAAAACATCGGTTCCCCGTCTGTCGCTCACTTCGACGTTGTGTCGAAGAACCGACACACTCTCTTGAGCGCCGAATATGCCTCTGCCCTATGAAAAAAGGACAATGAGAAGTTGGCAGACAGTATTTGCATACCCTGCCCCTGGACATACAGGTATAAAAGCGTTGAAATACATCGAATTCATTCAGAAATTTGAGGCGATGGTCGTGTATGCAGTGTGCTGCGAGTCACACACCTGTTCCTCTTCCTCTGAGCTGATTCTGCTGTTGGATCTACAGCGCACATCAGCGGCTTTCTCCTTCTCTGCACGGCAGAGACCTAAGAGGCCCATGTGATGTATTTCGCCACTTTTACCTCCCCCTTCCTGGGCAGGTGTTGTCTCCGCAAGGTCTTTTCCCCCTGAAAGAATAGGAAACTGGGTAAGACCCCCTTCCCTCAATGCGTTTAAAGGGCCCCAGCCATTTCTTACTCTATGCGGAGAAACATAGAGAGAAAAGAGACCCGGCCATGCTCGGCCTGTTCCCGGGTTGGCAAGCGTCGCCTTGTTCCCCTGTTTAGGGTAACCAGAAGAATTCCGATGACTTTTATGGGGCATTAGGGAAGGGTACATGCTGTCTGACACAGCTGGACTCCTTTGCACGTAAATTACCTGCCCGCTCCTGTGTCAGCAAAACACGTACACGGATCAGAGCATGGCGTGATTTAAATTGGACCCTAGTGTCGCTTCTTCGACACAACGTTGAAGTGAGAGACAGACAGGGAACGTCTAGGTTACGTATGTAACCTCCGATGGAGGGAACGAGACGTTGTGTCCTCCCGACCACATAGCTGAGCCGAGCCACTGGTGTGGCCGGACCATTTCCAGCTCCTCAGAAAAATCCTTAATGAATTCGAGGTATTTCCCCGCTTTTATACCCGTATGTCCAAGGGGCGGGGTATGCAAATACTGTCTGCCAACTTCTCATTGGCCTTTTTTCATAGAACAGAGGCATATTCGGTGCTCAAGAGAGACCCCTAGTGTTGCTTCTTCGACACAACGTCTTGTTCCCTCCATCAGGGAATGGAGGTTACATACAGAACCTAGACGTTATGACGTCAAAATGTAAACAGTCTAGCACACTTTGGATAAGCCGGTAAGAACAGCAGTAAGTGTTTAGATGCAGAGCGAAATTGGGGTAAAGGGCAAAAATGTACATGTGTTAATCAGTTTTATGGGTAAACCGTTTATGACCTTAACTCAATAATGGAAAACCATTTAAGCCGTTAACATGACCTCACACATTAGCTACTTTTATATGGACACTTTTTTTTTTTATTCTGAATAAAATCCTTCCGATAGATTTCCTTTATGTACTGTTTACATAAATGAGAAATAAAGTGATCGGGTTGTTGTGCGTGTTTATATGTTGCAAGCTTCGAATCGGAATAGATCTTGTGACATGGGTAGTACACTGCAAGATTATTGATCATTCCTGTGCATTTTAGAGATGCACATGCTAGCCATCTGTGGCAGACCTCTGCCTTCCCTATCGAAAGAGGAAGCGGGAACTAGGTGAACTTCACGTAGGACTTTAATGACAGACTGTTCAACTTAAAAAGGGAAAAGGGAGAAAGAAAAAAACTGTGGTTCCCGACCACGTCGCCAGTCGTGGTCCTCAGCGATGGCATTGGACAATGGCATTGGATCCCTCAGCCAACCCTTTCAGCTTCTGGCTGTCTCACTGCTCTAGCGGCACCGATTCGATCACTCCCTCTGTGTCATGATCCTCGAGGAGGGCTCTCTCATGGCGCGTCTTCCTCCAACTCCCGGGTTTCGGCACCACTGTGGCAGAGGAAGCAGGAAGTGGGTGAACACTTCATTTTGTAATTTAATGGCAGACTGTTCAATTAAACATAACATAAGAATGCTTTTCAGCATACAGGAATGCCGGCACACACGACAGCTACATGTGATGCTCACACTGTTGGTCCACACTGTGTTGGCCCAATGCAGAATGCACACGTTTAGACAGATGCGTGCGGCCCTCTCTCTCTCTAACTGGCATCTCCTGCTCCTCTTTATCCCTCTGCCAGTTGATTGAGGATCTTCCATGCCCTCCTCCTCGTCACACCATCATCTTACCTGTGCTAATTTATTGTTGTATTGCTAAAACTGGCAGGGGATTCATCACTTTTGTTGTACTTAGATTTTGCCATGTAGTATCCGCTCTTCAGCCCTTTCCAGAGTTTTCTTTTTTTATTTGGTCTATTGACCCGTTTATTCCAGCTTCTTGCACTTTTTCTAACACTTCCTTGAACAAATTGGTATTACGCAATTTGCGACCATCTAGTCTTTTAGCTTTTTTTTTCAAATCTTTTCAAATGTTTAGAGAGAATATATAACCAACAGACAAATTTTGTTTCCCACACACCATGTTTCTTCAACTAGAGCTACTTTAGCATGCATGAAACATCATGACAATACTGCGTCTGTAATGTAACATGTGAAACGTAAACAGAAAGTCCCAATTACAGAAGCAATTTGATCAAGTGTTTAAATGGCTAATATTTTCCTGTTGAACAGATTATACAAATTTTTACACCACCCCTTTCATTCCAAATGAATTTTCAATCAGATTTGGCCAGTTTATTCTGATTTGTGTTGTAACATAAGACTTTCTTTATTCGGATTGCGCAACTAGTCAGATTATAAATAGATTAGTATAACTGGAGTGAAAATGTTAATGTAAACGTGCCCTGTTAACACTCTAACTTTGGCAATCCTAAAATACTGAATAAAAACTAAATATAGCCTATTGAATTGAAAGGAAAATATTAAAATAATAAAATTAAAATTAAAAACTATAATTACCCTGGAATATGAATTAAATGGGAGACCTGAATTTGTGTTATCTGATCCGTTTTCATCAAATCTGGCAAGTCACATTAATAAAACATTGCCTTTCCCCGCAATATTTTTCACATGTTAGCTTTAGTTTTCAGTGCTGTCTAGCTATTTCACAACCCCGAGGAGCACCATGAATATTTCACCATCCAATATCTCAAACAGCAGTTGCCCCCCTCACTAGCTCACACCACACACCCGTGTTTACCCATAATGCAAACCTCATGACCTGAAATGTGTATAAACTTAGAATGATGATTTATATGACGTATTAAAAGCCTTGGAGATTTATATTCTCCACATTCTCCACTCTCACATACAGTTGAAGTTAGAAGTTTACATACACTTAGGTTGAAGTCATTAAAACTCATTTTTTAACCACTCTGCAGATTTCCTATTAGCAAACTATAGTTTTGGCAATCATTTAGGACATCTACTTTGTGCAAGACACAAGTAATTTTTCCAACAATTGTTTACAGACAGACTGTTTCACTTTTAACTGATTCTATCACAATTTCAGTGGGTCAGAAATTCACATACACCAAGTTAACTGTGCCTTTAAGCAGCTTGGATAATTCCAGAAAATTATATCAAGCCTTTAGACAATTATCCAGTTAGCTTCTGATTGGCTAATTTGAGTCAATTGGAGTTGTACCTGTGGATATATTTTAAGGCCTACCTTCAAACTCAGAGCCTCTTTGCTTGACATCATGGGAAAATCAAAAGAAATCTCCTCAAAAAAGTCCTCAGAAAAACAATAGTGGACCTTCACAAATCTGGTTCATCATAGGGAGCAATTTCCAAACACCTGAAGGTACCACGTTCATCTGTACAAGCAATAGTACGCAAGTATAAACACAATGGGACCATACAGCTATCATACCGCTCTGGAAGGAGATGCATTCTGTCTCCTAGAGATGAACAGAGTTTGGTGTGAAAAGTGCAAATCAATCCCTGAACAACAGCAAAGGACCTTGTGAAGATGCTGTAAGAAACAGGTAGACAAGTATCTATATCCACAGTAAAGCAATTACTATATCGAAAATGACTATACCTGAAAGTCTGCTCAGCAAGGAAGAAGCCACTGCTCCAAAACTGCCATAAAAAAGCCAGACTATAGTTTACAAGTGCACATGGGGACAAAGATCTTACTTTTTGGGGAAAACTCTGGTCAGATGAAACAAAAATGGTACTGTTTGGCCATAATGACCATCGTTATGTTTGGAGGAAAAAGGTTTGCATGCTGAAGAACACCATCCCAACCGTGAAGAAGTATGATGTTGTGGGGATCCTTTGCTGCAGGGGGGACTGGCTGCTCTTCACAAAACAAATGGCATCATGAAGAAGGAAAATTATGTGGAAATATTGAAGCAACATCTCAAGTAGGGCTGTCGATTTAACGCGTTAATTCAGTGCGATTCATTTTATTAAAAATAACACATTAAAAATATAACGCAATTAATCGCAATGCCCCCAGATTGTAATAAGGAAGATTCCTGAGAAATGCAAGCTTGTAGTACCACCTGTATACTCCAGAGGGCAGTAAGTGAAATTTCAGCTGTGTGGCAACGCAGAGTTTATACAGTGAAGAAAACAACCAGACAGCACAAAACAGACATTCTTTACGTTCTTGCTTTCAAAACATTTGATGGAGCTCAAATTCGAACTAATCTCAAGATGTGTTCTAAGTATTAAACTATGTTTAACTTGACACAGTGACCTAAACATTATGTTTATGACGCAATGCACCCGAGAAGCTACTCAAGCATGTCTGACACTTGTTGAAATTGACAGGTCCTTAAACAAGCCCCCATAATAAATCTTGAACTGATTGACAAATTCACTTGTGAAATGGATTGCTGTGAACTGTATGCCAATGATTGGCTTATGTTCAATAATATGGTAGTAAACAATACATTGCATTCTAAAGCTGTTTTTTGTATTGTCTTATCAATGATTAACTCTTCTGCTACAAGAATGTAATGCATTTTAATTATATATATATATATATATATATATATATATATATATATATATATATATATATATTTAAAGATAACTATGTTTAATTATTTCATCATTATATATTGAATTATTGTTATATGAGGGGCTTTTCTCATTTGTATATGCGATTAAATGTGATTAATCGAGATTAATTTATTAGATTATATTCTATATTTTCTCTATATTGTTCCTTAATACAACTTATAATAATAAATAAAATGAATATAAATGTTGATTTCCTCACAGTGATTTGGTCACGATGATGGTCAGAGAGTTGAGAGAAAGGTTTGATATGGGTGAAATAAAACATGGTTTTACTAAAACAATATTGCTGTAGCCATGTTTTTGGCGGAAGCCATAGTTTTAATGCTATTAACCATATTTGTTAATACAGTAATATGGTGTTAACATAGTAACCATGTATTAATGGTTACTATAAAATACCATGGTGATACTATGCTAAAACCATGGTTCATATTTTAAGAAAAGGTTAGGATTAGGTTTAGGGGTAGAGGTTGGTGTAGGGTGTCTGTGGGACTCTAAATAAATGCACTAGAATGATGCCCTGTTAGTTTTTAATTAGTGGTGCAAATAGTATCTGTCTAACACTATTTGCACTTTATGCAAAGAAGATGTTGCTATTTACACTTAGTGAAAATAGCTTCTGCCTTATTTATTATTATTATTATTATTATTATTAATAAGAAATCCCTTTGTCTTCTTGAAATCTCATATAACATCTCATGTTTCTAGGATACAGTGATATTTTAACAGAAGTTCATGTTTACATTTAAATTATTCATTTAACAGATGCTTTTATCCAAAGCAACTTACAAATGAGGAGAACAAAAAAAATAAACGATTTATCCAACAAAAGGGGAAACAATATAATAAGTGCTGTAATACAATTCACATAGTTTAGAGCAGTACACATAGCTAGGAAAGTTTTTTTTAAAGAACATGAAGGTAGTGTATTAGTATAAATGGGTTAGGAATTTAAGAAAAGATGTGTCTTTAGGTGTTTTTTGAAAGAAGCTAAAGACACAGCCGCTTGGGTGAAATTTGGCAGGTCATTCCACAAGCGGAGAACAATCAAGGTAAAGGTCCGGGACAATGATTTTGTACCTCTATGAGATGGCACCTGCAGAACACAGGTTTATGGAGGAAGCATAAATCTGAAGAAGTGAGTTTAGATAGGGTGCAGAGCTAGTGGTTGTTCTGTAAGCAAGCATCAATGCCTTGAACTTAACATGAGCAACCAGTGGCAGCATGTGCAATTCGATGAAGACATGCAAGGCATGCACATTCTTGGGCTCATTGAAGATCACTCTCGCTGCCGCATTATGGATCAATTGCAGAGCTTTGACATTACATGCTGGAAGGCCTGCCAGAAGAACATTGCAATAATCCAACCTGGATAGAACAAGAGCTCAGATAAAAAGTGCCTGATCTTCCTAATGTTGTACGAGGCAAATCTGCACGATCAGGCATTCCTTGTGATGTAGTCTGTGAAGTTCAACTGATCATCAAACACAAATCCAAGATTTCTGGCTGTCCTGGGTGGAGTAATCGTTGACAAGTATAGCAGAATGGTGAAGTTATGATGAATTGCTGGGCTTGCTGGAAGCACAAGAAATGACATGAAATGTCTGCTAGGCAGGCTGAGATCCAGGCCGCTACCGTTGGATCATCAGGCTGGAATGAGAGGTAGAGTTGTGTGTCATCAGTATAGCAGTGATAAGTAAAGCCATGTGCCTCAATGATGAATCCTAGTGATGACATGTATATGGAGAAGAGGAGCAGTCCAAGCACTGAACCCTGGGGCACCCCAATAGCAGGATGGTGAGTCCTAGACACCTCTCCCCACCAAGACACCCTGAAAGACCTGCCTGTGAGGTAAGACTTGAACCAGTGGAGCAGGGTTCCTGTGATGCCCTTTGTCATGAGGGTTGACAGGAGAATCTGGTGGTTTACTGTGTCGAAAGCAGCAGACTGATCCAACAGGATGAGTATGGATGATTTGGATGCTGTTCTCACCAGTCTTCAGTAACAGACAGCAGGGCAGTCTCTGTAGAATGTTGCTTTTGATCGGAGATTTCATTTTTTTTTTTTGAGTGGAGATTTTGTTTGTAATTTGTAGCTCGCACTCCTTTCCAGTCGGATTGCAAAGGTATAATTTATTATATGATATATTTATTTTAGAGCTTGAATTGATCATCAAAACTGACTGTTCATAAAAACAGATGATTTAGATCATCTTTTATGAGTGCTCCTCGTTGCTGTGTGACTTCAAACTAACGCAGTATAAGAATCTTGCGAGATTGACGAGAGAGGGATCCCTGCTAGACACAACAAACTCAGCCAACTTGGTGGCCATCTTGGAAATGCTCCAGACAATTATTTTCTATGGAAACAAGCAGTATACCAAAGATCAAAATTTCCAAATTGTTTTTTCAAAATAGCATGATAAAGTAACATTCAAATCATTCAAATTCAAATCAGTAGCAACATTTTTCAAAAATGGTATAACAAAATGTGCTTCTTTACATCAGATCAGGCTAAAAAATATATATACTGTATATTTCAAGCTGGTCCAGCTAATGCACATTCTTGAGTTAACAGACATGTCTGCGATGTCTGTATCAGATGTACTTGGCTCTTTTATCTGTAAGGCACAACTTATTTTCTACACCTGACATAATGGGCATTCCAATTTCTGTCTTGTAGGTAACACAGCCGCAGCCTAAATCTATCAAGAGTCTCATTCGCTGTTACTAAGGTATAGGTTTAGGGTTATATTAGTGGAAGGGTTAAGGTTAGGGTTAGGGGTAGGTGTAGGTGTAGGGTTTCAGTAGGACTCCAAATAAACACAACACAGTGTGGTAATGTTGCACGTGGCCCTCGCAAGACTTTAGGTAAAAGGGAGGTTACCTTCTATACACGACCCATTTATTTAAATAAAAGTTGTCCGTATGGTTTAAAATCCCTAAAGCTAGCAAAATTGTAACAAAGCTTAACAGTCAGCGATAGCAATGCAAATTTGTTGTATAGATCAGAGAAGGACATTTTGCAACATATCTTCTTTTCTGTTCCACAGATACTAGTTGTTATAATACTTCATTATCAAGATACTAATTATTTTGTTTTTGAAAGTTGCATTCTTAAAGCTTCTGGGAGGGATGAATCATGCTTTTACTGCATATCATTGCACCTATAATCACTTGTCACTAATGTTCACTAAATGTTCTAATTTATATTTACCAGTGTTTAGATCCATATTTCAATTAACATTCATGATTAATCAATGCAATGGCCATATGGGAGGTAATGAGGTGTGCGTGAGTCAGGACATGTTGAACAGGTGGCGTGATAGTTGGAATGTGATTTAATCAGAGATGGATCTGACTCGCTCTTGCACACGCACACACACACACGCACACACACACACACACACACAGGTCAGGACTCAGTTGCAGAGTCTTGGAATAGCATACTATCATACTGTTTGTACTATTTTTGTATGCTGTGCAGTACATGTGTAGTGTCTATATGGATAGGTCATGTTTGGAGCAGTTTACTGCCATAATACTCACACCATTTCTGTAGTATATAGTATGGATGCTCTGAGGAGAATGCAAAATTTCTGTATGCATGGGATGCTCAGACCTAAGACATTTTTACAACAATTAAAATAAAATCCATTATAGGTTGTTTAGAAAGATGGTACTATACCACTAAAATACAAATAAGTTGACCTTCCTCTTAAAACGTATTTTGCCCCATTCAGTTTCTTCTCTTGCTAAATTGGAACCTTCCCTTATAATATCAATAATGTAAACATATAATAGATGAATTGACATTATGTCAAAGCCATGTTGAAGTTCATCAGTCCTATTTGAAAGATAAACACTCCACAATAAGTGCTTAAACTCAATCAAAAAATAGACCTTAAGAGAGCTGCTGAATACCATCTCCATCTTCCTCTGTCTGTTTAAGTGCACTACACTTCCAAATCAGTACAAGAGAGCAGATGCTTTTTGACTCATTAATGGGACCTCTGCAAATAGGATTCTAATTCAAATCCTAATCTAAATCCTTACTCTATTTTAAAAGTGTATGCAAATTGTTTTCTAAACCCAATCTAATGCATTCTGATTCTACTTTGAACTCAAATTTTAATATAAATATTTTTTGGAAAATTGACATATAAAATAAAAATAAAAAATAAATAATGCTTTTTAACACAAATATTAATTATCACAAATTACTTAAAAATTCACATATATCAAGAAGGATTATTCCACTTGACCTGAACAAAAAGTGCCTATTCATAAAAATGTTGATTATACCACCTTACTTTGATTTAAAATGACACATTTTTTTATTTATTTATTTTTTATTTTATTAGTATTTCAAAAACAAAAAAAATGTCACTGCTGATTATAGTAATAAACATATTATTAAAATAATCACAGATTATTTCAAACTACTTTTGCAAACATCTAATTTTTCATTTTTTTTTGCTTTTAAAGAGACTTACAGGGCTGGACTGGGAAGAGAAATCTGCCCGGGATTTTACATAGCAACTGGCCCAAAAGTTTAAAAGTTGTTTAGAGGGTTCTGGGGGTTCGCTGTCATTTTCTGCATATCGTGGTGCCGTTTTGTGCTCTGTTCTCCATAACGCGTTGGCTCATTTTTGCTTATCACAGCACATTTTGCGGCCGACCCACTGGCCCGCTCGGTTCTCCCACTGGCCAGTCTGCCCCTGATCGGCCCCAAAGTGCGTTGGCCCACTGGGATAATGCCCAGGATGCAGCCCTGGAGACGTATATTTATTTTCGAATGAACTCGAAATTGAAAACAGCATTTCTAAAGTGTTTTTGGATAACTGAACATAACTTCAAATGATTATTGACCTTTATGCAAACGTTAATGTTATCAAACTCTAATTCTATTGTAAGAGCAAACAGATTCTATTGGCAATGCAAATGCAACAACACACACATACACATGTGCAAAGAGACCCAGGCATTAACATTTACCTGAGGACTTTTGTTCCAGGAGACAAACGAGTGGAACAAAGGTGGACAATTATCAGGAGTTTCTGTTTCTTCTATTTGGTTCCAGCCTTTGAGTGTCTTACTCTGAGCCAACCAGCACATGTGAAAACACTCCGCTTCTGTTTCACACATTCACACCAGCCAAAATGCTCTGAAACACTCACAAGGGCACACCATCACAAATGGCAGAAAAGAGCTCGGTAAGAGTGCAGGATTATAGCGTCTAATTGGGCTTTTCCACTGCACGGTACAACTTGACTCAACTCTGCTTGTTTGTTCTGTAAAAGTTACTACAGAACAAATAAGGAAAATGGAAGTGATTCAACCAAACTCTGCTTGAAAGCTTCACTTTATTTAGTTGACCAGCTACTGGAAGCTTGTTTTTAAAACAACCAGGCCAGTTTAACTGTTACACTTGTAGAAAATCACCATGCAACAACTACTTTATGCAGCACTATGAGCTAGTAGCTAACAGCTAGCGGTCGTGTTATTGTTTTGGTCAGTTTGTGTTGTGTTTAAGATGATGTCACGGCAGTAGAGGCAGCGCAACTATGACGATCAGCCTATAATCACATCCCCGTTGGGGTGGAACTAAACTGCAATGGAAATGCAAGCTCAGAAAAGTAAAGCGAGTAGAGACGAGCCGAACTGTAATGTGCAGTGGAAAAGTGCCATAAGAAAGCATTGTCAAGAAACACACTTGCACATCTAAATTAAATAATAGGATAATAGTTTGTTTGTTCATTCGTTCGTTCGTTTGTTTGCTTGCTTTTATTGTCCCCCTTACTAGGTTTGCAGTAAGGTGCCAAAACAGACTCACATTGAAATTCACAATAAAACACAATAATACCCATAAATAACCCAATCACAAATACAACAGCATTACAAAATACATAATACACAATACAAATTCATATTGCACAAAATCGGAACATAAAGTCAAGTTAGTTTAATCTGACCATAAGGAGTTCAGTAACCCAATGGCCACGGACACTAAGGAGGCCTTAAATCGATATGTTCTATCTCCTGGCACTCTACAAGGAAGACCAGACAGCACCATCTGGAATTCTTTATGTAATGGATGATCAGAAATAATGAGAATCAAGTATGCTACATAGACTTAATTAAGACTTAAAGGTGATGAGAGTCATTTTTGGATGTAAAAATCAAAAGCATTATCAAAATATTCAGCTATTAAAACAATGTTGTGTTTGTTTGAGCATCACATGTGCTACAGACCTGTTGAGCACTGATGCTTACGTGGAAGATGCAGGTTTGAATCCTGCCTGAATCCCCCCTTACTGTCTCTGCAATAAGAGGCAAAAAGGCCAAAAATTGAATAAAAACAAACTTCTAAATATGGTTTTCAGTTGCTAACGGCTCCATTAATGTTATAAAATAATAAATAATGTGAGTGTTTACTTTTATTTATTTTCTCAGCTGTTTGTATTTCTCCAGTGTGTACAGCTCTTGAGATTTTTTAGAGACGTTATTGGAAAACATGTGTGTGTCTTGGCTGTATCTGTCACATCAGTAGGGGGTCTGTGAGTCTGTTTGCAAGTAGATGGGTGTATGCAAGTAGGAGGAGTGGTGGTGGCGTAGTGGGCTAAGAACTGAAAAGAACATAGAACTGGTAAGCAGAAGGTAGATGGTTCAATCCCCACAGCCAGGGCTGGATTGGTAATCTGCCATACCGGGCATTTTCCCAGTGGGCCGACGCATTTTGGGGCTGATCAGGGGCAGACTGGCCATCGTGAAAACCAATCCGGCCGGGAAATGGGCCAAATGGGCCACGATAAGCTGAAATGAGCCGCCGCGTTATGCAGCACGGGCCACAAAACGGCACCGAGATATGCTGAAGGGGCCTGCGATATGCAGAAAAGGACAGCGACACCCCGCTCAACAACTTTTGGGCCAGTTTCTATCTGAAATCCCGGGCCGATTTCCCTTCCCAGTCCACCCCTGCCCACAGCCACCAAAATTGTGTCCTTGAGCAAGGCTCTTAACTCCAGTATGCTCTCAGAGGATTGTCCCTGTAGTAAGTGCCTTGTAAGTTGCTTTGGATAAAAGTGTCTGCCAAAGGCATAAATGTAAATAAATATTAATTTACTTCACAACCAACACATACACACTTCATGAAGTCAAACTAAGTTGACAATGACAGAGAGACAATTTACAGTCTCCAACAGCCAGACACTTTTAGTGCAGAAAATGCGATAAGTTTGTATACAATAGAGGAATGTATGTCATGCGAGAGTTGGGTCATTTCAAACGGCAATCCAGCACTGGCCAGAAGCAACTATTTAAAGTTGAAAACATTTTAATTATAGATTTGTTTCTTACACCAACCTATCGTTTTGCTTCAGAAGACATTTAACCATATGGGGCCTTAAAAATTAAGAAACAAAAAGAAAGTTTATTCTGAACCAGAATCTAAAAAGATCTTTAATAATTCCAATTAAAATATCTTTAATACTCCCATGGTGTTCCAACTTTGAAACATTTTTGGAGTCTCACCAACAGAATTAATTGTCATAATACTACCTATCTCTGTGTAAAAATGCAGTGGTGCTGCTACTTTTGTAAGGTTATTTCTTTACCTGTAGGTTTGCTTCAAAACAGCTGACAATTGTCATTTTTACCCACTTTTACAAAATAAAGTATTACTTAAATATTGATCCATGGCATTTGATATATCGGCTTTCATCATAATTTTTGCAATCCTTTTACCAGCAAAATTTGTTACAAACATTTTGAGCCAGGGACCTCTAGTTGAGTAGATACGGAATGACACATTTGGACACTTTCTGGTTGTCAAGCATTAGTGGAATATGTCCACAGTTAATGTGATGAACTACAGCTGTGGTTACTGTTTTATGTAATTAAATATGAATGCCTTGATGGTAGAAGAGAGTTCAGAAGAGGTGCAACTTTTTCATGATTTGTGTCATTCTTAGAGCAAAAGTCCAGGATGTTGACTACAGGAATATTAGCTTAAATCGAGGTTAGTTTCAGACTTACCTAAAGGGGTCAGCATGGATTCAAAGTCCTGAAATTGCTGCAGAGGGATTTTGAGGGATTTTGATGTAACTCAACCGCACAGTCCTTAAAACGACCTTGGATTAGGTGCCTCGGAAAAATCTACAGGGTCATTTTACACTCAGTGTTGCTCTAATGGAGCCTGTCTGTTACTCTAAACCCCTGTTGGCTATACCTACTTTGAATAGACACAAATAATGAGAGATAAACCTCAAGGAACGTTATAGACAGCGATTATCTCCCCTCAGTCTCAGTTTTTGTGTGGACATAGAAGCTAAGTACCCCCTCTTCATTGCCATATTTTCCCACTCCAATGGTGCAAGCACAATCTCCCTGTGCTCTCTGGAGGAAAGGTTGGCCATTTTGCAGTTTATTTGATTTCCAAGTATTTATTCGCCCTCTCTCTCTGCCCACTCCGGTTGTTCTGATCCGTGTCGGAGTCAGGGATAGGCATTAGCCTTTCCAATCTGGCAAATCCTAATTAAAGTCCCCTAAAGCGTGGCACTTGACACACTATCTCTCACTCTCTCAATCTCTCTCACTCTCTCTCTTAATGGAGTGGGATTTATGCCGAGGGATTCATACCAAAACCCTGTCACACTACTAAAACAGCCCTAGAAGCAATCATCCATCCTGTAAGTCAGGGTGGAGAGAGAGACACACACAGCTGGCCTGGGTCATTCCTTTTATGCAGTAGGTTTCCACATTATAGGCCTTAAATTGGAAATATATATATATATATATATATATATATATATATATATATATATATATACATACACACTGTATAGTGATAGTATTAAAAGCATAAATATGTATGAGACAAGGAGGAGGGCGGAGCCGGGCCGTGAATGTGCTCGGCCGGCCCCCAATCAGGCAAATCAGCCGAGAAGAGGGATAAGGCTGAGCCGGATGCATTCAGGAGAGAGAGCCACACGCAGCTGCTGTGTGTGTTTATGTTTGTGTGTTTTTGTTTCATTAAATATTACTTGTGACTGTTCAGCCAGTTCCTGTCTCCTCCTTGCCCATTTTAACCTTGTTACAATGTAGTGAACAATTTCTGGCTATTTTCCATCTATTTCTGTCTTTCGTTTAACTTTCTACCCTGTAAGTTTTTCTAACCTCTTTAATTGACAAAATAAATGACATCATCTTCAACCATATTTGGTGGGAAAACAAAAGCACATATACTGTATTAGCAATGGATTATTTGGTGTTTTGTTGTATTAGTTGGTTGTCTACCCGTTTGATAAATTACAGAAATCAGTATGATATAAAACTTCAAAAGTTGGTTAAAAAATACACCCTCGCTAGATGTAAACTAACCTCACTGAGCATTAGCATCCTTAGTTCTTTATTTCCATCCTTTTAGGTTCTGTCCTGTTATCAAGTTATAATTAATAAAGTTTAAGTGCCGAAGCATGACGAGAGCATATTTCTAAAAGTCTTATATGTCACTTTAATAAAAATACTCCCTTAAATTACAATTCAAATGTTACAGACCTCAAAAGGTACTACAAATCAGGAATGGCAATTTCCCTGACTTGGCTCAGCGAGATATGGAAACATTTTTGCTCATATTGCTTTTATGAAGAACACAGGAACCTAAACCCAGCTGGCCCAATGTGATAGTTTCCTCTACCTGAAAATCTACTCTGTTCAAAGCAAAGAAAAATAACTCTGACACTGAAAATGTGTGTGTGCATGTGCATAACCCAAAAATACAAATATAATTTCACTCCTCTGAAGTGCTATCTGAAGCCTTGTGCATGTTTGTAGAATTATCGCCTGTAAATATTGATCCAGATCTCAAAGGCCAGCAGGATGGAGTTGGGGTGGGGTTGGGGTGGCCATCAAAACTAGGCTAATTATTTGGTAAGACTTAGATAAGCGGCTGATTATATACTTATTACATGATGATTAGCTAAATTATATTATATAAGTTTTTCAGAGAGTTTTTTTCAACAGTGTTGTTTCTAAAACAAGATAAATCAAATTTATCTTGTTTTAAGGATTTTTGGATATTTTTACAGGAAAACAATACAAAAATATTATCAAGAATACGATTTTTGCCCTAATATCAAAAGTCATACTAGCAAAAAATAAATTATGATCTAACGTGAATTTTCCTGATAAAAAAATATGATCGTGTCTGGTAACATGTGCATGTAAAATGGCTAGAAATAGCATTTTAGCTTAGCATAAAGCTGACAATTTACACAAGGTTTATTTCTGTTTCTTCTGCTCCAAATATACCTCAAACTTACTTCTCTGTCTGCACGTATGAATGTAACACATCCTAAGAAAGCGTTTCACCGCTGTTCAGATGCACTTTGCATCGCATCATTTATATGTATAAATGTTTTCCATCTGAAAGGACTAAATATTCAATGAAACAAATTACAATAAAATGCAAAGTAATCTCTTCAGTAATCAAAATACTTTTTAAATGTAATTGTATTCTAATTACCAATTATTTAAATTGTAACTGTAGTGGAAAACAGTTACTTATATTTTGTATATTAAATACTTAATCCTGTTACATGTATTCCGTTACTAGTTAGACCTTTGATAATAGGGCAAAAAATCGTATTCTTTATAATTATGTTAAAATTTAGTTTTCCTTTAAACAGGGCTGGATTGGTAATCTGGCATACCGGGCATTTTATTTTGGCACTTTGTGGTCAAACAGGAATGGACTGGCCATCTGAAGAACCAGGACTAAGCTGAAATGAGCCGCCACGTTATGCAGAACGGGCCATAAAATGGTGCCGCAATCTGATTTACGGGGCAGAGATATGTAGAAAAGTGACACCAGCACCAACCCCCCACCCCCAAGACCAATTTGATTGATCTTGTTTTAGAAACAACACTGCATAAGATATAAATTTTTTGCAGAGAATGTATTTTTAACATGTGTATTTTGTCTTACTGGACTGCCAGAGTTTTTATATTCAAAACAAGTGGAAGAAATCCACCAGTGCTGAAGAAGTAATCCAAAGTATTTAGAATATGTTACTATCCTTGAGTAATCTAACAGAATATGTTACAAATTACATTTTAAAGCATGTATTTTGTAACTGTAGTGAAATACATTTCAAAAGTAACCTTCCCAACCCTGGTAGTAAGCTCTCCGTTATGTAATGTGTAGTCACATAATATGACGTTGACCTGTATTGATCCAATACGCAGTCTTCAAATTTGTACACAGAAGTGTTCAAAGCTGTAAATTTCAGTTTGATCTTGTTACAGTTGATGTTCAAACCTTGATTGTCCATGGAACTGTCAGCTGTAATAAATGATATCCCCATTAAAATATGATATGTAATAAATGTACATTTGATAAGTAGTATATTTGCCCTGTGTAAATAACAATACATAGGAACTGGTATCTAAAAGAATTGAGTGGTGATACATAAATACTAATACAACAGGCATTTATTCATTTTAATATCCTATATATATATATTGAATGTGTTGAAACGCACCCTGAAAACTGCACTGTTTGAATGGTTTCATGCTGAAGAGACATACGTTTTTTTCTCTCTTGTGATGTAAACGAGTGTAAATGTCAACATCATAATGTATGTCAAAAGGACTGAAGCCTGTCATGCAAAACATGAGCTCATTGATGTCATAAAATATCAGTCTGCTTTTTTATTCCAACAGTTATTCCTAGTCAGAGGGTGCTGTAAATATTTAGTTTATACGTAGGGTTACATTCTACCAAAGTTCAATGGTACAATGCTCAAATATTTAGTAGTACGTAAAATGTGACTTAGTGCCCATTTACGCCACAACTAGTCTAAGTTGTAACTTATGTGTAGCTGGTGCAACCGGCCCCATGCCCGGTTTTACAGGGGTGCTTGCTAAGAACCATCAATTGAAACTTAGAGCACCCTCAATTGCAGACCAGGGCAAACTACTGCCCACTACTGGTAGATTTAAAATGAACGTTTTTTTATTAGATCTTTAATTTATCTGGCTTTGGGACCTATTGCGCATCCACAAGCTTTTAATATGCTCAGGTTTGACAGATAATAGATAGAACACCCCAATCAGAGATTTATACTTGCACAAATTGTGTTAGAAGTATGGTAAAATAAACAATTCATAATTATACTCAGCCTTCATACAGTTTTACTAACACATGATAGAAAAGTAGCAGCAAAACTTCAAACAATCACAGAATGGCCCATTCAGTATTCACCTTATTCAGCCTCGCACTTTTCCATGCTCCGCTCTTCCAAATTTTGTCATCTAACTTCCTGTTTTTATTGAAGCAACTAAGAAGAGTCGATCAAAATGGATTACATGTGGGAGTACAGAAAGTATTTGGAGTTGATGGTGTGTCTGCAGCACCCCTTTAATAAGTGAAAATACTCATGAGGTGTTTTTTTCTGTCATTCCAAATGTTAGTTTTACCATAAAATTGCAAACAACAAAGCAAATTGCAAATTGGACCTGGCAGATCACATTCAGACAGCTATGAAATGACCATAAATAACCATAACGTGACCATAAAAGGCCCACTATGACCAGTTACAGTAATTACCATAAATGACAAGCCTGGACCAACTAATGACCATAAATGAATAGTTTGGATAAACTAATGTCCACAAATTACCATGTTAGTCAATTTAATGCTATAATCTATGCTAGACCAGCTACATTCAAAAGCTGGTTTTAGCCGATATTCCAGCTGGAAATATTGTCCTCCTGAATATTTTTATGTCAGGAACTCCATTTCAGTAACTTGAAATGCAAAAAAGAACCCTCGAGTTCTAATCAGAGATTTTAGCCACAGATAGAAGGGATCTCCAAAGGTTCCTCTCACCTTTTATCTGTCTGTCTCTAAACTTGTATCTGTCCATCTCTCACCATTTACATCCATGTTGCTGTGTTCTCCTGTAATTTTTCTCACTGTTTTGTTGTTGTTCTCCCCCTCTGTATTTCTTCTGGCTCTCTACCTTTCACAGGATTGGACCAGCCTAAATTGATCCCCACCTGTGATTGATGTGGCCAGAGAGACAGGAGTCAAAAGAGACTTCTGCACCTCTAGGGGGAGCTCTGTTGAATTTGTGATTTCCTATTGTTACCAGTGCTGTAGATAAACCCTGTTGTGCTCTTTGTTGTAGTGTGCTGTTTATTTGTTCACAGCACAGCAGCAAGTATATACCTGTACCAAAAAACTTCACTGGACGTAAAACTGATAATGCACAAATGAATAAGGATGAGAACATAAAGAGCAAGAGCTACAAAAAAGTAGTTTGAGAGTTTGATTGTAAGAAATTGTTTGTACATAGTACACAGATCCTCTGATCTAGACTATATAGACTAGAATATATTTTTTGAAAACTTAATTTTTACAAACAGTTTTTGAGATTTTGGTCTTTCTTCACTCAAATAGACAGAAGCTGGATACTAGACACTGAGAGAGAAAAAATAAAATGAGAAAAAGATGCAAAATCCTGTGAACAAATGGCAAGGCACAGTAAAAAAAAATGGCTCACTTGCAGCTTTGTTGACAGCTTTAAGCAGAGCCATCTCTTTTGTCAAGTTTTCCTCTCTGTTCACACACACGATAATCGTTTTCAAAAGCACTGCGGCACACTCCCCTTTCTAAAAGAGTCCTGAAATTAACCGAGCTCCACGTCTTAACCATCATAACTCCTCTGTCACAGCACAGATAGCCCCCCTCTGGGCTCCGTTTGCATATCAGAACTCTTCTATGAGGGATGAGAACAGGAAAATACCTAAGACAGCACTTTCAGAGGCTGGGTGGGAAATGCGAGAGGCGAGTTTGTGGAGATTTAATATGTTATTATGATAACAGATAATAGCTGCTGCCTTCTGCCACCCTGTTACCTCATGCAAATAAAACTCGCTTTTTATTGCCACCGTTTGTCTAGAGATGCGTCACCTTTGCTTGGAATGTAAACGCACACTGGCTCACCGTGATAAATGAGGATGTTCAATCATGGTAAACACAAGAATGTTATAACTTGAAAAATATATTATATTATATAGTGCCACAAAATCTGCAATACTAGAATAGTCAAATGAGAAATGTGGTTTTATTAATACAAAATAATTAGTACAATTAGATTTTTATATTTTCTAAAGACAATTTGAAAGGGAACATGCCACAACTTTCCCAGGATTTTCTTTGTGCCAAAAATGGCCAGCATTCCCCAGAGTTCTCAAGCTTTGGAAAGCTCACAGGCATCATGGGGACCAATGCAGTACATGAGTTAATTCTCAACTGGAACCTTCTATTGTTTCTCCAAGTCATCCAAAAGTGACCATTCTGCTCGGAATACACTTTTTGCATTTGGAAGGAATAAATTATACACCCCGAAACATACTAATTAAACATACTAACACAATTTTCATCCATGCAAAATGAGCTCAAATGCTGCTTTTGGATGAAGAATATGACGTTGGATGCACATGAAGTATTGTTGTGTCTACAAGGGCCTTTTTCTATGCTGAAATCTCATTTAATTTCTCTGCTTTGCAAGAGGTGCTGGTGCCAAGAGAATCGGGTGACTGGCAAAGCTGATGCCCGCTGTCCAATGCCAGATTTGCTTGCATGAGGGAATTTGAGGCACACACATGCGCACGTACAATAATATGCACAGATACGGTGGGGCATCCACTGCCAGCATGCCAAAGAACAACATTCTTTTGTACATCGTGAGGGCGAGAACTCTTTATGCCTGTCATCATCAACCCAGATCATATGGACAAGTAGGGTGGGATAATTAACAACACCTGTCCCTTACTAAAGCTCAACAAACCAAGAGGACAAAAGAAGCAATGGCAAATCAGTCAAGTGAGCCAAGAATCCTGCATGAACTTTTGTTGCCCTCGAGTCAGTTCGGATTGATCATATTTACGAGATGAGCACACATGAATGCCACCACTACATCGTAATTATCGTGGGGAAAAATGATTTATGCTGTCTTCTAGTGCACCTTGGAACTTCCTATTGCTAGTTTGGATGTCATGATTAATATGTGATTCTGAGCAGTATGACCTGACAGGCTTGTGCGTCAAAAACTACATTCGACTATGTTTACACAGCAGCAAAGAAGGTTATCACATCCTGTTTTAGTGTTAACACAGTTTGGTTACAAGGGTCAGTCAGGGATGAGCAGTATTTCAGATACATGTATTTGAAATACAAAATACAAAAAGTCTTTGGAAAAATATTGAATGTAATTTGTATCTAAATTTAAGTTTGGTATTTTTGCATTTTAAAAATACATAAAATACTTAGTGCCAACCTCTTTATTAGGCTGCTGATTTCCTGTATCAACTAGTTCAGGCATGACCCCCAACCCCAACTTTCAGATGTCAGAGAGAACGACTCCATCTAGCATTGAGTGAGCGGATTTTCTACATTCATGCAAAGAAATATGGAGTAAGAAAAGGTGAGGATGTGATGATTGATTCTACTTGTTGCAAAAAACAATAATTGCTGTCAAGTGCAATTTAATTTCCATTATTTATACATTCCATAATTATTAAAGGCTATAAGTAATATTTTTACTGTACAAAATCAAAATATTACCATAATATTTCATTAGAGAATTAGTAAACATGCTAAGTTGAAATACTGACTTTTCCGATAACAATGGAAAATTCATATATTCTACAGTATATTCTAGCCAGTATATTCTACTTTGAAGTTTCCATTCTGGGCTGGAATTTCTGTTTATGTTTTGTCCTGTGTGATCCCGCCCACTACCCACTCACCAGTAGTATTTCGACACTGCCGGGTTGTCAGATTTGAACAAGTTTCCAGGCAAACAACACAGTGTGCTGCAGCTATGGAAGCAAGCAAACAAACTTTATTAGAGATAACAGATTCCACCTGACCTAAGGAGCCTCGCCATCCATCTAAAAACCACCATAACCAGAGACGTAGTAAAACAAAGAAAAATATTGGAGATGCCTTTGGAAGATGGAGACATCTTAAAGCCCAGAAATCCTTTAAAATGGATCCTGTTGCGTGTCCTCATTCTGTCAACCCGTATGAGCTTTGAGTCTGGGGCGGGGCAGACAACTCTCCTTAAATTTGGACTGCAGTAGGCCTACCCATTTAAAATATTGTTGTCAATCTTACATATAGCACCTTTAATGTAGCTATGGTACTTCTCACCAGCCAATGCAATCAGTATCAACAGTGAAGAAATCAAAACTAGTCAGCATCCAGCTAGCAAGCTAGTCAAACTATCATTAGCAAGTTCACTAGCTAGCATTAGTTAGAACATCATTCAGATTTGCCTTCAGTTAACATGAAGGAATAAAAAAGCACTGGCAAGGGAAAATTGTATTAGCACTAGTATTGGACATTAGCACTTGTTAGTCAGACTTAATAGCTTATGGGTTGTTGGTGTTAGCAACTGCTTGTGTATTTACTAGCTAGCTAGCCAAGTGTTTGAAACATTACTCCTTGTTAGATAGCAAGAAAATTACCCACTGTTTCACACACTATTTATTTTATAGGGTTTGCCTCAAGTAATGGCAGGCTGCAGTGTAACCTGTCTAGAAATAAGTATAGAAATAGCTGCTATTTGGCATTTTTCACTACCTAAGTTTGTAATCATGTACCTGTTTACAGATAATTGTCTTTAATTGATTGCCTTACATTACCTTACGTTTATAAAACAGTACTGCGGCAGTGCCATGATACAGTGATGGACCATAGCATCAGATGCTACTTTGATATATACCATTCCCATAGATTATATTTGGTGCTATGTCCAAAATAATACAATAAATAACACATACAAAAAAAATAAAATAAAAAAGGTGTTTAAAAAAAATATATTATTTTTTTTTTTTTTTACATTTCTTATTTCCTACTGGGCAAGGGAAGGGAAGAGATAGGTCCAGATAGATTTCAGCCTAATAGTGATACTTCATTGAATGTCCAATTTTACACGTATTTTACATGTATTTTTAAGATACAAATGACTGAATTTTATTTTTCTACATTCTTTCCACACAGTATTTGGTATTTACATTTTTAAATACATTTTTTAAATAAATTACAATTTTTATACATATAAACTTTATACATTTTCATGTATTTGTGCCCATCACTAGGGTCAGTGATGTTACAAATGTATGTATTTTTTTGGTCCGGATCTATTATTTTTGTCACAGTTATTCACCATTCTGTTCTTTGGACTCTTAATTTGATGTGGTTTTTGAGTCATCCTTAGTTTCCCAAGGACTTCACTTCCCATAATGCACTGCCCTCATCACTGCCATCTGTTCCCAATCTCCCTCACCTGTCCTCCATTTCCTCATCAGCATCTGTGTGTTTAAATACCCTCCAATTTTATTAATTCCTTGTCAGTTCTTGTGTTTGTACATTGTGTTGTTAAAGTGTTTCGTTGTATTGCTTTGCAATATAGCTTGTTCCGCTCCAGCGTTTGTTCACTCCAGTGAGTTTCATTGTATTTAATCCACTCCAGCAACTGAATGAAAAGATTTCTCCTACATCTCCACTCTTCTTCTCCTTGAACCACTTTACAAAGTGACCTACAAACGGTCATAGTACCCACCACTTTCACCTGAATCCTGGATTTTACCAGCTTATTTATGGATTTATTCAAACAAGACCTTCCTCTCCCTGAATATACCTTCAAGTTTTGGCAACTTGTCACTTCCACCATCATCCTACAGAACTTCCGCAAGTGGAGAATCTTCCCTTTTCGGAATACTTGCGAGCCATGCTGAACATCCATCACCCCTCGCAATCTTCCATTTCCAAGGTGACTCCTCTAACATTGTAGGTTATGGCGGGTACCCCGTTCCATCTCATGTCCCTAAGGTAACTCCACTCCTTACTTTTCCCCCTTGCACTGTGAATTATGGTGGGAACCCCAGGCCACAACCAGTGCCCATGCCTGCCACAGTTAACGAGCCAGTGCCCATGGCTGTAGCCTCGACCGTCCCTGTAACCACACTCCCTGCTGGCCAGAAAAGAAAAAAGACACCTCCTCTCCAGTCTCTGCCCATATTCACAACTACGGAGATTGTTCCTCAGTTTCTACGTTTACTCTCTACCACGGGAGTCACTTCCCAGTCTTCCACGGCTCTTAATCCCGAGCCTCCCACGGACTCTTCCCTCGAGCCTCCCAACACTCTGCCCCCCATGGCCTCTTCCCTCGATCCTCCCATGACTCTGCCTTCCACGGCCCTGCCCCTCGAGCCTTCCCTGGCTCCGCCTTCCCGGGCCTGCCCCTTGAGCCTTCCACGGCTCCTCCCATGTCTCCGCACCTCAAGCCTTCCCTGACTCCATCTCCAACGGCTCCACCTTTCATGGCTTTACACCTCGAGCCTCTCACTCTTACACCTTGAACCACACCAGTGACTTAAAAATGTAAAAGTTTCTCCTGTCTACTCTCGAACCAACATTACAATTTTATTCAAAAATACATAAAAAATGCAATTCATACAAAACAATTACTGGAATATACCTTTACTATGATGAGCATGTTTTCAGCTAGTGAATTAGTTAGTTTGACTTTTTTGGGGGGGGCTTAAAGTAAAAAATTAGTAAGTGGTGTAACCTGTGGAGAGAAAAAATCTCATTAAAATCTGAAATTCTTGAAAAAAGATTTGTCGGCAAAAATAGTTTGGAATATTGTGTTAACACCACGATAAGGTTCCATTAATTTACATTATTTAACGACATAAACTAACAATGAACAAAACATTTTTTAGCATTTATTAATCTTGTTTGATGTTTATTTCAACATTTTCTTAAATGTTTCTTTTGTCAACATTACGGTACAGCTATGGTAACTCAGATAACCACTCTGTTCAATAGACCTTATGCACACTAGCGCAATCTTTGATTATTTTAATGGGAATGAAACAAGGCTGTGAGGGATAGACTTACAGTCTCTTAAATGGCATGAATGGTATAAAGCTGTATAAAGCTCCTAGATCACATCTGATTTTCCACAGCTCACATTGTCTGGAGTTCTTTGTATACTGAATGTTCTTGGACATATATTTTATTAATCATTTGTCCACGGAATGATCAAAAAAACATTTTAAACTGCAGTACAGCCCATTGAAGAGACTGTAAGTCTATCCCTCACAGCCTTGTTGTAATTCCTATTCAAAATCAAAGAATACACTAGTGTGAATAAGGTCTATTGTAGTGTGCAGAATAACATCTCAGAATATACAACACGTTGAACCTTGAGACGAATGGGCTACAACAGCAGAAGCCCACGTAGGACACTTTATTAGGACCAAAGTTTTCCTACTAAAGTGCTAAGTGAGTGTATATTATTATTGTTTGTTCATAATACCTAATGCATTAACTATTCTTCTTTCCCATCTTAATACAGTATGCAGAGATAACTAAGACATTCAAAGGTTAATTTTCTCTAAATCTGTAAACACTGCCTCTGTGCTGCTATGAAAATCCCTGTTTGTTTTAAGCGACCCACTTGGACCTGCCCCAACAATATTACTCAACCAATTGCATGAGTTGGAGGCGGGACATTCTGACTGTTTGAGCAACTGCAGACAAGTGGTGTATTTGGAAAGCTGTTTTGAAAACATTGTTTATGTTTGCAATTCCATTCGGTGGCGCTAGTGTCGCAGAAAATACATTACAGCTTTAATGAAAACATGTATCAAGGTGCAAGGAAAGTATTTTATTACCTTTTACTTGATGGTTACACCATTTGACACAAGTCATTAAATGCATTTTTTGTAAAAAAAAAAAAAAAAAAAAAACATTTGTATACATTTTTCAAAAATGTAAGCAACCAACATGGAAACAAAGATTCAATTTCTGTGAACTTGACAATTTCTTGTTGAACTACATTTTTTATGAACTCTATTTTTTAAAGATTAGTTTTTATAAACTCAGACAATCTTAATTGTCAATGACCAATAAACAACAGTGAGAACCACATTCTCTAACTAAACAAACTTTGAAATGTCAGTACTGGTACTAGTGAGTTATACCCAAATGCTGCACAAAATGTAATTAAAACGGCAAAAGAACCGTTTTTATTGGCAAAATGATCACTGGTCTCACATGGAACATGATGAGGTCATGTGACAACAATGTAGCATGATTTAAATGTTTATTATGGAATAATGCTTTAAAATAAATAAGCTATCAATGTATACTGTGCAGTATTCATTCAGTATTACATTCCGAACATAGCTAAGGAATGCTTGATTGATTTCTAGCTTATGTATTGTTGTGCCAGGTTAGTCGAACCCCATCATTCATGCACCAAAACTCATATTTTTGACAAATGTCAAGATCTGAGTTGAATTAATTGATTCAATTATTTCTTCCATTAAAAGAGTATTTAATCAAAGTGTACATCGCAAACAGCCAATTTTTTTCTAGAGGCACCC
Organism: Moxostoma hubbsi; assembly: GCA_032164185.1. NCBI lineage: Eukaryota > Metazoa > Chordata > Actinopteri > Cypriniformes > Catostomidae > Moxostoma > Moxostoma hubbsi. Next base: position 6,201,472 of record JAVLUX010000010.1, on the reverse strand, counting down.
AAAATGCCAGCTTTACTCTGTCATTTCAGCTTAGAAATGAACAAGATTTCATTAACCTTTAACACACGCTACATGACGAAAAATAACTGCATTAGTAACATTCAGCATCAAGAGCTCTTACAGTAATTATGTTTTTGCTAGCAGGAAAAAACAGATTATTTTAGACCCAAACATTCACTGAACTGTTGACATGGAATGCAGTAACAAGATATTTCTATAAATACTCTTTAAGATCATTCAGTGATTTAATTAACCATTAAAACAAGAATACATTGGCTTTCAAGAAACCAGCACAAAATTCCAAGTAATTCTCTTAGTAATGGATTCTCTAGGTTCAAGATGTATAATTAATTAAATGTTTATTTTAATTGAAATGACTCACCAAGGAGGCAAAAAGGTCAAACTTGAGGCATATAAGGTCTCCTGGACGACTGGGGCAAGCTGACATTTGACTTTTCAAGTCACATGAGTAATGCCCCAGCACTTTATGTTTATGTTAATGGTTTAGTAAAAAAATAAAAAATCTAGACTCTCCAAAATTGTATAGATGGAGCATTGATCTAGATCTTACTCAGATCTAAATCAGTTGCACCACCATTAAGACCCCCTATTTTAGATAAAGAACTTGTAAGGACGGAACACATTGAGAGCACATTATGCATTGAAAGGGCCTTATAAATGAAAATACCAAAAGAAAAGTTGCTTCTGAACCATAATCAAAATGGATATTAAAATACATGTAAAACTTCTGAAGTTATTGGCACTCCAACTAGGAAACTAACCCTAACCCTAAACCGTAACACCACAAAGTGTTTTTTCCCATTTTTGGACTCACACCATTCTCATCTAATGCAACAAGGGGTACTGAAGTCAACTGATTTTAGTAAAATACCTACCTATCACTGTGTAAAACAAATAATAATAATAATAATAACCTGTAGTTTTGCTCAAAAACCATTGCACCATTGCCTCATGGATTACTCTGGAAATATTGATCCATAGCATTTCCTATTTTGGCTTTTATCATCATTAATGTTTATTTTTCTTCAGATAAATGTCTGACATTTGCTTGATTTAACATATAATATCCCTTTTTTTATACTGTGTGTGTGTGTGTGTGTGTGTGTGTGTGTGTGTGTGTGTGTGTGTGTGTGTGTGGGTGGGTGGGTTTGGGTGGTTTACGAGGACATTTTTTTTAGGTTACAAACTGGTAATTACAAGGGCATTATGCTATAAATGAGTGATGCACCGAAATGAAAATTCAGGATGCACTTGGTTGAAAACCCAAAATTTTAAAATCTTTTTTATATATATATATATATATATATATATATATATATATATATATATATATATATATATATATATATATATAATTGTATTAATATTATACTTTTTAATTAATTTCATGAATTTAATTCATCTGAATTGAAAAACTGCAAACCAATAAAATTATCACACTTTTATTGAAAGTAACACACCAAAATTGGACAGAAAATATTATTAAATATATTAAAACATTATTAAATATATTATTCTTTATTCAGTTCTTTAACATTCATATTAACAGATTTTATTTTAACAATTATTCAAATAATGTAATGTTCTAGAAAACTATAATGATATGCCATCAGTCAAGTAATGAACTTAGCAGCTCTAGTATAGCATTTTACAGTTTAAAAATCATTATGTCTATGGAGAGTCCTCATGAGGATAGCCAATCGAGTGTGTGTGTGTGTGCGTGCGTGCGTGTGTGTGTGTGTGTGTGTGTGTGTGTGTGTGTGTGTGTGTGTGTGTGTGTGTGTGTGTAACAGGATTAGAGCTGTTATTTAGCCTGAAATTATAGTGTGTCATTAGAGAGTTATTGACCCCTATGTTGAAAAATAATGCCATGTTAATAATTAATGAGAAGAAAGTGGATTTATCTCCAGAAACCCATTCCCCTGCAATAGCATTATTTATTTACTTCCTGAGAAAAGGAAAGTATATCAAAGAGTTTATCAATCTGAACTCACTACTTTATTGCCTACAGTCTGCAGCACATCTGGATGGCCATGACAGAAGACCTAGAATTCACATACAAACCCAGTTAAAATGCCAACTTTTTTGTATGCCAACTGTGTATTAAAGGTTTGTTCGCTGTGACTGTGAAGTGCTGGCAGAAAATGCTCTGTCAGTGTCAGCAAATTCCAAATGACATTTTTACGTCCTTGAAGAGCACTGCGGGAAGGCAACACTATTCATGCGGTCATTTCAAACGAACGTTAGCAATAAAGTCTGCTTCACAAGACATTCGCAAATTGTACACACAATGGTTGCTTTGAAGATTAAGTGTATAATTTCGACATCACTAGCATACCAAACAGATTTTTTTCCAAACAAGCATTATGCTTACAATGGTCATTTTCGTATTTACGGTGTTTGGAACGCGAAAGTAAACTACAGTGGGGTGAACTTCTATAGCAGTGAATGGGAGACTACAACAAATATTATTTTTGTGTTCCCATTAAATTAATTCACACTAAATAATACAAAGTATAAAAGGCCACTAGATTTACCTAATACCTAAATGTGTCACAATTACAAAGTTAGAATGCATTTAAAATTTAATGCATATAATGCATGTAACGTTTTGGTGGTAAATCCAAAAAAGTGGAAGCTGATGTCTTCTTTTGTTGTTGCCTTAGTTCCAGTGGTAAACAGCTGCCACTTGTACTCACGTTGATGATGCAATAAAACTGCATTTCGTACACAAATAATATGACGTGAAAAGAGACCAGCGGGGGCAGGTGGAGGGGGAGAAAACCAACTCGGATTCAGACCAAGCAATCAAACCAAGTGAGAAAGCACCCTAAGGAACCTGCGTTTACATTAAATTTTAAATCAGATTATTTTCTGTTTTTGATGTCAAAACATAAACAGACATGCGCACACTGGATAAGCCAGTAAAAGTGTCGGTAAAGTGTTTACATGTATCACGAAAACGGGGTAATGGGCAAAAATCTGTGTGTGCCAATCGGTTATGACCTTAAAATTAAAAAGTTGTTTAAAGTCCCCATGAAGTGCCTTGATGAGCGCAGTTTGATTTGGTTTTGATGTATTTCCTACTGAAACAGGAAGTGGGGGCAGGATATGTGTAATGATTCATGCTATCTTTAAAAATAGCCAACAGGCTTTAGTTTACAGCCAAACACATACACATACCCATTTCCACCATGTTGCTCATATCATATCCACTTATGAAGCAATCAAAATACCATCCAGCTTTTTTAATTTGACTTGTGAACCAAGCGAGGATCTAAATGACAACATTAATCCATATCCAGCCCACAAACACAAACAGCACAATGCAGTCTTTGATTATGACAAGGCTGGAGCCATTGTGCAAGTCCAATGCAGATGAATGAGAAACAAAAAACAATGTATGCATGTTTTGAATCTCAATACTCCAAGCATAAAAAGTAAAGAACACTTACTTGAGCTGTTCATCCCAAGAAACCTTCGGCTGCACAAAAAAATATAAATAAACTATGCCCCATTCTCTTCAAAGACAATTACCCTCCATTGTGAGAGCTTCAGATGGCGAAAAGACAGTAGCGTTCAGTCAAAACTCACTTTTTAAGCTATTCTAATTTGATTTCACAAAGTTTCTCAACCTCTATGTGACTTAATGGATGTTCCTAAGTCTTTTTAGCTGGAATAGAGAGACTGCAGATTTCAAATTTAGATGCTTACATCTTCTGAAATCTAATTTTGTCAACGTTTAGAAGTACATTAGCATCAAGATGACATTAAAGCAGCAAAACTTTCATTTTGATTTCTTTAAGGCATTTACATGACTTTACACACTGTCTGCTTATTAAGCAAAATTGATGTAAGATCATACATGTAAATGTGCTCACAGTCTGTGAAAAGACTCCATGTACCAATGTACTTTTAGTCAGTGTTTTATAACTCTTCAGCAGCTTGGTTCTAAAGTTCTTCTGAATCTTTGTGGTCCAAAGGCCTGACAGATTCACACAAGCCTCCTGGCTTCGTGTGTTGTCTTCCCACCACAAGGACATTGTGTCATCAACCCCCTGAATCATGCTCTCCATCTAGACATCCAGTCCCATCATGCCAATCCTCTGTCACTGTAGACTTCAAACGCCAGCTGGCTGCAGCCCAGCAGTGTCAACCATTTACACCTTATTAACCACAGCTAATGAAGCCAACACTCATGCTAATAAGCAAATATAGCGACCTCATTAACTTTAAGCTGTGTATGTGAGTACATCAACAGTTGAGAATCCAAAAGTTTGGTTATTTTTGTACATGCCAGTATTTGATAAATGGTGACATAAGTTGTGGGGTGAAAACGGTTATATTAAAAATAAAAGGTGAAGGACAGGATTTGCAAGCATGAAATTAAATTGAGAATCTTTCTGGAATTCTTGAAGAAGAATGGAAAGCACGCTGGAAAGAAAAAATTACCAGAGATGTTGACAGTTCACACTAATGTCCGCTATAGCACCCCTTGCAGCAACATTGAATATGCAATGCATTCTTGTGTTGTGTTATGAATTGAGGACTGACTAATTTTGGAACCAAACTTGACGCGCTGTGTGTTCAGGAGTATGTTTCAGCCCTGAAAGTGAAGTATGCAATTTGCCACAAGCTTCAATAAATCGAATTGAAAGAAAAAAAATAATGTTTTCAAGCAGGTAGTGAAATTTTGTTTAATGCCTAGTATCCAAAAGACCTCAGTGTGTTTCATTAAACCATGTTGTAGAAATAATAATGTTCAAAAATGTATCTTTACTGTATTGCCAAACACATGAAATACTCACACAATCCAATCAGAAATTCTCAGCTCAGATTGGCTGTCCCAATTCACATTCTTATGCTATGTACTATAAATCCATACTTTTGAGAGTCTAATAAAACAGTATAGTGACCTAGACATGTTAGATCCCTTTACATCTGGAATTATAAAGCATTTTGGGTGGTGCGATCACAAGTGGTCAGCATTAAATACAGATTTAAACCGGGTCTAAAACGTTACATACACGGTACATACACAAGTACGAGATCTTCACTGATCTTCTTTTGTGTGTCTGATATAAACATGCAGGGGCACAGATGAGAAGCACACACATCGGAAGCTAAACTAACAGAGGAACTCTGCATCTGGGTGCAGACTGACTTTTTGCGATGTGTCTCGTCTGACCACATGTGATTGTGTCACACGAGATGCAGCGTAATACCAGGTGTAAAGGAGTTTTAGTGACCTACAAATAGTGCAGAATTTAAAAAATCATCCAGACACCTATGACTTTATTCAACATAGCTATGTTTTGGGGAGCCTGATCCCATGAAAATGATGTGACTGTGGCGGTATTTATGCAAAATGATATTATGTGGTTCATTGCTTGTCTTGTGGCAGTTCCGAGGTGAAACATCCCAAACATATGATGTTTAAATGGGTCATGTCAAGAGGAATACAATTTTTCTTGATATTTTGACATATAAGAAGTCTTTCTACTTAAAAATTACTGTAAATTTCAGAACTCAAAACTCAATCACCAATTCAATAAAAGCTGCAAAAATGCCTCATTCTCTACTTCCGTAATTACCCTAAGTCACTAGGGGTACATTAATTCATGACCCCCACTACAGCAAAAAAAAACATCAATGCCTACTTTTACATCAACACACCCTTGGTCCCGCCCACTGGTGCTTCAGTTCAAAAACTGAGAGAGAAGGACAAACAAAGCCTACTGTGGCCTAACTATTCCTGAACACCAAAGGGGACTATTTTAAATAATGTTTGTATTTAAAAATGCACAGACAGACTTCTTTGCCCCTTGATGTATATCTTGGGCCGCTTTTAAAAAATGCAGTGTCATGTTACAACTCTGAAGACGAGAAGCTATTCTCTGTCTTTAAGCTGCTGCCTCTTGTTGTTTTGAGCACAAATGTGTCATGGACACGTTCTTTTCCCATCTGTGCTTTAATTGTTAATGTATGAAAACATGCACTGGATGGATGTCTTTGAGTGTTAAGATGTTTTTCCAGCAATGTGTATTTCAGTGCAGGATGATCGTAAACACTGGATGTGGATGTGTCTTTAACGTACTTCAGCATGGATTGCATATTTTTATTTTCCTCATATCATTGTGGATTGCTTGTGGACATGTCATAAAACAATTTAAGCTTTGCAAAGGAACTGTTATTGAAGGATGGGGCAGTTAAAACACTTGGACCAAATGCAAAACAGTCAGTAAACAGTTCCATTTATTAATATTTCAAATATCATGACTATTTGATAGCTTATGGTGCTGACACCCTGTTTACACAGGGCACATCTGTTGATGCGACAGAATGGCTTGAGGCTGTCGACACTGTGCAAATCGACACAAACATAATAAGTCATTTATTTGTGTTGTTGGTAGCAGTAGCGTCAGCACGTGCAGCATAAAATGGAACATATGTTTACCATCAGCACGCGATGCACCATGGTAGACAGCAGTATTGATTATATTGCGTTCTATTGCTTTTGATGTGACTCTAGTGTCCAATTATTCAGATACAATGTGTTGGATGTGCGTTATGTGTAACCCCTGACCTTTAGTTTTATAATGTTGTAGAGCTTATTCATTCTCTTCAAATTGAGTTTAAAATATGGCTGAATTTGAGGGGCTGCCCGATGTTAGCCAATCAGAACAATAGGCATTAACATTAAGTTTTAAGGAGGCACTGAGGCCAAAACCGAGTGTTTCAGATAGAGGGCCAGAGACAGGGTGGAAAATTGTTATATATTACTAAATTATGACTATTTCAATGCATTATAACTTTTCTAATATTATCAGTGGACCACAGGAAAGATAATAAAACTATAAAAAAAAGTGAATTTCATGACCACTTTAAGGTTATTGCTTCATCAAGTTTTAAATATAAAAATACCTACCTCCTTACACTAAACCAAAAACCTAATCAAAACTGAGTCAAAATCAAATTTGACATGAAAAACACAATTGCTAATGTAACCACAGCAATGCTTCCACGACACTTTAGGTTCACATATCGACTCGTGCAGGGGCGGACAGGCCATCATGAGAACCGGGAGAACCTTTTCCCAGTAGGCCAGCCACAAAATGGGACCGAGTGGATCACGATGAGCTGAAATGGGCCGGCACGTTATGCAGGACGGGCCACAAAACGGCACCGTGATATGCCTAAGGGGGCAGCGATATGCAGAAAATTTTTAATAAATATATGCAAACTGAGATGCAGCAACAGTGTCATGCCAGTGGGTGTTTTGTTAACATGTCAGTATCTGCTTTAACTGCTTGAGAGGGCTATCGTGTCTTAGGACAGCGGTTTACTCACCTTTACATCGGTCCTCTCAGGGTAATAACATGATCCTGACTACAGGTGCTATATTTCACACCACACACACAAGCAACAGTCAATATCTGCGCTAAGCCGCTAGCTAGAGATAATGCGTCTTTACATCCCTTACCACACCCTGAATGCCTCACTCCTTTAAGACCGTCTGATGGATTGTCTCTGGTCTGGCGGAGGCAGATAGTGAGACACACAGGTTCTTATCAGGCCTGAGCCAGAAGGATATTAATCATGGCATCTGTCACTCAGTTTGAGGTGGGCTAAGGATCTTTAGTTAGCATTTAAATATAAAACCTTCATACTATTTAAGGAATATAACTATGCAGAAGTTGCATAATTCTTCATAAAGGCAGGAACAATCTAGAACTCAAATGTATGCATGAGAAGATGATACTGTTTGTTTGTTTTCCACAGGTTATACATAAATAATCAGGAATGCATTGCAGCATTTTTCTAAATTGACAAACATTGCAAGAATGTTTAACTCAAAATATTAAGATGCAAACACACCAATGGCCACATTTTGGCATTCATACAAACTTTGTACCATGATAGAGGGGTTTTAGGAGTTCTGCTACACACCTAACACATCCCTTTACCTGTGGTAAAATCACTGTAACATACAGCCTCTTTACTACAATTACTACACCCTAACTCCATCCCTAACACTGTCATATTTAGATGTTAATCAATACTTTTAATCAATATATTATTCAGTCATTTATGAAGCTGTTTTCACAATATATATCACTTCAGTTTTTGCCATCTTATAATAAACCTGACCCACAAACATACAAAACAAAAAATGAATACATCTCTAAAACCTAGAGAGCTACCTTGCTGTTTACTGCTAAAGGCAGCATCCTACCTGAAATGGAAACTTAAAGGTGATAGGCAGCAATTCCACTTAACACAAAAATGGTGTTCGTCATGTGAAGGGCACGGGACGCACAACTAACAGTTGACTTTGGCCCAAAGGCATCCTTCACTCTTACGGCCCTCCTCTGAGAATAGACTTTGATGACGAAAGTGAATGCACACCGATGGGGTGCTAGTTAGCAAGTGGGGATGCGTTTTGGCAACAGTGTGGTTCTGGAAGTTAAAATACCATTCATTTTGTCTATTGGGGATTTGATTATTAACAATAACTTGTAAACCTTTAAAGACAGACCAACCTCCAAGGTAGTTAAGTGATGATATGCTTCTGTTGAAATCATCAATCCATGTTAATTCAACTTCATTTTTTTTATCATGTTTTTTAGTGGAATTCCTGGTTAAGAACTTAGAGCAAAGTGCGGCAAAAGATCTCTGCAGCATCCGACCACTAATACGCACAGAGAATGACGGATGGTCTCCCTTCACTCTTAAACTACTTATATGTATATATCTAAATAAAATACAATTATATAATGAACAACTTAAACCAAAAGTTTGAAATCTTGAAATTCAATTTTGTCATTCGCAATGCCGTCATTCAAATACTTTTTTGCTTCAAATCATAGTTAGGTATGTTGTGATTAGTGCTCGATCAATAGTGGATTTTGCCGATACCGAGAACAAAGGTGGTGGAAAAGACTGATAACCAATTAATAGGCCAATTTTTTTATTATTATTATTTATAGAATTAAAAATAATTTCTTAGTCTTTTCTTACTATGACAGGCCCAGAGATTGAGGTTACAAGATTCCAAAATGAAAAAATCCCAAAAGCAGTTAGTGTGCAACCAAAATCCTAATAATAAACCAGAAAAATTCAGATTTTGTAAGTCCGAAATACACTGGGGACTTGGCTCCTTTACAATGCTCTATATGTAAGCATTTACCAAAATAAGCCTTTTTATAGCCAATATATTCACCAGATGAAGATTTCTGTATATATATAATATATATATATATATATATAAGGCGTGTATATGTGTTTACTGATGAGGAATAATGATAAATAAAAACTACCGGCAACTATCGGCACCATTTAATTGGTAAAACCTACATATCGTTCTACCTCTAGTTGTGATTTGCCTAGGAACTGGTTGGTTTTGGTTCTCTTGGCTTATAACTCTTTTATGAAGGATTTTTTTTAAAAAATCCCCATGGAAAAATATTATGCGAAAATCCTTCTGAAAAAGTGGCCAGGCACTGCTGCACTCTATTGTCATAAAACTTTACTGCACACACAAATATTGTTTAAAATTATTTTCAATGAGACTAAACTATCAATTTGTATGAATATTGAATGGTTTTGGCCAAAATTAGGTATCTTAGAAGGCATCATACTGTTGCTACCTAATTTTTGGAACCGCTTTTACATTTATCACACACCCAATGCTTAAAATGTTGTCTAGGTAGGCAGCTAGGTTTTGAAATAGAGCTACACACACACACTCCTTCTCTTTCAAATGGCAGACAAGCTCTCCATTTCAAATATACCCACACTACTGGAAAACTTCATCCAGCTCTCATTTCTCACACTTGTCCCCTCACCGTGTTCCCCAGCTCTATAAACATTCTCTCTGTGGGGCCCATTTGACATCCCGCATCCGTCAGCCGCAACTACGCTCTAAGATATCTGTTCTTCATTAAAGTCTCTTTCATGCTGTCTGCGTTGATACCTGTGATTAGATTGCGCCACAAGAGCAACTTTTTTCCTCTTACTGCCGTCAGCATTAATATGAAAATTGCTGCTGAATTGAAGCAGCTGGAAGTACGTTCTACCCATGTATTCCACCCCCTGGCAGAAGACTCATTTATTCCGCCTGTTTGTCCCACAGATGGCTGCGGGGAGGATGCACGTCTTAGCTAACTCCGGCGCAATGGGGTATAGCGTTATGACAATGAAGCGGGCTTGGAGGAAACAATGCATCATTCTGGAAAGGTACAGTAAATGTATAAAACTGTGGAAATATTACACAAAGGTGAGAAAAAGACTGATGTTAAATAAGAAGGGAGGTGTGCATTTTTTATTTTTATTTTTACATATTTCTGGTTAATAGTTTTAACCAGGAACCAGGGTCTGAAATTAACACCAGAGATAGTAGTGCTTTTTATTTGACCACTGTTTCCAAAAGGGCATGTCATTAGACGAACTGGGTTGCACAATAAAACAAAATAAAATAAAATCTCAGTATTGTCATGTGTGAATATTAAACTGCAAAAGACTGCTATTTAGTTCAATAAATATATTTTCTGTGTGTGCTTCAGGGTGAACAGGTGAAGTGTTCTGTGATGATACACTGTTTTCAGCACTAAAAAGCTGTTTGCATGCATTGTAAATGCAAAGTGCTGCAGATTCATTGTAAACTAACAAATACACACACACTTTTAGTGTTCACCAAAAAAAAAAGGCTCCTAGTGAAGGTAAAGTAAACGTCTCAGTTACGTACGTAACCTTGGTTCCCTGAGATGAATGGAATGAGCCATTGGATACTGCTAACGCATTTGGGGAGTGTCATTCTACACAACCTAGTTGAAACCTCTTGAAACCTTTTTGGAGCTAATCTCTCCACTATAAAATCAGGCACGCAAACACCATTCCTCAGAATGAGGGACAAAGAGTGCATCGCTCACACTTTAAAGAACTCTGAGTCTTGTAGTGCGGCCAGCATTCGCAATCTTGTTCCCTTCGTCTCAGGGAACCGAGGTTACGCACATAACCGAGACGTTCCCTTACAACTCAATACACTTGACACTGCATTCTGCTAACGCATATGTGGAACAGAATCATGCTGCACTACATGACATAAACTTCCAGAGAGGAAACATGACACCGCAGTCGCAAGGGACAGCGACCGACATGAGTATGCCGCAAGTGAGTGACTCTCATGTTGGGCCAGGAGGGGAGCAGTCAGAATGGATATATGAACTATAGTCATATAATATAAATTAACCCCTTCACAAACCCTGCCAGGAAGGAAGTTTGTTTATAATGAAGTGCTTGTGACTTTATGGTAAATTACAATGGCCTGAACGCAGGCAGTTTTTGTAAAATGATGATACCCATACTTAAAGGGAGTGGCAATAGTATATATTTGGCAAAACTAAATAGCAAGTGCTCTAAATAGAGAGGACTTGTGAAGAGAGAGATGTTACATCTAGATTGTAAAATCTTGCAAATGTGTTTTGAGAAGACCAACCTGCTGCAAAACATGTCTTGTAAAGACGCACCATTCATCCATGCCTAGTTAAGTGTGCTTTAATACTAACTGGGAAAATCGTACCCTGCTAGTCATAAGCCAGGGCAATCGCATCAACGATCAAGTGAAAAAGTCTTTGATTGGTAATGGACATTTCTTTCATGTGTCCTTCTCCATAGCACACAAAGAATTTATCAGACAGTATGAACTGGCGGGTGCGCTCAACGTATGCAAGGCAAGGATTGTTCCTCATTCAAAATAAATAGAGGAGGGAAGAAGGCTTGAAGATGAACTACCTGCGCTCTGAAGGGCATGGTTAGAACCTTAGGCGCATAGCCTATTCTGGGTTTGACAGTGGCTTTTGAAAGACCGGGACAAAACTCCAGACATGAATTGTTCATTGATAGTGCTTGTAAGTTTTACTGCTGCCAGAGCCAGCAGTAATGCAGTCTTAATAGAGAGCATGCACAAATCAACAGAGTTCAAAGGTTTGAAGGGGGGGCCCTGCAAGCGTTTTAGGACCAAAGTTAGGTCCCACGTCGGGAAGTTAGCCAGCCATATAATCGTCTTGCTTCTCTAAGGAACTTTATGATTACATCATGTTGCCTATAGTGGTGTCGGCTTCAGGTGCGTGATACGCAGATATAGTCGCTACATAAACTTTGACTATTGACGGAGTTAGTCCTGCGTCTAATGAATGGTGCAGTTTTCTGGGTCTTTGCCATGTGAAAGACACCAATCAGTGAACACATTTAATTGAACGCATCTCGTGGATGGCGCTCTAGCCTGTAAAATGGTGTTCATGACTTGGGCTGAGGATGCCAGATTGTGCCTTGCACCTGAGAGAGGAGATCTCTCCTCAGCGGTATTTCCCATTGCAAGCCGTATAACATTGCTATCATTTGCGGAAACCATGGCTGATTGGGCCATTTCGGCACAACCAATAGTATATTTGCATTTTGGCGGCCATTTGTGGGCCACTGAGTTTGCTCGTTCTTTTTTTTTCTGCTTTTTTCCACTTGTCTACATCTCCTGCCTCGACTGCATGATTTGTTTACTCAACTGTGTTTTACAAGGATTATTGCATCAATCTCAAGCATCTACTGATTAGGAACCACATCGATCTCAAACCATCTCCATCTTCTTCTTCAAGAACAACCACAACAACAACAACAACAAACAATTGCAGTAAGTCATGGCATCCGCTCATGTTATTGCTTCCTGCATTAAGTGCCACGTGTTTACTATAGCTTCTTCCATTAGCAGTGAGGGGTTTCATGTGATAAATGTAAAGAATTAGTCAAACTGACTGAGAAGATTTATGAGTTAGAGACACTCATCCGAATGCTAGTGGAGGTCAGTGAGAAAAAGATGGTAGATACTGTTTCAGATGCTGGTAGTACAGCGAGCAACCCACACACTTTGGTCCTGGCTGAAGAGCTCTGCAGCAGAGTGTTTGGGTGACGTCTTGGCAACATAATCTGTTAGCAAATCCACGGTCAACGTGCCAATTCCTGGAGCCTCGTTCGGCCCAGAGCCAGTGCCTAAAACCTCACCCGTCCCAGTGCCAACATCCTTGGCCACTGAGACTGTTGCAAAAGAGGAGTAGGAGAAGGGCTCCCATTCCCTTTTCACTGCCTGTGCTCACAACCACAGAGGTCGTTCCACAGTCGCTGCCAGTGCTCACGACCACAGAGGTCATTCCCTAGTCACTGCCAGTACTCATGACCACGGAGGTCACGGAAAATGGAGTACAAGTGGAAGAATGCGAAATTAGAGGTATTTTGCGGTGAATGGAAGGATAGTGTCTGTAGTTACACACAGGCACTAAAATCAGCCAGGTCAGCATATTTTAGCAAACTCATAGAATATGAGTTATAATTTTATATAATAGCATTTAACTTGACAATCTAGTTGAAGTACACATGTAGGTAAACATAGCTTTTTATTATTGAATTGTTGTTTTGGTGCATCTAAATGAAAAATAAATTAAAATATTGTTCTTCTGGTAATTTAGTGAAAATCTGTGGGAAAACATGCCTTTTATTATTTTAATTTTTTTTATTTCATGCATTAAACCTTTGGAATCTACTTGGCTACAATGGTTGTTTGGTTGAAATATGAGCAAATTTCTGAGCAAATCAGTAATTATCAAGATACGGTAGCTATATATAGAATATCATCAATAAGATGAGAAAAATATATTCAAATTCAATCATTTTATTAGCCATATCACCCAGCCTAGTTAAAAGACATTCCTGTGTTGGAATCGATGTCTCCCACTTCCTCCAAATACGAACATCTGTTACTGGCCCGTACTAGTGGAGTACACGTAAATACCATGGTATATGAATATGGTTGTCATTAAATGGCATGTTATACATCAATACCATGATTTGTTTTACCATGTACCGGTAACAGCATGGGATTGTGTGTTGTTGAGTTTGTGTGTGTACGTTTTAAGCTGTACCGTTATGATCTAAAGCAAACAAGGTTGAGTTTATTAAAAGACATTCCTGTTTTGTACCTTGGAGTATCATGCAAATACTAAGGTATTTTAATATGGTACACATTTAGTACCATGGTATACATTAAAGAACCATTGCACCATGGACTGTACATGGATGTCATTTTTTTATTTAATTTTTTTTAAATCTGTTTTGAACTTTTTAACCAAATATATAAAATGTAATCCTCATATGTGTGTACCTGTGTGGGAATAATCTTTAAATGACCAATGAATGGCTTCTCATTTTTGCATTTCATTGCCATGGAGATGGATTAATAATTGATAAGAGTAATTGTCTGAGTTCCTCAAGGATTAATGTTCAGCATAACGGAGAAGCAAAATAATGTTGGATGAAAGGAGAGAAAGAGTGTCTGGAATCAGGTGGGATTCAAAGCAGATAAACGCCCACCACCCGCTTTTCATGTCAAAGACAAACAACCTATGTAAATGCTCCAAGGACAGTGAGCAATCCCTGAATGGTGCAGTTGATCACCTTGCATTTATTTTATTCAAATGAAAAGAAAGACGGGCTTTAGCCTATTCCTCGAATTAGCCTTCATTGACATCTGAAGGACAGAAATCCACATATCCCTTGGCAAACTTCCAACAGAAACATTTTCAATACATCATTTTGTTATGGGCGATGTGGGTCTAATCAAAACATTGTCCCTTTTTAGAGAGGACGGACATCCACTTTACCACCTAACAAATTAAATTATCTGATTAATTTTAATTGAAATGGTTGAATTAAGTGGTTTTATGGTGTTAAGCAGATGCAAATTTGTGATCTCTAATGAAACAGACCGATAAAATGTCACTCAAGGCCGGTCTGAACATTCATCGACCTGATTGTAGGCTAAATAAATAGGAGAAATAGAAAAAATACATTAGATGTGTGCATGGAAAACATTCACTGAGTGGAAGCAGATTTCGACAAGTGTAATATTATAGATTGTTTCACATGCATTATATGGCCTATAGGTGATAACGGATAGATAACTCTGAACTCATTAACTCAAATATATGCAATACACAAAAACCAAGATCAGATAATCTACACACATTCAACAAGATAAGACATCAATATTTCCATCAGTTTTCCTGAAAGAGAAGAGCTGTACATTTTATCTAATATCTAATGCAGATATGCTAATAGTTTACTTTGTCAACATACTGTATAGATGACTTCACAGCTAGCAGAAATGGACTAAAATCCAAAAAAATAAAAATATCTTAAAATCCTTTGAAAACATTATTTGTCAAACTAAACATTGCGGTATGTACTTCACATTGTACTATAAAGTGTACTTCTAAACTGTGTCAGTTTTTATTGCAGAATATTACAGTACTAGTTGTGCCCCCTAAAGGGGCTGAATATTGTTAGTTAAAGGAAATTTTGCACTTTGATATGAACTTCAAAAGAATGAAGCAACCAACAATTACTTATTGTGGATGAATGCAGCAACTATGTCCTGAACAGCATCTAAATGAGGTTGATGCAAAGGATGTCAGTTCACCTAGAAGTTAATTCAATTTGTATTATCAGATTGCTTGAGACTTGTTTACAATAAATATCCACTTTCACTCTCAAAATGTGAATATGAACGTTAAAATGGAGATTTATAGTAAAAAGGTATTTTATATTGATCTGTTCTCACCCACACCTATCATATAGCTTCTGAAGATATGGATTAAACCACTTGAGTTTTATGGATACATTTTATGTGGCCTTTATGGAATTTTTGGAGCTTCAAAGTTTTGGTGACCATTCACTTCCATTGTATGGACCTAAAGAGCTGAGAAAGTCATACACATCTAGGATGGCATGAAGGTGAGTAAATGATAAGAGAATTTTCATTTTTGGGTGAACTATTCCTTTAACAAGACACATTTATGGTAAATTATTGTTATATTTACAGTGAAAAAGTAATGATTGGGCGTTCACAGAAATGTCTGCATGACCTTACATATTTCATTATGTAGTGATAATTGCACATGGGCACCAACTGATTTGAACTGAGCCTCACACAAGACACCAGAATATGAGGTGATTTTTGGTCATGTGTCAATTAAGGTGTGCATGTGTGTGTGTGTGTGTGTGTGTGTGTGTGTGTGAGAGAGAGAGAGAGAGTATGAATACCCTCCATCCTCGGAACAGCAGCTAAGGAGTTTCACCTTAACAGTATAAAAATGATCCAAATGGATCATTCAGTAAATTACAAATATGTAAATTGGAGGGAGTTGGTCATCTGATTAATCTGAAGGATCTTTGAGATTCAGCCTAACCCTTTAGAGCTTTTCTGTATCAACACAAGGGAGACACAGTTGTAATAAAATATGTTTTATTTACAAAAAAGATAAACAAGCATAACTAAAAAAACTACAAAATGGTACTAATATGTTAAATAATAATGTAAATGAATAGGTAAATTAAAGTGCATAAAATGGAAAGATACAAGTGGTTGAATTGTATGTAGCAGAGGCAAAGGTGAAAACCTAATTTCTATATAAACAAATAAGTCAACGATTATTTGGTAGACAATTGATACACAGGTTATGCAATCTAAGGAACAATTGATAATCATAAACTAATAGTATAAAGTATACTAATGCTAAGGTCTCTGGAAAGAGGTATAGTAGTGATATTTACATTCTCCCTGATCGAACGATGAGTTCAGTGATAGCGAATGACTTCCACTGGCGGATCAGGGCCACGTTACAGTGGGGAAGGAGCTGGATCCGGTTTCACAGCCTTGAACATGAAGAGGAATTCTGATCTCCTGAAAGCACCAAAAGGCGTTTCTTGCAATCTGAAACATGCAGATATACAGCCCATATACCCGCAAGTTTCTTTAACTGTCACTGTAGTTATCAAGCTTAACCTTGTTAGTGTAGTTACAGTATCTCCCCCCTATGGGGACCCTGAACTTGGCATTGCTATAGTCTCTTTTTGTGAGACTTGGTACTTGGTTGATCGTCTCTTTTGTATGGAGATGCAGAAAATTTGATGATCTGTTACTGTCTCTCACTCTCTCTCTCTCTCTCTCTCTCTCTCTCTCTGTGTGTGTATTTGCTTCTTTATACTATATTGTGGGGACCACACAGATAGTAAAACCTGAGATCACCTACCTTGTGGGGCCCAGCCAGTGGTGTTTTTTTGAAAATGTAAAAATGCAGAACGTTTTCTGTGAGGGTTAGGTTTAGGGGTGGGGTTAGGGGAGAAATGACCATCAGATCGGTATAAAATGCATGGAAGGCTATGGAGAGTCACCACAATGATATAAAAACAAGTTAGACCCAGAATGTTTGGTGGTCTTTTAGTGTCTCTCTGGATGAGCCAGCCAGAAACTCAGAAATCTGGAGTGTTACTGTTAATTTGTTAATGTCTCCCACCACTCAGGTTGGGGACACAGAATTTTGGGTAGTTACAGTTATTATGTTAATGTCTCTCTTATGTGAGACCAGAACAAGTGTATGGCTGATTGTAAGGATGATTTATACCTTCCTGATGAGGAGGAAATTCCAATTTGTCTCCTTCCTTCCTCATGATTGGCTGCTGAGATCAGAGGAGACCCACACATGGATTTAATTAACAGAGGTTCATGAGCATGTTAATTTTAATCTGACAAATCACAGCCAATGAGCAGGAGTATATAAGCCCCTGCTTACCAGTGACAACTTTTCTGACAAGTGGGTCCCACCCTCAAGCCAGCAAGATGTCTGAATTGGATCTCTTTCCCTCCAACGAGGAACTCCTCAACTCTCCCATCATTGCTTCATCAAAGCCATCCGAATCCAGCGAAAACACTTCTCTGTCCAATGCCATCATCGATCTGGCTGCTCCAAGCCGAGGACGCAGAGCTTCTCGTTCAGCAGCCCGCAACCCGCAACCCGTACTCCAAGACTTCGGAATCAGCCCTCTCTTCCCCTGTCCAGATCACTCAGATCTTCAACCTCAACCCAACTATACCTGTCATTTCAAAATGTACAGTTAATGAACTTCGCCAAGCTCTAGCCGCTTCTAACATTCACTGCTCTCACAGGCTAATCAAAATCCAATTATATGATTTATATGTCTCTTCCCAACTAGACATTCCTTTTACCTCTGAAACCCATGAAAACATGATAGCTGAATCCTTACCTTCTACCAGTTCCTCCTGACGTGATGCCCCAGCTCACAAACACCCGACCACTCACAACCCTCCGGGCCATTTCTCCCTCACCAAACTTCCATCCCATAACAGGACGACCAACTAGTGCTCACCTTCCCTGTTCGATTGCTTGCTGGGCTTACCCATTCGAATGCCGTGAGCTCTCTCTATCTCATGAGAACAGTCTCCCATTCTAATCGCAGTGTGAGCCCTCCCTTTCAAACGCAGTGCAAACCAACTCTCATTCCAATTTTTCCCTGATTGCTTGCAGGGATTACCTGTTTGAATGTTGTGAGCTCTCTCTTTCCATAGAGCAGTCTCCCATTCTAATTGCAGTGTGAGCTCTCCCTTTCGATTGCAGAATGAGCAAACTCTCATTCTCACCTTCCCTGTTCGAATGCATGCTGGGCTTACCCGTTCAAACACTGTGCGCTAAACCTCTCTCTCTTGGAACAGTCTCCCATTTGAATCACAGTGTGAGCCCTCCCTTTTGAAAGCAGCACGTGCCAACTCTCATTTTCACCTTCCCTGTTCTCATACCGTGAGCCCATCCACTTCTACGACGAGCCCTCTCGACCTGCCATCGTACAAGAACGCACTTTCAAACAAATGTTTAAAGCACTGCCTCTATACAGATTTTGTGGGGAAGAACAATTTAGAAGCATCCACCAATAGCAATGACAATAGCATTGTCAATGTACCAAATTGAATTGTTGCTGGCTTGCTGTCCTAAATACTTCCTGCCAGGGACGTCGTTAGGCTTATTTTAGGGGGGCTGAAGCTACCCCAAAATGTTCCTAAGCCCCCCTAAATGATAATAAGATCAACAATAACAATTTGATTTATCAATAACCATATCCTCATTCATATTTAGAATTAGACGCAACAAATGATATATAATCCAGCTACAAAAAATAGCCGAAAAGTCGGAAGTTGGACAGAAGTACAAAGAGTTGTTGTGCTATCAAGATGATGCACCGCTCCGTCTCGTTGCATTGGTGTGAACTGCGGCAGCTTTCAGAGCGTTGCAGACCGGAGCGCTGCAAGTAACTGGAGGATTCATCTCGTCTCGTCGTTACTCTAGTTCGGTCTGAAAGTTGAACTCGCTATGCACCCTCCCGCCCACACACACCGATACACACGCTAATGGTGAAAGTGTCGTGATACAGCGTGAAATTGTAAGTTGTTTTTAATTACCTGCTTACCTTTAGCTACGTTTTCTTGAGGTAAAGGAAAGGGGATATTTTGGTTTGCTATGGAAAACTGTAGTCTGAACAAGCCAATACAAGAAATGGTTAACTTAGCAAGCTAATCACAACTCTTTATTATTTGCCAATAATATAACCTATCTCTATAATAGGCATATAAAACAATATCACTCCCCATAGAATGTTGTTGTCACTGAAAACTAAATGTCATAGGGTCCCTGTTAATGCTATTACCGTTGTATCCTTCAATTCATTGAGTAGATAAGATGGATATTCGAAGATATTTTAGCAGAGAGAAAGAGAAGCAGCCGCAGGAGATTGGCAGGCCAGTTGATCCCTGAGGGAGCCGGTGTGATTGAGGTCAGTAATGGTCTATAGGTCTAAGGATTGTTTTGTTTTCTTCTAACAATAAGCATTTGTTGGCAGGTATAGGCACTATGCATAGCCTAAACTAAATTATTTCATTATATTTATTATATATGCTAGCTATACCAATTTAACTTTCTGCATTCATTGGCTGTGATAAATTAAATAAATACGTAGATGTTACCTAAATGTAGGCTAAAGATGAGCAAATGCCCACAGATACACATGTGAAACTAAAATGAAAGCAACCCTTTTTGATGCTTCCACCAATGAAGTAGACAATAAACAAAAAGTAACTGTTGACTGTGGTTTTGAAAATGATTTCATTCTTAATTTTCCTTTATTTGAATACTGCCTTTTTGTTGATTTATATCATACATTGTATACATCATTTGGCAGAATAAATCATCTTTAATTGAGAAACGCTCAAACCTGTGTTGTCAAATTTCACTATGACCTTAAAATTCTGGTTCTTGGGTTAAACTGTATGCAAGCCAAACTACACAGTGAAATTACACACTGATTGAACCAATCCACAGCGCAGTTACAGTAATTAGAGTAATTAAACAGCATTCTGTGGACAACTTATGTAATATAGAGAGGAATTAGATATAGAATGCTATTACTTTATCATACATTTACATGAGCAGACAGATAGCATTTAAGTCATTGCTTATAGAATAACTCATCAGGAGCAATGTCTGGCCTAAGTAAATTCCCCCATGCAGCTTTGATGTGTCTAAAAGCAACATTACAGTAACTTTTCTTTAACAGAGTAGAAATGGAAGAAGAGGATATGTCTGTCACATTTTACTTGTTAACATCTTGGTTTCTTGACTGGTTGTTCACATAAGTGTAGCTCTAGATGTGAGTGCAAAGATTTTGCAAAAGCAAGTTACAAATACCCTGGGGGCTAAGCCCCCCCTGTCTTCCAATCCTAGTGACGTCCCTGCTTCCTGCCATAATCATGGTACCGTTCTTTCATCTTAACGCCTTTTTGGGGGTAATCAGGAGTCGAGTCGAGTCTCGAGCTCCGAGCCCTCCAGTATAAGTTCAGCAAGCCAAATACGTTTACTGCTTCAACACAAGATTACATTAACATACGAACTACTGAAATTTAATTAATTAACAGAGGTTCGGGAGTAGCATTTTAAATTTAATCGGACAAATCTCAGCCAACGAGCAGGAGTATATAAGCCGCTGCTTACCTGCTTCCTGTGACAACTCTTCTGACATCCCACCTCCACACCATCTCCACCTATTCTCTAGATTCATTTTCTAAATAAGTAAAGTCTGGGGTGGGTAATCAGGACTCGAGTGGAGTCTCGAGCTCTGAGTCCTCCAGTATATGGACAGCAAGCCAAATACGTTTTCTGCTTTAACCCAATATTACATTAATATATGAACTACTGAAAATGTGGTCCACCCTCCCTTCTCTGTGTGGAAATAATTTGCATATTTTAAAGTACACAATTTGATAAGTGCCCTTAAAGTTGTACCTATGCGTTGTTCACTTTCCAAACCACTTCCAAAATATTCTTGTCATTTTTCTGATTGCATAGAGTCTAAAAATTATACTAAAAGATGAATTATTACCCATGCATTAATTTATAACTTAATAGTTACATTTGTGTGAACAATTGTGTTAATCAATCAACTTAAATGTACATAAACAGTTCTGTGAATGAACATGGAGTGGATGTGTTGCCATTGGTGTCCATAATGTTTGGTTCACTTATTTCTCCTGGAAGTCCTAGGGAATTTACAATCATTCTCACCTCTGGTCTTAGGCCAAACCTTAAGAGGTTGCTAAGAAACCACTCATGATCCAGTGAGAAGTTTTTTCCAATGTGTTGGAAGATTTTTCCTGCCTTGTGAGAGGTGTCTGGCAGTTGTCCGAGCAGCTTATCTGATGGTTTCTTAGCATTTATTGGTCCTGCCACGATCCAATCAAAATGGAGCCACTCTTCTTTGCCTTGACAGTAAGGGAGGGACTCTGCCATAAATTGGCACCTGGAATGTCATCTGGTCTGGTTTTTCACTGCAATTATATTTGATTGAAATATTTCTTCTTACTTTTGATATCAGTAATGTACATTTGGGGTGTTAATGTTTATTAGTGAAAAAAAAATATGACTCAGCAACTTCTGAGCAATAACATTTCCCTCTGTGTAAGCACTATGTTAGTAAACTTGGCAATTTTATTAAATCACTCATGTGAGTTGGTGAATTTTGAGGATTACAGTATGCATTCTGCTTTTATCTTTAAAGCATCAATGTCCAGTATATATATATATATATATATATATATATATATATATATATATATATATATCATCAATAAAATAATCTTAGAATCAGTCAAATATGACAAAGATACCCATGCTACTTTTAACAAGATTAATTGGTAGATACTAAATCTAAAAGTTAGATTAAGTTGAGATGTAATGTCCACTCTGCCTTGCCATAAGGGAAAAATATGATTATATGGCCTTGGTAAATTAAATCGACTATATGAGAAAATAGTCAGTCTTAGACACTTTAGTTTGATTGAACATCTCCTGTTTCAATCATAATGAAACCGCTTCAAATTGTGCCACACAAACTGTCTGCCAAACATTAATAGATTGATGGTGAAGGGTGTTTCTAATTTTGTTCTAGCTCTGAGTTAATTTGCAGAGGTAAGCGAAGAGACAGCAAGATTCAAAATCAGAAACAAAGCTGATCCCTTTAACCTCACAGTGCATCTCATCAAAAATATCACCTGCTGAAGTGACAAGGCAAGAGAGATTGAAATGTCATGCATGATTTATGGAGGCTTTTCATGTAACACGGTTTATATAACAGTACAGTTTTATCTGTGAATTCAGCTCCACTGATTTGTCTTCGACTGAGAAGTAAATGGATGACAGTGTAAACTGACAATTATGACAGGAGAAGAGCCGTGGCCCTGCTCACATATTCAGACATAAAAGTTCTTGCAGTTTGGGTGCTAATTGATGAGGAGGTTCTTCCAAAAACAAACAATAACAACATCAACTAAAAGTTGACCCCAAAAAATCTAAAAAAAAGTTTTTATTTTTACATTTTGTAATGAAGCTGACTATAAATAGCTACATTGCAACAAAATTAGGTCTTGGTTTGTCATTTTTGCCATTGCCAATGAAATGTCAAGGTGACGTGTGTCATTTCTGCTCCACTTGTGTTAAAAAAAAAAAAACGTATCTTAAGCTTTTCCTTAAGATGCCCTCATTTGCCATTGGTCGGGTAAACAGATTGTCACACCCCAAACCTCACGCCATTGTTTAAGCCAGTGCAATGTTGGGCTGATTGGGATGCACAAACAATCAGCAATGTTTTGATAGCACTAGAGAGCCACAGTGTTTACACTTTTCAGAGAAAAACAAGTTATGAATGGCTTACTTATTTGTATCGCTTCATATTAAGCTTGGATACGAGAAAGTGTGTTAACTTTTAATAAAGTATATAGCATATTATGTATATAGTATATTTAATCTGTTCACAGTTTGTAAGAAACAAACAAGGTTACCACACTGTAAAAACATAGAGAAAAAAACATTTATAGTAAAAAAAATAACAATTTTGTAACTGTAAGACACCGAACTGTATAAAGAGAAAGAGAGAAAAAATAATTAACAATAAAATAAATAATGCGATTTTGCTATTAAAAAACAACTATAAAAATTATAATACATAAATGTTTTTAGTTGTAAAAAAAAAAGTACTTCGATATTTTTACTGTACAATGAGTAAAAGGCTTGAGCTGAATAAAGTTTTCTGTGGGTGATCTGAATGACAACACCAAATCCCACATCACAACAGTGGAAAATGAAGCTACTTTTACCCCTATGTTGGCTGCACGCACTTATAAAACTGGAGGTGATAAAACAGAAACCATTTCATCATGAGGGATTCAAGTATTAAAATCAATATTTGCAAACAATTCAGTGCATTAATGAACTAAACGTAAAGGCATGTGTGTATTTTTAGCCATTAGTCAGGAATCAATAAATGTAATTTCAAAAGCTCACTGAAAATAATGAAAAGGGTCCTTAGCAGAATATTACTTTAATCATCTAAACATTTTTCAATTACTCAAAGGAAACCTGCTCCTCAGGGTGGGTGGACAATGATTAAAAATTAAATGAGAGCCTTGTACAAGGGAACTTACATTGCAGGTGTAGTTTGTGCTTGCTGACATTCACATATTTGCCTAAAATTTGCCAAGAAAAGCTACAAAAGTTTAAATAATAAATAATTAAGTACATACATACTTTTGGATGAGTTACACATTTATTTTATAGAAACTATGGTATAGTATCTACAGTATATATTATATTATATCATATTATATTGTATTGTATTGTGTATTTTAATAACCCTAGTGAAAATTTATTATTTTCTAATTTGATAATTTTTTCTTTACAAACTATATTGTCCACATAACAATCTGTTAAGTGACATTTTATTTTAAAATATGCAATTTACATAATATTCTTTTGGGACTACAATAACTACAGAATAGAATAGTATTTAGGTAGTATAGGTTATTTTCACTACTGACAAACACAACATGGGCCTAATCCAATCTATATTTAATCTAGAATGTTTTGTGATTAAGTACATATCTCAAAGTATTATTATGTTATTATACTTTTTAGCTACAACTTGAAAAGGGTCTTTAACATCTATTGCAATATTGTGCTCTTGCATTTCCATTCTTAGAAAATATCTCACTTTCAATAAGTTTCTATTAGTTATTTGTTACAGTTGGCATATCCATACAAACACATGGATACATTCATAGATTTTCTTCACAAATTGAGAAATATTTAAGAGAGGGAAATCACTCATTTTGGGTCACAATGAATCATCATGTCAAGTCATGTCAAGTCAAAGAGACCCTTCAGAGTACATCAAACCCCTCACAGGAGGAATTATCTCCAAGGATATGTCATCACATCTCCAAGGCCATCCTAGAAGTAGCAGCAGATGGAGGTGTAGTGAAATCATATCTCGAAAGTGTTTTGGTTGGGATAGGAGAGGCTATTGGTGGGTCGAAAATGTAGTTCATTGCCCAATATGAAAATCACACAAAATAGTCGACCAAAATGATATAATTATATATAAAATAATTATAGGTGATATTTAGAGAGCAGAATGGCCAATGGTGAATATGATGTAGATATTTAAATTATATAGTGAAATTTCAGTTAACTATTTGAACAATGTGTTAATCATAACCTTAATTAATTAATTAAGTAGTTAATTCTACACTAAATAGTTTTCCTAAAAATGTATAGCAACATATGTAGACAGTGGGAATAATTTGTGAAATTTTAGTCCAAATTATCTGAGCTATGCCATCCTATGCCATCCACTTTAATTTCATTGCTATATACTCTTAACATACATTCACTGAGCACTTTATTAGGAACACCTGTATACCTACTTATTCATGCATTTATCTAATCCGCCAATAGTGTGGCAGCATTGCAGTGCATAAAATCATTCAGATGTGGGTCAAGAGCTTCAGTTAATGTTTACATCAACCATCAGAATGGGGAAAAAATTTTATCTCTGTGATTTTGAACATGGAACGATTGCTGGTACTGAAACGCCTTGTTGATGAGAGAGGTCAACGGAGAATGGCCAGACTGGTTTGAAAAGGCTATGGTAACTCAGATAACCACTCTGTACAATTGTAGTGAGCAGAATAGCATCTCAGAACAGCATGTCGAACCTTGAAGTGGATGAGCTACAACAGCAGAAGACCACGTCGGCATTTTATTAGGATCATTGTTTTCCTAATAAAGTGCTCAGTGAGTGTATGTCATTTGCATCTACTTTTATTTCTCTTAAGGAAATTAGGTAACATCTGAGACAAAGTTTATACATTAATGAAACAGGACTGAGAACTTGATTAGTCTCCTGAGACATGAATGAGCAACCTCTGAGATATAAAAATTTCCTCTGAGGTAGTGGCATTTGAACTTCTACTCAAAATATAAAGGAATGCTATTCTGAGCAGGAAAAAGGCACACACATTCAGTGAGAGGGAACTAAAGTTATCCCACCTCTCTGTCGTATTGATTCCCATATTGATGCATTGAACTGCACTCACCACAGGAGATCCACAGCAACGGCACTGTGTAGACAGGGAAGGTCAGCCTTTGATTTCTCACCAAGGTTTCAAAGAGTCTTTCACACAAAGACACACTTTCCTATTCCTCTCTCTTACTCAATCAACAGGGGACAAGCTGTTTGTAATTAGTGAGATGTGGCAGAGGATACATCTCCGACCTTTACTGAGATTTAAAATGTCCACAAACAACTCCATATAGCAATTTTCAAATCACTGGATGACAAGCTGCTAAAAGCCTAACAAAATTGCTCTCTAAATGGTCTATGCTTTCATCTTTCCTGCCACGCAGCAGTGTACTCTATGCATTATCATTTTCATAATTTTCCATAATGAGACAAAATTAATCATCAAAGCTTTGACAAGACGCAATATATATTTTTTACAAGATAAAACAGATTTGAAAATGAATTATGTAAGGAGTGAAACGAGTCCTGTTTTCAGTAAGAAAAAGTAGCAATGTAAACTAACACAGTGCTATTCATGTTCATATACAGAATTCCTGTTTTTTTAAACAATATCTCATTTAAAAACAATGGCAAGTGATAGAAAGTGATTCGATTTTATATCAATGCTACTAGAGTAACCAATTAATGTAAATCATTGATATAAAAATAAGATATTTTAGAAGTTTATATAGAAAAAGTGATTAGGGTCTGATTAGTGGGTCTCACAGTGACATCACAACGTGGAGACTGTAGAGAACAAGTCGTTTTGGCAGCTTGGTTTCAACAAATGCCTGTATGCTTGTCAAAAGATTGTATTCTTCATGACCCCATTAACATTACCGTTTTTCAAAGTGTGTGATACTAGAGGGCGTTTTCGAGGGCGCCTCAGTTTCTGATTGAGAAAAAAGGCATTTCAGTGTGGCAAAATCAATGCAAAATCACCATGTTTTCAACTTAAAATGTATTGGTTTGTACCTGCCTTATATGCAAAAGTTTACTAATGTTAAAAACATTTTAGTCTTGAAACTCAGTCAAAGTCATTTGCCACATTTCTTACCTCTAGAGGTTCATTTTTTCAGTGTGAGGCAACATGTTTTCTGTCTTTACAGCTGAAATCACAGGGTGCACCTTTAATCCAGTCAAGATACAATACTGACTGATTGAGCTTCTGTATCATTTTAATTTTAAATACCAAGGTCCAATGCTATCACAGTTTTTACTTTTTTATGGTATAATACTTTTTATTGAATTGAACTAAACATATATTTCCCTACAGTAGGAGAGCATATTGATCAATGGGTTCCAGTCTAATTCAGAGTAATTGAAATGTCAATGTGGACATATTTCACTGCTCTGAGATATTATGATAGATCTAAGCTCAGAGTCCTGAGTTTAAGGGTAAGGTAAAATTTAAATGCATACAGGTGACTGCGTGTTCGCTAAGCATAGGAATAAGATATCTATTTCCTCCATACTTATACATTAAAGGCTGGAAACATTTCAATGCATTAAAAACACTCAAAAAACTTTAGCAACTACAAAGCAATGCCCTGTCAACCACCCACAAAAACATAGTGCGCCTCTCTCACATTTTGAAGATTGATCTCATGTACGAAAATGTGAGTAGATTCCATTTATTTAGACTTTAAACAATCCTTTTTCTAACAGCATCACAAAATATGGCCTAATATAGGCAGAGAATAGGCACACTGCTAAGAATATGAAATAGCACAAATATGAATATGTATATGAATATTCTAATGTCAATTTACTAAAGACAAACTGAGGGATTGGGGGTTTCTTTAAAGATGCAGTTTTATTGTTTATGACTGAGGCCAGAAATATACTTTATGCAAGTACAAAAATGCTTGGCTAACACATAGCAAGTGCAAAGGCAATGTTGGGTAAATTACTCAAAAAAGTAATCCACTATAAATTATTGTAAAGAAGTTCAAGGTTACGGGCAAGGAAGAGGCGAGAAACCGGCTTAACATATAAATGATAGTTTTAATGGTAAACTCAAAAGACAAACACATAAGATAACGGACGTCCGTATTTGAGCTCTCTCTCTCGATCGCCGTCTGTGAGTGGCCTTTATCCCTCTTGACGGCTTAATTAGCCTAATACGGGACCGGGCGTGTGTAATCACGCGCCGGTCCCGCCCTCCACCGTGCCACAATTATTAACAGTCTAAAATTGTAATTAGATTACTGAATTTACTGATTACTTCATCAAAAACTTAATCACATTACTAATTACTAAGTTACTTTCTAAAAACACCTCACCTTTACCTCAGTCATTAATATTAATAATGCTATCTTGATCTCTATAGTTCCACGTCTTTGTCTACTGATGAGGATATTAGTAACTTTGTGGAACCCTTAGAATGTCCTAAACTGACAACTGAGCAAAAAAATCTTGATTCTGAGATAAGCATGGAGGAGCTTGGCGAGGTAATTAAGGCCTTGCCTACAGGCAAGGCTCTGGGGCCAGATGGCTTTGCAGCTGAATTTTTTAGATCTTATGCTACAGAACTGGCTCCACTTTTGCTAGAAGTTTATACAGAATCATTAAAGAATGGAAAGCTTCTGCCAGCTATGACACAAGCCCGGATCAGTCTGATTCTTAAAAAGGACAAAGATCCAAACGAGAGTAAGAGTTACCGTCCAATTTCCGTGATCCAGCTAGACGTTAAAACATTGTCAAATATTTTGGCTAACCGATTAAGTAAAGTTATGACATCTCTTATACATATAGATCAGGTGGTGTTTATTTGGGCTGTAGCTTTTCTGATAACATTAGGTGTTTCATCAGTGGTCAGTGGCGAATGATCAGATTCCGGTCGCTGCCGTCTCATTTGACTTCGAAAAGGCATTTGATATGGTAGAATGGGATTATCTTTATACATTTTTGGAAATGTATGGGTTTGGGTTACTTTATAGACACCCGGTAGCGGTGGTTCAAACAAATGGATTAATTTCAGATTATTTTACTCTGGATAGGGGCACCTGGCAGGGTTGCCCTCTTTCCCCATTATTGTTCTGTCTTGCCCTGGAAACATTAGCAGCCAAGAAAGGAGAATGATTTTCCAGGTGTGATGGCGGGAGGTGTGGCGCATAAACGTTTTAATATTCGTCTCCGACACCACTAGATCTATGCCTTGCCTACACAGAATTATTCATTCCTTTTCTAAGTTCTCAGGATACAGATTTAATTGGTCTAAATCCGAAGCTTTGGTTCTGACAGCATATTGTCCAGTAACATCTTTTCAGCCAGGCGCCTTCCAGTGGCCCAAACAGGGCATACATTATTTGGGTTTTTTTATTCCCAGCAAATTTGTGTGATTTAGTTGAGTTAATTTTGACCCTTTAATAAAAAAGATTTTCGAGCGATGTGGGCAGGTGGGCTTCATTACATTTATCTATGATTGGGAAGGTTAATGTTATTGAAATGAATTTTAGTCCTATGAATATTTACTACCTGCTACAATCTCTCCCTGTAGATGTCCCCCTCTCTTATTTCCAGCAATGTGATAACATAGAGAAGTCAATCATTTTGAATGGTAAATATCCCAGATTACATTTCAGTAAGCTGCATAGGCCGATTGACATAGGTGAGCTAGGCATACCCAAGATTTTGTTTTATAATGATGCATTTGGTCTCAGACATTTTGCTCATTGGTCGCTTCCACCTGAGAGAGCCCCTCCCTGGTTTTGTCTTGAACAGGAAGTTCTTGCCCCTATTTTGCCATTGCAAAGCCTTTCTATCAAACTAACCAGAGAAGTTAAATTACACTGGTATTGATATTTATATTATTACAGAAAAATGTGTACTCCTTCCCTCTCTGTTCCCTTATAAAACCTAATTCCAAAAACATTATAAATACACTCTTAGAATTTATATACTTTATTACCTGTCTGAGTCTGGTGGCTGTTCTAGTGCAGTCGTTGGGTGTGATCGGCACGTCTTGTCGACATGGTTATTACCGGTACAGTTTTTGGTTTGCCTGGCCCCTCCCTTTCCCACATCTGCCGGAAACCCCTTCTCTCATTTACATTCATAGCACTCTGTGTCTGAGTGCTATCTAGAATGGTTGTGGTGTTTCTGGCTGGGGAGCTAACTGGAGCACACCACAGTTGCAGCCACAGATTACAGTCCAAAAAAGGGCAACCAAAGAATCCATCAGGTCACAACCAGACCAGGTGAGCTTGGTTTGGAAGTGCCTGTTGTGGTGCCCAAGCATCCTCTGTAGAGGAAGACACAGCAGAGCACAGAGGCTTAACCGCTGGTAGGGGGGTTGGGTTTTGCTGGCGGCAGGGAGGGGATCAGGGGTGGGATTGGTTTCTGTGTCGGGGGGTCTGTTGGTTGTACTCGCCGGCAGTAGTGGAGTGGCTCCCAGACCTAGAGAGTTGTGTATATCGGCAAACACTTTACTGACTGGTCTAAAATTTCATAAAGCTGAGATTATATTATTATTATTATTATTATTATTATTATTATTATTATCACTACTACTATTATTATTATTACTACTGCTACTACCACTACTATTGTTGTTATTATTATTATTATTATTATTATTACTATTGCTACTACTACTATTAATACTATTATTGTTATTATTATTATTATTACTGCTACTACTACTATTACTGCTATTATTGTTAATATTATTATTATTATTACTAACTATTATTATTCTAACTATGGTTGTTTCAAATTGTCTTGATATCGCTCAATGAGTTTATATCCATATTTCTCTCTCTCTCTCTCTCTCTCTCTCTCTCTCTCTCTCTCTCTCTCTCTCTCTCCACATCACCAGAAAAATTTAAAATTAATGATAATGATTACTTTTATACCACACTAAATTGACCTATTGCTTAAATGTAGTACTGTACCTATATACCCTACTATACTACTATATCTATACATCTATATATTTTGTTTTATATTTTATTATTATTTGATATGTGTATGTTTTATATATGTGTTTCACTGGTCTCTTGTTTAAGCTGTTATGTCTTGTTAATTTGAGTATTTTGTAAAATAAAAAATAATTAAAAAATTACACTGTTATCTCTCATTTGCACGCGGTATCGACAAAAGTGTCCAGAGTGTTTCATTCTGACATTTATTTAAATGTTGCTTCGAGCAGATGGCTGAAACCAAAGTTATGTATTAATAAGTCATATTTCTGCTGGACAGAGTTGATTGTGAGGGAGGTTAATACACTTGGTGAGTGTTGAGATCCTTTGAAAATAAGGTTCAACATTTTGGGATTCTCAGATTTCAATTTTTTAGGTATTTACAGCTTACTGCTTTTACTGCTTTTGGAAAAGGTCATGAGGTGTCAGTGTACTACACCCTGAGTCTGGGGGACGGAGCTTTAACTTCTATGAAGAGATTATAGGAGAAAGATTTAAACTTCGTATTGGAGGAGGGAGTGTGGGCTAGGATTCTAAAAACATCAAGTCTACATCTAGAGATGCAAGGGTGCATTTATGCAATTTAAGATTTTACATCAATTCTATTGGACCCCATCTAGATTGTATAGGCTGGGTTTTAAAGACACACCCACCTGCTGGCGGTGCCAATCAGAAGATGGGGACACAACCCATGTTTTTTGGTGGTGTGCTAAGATCCAAGAATTTTGGTTGAAGGTTCAGAGTTTTATGTGTGATGCATTGGGCACTCAAATTTCATTTGGCCCCAGACCCTGTATTTTAGGCAATGGGGCGGTCATTAATATAGGGGATAAGTACATAAATTATTGTATATTCTTAGCCATTGTTATGATCTGCAGACAGGTTTGGTTGGAAAGGTTTTAGTTTCATATAATGTGATTCCACATTTTCTGTTATGTCTGTTTGGCTTGTTGTATGGAATCAATAAAAAATTTTAATAACAAAAAAAAGAAAAAAGAAAACATGAATTATGTTTATATACTTAATTTAAAGTAAGTAAATGATTTCAGTTATTGATTTTGAATTTACAATGTAATTCATAAAACTTCTGTTTTTACTAGAATGTAATTATATTACAGTAATTCATACATTTTTGTTTTATCCATTGAAATTGTCACAATTTTCTGTAATTTACTGTCAACATAATTTCTGTAATTTCTACTCAATTTTATTGGGATTCAGAGTTAATTTTCTTTAAAAAATGTGGTTTATAAATGCTTTGAACTTGTCATTGCAACTGCAACATTTGCTTTTTTATAACTTTTTAGTGGGTTGAAATGTTGTACAGTACATGATACCGAAACTGTAAGACCTGAAAGACAAAATGCTGTAGATGGAGGCAGTCTACGTAAAACGCTAAGCTTTGGCATTCACATACTTGGGGTTTATTTTACAGGCCTAAGGCCCAAACGGTGATTATAACCACAGTCAATCTATCGACTCTCTCCTTCACTTGAACGAACCTTAGGATGTTGTCTTCCTACATGGTGGCTTGTGCATAAAGTTTAATGGAAGAAGAAATAGAGTGTGATAAAGAGGATTTATCCAGCAGGGTCCTTATAAATAAGGCCTCTAATGATGTTCTTGTCATTATTTATGTGTGACAGGTTTCAGACAGGCACCTCGAGGGACAGCCGAGACCTTGTCTTGTCACGGGTGTGTGGCGCCCACAGAGGGGTCCTGATTGATCATGTTCTAGAGTGCGGTCTGTCTGGGATTGAGACGTGATGGTTGGGGCAGTTGATTGATGTGTGAGAGTGTGTGAGTGTGTGTGTCAGGAGGGAATAAATCAGGACAAGTGGCAAAACAGACAAGTCAAGGGTAATGTGTAAGGTGTGTAGATATGTCACAGAGATATGCCGACAGATTTACAATAAACACTCACTGATAGCACTGGCCTTAGATTTACCTTTCCAGCCTACTGAAACAGTTAAATATTACCATAAGTTAAAGGAATAGTCTGCACAAAAATTTTTAATTCTGTCCTAATTTACTCACCCTCATATCGTTCCAAACCCATATGCTGTCGAATATATTTGTTCTGAAGAATCTTTATTAATTTTAAACATACATCCCACAACAGTGATGATGTCTTACAAGCTGTTTTGAATCTGGATGTGGGCAAAAACTTGGAATATAGCATAGAAGTCCTATGGACTCTTTATATGATGCTGTTTTGGTGTTTTTCTGTCCTTTTTTAAGTTTGACAGACATGGACACTATGAACTGTCATTATATAGTACAACCCACTTAAACCTTCAAAAAGGTCTACTTTGGCATTCCATTGAAGAAAAAAATAATATATATATATATATATATATATATATATATATATATATATATATATTTATTTATTTTTTTTTGCAAAATTATTGTCAGAGTGTTTAAGACTTTGAAAACCCCTTCTCGATTGAGTTTTAAATCAACAAACCTGACCTTTCTACCCTGAACCATAAGCCTAATCCAAAACAATAGTTTCTTGGAAGCAAATGCGAGATGAAAAAAGCAATCGCTGAAGCAGCCATGTAATTTTGTGGTGCTTCTATGACACTTTTGGCTCACGTGTCAACTTGCATGCGCTTCAGGACTCGTATCCCAGTCCTTTGCATCTCAAGTGGAACCCTCTATCAGTTGAGCGACTGCGCAATTTGTTCACACTACAATATATTTGTAAATGTATTTGGTTATTAAATGCAAAACGTTAAAATGTAGCGCTTTACAAGTCATGCACTATAGTAAAAGTGTTTAGATGTCATAAGATAGCATTTTGTGATAAACAGGGTGAAAAGTAAGCATTTAAGAACTGATAATCTGCCCTTTGACTTGCATTTGTGTGAAAGGGAATTAAAGTCATTGCTGATGTAGCGCCTCTAGGGTTTAATTCCCCAGGAAACGGCCACGATATATATACAAACCATGTAAAAATTATTTTTCAATTATGTAGTTATAGTAACCTGATTTTA
Source organism: Moxostoma hubbsi (assembly GCA_032164185.1). Classification (NCBI taxonomy): domain Eukaryota; kingdom Metazoa; phylum Chordata; class Actinopteri; order Cypriniformes; family Catostomidae; genus Moxostoma; species Moxostoma hubbsi. The sequence goes on along the minus strand of JAVLUX010000010.1, from coordinate 6,167,682 downwards.
TGAGTCCAGGTTGGGAATGACATGATGGTGAGTAAATAATGACAGAATTTTCATTTTTGGGTGAACTGTTCCTTTAAGGATATAATAAAGTACTTTTGTTGTAAAACATACATTGCATTTACCTGCATATTATCTAATACAAAGACTACAAATAAACAAGTTTACTAAGAAAGCGCACATGCTTGCAAATCTGAAAACTTTTTTTTTTCCTCTGACTCTCTTATTTTCTTAAATAAAAATATAAAGGTGTGTGTTATTAGTTTCAGAGATGAATTTAGTGGTTGGATTATAAATCACGCAACAGAGAAGAGCACAGAACATTACCCATCTTGCTCAGCATGTTATACAACTCAGCAATATATAGCTGGTAATAAAAGACTGTAAGGTTTATTATGAACTTTTTTTCACAGCATTCATTCAACATGAGAAAGTTACCCGTGAAAAATGTGATTTTGACAATGGAAGCTCAACATGCAATAACAGTTTCTGCTAAAATACCAGAAATGTGATGAGGAGGAGGGCGTGTCCAGACTGTGAGGATGCACACCCGGTGCTGAATTGTCCTAATCAGCCAGGACGGGGATAAAGACAGGAAGCCTGGGCCACAAGGCCACAAGTTGAAGTGTGTGTGTGTGTGTGTGTGTGTGTGTGTGTGTGTGTGTGTGTGTGTGTGTGTGTGTGTGTGTGTGTGTGTGTGTGTGTGTGTGTGTGTGTGTGTGTGTGTGTGTGTGTGTGTGTGTGTGTGTGTGTGTGTGTGTGTGTTTTCTTTAAGTTCATTTATGTCATTCCATTTATGTTGACTGTTCTGTCAATTCCCACCTCATCCTTGCCCATCCTGAACCGCGTTACACTGGTGCCAAAACCCAGGAAGGATGATGGATGCGCTGTTGTGGGGTCCTCGCTGCTGCCATCCGCTGGGAAGCAAAGGAGCCACGGAAGCTTGAGAAACCCCTCTGGGCCACCAGGAAGAGGAGGAGCCATTACTGCCCACCAGGGGAGGAGCATCTGCCATCCGCCAGGTGGTGGAGGAGTGGCTGAGGACCAGGCGACGGTGTGTCCGGGGCCAGAGAGCAAGTTTTTTTTCTCTCTCTCTCTCTCTCTCTCTCTCTCTCACTGTTTCTCCCTCTCTCTCTTTCCCCCTCACCTCCTCTCTCCCAGGGCTCTAGAGAGCCGAGGAAGACTTGCCGGCAGAAGGATGGCCGGAAGGACAACACCTCCCCTCCAGGAAGGGATTATTACCCAGATGGCAAAATAATTCTGGCCCGAATTTGTGCCAAAACCTTAAGATTTAACCTAGTTATACATTCAGCTTTCTTTTTATACATTCATTCTTATATATATATATATATATATATATATAAGAATGATCTGAATATGATAAGGTTCTGTATAAGTTCTTAGGTTGTTAAAAAAAACCTCCATGCAATGTTCTGGGAATGTTTACCCCGTTTATGGCTATAAAATTAAAACCTAAAAAATAATAATTAGATAACGTTCTAAAAATTGTAAAGTGTAAAGTGTAAAGTTCTTAAAATTTAGAAATATTTTGGGGCCACTATATTTGCAAGTAGGTCTGTGCTACCTAAACTGGGCATCATATGTATACAGTGTATATTCAAATATATGATCATTTAAAATTATGATGAAAATTACGGTAATCATGAAAAATATTGAATTGACACAAAAACATCCCTGCAACATTCTGGTAAAGTAAGTATATGGCTATAAAAATAAAACCTAAAATTACAATCAGCTAATGTTCTTATTAGGTTGTTTAAAAAAAAAATCTCCATGCAACGTTTGAGATCTGAGAACGTTAGCATAAATTACATAAATTACACACAGTCAACCCTCAAACGTGCAATTTGAAGCCATATTGAATTGCATACTTTAAAAAAAAAAAAAAACAGCTGCTTCAAATTTAATGTTAGATGTATATGAAACTGTGTTATTTATGTTACTGTTATGTAACTTCCACATTTCGTCAAGTACATTTTACCACAGACCTTTTTTAACTAGTAGCGCAACAGGTAATCAGTCAAATCTTGGAGTTCGAGCCAATTCCTCTATCACTGTGGTTTAGTGGTAAAAGGGTTAATTCAAGCATATCGTCACACCAGAATCAGACAGCATGCACCTGGTGGTTTGTCCCTCGCCATTTGACGCGTGTCAGAAGCACAGGGCATGTGCGATTGCTCCTGATGCACCCTGACCTGTCGCCCGACAGGGAATTATTCCACACCAGCCGCGACAGAACAGTTTAGAGGTGATGAATCGCCCTGGTACTTGGCAGGCGGTGTGAATTTCATTTCCCCCGAACCAGCAGGTGTCTCGTTTTTCTTCCCCGCGACGTGTGGAAACTCTGTTCCTATTGAGCTAGAGCTGGTGTCTCCCACTGAGAGTTCTATTACGTAGAAAAATGAACAGGGGATGTTAACCATGCTGTCCTGCCACGGTGCCTTCTGAAAACTACCAGTGAATATAGTGACTGAGGTGGAAGTAATGTGGACATGCCTTTAGGTTCTTAGATTGAAGCAATGAGCCACTTGAGGCCATGCGTTACAGTGATTTTATTACAGCTAAGGGGTGTCTTTTAAATGTGATACAAGACATCAATGTTCATTAAATGAATACATAAATGTATTATTAATAATAACCAGAATTTTTAAACAATTATTCCACCAAGTAATATGGTTCATTAAGGTGTTGTCACAGTAGATTTACCCCCCATTGTTTTATGTTTGATTCCCTCATTTAAAAGGTTAAGTACACATTCTTGTTCCTTTCATCTTTTTTCAAATCGATTTTCAAATACTTTTATGCATCAAATCTAATTTTGTATTGTTGTGATTCACCTTGGAGCTGGTTGGCTTGGTTTATGGTTTAGAACTCTTTTAGGAATGATTTTATGAAACCCCTAAGGAAAAAAAAATTAATGGGAAAAATATTTCCGAAAGCAAAATGGATGTAAAAGTTTAGGCTGGCACTGTTGCTCTCTATAATTCAAAGTTACAACTATACATATTATGAATGAGAATATTTCATTACTCTGATTTGTTAATCCATGGCAGAGACAGATAAAGCGCTATATCCAATATCCAATCTAATATCCAGCGCTACCCTGGGCACGAAACCCTTCACAAAGCCTCAATATATTTACTCAAACACATGGCCTTTGGATAACAGAGCTAACTGACACCCGCATATACACTCACTGAGAACTTCATTAGTTACACCTGTACACTTACTTATTCATGCGATAATCTAATCATCCAAATCATTCAGATATGGGTCAGGAGTTTCAGTTAATGTTCACATCAACCATCAGAATGTGGAAAAAATGTGATCTCAGTGATTTCGGCCGTGGAATGATTGTTGGTGCCAGATGGGCTGGTTTGAGTATTCTTGTAACTGTTGATCTCCTGGGATTTTCACGCACAACAGTCTCTAGTGTTTCCTCAGAATGGTGCCAAAACAAAAAACAAAACCATCCCAGTGAGTGGCAGTTTTGCGTACGGAAACACCTTGTTGATGAGAGAGGTCAACAGAGAAAGGCCAGACTGGTTTGAGCTGACAGACAGGCTACAGTAACTCAGATAACCACTCTGTACAGTTGTACTGAGAAGAATAGCATCTCAGAATGCACAACACGTCAAACATTGAGGCGGATGGGCTTCAACAGCAGAAGACCATGACTGGCACTTTATTAGGACCATAGTGTTCCTAAAAAAGTGCTCAGTGACTTTATGTAGATGGTAATACCATGATACTCCAAGGTAATTCAAAGAACACCATAGTATTAACATGTATATTTATTTGCAAGTAGGGCTATGGTACCTTAACAGTACACATTATAACATTATCTGCACTCCATCACCCCTTCTTGCAATGTTTTTTTTATAAATGTCTATTTCATTTCAAAATACAACGTGTAGAGGGGGCGACAGCTGGGTCCTCAGTATGGATTTTGAAGAATAAAAACACAGAGTCAGGTTTTGTAACAATAACCAAATGAGAGAGAGTCTACTGATTGTTCTCTGTAGGTTCAATAGGCATCACAAGTCAATGAGATTCAGCAGTTAGAAAGACAGGAAGTCGAAGTGAAGTTTTACAAACTTTCAAAAGCAATTATAGTCATATGCAAATTACATTAATGGTGTCATTGTACCACAATTTCTAACAGTTTGGTAGGTCAGTTACTTCAAGCATTTTAACATATTACAAATGTGGACTGTTTCCGTCTTCGTGCAAACAATAATTGTTAGCCACAGCACGAATCGAGGTCCCATCCTTGGTTGAAACAAACTTATGGTCAAATATCAGAGGTTAGCTATCAGTTATGGCTGCTTCTTATTTCTTTAAAAGCCAGAAGAAGTTATAGAATATGAGAGATGTGGTGCCCCTTAAAGGTGTGCCCTCCCCCAGATCCTCCATACCTACTATATGTAAATGTACAGGGACCCCCTCAATAAGGGACCCAAATCACACAGTAAACTGTGCGGGATCGTCTGACTACAGAGAACCACGAACGATGTGCCACATCTCCTTAAATACCCAAATAATTCAATAAGCTAACCAAATGGTGGTGTCTGTCCTTCTAATTAGATTTGGGTCCCTTATTGAGGGGGTCCCTGTACATTTACATATAGTAGGTATGGAGGATCTCTCATATTCTATAACTTCTTCTTGCTTTTCATTATGGCTGGGAGGATGAGACCAGTTTACCAGGCGCACTGAGACACTTTAAATGATACCAAACATGTTATAGTTACTTTTTTGTACACACTTGACATTGTATAGGTTTTTAGAACGTAGCAAGGAGTGCAATTAAAATCCTTGGAAGTTGTTTTTGACTATGGCAAAGTCACATGTGAGAGGGCACAATAACCGTAAACAATTCAGAGGCAGGAGTTATTTAGACATGCAATGTATAGGTGTTAACTTCTTCTCAGGAATAGAGGCCTTCTCCCCAACCATGATGGAATGCCGGGCAGCACCATCTGTGGAACAATAGGACAGAGCACAGAGAGAAACTAAAGGGCACAAGAGAGCACACCATTGTTGCATCTAGTTGCCTATTATTATAGTAAATTCAAGTTTCAATTCATTGATGACATGAGGTAGATCATAATGAGGTAAATGTGCTGTCCAGTCATAGTGACTTTTACAAACCATAAAACAAAGATAATAACAGAAAATCATAACTAAGATCTCTCTCTCTTACATTACTACTTGTGATTAATTAATCCTCAATATAATCAAATGGACAAATAGTGTATATGATTAATTATGTAAAAAAAATGCACATTTTTCAGAGGCTGGGCTAAATGAGTAATCACCGTTACTGTTACTTACCCCTCAGATTACGTGCATATTACTTGTACCTTTCAGGAAAAGAGAACAGAACATTGATTAATATAATAAGAATAATTGAGGATTATGAAATATAAGACATAACTTTCAAGAGCAAAGAGGGATTAGAATTTTCCTCTTCAATAGCAATATCATTTCTTTATTATAGCACAATTTAAATTTTAATTCTGTTTAATTCTGCTAATAACACTGTCGCCTAAACAAAGCTAATGAATGAATGAAGTTAATAAATGAGACAGTCAATTTAATATCAAATTAATAAATATTAAAGTACTTTCCGACAAGTTCCAGGAGGCTCTGCCAAGAAGAAGGAACACAATGCATATTCATTTTAATTTGTTATGAGGTATTATGATTTATTCAAAATTGTGAGTTTACACTGGCTGCAACATTATTTACCTTGTTTCTTTTGGATATTACTTGCTATGTCAATAAAACATTTTACATGTTTAAAGTCAACTGAGATGTTTATCAGAAAGGCACTGATGTAGCCGTCTCTGACTGTGTGCAAATCATTGTCACCTTAATTTATGAACACCCATGAAATGCAATCTGCTGATAATATCCATACAATATAAGATGCTTAGACATTTTACACAGTTTCTTGAGTTTTTCTACATACGTACACTTTAGGCAGGATGGAATAAGTTTTCCTCAGTCAAACAGAGAGAGACTCCTGTTGAATTAAAAGCAAGAGAATTAAGAAAACATCACAGGCAGGATTTTGAAAGGTGAGCGTAGGCTTTGATAGCAGTCTGATTTGTAATGCTTTTTATCTTTGCATAGCATCCTGGCCTGTAACTCGCAGAAAAAATTATACATTTCAGTTTAATTGAGTTCATTGATTATACTTTTATTAATAGGATCTTTCAATATCTCAATGATGAGATCATCGGAAACAAAGAAAAAAATATTTTTGCATTTTATGCATTAAATGTGCACTCAGGAAATTTTTCCTCTTTAAACTGTTTTACTTCTAAAAAAAATTAATAAATGTTAAATATAAAAACATGTATGCACCATGCCCACTCACATGAGATGAAGACTCTAGTCAGTAACCTTATACTGGAGAAAGTCCCCCTCATGGGGTTAGCCATGTTAGGATCACATGACCAGCCGAATACTATTCATTTAAACGCACTGTTATTGGACACTTTCACTTGTGGATTAAATTAATCATGGCTGAGTGTGAATATTTATATATTTTATTTTATTTTTACAATGACTTCGGTAACTAAAAACTACTGCATTTTTTAATGATGCTGCATCCAAACCACTAGGTGTCAGTGTAAATTCCAAAAATTGCTGAGTGCACCTCAAACTCGCATGTTTTGTTTTGGATCTGACAGAAGCTGAACCATAGTTAATATCTCAAATAATATACTTACAATTCAAGAATCTGTATGATGCTTCTTACCTGATTATACTGATTATAAATTATGATTATAAACAAGAGTTCAACTTGATAGCATTTTCTAAACTCATCCATGAACAATTATGGTAACTTCACTTTCGGGCCTCAGAGGCCCCATCTAAAAATAAATTATAAAATAAAACACAAATAAATCCCATTCATGTTTACATTCTTTGATTGGTGCAAACTGTATACTTACACTACAGCCAGATGTTCATTATGATTTGCTTTATGTTTTTGTGTCAGCTGAACTGACCAGAGAGGGAGGGAAAAAATACACTTATCCTAGATAACGATTCTATAATGTTCAAGGCTGGGTTAATCTCACAAAACCTGTCAAAAACATGTCCAGGTCATATTTCAACACAAAACTCTAAAGAAAGTACAAAAAGTTAATTTTAGATAAAGAAGTTGAAGATTGTGACATTATTTATTACAACGACAATTATGCTCATAGCCCAGCTTTCTCCTTAGTTCTCATTACTGCAATGTAAAATAAAAAAATGTAAATAAAGACAACATAGTGTTTTCATTACTATATAAAGCAACAAAATTAAGATATATTATTCAAATTGACAAGTATTTATAGCCTACATCATGGTAGTATTTAAAGTACTGCCGTCATGCACATTTAATTTTAAACTGATGTAAATAAATTGTTACAATCCCACAAACTGAAACTGAATGGTCCTAAAAATAGCCTTAATTTTCTTTCTGCAAAATGTATTTTGTTTTTAATTTATTTAAAGGGATAATTCACTCAAAAATTAAACTTCTCTCATCATTTACTCACCCTGATGCCATCTCAGATGTGTATGACTTTGTGTCTTCTGCTGAACACAAATTAAGATTTTTAGAAGAATATTTCAGCTCTGTAGGTCCTGACAATGCAAGTGAATGGTGACTAGATCTTGTAAGCTCCAAAAAGCACATAAAGGCAGCATAAAAGTAATCCATAAGACACCAGTTGTTTATTATAAGTCTTCTGAAGCAATGAAATTACTTAAGGTGAGAAACAGATCAAAATAGATCAAACTTTAAATCCTTTTTTAATATAAAATATTTACTTTCACTTTAAGAGTGTGAACGAATGTGAAAGGGTGAGATTTGTAGTACAAAGGGACTTGAATATTGATCGGTTTCTCACCCACACCTTTATATCGCTTATGACGACATGGATTTATCTACTGAAGTCATATGGGTTACTTTTACGCTGCCTTTTGTGTGATTTTTGGAGCTTGAAAGGTCTGGTCACCATTCGCTTGCATTGTATGAACCTACAGAGCTGAGATATTCTTCCAAAAATGTAAAAGGGTGAGTAAATGATGAGAGAATGATGAACTAATTTGACCTGCCTAATCTGTAAATTTCAATCATTTCTGCCAACTGGGTTGGAAATGAATAAAATCTCAAAAGTCATGGAAAGTAATTTCTACAGTGAATTTTCTATAGTGAATACATATATTTTCCTATATTTCTTGAGATAGATATTGCTCGTGTAGAGCAAAATGTGCTCTCAAGCCATAGTGATTTCTCAGTAAATCATTCTTTTGTGTCCAAATTGTTTTCAATGAATTTGTGAAAATCTGTCTAAATGATTCTTTAGGAAAGGTCATGAAAAAGGTCATGGAAAATCATTGGTCACTAAGGGTGTTAACCCTGGTGAAATCAATCTCAACATACTTGAACATGCTATACTAAATGTTTCTCAGGTAGATTTTTTAAATTCTTTAACTTTCTAACGTTACTCCTCTCTACACTTGGCTTTCTCTTTTTCAAATCCTCCACATCTCTCTGACTCACTGCTCACCTCTTCATGCTATTAACTGGTCTCGTGCTTTAGCCAGTCTTCAGAAGAGCTGAGCCACTGTCATACAACATGGCAACTCAATAATCTTTATCCACTCATCGGCCCATTCCAGCCCTGCCCGGACCGAGATAAAGGGGAAAGGATTTAATGCTCTCTCTCTCCTTTCAGACTTCATTACATCCCCAGACCAACATCATATCCACTCATTCAGACCTTGAACTCTGTTGCTTGCCCCGCTGAGACCCCCATGATCCTGCGTGCATCAAGCGTACGGTCACATCTTTAAATTACCTGATTCTCTGGTTTATGACACACACTCAGTAATCCTCTGACACACGCACTAGTCATCTCCTCCGAGCTCAATTTAGCCTTCACTGGCTGATGTGTCATTTTATACAGAATGAGGTTGCCATAATGTGATATTCTATCCATTTACGTTTCTTGGTGTTTGTAATGAGCCTCTCTCTGGGTCAGCATGTCCTTGATTCTAAATCAGTACATAGTGGGTTCATAAAGACTGTAAAAGTTGCATTGAATATGGCCAAAATTGTCAGACAAGCTTCGCTTAGATTGATTGTGATTGTGCTTTGTCTATGTATGTTAATATGCCCATGCTATTTACTTGAGCTATTGCGTGTTCTTACACTGTCATCTAGTGAACAATTTTGAATACTGCACCAGTGTTGAATATGGGATAGAAGTGGCCTGGTTGAGGCAGCACTCAACAGGAGAGGCTGTTGTGTAAATCAATATAGATCAATTTAATAAAAGATGGAAGAAGTTTTATTACCATACTTTTTTGCTAATAATTATGCCCCCGAACACAGATGATTTCTCACGGATATCTTAAAATAGCCTTGATAATTGATGGCATGTAAAAAATAATATTTCTGTTCATCAACTCAACACTTGTCAATATGACAAGGTCAATATTTAAACACCTGTAATTAAATGGGGGCCAAATGAAACCATCATCTAACTCACCTTGGCGGCCCAGTCATACAGTAATTCACTTTTTGAAATCCTTCATCTAATCCAGGGGTTCTTAAGGGGAGCATTACTGCCCCCCAGGGAACATTTAAAGGATGTCAGTGGGTGCAGAGAGCAAATTAGTAGAGAGGGGGCGTTAGGTTACAAATGGGGTTCGTTTATCAGTCATATTAATCAAATCTATCGTCAAGTTCCTCTTTGCATAAAAATGTTTATCTAGACTTGGAGTATACCAGTTCTCCATTATATGGGTTGTTACCAATTTGTAATACGGTTCACTCAATTCTGAAGTCTATTGACGCATCTGCAAGATCTGGTTTAGCAGCGTCAAATAGAGAGGTGGAGTCACAACCTCGGCTAATAAACCTGTATGGCTCTGTAGATGGATATGGCTCAATGAACAGAGCAGCACGAGCGCAAAGCAGATGCGTTTTTACTTGCAGACCGAACAAGGGAGATTGTATTAGTTATACTGGTCAAGCTAAATTACAAAAATCTAGTTAAATAGGCAGCATCAGGGTGGACAATAACAGGGTGGACATTCAGTTGATAAATTATCAACTACATGGTCTGTGAAGTTGCTCTACAAATATTTGTTTTCTTTGTTCAGGTCCAAAAGAAGTGGACGCATGGTCATCCTAGATTGTTGCATAATAATACATTATTTCTTTTACCAATCATTTGATTTATTTTACATGAAAATAATAGATAATTAAATGCTAAGAAATGGAGAAATCAAATAGTTCTGCATGATAGTAATTATTAGTTAGATAATTAATAATTAGACATGTGGAAATGGCACTTTGTAATAGAAAAAGATTTCAATTACTTAAAATGTAACTTTTAAGCCCACGGAAGTGTGTAATATTATAAATAGTCTTTATTCTTTTTAACAAGCCTATTCAAATTGTAATCGGTTGAAAGTAAACAATATAAATACCACACACACTTGTACTGGGGACTTAAATTTCACAGAATTGTGAAAATACCCATTTTATACAGGTGCTCCTTCACTTTGAAAAACAGCATGGAAAAAAACGTGTTCAGTGTGAACGTTCCCTACTATACTTAAAAAGAAAAATGCTTTAATAAAACAACCAGGAAGAAGAGAGAAAGGGAGATAAAAGGCTTAACATGAAAATAGTATCTCTCTCTCTCTCTCTCTCTCTCTCTCTCTCTCTCTCTCTTCTCTCTCTCTCTTGCAGAAGAGCTCTGACAAAAGCAAATAAAATGTAATGATATGTAATGAATAGGTGCATTTACTGGTGTTTTACAATCCCAATGGTGGGAAACAATTAACATGCACTCAAAAAATAAAGTACATATGTGCTTACATGAACACTGTATTATAAAGCAATGTTAATTATATTTTATTAAAACATTTTGAACATAACCATGTCATAAAATTATGAAGCTTGGACAGAAGTTTATTTTGTCAGATCAGTGAACATTTTGGGACAAACTTTATTGTCAAAAAACGCTAAAACTGAAAACTATAAAACTGTTTCTGTGCACGTGCATCCACATGAGGTGCTGTGCAAGCGCTTGGTCTTCTGAAGCATGCGAACGGCCAGGCAAAAACAAAAACTCAAGCAGCACATATATATAAACCCTGCATCTTAAAAAAACCTCAATGGATCTGCACAAATTCATAAGTGACAAAACAGCGTATTAAGAAAGGTAAGCAGTTTCCATCCTTGACATTGTAACATTGTTCTAACCATTCAAACAGCTAATGTAAGCGTCCTCTCCACCTTGTCGTCAATGCACTTCTCCAGTGCAGCGATTAGTTATAAAAAAACAGCACCATAGCAATGCATTTGTGCATGGAACTACTTTCTTACGCGATGGATCAGAATCTGCCGTTGCTGGTTCAAAACAATTGACGCTTCAGAGCATTCGTTAGTAATTAAAAAATTTCACTTCAGAAATAGTATCATGGCTTGTGCTGTTTCGAAGTTATTGGATAAACAATGATGGATGTGTGTGTGTGTGTGTGTGTGTGTGTGTGTGTGTGTGTGTGTGTGTGAGAGAGAGAGAGAGTGAGAGAGAGATGGAGCGTCTGCGATCACCTGTTGCCACACCCAAGCAGAGATGCTGTCAGCTTTCTTAAGGTCAGCTTTCTCAGTGGAAAAATAGTGTCCAAGCAGGGGTTTTTCTCCCAATTTCACGGTAGAAACCGCAATGTCCTCCACCATTTTAAACAGCACCCATTATGTAATTAATCAGTCTGTTGTGTCTCTCAGCTTTGATGAGCCTTAATGCTGAAGTTGTTCATTTAAAGCTGTTTAAAGCTATTTCCTAACTTTAGTAGTGTAGTGTAGTAAGTGTAGTAAACGGTCACAAAGAGCTGTTTTATGTAAACGGCTGATGCGGATTGGCTCATATTACACACAAAAATGATTTTAACCACCTGCTGGATAACATATGTAATGTAAATAAAAAACAACAACGAACTTAGCAGAACTGCACTGCTCACTACACTTTAGTTTAGGGTGACAAACACAAGCGGAGTGATACACACACTGTGAAGCGTCGGAGTGCTGATGGTGTCAGACCATCAGTGCTCATGGAACGTCTCTCGTCCAATCAGATTTGAGGACCGGAACTAACTGTTGTATATATTGTTGTATATTCATCTCTTGGAATTTCTGAAGCAAACAAAACCAGTTATATTTTCATATACTCAATATAAATAAATTATCATTTATTTATTTTGAGTGTAAGAAAATATAACTGGTTTTGTTTGCTTCAGAAATTCCATAAGATGACAGAACTTCAATCAATATGACCTGATGTAATGAGTTCCAACTCAGTCACTCTATCAGAATAATTTACCCACAAAACTAGGTGTTAACTTTTATGTTATCGATATCCTTAATGTTATTAATACCAGAAAATTACATCTGTATTCTACTCAAAATCAATGCTGTACTGTAGAATGAGCATTTCAATGGGACAAAATCAAATCAAATCAAATCAAATCACTTTATTGTCACACTACTGTGTACACGAGTGCAACAGTAGGTGAAAATCTTGTGTGCAGTTCCGAGCAACATTGCAGTAATGACAATGACGAGACATAAACCACTTTACAATATAACATATTTACACAAAACAATTTACATAACAAATGTACACATACTTACACAACAATTTACATAACAAATGTACACAATACACACAATGTAGAATACACATACACTAGATAAGGGTATAAATATATATATACACTAACTGAATTGGGAGAATATATTGACAGAATGAGGATTAATAAAGTGCAGTGCTGATTGTTGATCGTGAGAGATCATGTGTTCAAAAGTCTTATTGCTTGTGGGAAGAAGCTGTCATGTAGTCGGGTGGTGCGGGTCCTGATGCTGCGATACCGCCTGCCTGATGGAAGCAGTGAGAGCAGCCCATGACTCGGGTGGCTGGAGTCTTTGATAATCCTCCGAGCTTTATTCACACACCGTCTGTTATATATATCCTGGAGGGAGGGAAGCTCACCTCCGATGATGTTTCTGGCAGTTCGCACCACTCTTTGCAGGTCTTTGCGGTTGTGGGCGGTGCTATTGCCGTACCAGGCGGTGATGCAGCCAGTCAGGATGCTCTCTACGGTGCTGGTGTAGAACCGTGTGAGGATGTGGCGGTTCATTCCAAACTTCCTCAGCTGGCTCAGGAAGAAGAGGCGCTGGTGAGTCTTCTTCGCAACGGCCTCTGTGTGGACAGACCATGTGAGTTCCTCAGTAATGTGGACACCGAGGAACTTGAAACTGCTGACTCTCTCCACCGGTGCTCCATTAATGGTGATGGGGCTGTGTTCTCTGTCTTTCTTCCTGAAGTCCACCACAAGCTCCTTGGTTTTACTGACGTTGAGGGAGAGGTTGTGCTCCTGACACCAGCGTGTCAGAGTGTGCACCTCCTCTCTGTAGGCTGTTTCATCATTGTCAGTGATCAGACCTACCACCGTCGTATCGTCAGCAAACTTAATGATGGCATTGGAGCTATGTGTCGCCACACAGTCATGTGTGTAAAGGGAATACAGGAGTGGGCTGAGAACACAGCCCTGTGGTGCTCCAGTGTTGAGGGTCAGTGATGAGGAGATGTTGCTGCCCATTCTAACCACCTGACGTCTGCCTGACAGGAAATCCAGGATCCAGCTGCACAGCGAGCTGTTTAAGCCCAGAGCCCGGAGTTTCTCATCAAGCTTGGAGGGCACTATGGTGTTGAATGCTGAGCTGTAGTCTACAAACAGCATTCTCACATACGTGTTCCTTTTTTCCAGGTGGGAAAGAGCAGTGTGTATTGTAGATGCAATGGCATCATCAGTGGAGCGGTTGTTACGGTAGGCAAACTGCAATGGGTCCAAAGAGGTGGGCAGAACAGAGCAGATGTGATCTCTGATCAACCTCTCAAAGCATTTGCTGATGATGGGGGTGAGGGCAACAGGACGCCAGTCATTTAAGCAAGTGATTTTTGATTGCTTCGGTACAGGCACAATGGTTGATGTTTTGAAGCATGTGGGGACTACAGACAGGGATAGGGACAAGTTGAAAATGTCCGTAAAAACACCAGCCAGTTGGTTCGCGCATGCTCTGATGACGCGGCCCGGAATGCCGTCTGGACCCGCGGCTTTACGAATGTTCACCCGTCGGAAGGATCGGGTTACATCCGCAACAGAGACGGAGAGTGAACCAGCCTCTGTAGTATCGGCCGCGAGTGCTCTCTCTGTGAGGGCGGTGTTGTTGTCCTCGAAACGAGCATAAAATGTATTAAGCTCGTCCGGGAGAGAGGCAACGGTGTTCATGGCAGAGTTTTTATTCCGTTTATAGTCCGTGATGATGTTAATTCCCTGCCACATACTTCTGGAGTCAGTGGTGTTGAACTGTTCTTCAATTTTGTGCCTGTACTGGCGTTTGGCTGTACTGATGGAGTTACGGAGGGCATAACTGGCTTGTTTACGCTCCTCCGCATTCCCGGAATTAAAAGCGGTGGTCCGCGCAGTAAGTGCCGCGTGAACATCGCCGTTAACCCATGGTTTCTGGTTGGGGTAGATCCGTATATTTTTTGTCGGAACAACGTCCTCTACGCACTTCCTGATGAAACACGTTACGCTATCAGTGTAAACCTCGATGTCGTCATCGGAGGCAGACCGGAACATCTCCCAGTCTGCGCGATCAAAACAGTCCTGTAGCGCAGAGTCTGATTGTTCCGACCAGCACTGGATCATTCTAATGGTGGGTGATTCCTGTTTCAGTTTCTGCCTGTAAGCGGGCAGAAGCAGAACGGAAGAGTGGTCGGATTTGCCAAATGGTGGGCGGGGGAGGGATTTGTAGCCATCCCGGAAAGGAGAATAGCAATGATCCAAAACCCGGTCCCCTCGTGTGTTAAAGCTGATGTGTTGGTGGTATTTTGGTGCTATTGTTTTAAAGTTGGCTTTGTTGAAGTCCCCGGCAACAATGAACGCGGCCTCAGGGTGCGCGGTTTCCTGCTGACTTATACTCCCATAGAGTTCCCTAAGTGCCCGGTCTGTGTCGGCTTGTGGGGGGATGTACACAGCAGTGATAATGACCGCTGTGAATTCCCTCAGTAGCCAGAATGGTCGACACAGAAGCATGAGAAATTCCAGGTCAGGAGAGCAGAAAGACCTGATAAAATGTACATTCCTCTGATCACACCATGATTTGTTGATCATAAAACATACACCTCCACCTCTGCTTTTACCTGAGAGGTCTTTCGCTCTGTCCGCTCGGTGCACGGAGAAACCCGTGGGTTCGATGGCCGAGTCTGGAATCTCCGCGGACAACCAGGTTTCCGTAAGACAGATAACACAGCAATCTCTCGTCTCTCGTTGGAAAGAGATCCGCGCTCTCAGCTCGCAGAGCTTGTTGTCCAGAGACTGAACATTTGCCAGTAGTATACTGGGTAGCGGGGGGCGATTTGCGCAACGTCTTAATCTGATGAGAACGCCGGCTCTTTTTCCCCTTTTCCGTCTGCGTTTCCGCGGCCGGGCAGCCCAGACAAAGGGATCCGCTGGCGTGTTTGTAAACCGCGGGTCGGCGTTGAGGAATGTGAAGTCCAGTTTTCGGTGTGTGATTGCCGAACCAATGTCCAAAAGCGTTTGTCTGTCGTACACAATAAGGCAGACAACATCCAAGACAAAAAAACACAAAACTGTTAACAAAACAAACAATAAACTGCAGTGTTTTGACGGCGCCCGCAACGCAGCAGCCATACTCGGCGCCATCTTGGTATGCAATATTATTGGTCATGTCACATATGCCCTGTTTTTGTCAAGACATTTATATTTAAATTCTTGTTTAGTTCCCCGTTCCTGTTTCCTGTGTTAGTTTTGTAGTCCTTTATAGTTTTATTTCATGATTGGTTCACCCTGATTGTTTCCCCGGGTGTTCCTTGTTTTCCCTTGTGTATTTAATCCCTTGTTTCCACTGGTTTCTTTGTCAGTCTTTGCATGTGTTGTTATGCTCTGTCCTTGGGTCCCTATGTTTGATTTGGTGTTCCTATACTCTCCAATGTTTCAACATAAAGATAAATTTCAATTTTGAACTATTTTGGGGGGTTATTGGTAGCTTTTACCATGTACATTTGTTAATGTAATATTTACCTAAAATGTTAAATAAATTATGAGCATAACACATTTAGTTTTCTAACGTTAACTTCCAAAGTGATCTCCACCACGTTAATCTGCTTAAAGAATATTTCATTCACGGCAAAACAATTTTGCACAATTACAATAGAAAAATATTATTATCAATACAACCACTTTATACAATAAGTTGCAAAACACACATGTAAAGTAAATATCATGTAAAAAAAAAAAAAAATAATAATTTTTAATCTCCTGGTTTATAGGATAAACACAAATTTAAATCTGATAAGGAACCTCTCGTATCGTATTGGTGACACAATATTTCCTATAAACCATGAAAACTTTTCCCCTTTTAATAGCTCCAATGTGTGAAATCCAAAAGCTTTTTGCTGGATGGACTGAGAGTTTTTCTAAGGAGACTATTGTTGCTACTTTTTTTTTCTTTCTTTTTTTTTTCTTTTTTTTTTTTTTATCAAAAATGCCCATACCCTCCAGCTTTAAATTGAAATCAACATTTGGATTCAGATCTCCAAAATCATCAACGCACAGCAATTGAAGGGGTTCAGAAGGATGAAATTCACATTTTGCAATTAAACTTTTCCATTTTTGATAGTAAAACCACTATATTTATACAAACAGACCTAGCACCACAGTATTACAAGGGCTGTAGGATATTAAACTAAATGAATGACACCATGCTAAAAATAATTAATTGTCCTAACAATAGTATTAATTTTCTTTATATACTTTATTTCCTGACTTATTTTCTCTAACTAAATATCAAAGGAAAAAGTGCTTTTATTGTAAGTTTCCTACCAATGTGAATGGTACATCAATACCCACAAATAGAGAGAATAAAACAACCCAAAGTCTGAACAATCACAACTTTTCCTTATAAACATAGGGGATATGTGCATGTCTATGTGGCCCATTTAGGTGTAAATAAAACCCCAAAAACATCATGGACTGAGGTGTCAGTCCATTCCACATTTATTTGTCAGTTTTGTCTGTTTATACATACAAAGATACCTTTATTAAATAATCTTTACATCAGAATAACAACTGTACAACAATTGAAATCCATTAAAATGGTTTAATGCCACAAACTGGACCCCTGGAACATCACCGATGATGTATTTAAGAGTTATGGTGAGGGCGATTGTGAAAAAATTGACCTATTAAATATTATTTTAAAAGGGTAATGAAGTGCTTTTTGTATATATGTATTACATTCCCTTACCTCAAGATGATCTTTCATCGCTGTGTCTAACATGATGAGGTCATTAAGGAAAGTTCCAAGGTATAGTTCCATACATGACCCCCTAAGGTGAGAGACACAACGGAAATAAAGATTACAGGTCATATCCATATTTTCTGTTCCTGTCATGTTAATCTAACATCACTTTACTGACAACATCTCTTGCACATACCATGTCTCTCTGCTGCCGGTGTTTTCTCTGGGCTGCTTTGTAGTTCTTTTTAAAGATGGCTGTTTATAAAGTGCCCTCCTGTGAAGATATCAATTTCAAATCCACTTTTCACTTGGATTTTAAAAAGTCAAATGTTTTTGCTGTGTCAATACATTGTCAAAACATATTAACGTATTTTTTATCCTAATTCCTGAGCTCAAATGTACTAGACGCATGTGAACCTGCAAAAAGCCAAACAAATGCAATTGATACTGACAGCCGATGCAGGTTTACACTGTATGAAGTATGAAAAATGCATTCTGAAAATTACTACTAGTGAACAAATACGGCTTAATGCAATGAAATGTGCATGGCCTAGTCACACACATACAGTACTCACACACATACACACACACACACACACACACACACACACACACTCATTTAACAACATTTGTCCTCGCCTTAATAAGAAGCTCTCTGCTAAGGCAGAATTGTTGTTGTCTGAAAAGATTTCCGACAACTCCTGGAAAGTCGTATAACTTTCCTTGTAAGCAGCACAAAACTGGCTTAGTTATAACAGATAAATTCACATCAGGGTGGGAGTAGGTGGCTTGCACAGACAAACACTTAAAGTGAGGTATTAATATATTACAGTATTATTATTTTATTCAAGATTCAAGAATTGCAAAATTAGCTGCCAAAATTAGTTAGTCACTGAATCAACGATCAAAGGAAAAATTTAATCCTTTAAAATGTGTATGTCTAGACCTACAAAAAGACTTAAGAAGAGCAAATCTATAACTTCCCTACAGTTTTTGAGATGCTGATTGACTTATCAAAACACAACAATAATAGTCTTATATTATTTCAATAACTTCCCTACTTTTTCATTTACGTGTAAAAACGTGCACTTCAGTAACAAAAGTGTTCTTAGAACACAGCAGATCAATGTTTTTTCCTACAGTTTGTTGACTGCACACAACATAGAGGTAAAAAAAACAGGAGCTGATATTAAAAATAGCTTTACATATTTAACACAGGTCTAGTACTCTTAAATTGTCAAAAAACAACCAATAAAACTATTAGCTCACAAACAATGTAAAAAGCATAACTAAAAGAAAACTCATGCACTGATATGAAGTCCACTTACAATGTGCTTAAAAGATGGATTGTCCTTTGTTTTTGTTTTTGTGCAGTGCAAAAATACTGTATACAAATCCACCATTTGGACTCGGTATGGTTTAGCTAGGAAAAGTACGGGGAGCAAAAATCTACTTTTTAAAGAATTCAGGGGTCGTGTCTCCCACGTCCCCTGCGGCTGCTACGCCCTTGATCCACATTATATCCAAACGGTTTATTTAACTGGCATTTAACAAATCTCGATCTCCCCTCTATCTCCAAATGCCAAATTACACTGCCCAGCAATGGCAAAATGCAGTAACTATACAAAGTTAAATTAAACTGAAATAGTGTCTCTTGAACTGTGATCTGTACTGTGACAGATGGGTTTTGCTCAGCTATGTTCAGATTCAGATAAATAGTTTAGTGTAACACTATTTTATAATCCACATGTAATGGCTGTACAATACATTATTCAGTTCAGTTTCACTGTTGCCCTAGCTACTACTTTTTGGCTCTATAGGGCAGAAAATAATATGTACAATTATACAGAAAACAATACAAATCTTTATATAATTGGTAAGGCTAAAATTGGTAACTGCAAACATTTTTTTGAAAAAGGCTCAAGTCTGACTCTGACCTAGACACCTCATCCCATGTCTTCTTTAGTCAATGGATGGCAGTGCTCTGGAAGGCTGACAGGATGGCTTTCAGAGTGGAAAAGCTATTCGGGATATGAGACCTCTGATGTCAAGAAATACAGACAGATATTCATGAGACAATAAAACACTTGTAGTATAGACTGCTTGTGTATAGAAGCCTTTGAGATACAACAAAAAGTCATGTTTTCCTACAACAAAGCAAAGTGAGTGTGGTTCCTGACCTTGGTGACCTTTATCCACTGCTCTATGAGCTTCGCTCTCTGAAGGGGTGTCAGAGCACTGTTGTACAGGTGACAATGCATTGGCCATGCTGTTAAACTGAGCAACAGTGGCCCGGATGGTGGGGGTCAGGTGCTCTGTCCCCTTCTTGTCTTGCTGGGACCAAACGCCACCCAAATGATGGTAGGGCTGAACTTATTTTGTGTTCATTACACAGTTGATATGTCAAATAACTAGTTGTGCCAAGACCAAGACAGCAACAAATGCAAAGAGGCTGCAGCTACTGTGACACCTCAAACCCAACACAAACTCCACACCTAAAGAGTCTGAATTCTGTCTCTGAACAGCACATTTAATGATTAAACAAAAAGAAGAGAAGGTATTGTGAAATTCAATGTATTTATCTCAGAAGGTTCAAGTCAGTAATTTAAGTCATTATGATAAAAATGTTGGGAATCTCTGCTCTAGAGAAAGGACACAGAGTACACAACTTCAAATCAGGACAAAGTGATTTTGTGCAAACTCTTTTGTCAGCTAATGTATACAGAATTTAAACATTTTCAGTTTCACATTTGTGTTTAATACATTTTGTGCATTTCAAATGATCATCAATGTATCTAACTTTTATACCTATGTGGTATTAGGTTTTATCCAACAACTTAGAGATGAAACAGAAGGTTAAATTCAAAGCAAATGGCTAATACCAAGGTGGCATGGGATGGCACATGCCACCCTTAGAAAAATTGAAACCCCCATCATAAGTATCCAACAAATATAAATGTAAGTATATTATCATTGATTTTGACATTGTGTAAGCGTTTATTCATGTCAAACTACCTAAAGTCTCACTGAACGTACTAATGACTACAGACCGATATCGTGATTGATTACAACAGCAACCAATCACAGCATCAACCAATTGCCTACCTACTATTACAGTGCATTTACAGTGTTTGGGCTCATTGGGGGGGTTACAGAGAGAAGAATTTTTTTTTTCCGGGTTCACGCTGCTCGAACAGAGAGATTGTGGTTGTCCCTGTCTGAATTTCAGTACCTGATGGGAAAAATTAAGCCGTATCGAAATGTATTGAAAATAGGTTCATAACTCGAAGCTTCTGTACACGGTCAATGTACTGCCATCTTGTGGTCAAAAAATGAAGCGCACCTAGTAAGCCGCTGTGGCTGACAACATTTTGAAGAAATTAAATGTATTATCAATGCTACTATGTCGTTTTCTTTTAATTATTTAAGTGTTTATAAAGAAAAAAACTAATAAAAATGTTAATGTTCAAGCCTAAAGGGCTTCATATATGAATACAATTTTGTTAAAAAGTTAAAACAACGAATGAGAGTAAATTAACAACTGATTATTAATGTGTAGATTGGAAAATAAATATGTGGGATAGGCAGTAATATTTTATTTGCAGGGGATTTAAATGTGCTTATGTAACCGTATTTGGTTCAAAAATGTACTGGGATTTGCACTTCTTTTGAATCAGATACCGAAGCAGTCACGTGGTTTTCAGCTGACTGAAGCTTCGGACATCACTGATCACATTTTTTCCAAATCGAATCAAGCTCTGATACAGTGTTTCAATATGAAATTTGTTTTTTTTTTCGACACAAGCTTCGAAACTTCGGTTTTGAACGTCACATAACTATATTTCAGACTTTTATTCTTTTATTGCATTTTATTTTTAAACACCCATCCACTGATTTACAGATGCAATCTTGTTTTATTAAAATAACATTTATATTTGTGCAAATTAGAATCCATAATCTTCAAAAACTAAAGGCAAAAAAGTTACCACTAGACCCATGTTCTTTTTTATCCCCTTTTCTTCCAATTTGGAATGCCCAATTCCCACTACTTAGTAGGCCCTCGAGGTGGCGCGGTTAATCAGCTCAATCCGGGTGGCTGAGGACAAGTCTCAGTTGCTCAGCTTCTGATACTGTCAATCCGCGGATTGTCACCTGGCTCATTGTTTTTGACAACGCAGATACTCAAGGATGTGCACATGCTACTCTCTGTGATCCAAACACAACGAAAGCAGTGTGAGAACACAGACGATCGCTCCAAGAATCAAGATTTCAACAATGCCACATTACACTGTAAATAGCCTTAAAGGAATAATTCACCCAAAAATGATAAATTCACTCATCATTTGCTCATGATGTTAATGACTTTATTTCTACTTTTGTTTTGACTAAATTACTTTTATTTTTTAGAAGAATATATCAGCTCTGCAGGTCCATACAATGCAAGTGAATGGTGACCAAATCTTAGAAGCTCCAAAAATCACATAAAAGCAGCAGAACTTTACACCATAAGACTCCAGTGGCTTGATCCATGTATTCTGATGCAATCTAATCGGTTTTGGATGAGAACAGTCCAAAATGTAACTCCTTTTCCCTGTACGTTTTGTCATTACAGTCTTTGGGCACAATCATTATTTCAAGCTCAGTTATTCTTCCTAGAACTTGATGAATGCGCAGAGTGCTATGAAGAGTAATCGAGGTTGAAATCATGATCGCAAAGGAGACTGCTTATGTCAAGATTTTACAGTGTTTCGAACACAGCCACCACTACATGATATCACAGCCAGTCAGACAGCATTGCTAACCAGTGAAACGTCTGTGAAGACAACACCTCACAAATAGGAGTTGAATGTTTTACTATCATCCCATGCTGCATGAATATGTACATTATTATATTAGTTGTGTCTCAGAATGCACACTTCTGCCATTTTGTAGCGTAAGTAGTTAGAGTAGTATGTTAACACTGAAAATGCAACAAAAAGGAGAGTGAAATGTTGGACACTTTGTGCACTCATCGCTGGCGGCTTGCCCTGGCTGCGATGCTGGTCTGGAGAATGTGGTAGCTAGCAAAACTTTAAGAAGACGGCACTTTACAATTATCACCACACACTGTGTGAATATGTACTTTGTTTGAGATGCAAGTGTTGAACTGAGGTTGGCTAATGTGCTAAAGCTAGCAAGCAACACATTGCATGCGCTTGAAATATCACTTCCATCTGATGTTAAACAGTGAATGCTCCCGTGTAGTAAAACAATTTTAAGCGTTACATTTGGGACGATACTACAATTTGGAAATGCATGGCTGAGCACAAAGTGTATTCTGTAAGTGCATGGTCTATTGTGTGTCATCTTGGACACAGCTCATGGAATAAGTTTTGCTAATGCGCTAAAGCTATCAGTAAATCGTGTGCATTTAAAACGTCACTTCCGTTTGCTAAAAAAGTTGAATAGGGAAAAAAAAGTTTAGTGCTCTATGGACAGCACTACACTTTGGTTAATATTACACAGCAGTGGTTGTGATTCCTGAACATTTTCAGGCGTCAGTTTGGTTATATTATGCGGTTTTCACTCCAAAACCAAATTGTGTGCGACTGCAACTATATTAAGCACTCAAATACAGGACTGACAGGCATGTACTGCTGCTGTGTGAACATGGCCTTAGAAAACCCATACACTAAATGGCCAGGGTTTAGAATTCTTGCAAATTTAACCAATCTTCGCATTATTTGTGGCAGCTTGCAATTTTTTAGAATTTGCGCAAATTTTACGTGTAAAGCGTAAATCTGAGAGAATCCCATCCTTTTCCTTTTGTTTGACAATGGCAAAATACATGTTTGAAAAACTTGACTATCTCAGTAGTAACAGTCTAAGCATCTCCATCTCGTCTCCTCACATTGTGTGTTCACTATCAAAATCCTTTTATAAACTTTTGTGGGACCGCAGACAGCACACATAAATCACAGCCAGCATTTAATCTTCAACCTGTGAATGAGACACAAAAATCTCACTTTTATACAAAGAATCCCTAAAATTCACTAAAATATCTGCACTAAAATATCTACATGTAATTACATTTGTAATGTAATTGACACAATTACAGAGGTATGTAATGATGAGCTGTGAGCTTTCACTGCAAAACAACACACAAAAAAAACAACAAAAAAAACACAAATCGCACAAAGACATTTTGGGCAGCAAAAATCAGGAAAAGGTGCTGTGAAATCCTGGTGGGACTGTAGAGTACATTTTGGACACAGCTGTAGTGAAGACACACATAATACATTTGTATACGTTTTGTTGTAACAAGTGGTACTTTATAATAATAAAAAATAATAATTTAAAAAAATCAGTATTTATTTATTTTTACAATATTATTTACTTTATCATTACAGTGCTTTTATTCATGTTGGTCATATATTTGTATACCGTATATCTGTTTAGGACATATACGATACAACAATTATCAATCTCCTCACTCTCTAGAATAGATGGACATGACGAGAAGCTTCTATGAACACATTCGTAATCTGTCGACGTTTGTGCGAGTTTGTGTACTACGTCATCAAAATCTGCGTTGTTGCATAGTCATTCTGAGTGGCTGGAGTGTAAACAAGAGACTGGCGAGGGAACAATCTAGAATTGACATGTTTTATTGATTTATTTGTCATTTCTGGGGAGCTAGTCTACTAAAATAATATCTGGATAATTTCTGTGAACGTTATTCCCGTGGACAGCCTGTCATTGGGGCGATTTAAAGCGAGTTTTCTCACAGACGTCGAGGAGTTTTTGGACGCTGACTGGCAACCGTTAGCCTGTTAGCTTTGTGTAACAAACATATCCTCATAATAGAGAACACAGACTCCTGTATGCCCAGGTTTTACACGGGTTTGTGCCCTGTAGCCGTAAGTATTTTCTACTGTGGTAGATTTCTATGTATATATTTGTTTAGGCAACTCGTACATAAAATGTAAACCGCGCCAACTGGCTTGAGACGTTACTAAGTGATCATGTGATCACTATTTCATAGCATAAAACGCTACAAGTGCTCTGTGATTGTAACGTTACATTGTGTTTGAAATCTGCATTCAATATTAATTATTACTTCATAACTTGGAACGTTTTAGCCTTTGTAATAATATATATAACCTCTATAATCAGGTGAGTGATTAGGGCAGACATCCAAGATGTTACTTTGTGTTTGTCATGAATACAATTGTTGCCACTGCAGTTTTTCCTGATTTGTAGTTATTCTTCCAACTGCTTGTTTGAGAGCTGTATTAATGTTATTAAAATGTATTAGGTGTACAGGTAGACCGATTAATCGTTAAAACCGTTATATCGGTGCCGAAAGTTGCTATCGGTTATCAGCAAAATATCTATGTTGATAGTTTTCTCCATGTTCCTCAGTTTTTCATCATTGAAAGTATTCATTCATATTTGTATCTTCTCTTCACTGCATATTTTGTTATTTTAATTAGATAAGTATCTAAATTGAGGCGAGGATATGCACCGAAAAGTTTATTAAATTGAAACATGCCATGTCAGCGCATACATCATGTCTACATACATCACACTACATAGCTTGTGAATAATAATAAAACTTATTCCTCAATAAACATCATATGGTAAAGTATCTATATACAAAAACCCTTCTTTGGTTAATATACAGTATAGGCTATGATAAGGTTTATTTGATTAATACTTAAATATATAACATTTTAACTCATGTCAAGGGTCAAGTCTCTGTCATTTCAAAATAAGAGTCCCCGGTGTGTTTCGGGCTTGTTTATAGTTATATGTTCTGTGTTTTTAACCAAATCTTAATTTTTCAACATTCTTTAATTGTAATTAATAAATATCGGCCAATTAATCAGTTATCGGCCTTTTCCACCACCTTAATTATTAGTATTGGCAAAATCAAGTATCGGTCAACCTCTAATTAGGTGTGTTCCTAATGGAAAACCTCAGGATTGTCGCTGGTCACTTATGTTACATTGTCCCTGTGATTTTTTTTTTTTTTTTTTCAGTTTTAAGGCTGTCTAGCGATATGGCTGCTGTGGAGAAAGTAGGAAAGGAGTGTGAGGAGGAGACACTACAGACAGCTTTCAAGAAACTGCGTGTGGATGCTGAAAGGTTTGTGAGCTTGTAAGAGTGACAGCTACCGTTTGTCTGGAAACTTAAATGGAATAAAAAGGGCTACAAGTTAAAGGAACATTTTGGGTTCACTACAAGTTAAACTCAATTGACAGCATATATGGTTTAATGTTGATTACCACAAATATTCATTTTCACCCGTCCCTCTGGGGTCAAGTGAGGCACTCAAAATGGAAGTGAATGGGGCCAATTTTGAATGCACTGTTTCATAATTATTGCCACAAGTCATAAACAATATGCATGTAAACTATTTTAGTGGGGGCTCATGCTACTCTCCACGATCCATGCACAACTTACCACGCGCCTCATTGAGAGCGAGAACCACTAATCGCGACCATGAGGAGGTTACCCCATGTGACTCTACCCTCCCTCGACTCATCCCTCGTTTAGAAAAAAATCATGTTTACTGTAAGGCACTTCAAATGGAAGTGAATGGGGCATAAACAAAAATTCAAAAGTATAGCCACAAGATTTAAACATTATAGGCTACATGTTAGCATGATTTTAGTTGGATAAAATTACATTTCTATATGCTTTTAGTGTGATGAAATTGCTTGTAGGGTTTACCTGTTCAATATTGGATATAACATTACAATCATAAGTTTAGTAAGTGATTTTAGCACACTTAAATCATTTAACATTCAGCAGTATAATGTTTACATCGTGTGGCTATACTTTTGAAACAATGTGAATTTGAACATTTATGAACTGGCTCCATTCACTTCCATTTTATTTTTTGTGATGCCTTTTTTTTATAAACAAGGGACAGGTCAAAATAGTTTATGGTAATCAACATTATGCCACAAATGCTGTCGATTGAGCTTAATTTGTATTGAATCCGAAACATTCCTTTAAGTTTTGTTTGGCGAAGTGGCTTAGGGCAAACCATCTTTGTATTTCGTTCTAGTTCCACAACCACAGTACGTGTCTGTGAAACACTGGCTTCCAGATTGGTTTCTCGTGGCAGCCCGGAGGGAGCCAAATCCAAGATAACCTCCTCAAAAGACAACTGGCTCGGGTAAGTGCAGCTTTAGGATTTTTTGTGTATGCTTTGAATTATTGTAGTAATTATTGTTAGTTGACACTTTCACTCATTGATTAAGTAATCATGGCTGACTGCGAATACTACATTTCAATAAGGGCATCTGAAACTGAAAACTATTATTGTTAAATGATGCTGCATCAAGCCACTAGGTGTCAGTGTACTATGTGTCAGTGTACTTTCAACTCAAGTTTTATGAAATGAAGGACCATTCTTTTATAAAGTAATTTAGGGCTACAAGGTTATTTAATATTTAAAACATATTACATATTTAGGGGTGAATTTTCAAGCAAAAACAACACATGTTGTGATGATTATACCATTGTGATATAAGGTTACTCATAGCGTGATTCGATTTTGCTCATATCGCCCACCCCTTACAATTCTATGCAAAAATATGCAACTTTGAAACTGTAGCTTCCTAAGCTGCAAGATACTTATAATGAAAATGTGTTAAACTACAGTGAAGCTACTCCTTAAAGTTGTTAGCTATGCTATAAGTTACTAAGAAAAAGTAGCTAATGACATTGATGCTTAGTGTTTACTTAGTGTTGGGTGAAATATCAAATATGACCTCAATGATTTTCTGACAAAATTAAATTAAGCAATATCATGAATATCGCAATTATGTTAATGTACTTAAGAGTGTATAAGTAGACTAATTTAGTAGACAATCCATCATGGCTGCACAATTGATCAAAATAACACCATAATGGTAATATATTCATGTGTGATTTGTACATTTCAAAAAGTGTTGTTTAAAGATGGATAAACATGGTCTATGTGTGCTGTGTAAAACTTGACTGGGTCCCACTGTCATAATTTAGTATTATGCCATTTTCAACTGGGCTCCAAAAATTGATATTTTAATACAAATATATGGAGGTAAATGATGCTTTTAATTAAGCTACTACAGTTGAAGTCTGAAGTTTACATACACTTGGGTTGAAGTCGTTAAAACTAATTTTTTAAGCAGTCCACAGATTTAATAAAGTCATTTTGGACATCTACTTTGTGCAATTGTTTACAGACAGATTGTTTCACTTTTCTGCTAAAGAAAGACAGTCATACACATCTGTGATAGCATCAAGGTAAGTGAATAATGAATAAAAAAATTTGGGAGAACTATACCTTTAACTAAATATTTTACTTAAAAAAGAAGGTAATGGCCCTTAATTAATAGGGGAGCACTTGTGAATCATTTATGTGAATTAGTTCATTTAAATGAATTCCTAACACTAAAGCTAAGTGAATCATTTATTTTAACTGGTCCATTTACAGAGAGAGGTTTAGGTGAGCGTGTTTGAAATACAATGTGACAAAAGTTTTGGGAAAAAAATAGAAGTTAGTATCATTACTTTGTTTGTTACTCCCCAACACATAGTCACTTACTATACTACTGTTTTCTGTGTCATTATTTACTATAGATGTACACGAAAACCATCCCGAGGTGTTGTGAGAAGCCAACGACGGCGAAGATCAAAATCTCCCATCCTTCACCCGCCGAAGTTTACCTACTGCAGCAAAATGCCTCCCCCTCCTGGTCACCTAAAACACAAGAGCCCCCCAGAGCCTGATGACACCAGCACCTCTCTGAGCATCTCTGTCAAGAATGAAGTACCATTCTCTGCTCCCTGTTCCACTGCATTTGGTGTTGTCGGGTATGAAACCCATCTCCCTACTCCTAAAGGTCAGGATTCACCCCAGCCCAGTCCAAGAAATCCCTCCGATGATGAGAGTGTTCCTGAAAACAGACCCACTCTATGGAGTGGCCAGAGCTCTACGGATGCAGCCGCTGTTCCATCTGACTTTCAATCTCTGAGTAAGCTGCAGGAAGCCAGTCAGTGCCCATGTGGACAAAGAGATTGCCAGTGTCCCGTTTGGCAAGGCGTTGAGGTCTACTCATTCACCGGCCTTCGCAATGTGATCTCTGAATATGAACGTAAGCTGCCCAACCCACAGGACAGTTCTCCCAACAGCAGAACTTACATTGGGACAACTAACACAACTTCCAGCTCCCCACGATCTTGTTCCGAACAAGCCCGCGCTTACGTCGATGACATCACAATAGAGGACCTTTCTGGCTACATGGAATATTACCTTTACATCCCCAAGATGTCACACATGGCTGAGATGATGTACACCTGAAAACTAAATAAATGCAGCAAATTAAAGCATAATAAAAGATGGATATTGGTGGGTACTTTAAAAAAAAAAAAAAAAAAAGAGTGATTTATGAAATAAGATGAAGTTATAATGAAGTTATTTAAAAGCAATTCTGCATTTATTGTTGTATTCAGGATTTATTACCATGTCTTATTCATTCACAAAAGCTGATAAAGAATCATGAGGGCATGACTTATCTAGTAAGGTTTCCTTTATTTCTGTTGTATTTCATGATCACTGTAATGTTTAGTTTACATGTAAAGTTGCCAAAGGTCTATCACAGAGATTGCAGGTATGATTTAAATGAATATATATGCAAACTTTCAACCGGCCAAGTAATGCTCTGTTTAC
Source organism: Moxostoma hubbsi (assembly GCA_032164185.1). Classification (NCBI taxonomy): domain Eukaryota; kingdom Metazoa; phylum Chordata; class Actinopteri; order Cypriniformes; family Catostomidae; genus Moxostoma; species Moxostoma hubbsi. The sequence continues at coordinate 6,138,541 of JAVLUX010000010.1, read as the reverse complement.
CATGACCACGGATGTGATGTCAGCTAAATGAAATCTCAATAAAACTGTTTTTTGATGGGTTGTTGAAATTTGGCATCTTTTCAACGTCATTGTTTTGCATCTTACTTGCTTGCCCTGTTGTGTTGCCTCCTAGATTATATACAGTTGATGTCAGAAGTTTATATACACCTTAGCCAAATACATTTAAACTCCTGATTCCTGAGATTTAACCGTTGAAAAAAAATTCCCTCTCTTAGGTCAGTTAGGATCACTATTTTAAGAACGTGTAATGTCAGAATATTAGTAGAGAGAGCGATTTATTTCAGCAAAGTTCCAGTGGGTCTGAAGTTTACATACATTTTGTTAGTATTTGGTAACATTGCCTTTAAATTCTTAAACTTAGGTCAAATGTTTTGGGTAGTCTTCCACAAGCTTCTCAATATAAGTTGCTGGAATTTTGGCCCATTCCTCCAGACAGAACTGGTGTAACTGTGTCTGGTCTGTAGGTCTCCTTGCTCGCACATGCTTTTTCAGATTGAGGTCAGGGCTTTATGATGGCCACTGCAATACCAATACCTTGACCATTTTGACAACTTTGGAGGTGTGTTTGGGGTCATTATCAATTTGTAAGACCCATTTGCGACAAAGTTTTAATATCCTGGTTGATGTCTTAAGATGTTGCTTCAGTATATCCACATAATTTTCATTCCTCAAGATGCCATCTATTTTGTGAAGTGCACCAGGCCCTCCTGCAGCAAAGCACCCCCACAACATGATGCTGCAGCCTTTCAGGTTATGTCGATATAGGACAGGTTTTACTGTGGATATAGATACTTGTCTACCTGTTTCCTCCAACATCTTCACAAGGTCCTTTGCTGTTGTTCTGGGATTGATTTGCACTTTTTGCACCAAACTACATTCATCTCTACAAAACAGAATGTGTCTCCTTCCTAAGCGGTAGGATGGCTGTGTGATCACATGGTGTTCATACTTGAATACTATTGTTTGTACAGATGAACGTGGTACCTTCGGACATTTGGAAATTGCTCCCAAGGATGAACCGGGCTTTTGAAGGCCCACAGTTATTTTTATGAGGACTTAGCTGATTTTTTTTTTACATTTTCCAATGATGTCAAGCAAAGAGGTTCTGAGTTTGAAGGTAGGCCTTAAAATACATCCACAGGTTCAACTCCAATTCAGTACACATCCTATCAGAAGCTAGTTGTCTAAATAAATAATTTTCTGGAATTTTCCAAGCTGTTTAAAGGCACAGTTAACTTCTGACCCACTGGAATTGTGATATAGTCAATTAAAAGTGAAACAATCTGTAAACAATTGTTGGAAAAATTACTTGTGTCATGCACAAAGTAGATGTCCTAAATGACTTGCCAAAACTATAGTTTGCAAATATTAAATCTGTGGATTTTTAATGACTTCAACCTAAGTGTATGTAAACTTCTGACTTCAAATTTACACTGCCAGTCCAAATAAAAAAATGCATTGTTTTTATTTATTAGAATAATAGTGAAAAGTATAAAACAACAAAGTGGGAAATTATGTAGCTGCTTTTACTTTTAACCTTAAGCCTTGGCCAAAAAAAATGTTGATAATGAGAAACATAAATTCAGTCAAGTGTGTCCTAACGTTGAACTGGTAGTGTGTATATTCACGTACATATAATGTAGGAACAGTGTTGGGTAAGTTACTTAAAAATAGTAATCCACTACAAATTTGTAAGTATTTCTAATGTAATCAGATTACTTTATTAATTGCTTCATTACTTTACTTTTAATGTGCCCTTCAAGTGGAGTCGGAAATATCGTACTTACGAGTTCTGAGCACTTGAACGATCAAGCGAAGTCGTGCGGAAACTTGGAATTTTAGATGATACACGAGTTAGCGAGATGGGGTGTGTCGAAAGGAAAGACGATGGAAACGAATGATTTTGCAAAAATATTTAAACTGCTGTACTTTATTTTAATAACATTAATTTGTTATATATGACAGTCAACTAATGACACCTTTCGTGGCTTGTTTTATGCTAATGAATTAAAAATGTGTTAAGATACCATGCATTTTTAAATCATATACGCCATGAAGAAATGATGCAAGTTTATTCACTGGTACAACAGATAAAGAGCTTTTGCCATTGTTCATTGTGTATTTGTGTCACTTCTTCTGTATTTTGTTTCCAACTTAATGCATGACAAGTTGTTGTAAGGAATGCCCGACTCGGAGGTATGAGCTTCCAGGTCCACTTGAAAGCAGCCAAAGTTACTTCTAAAAACACTTTTCCACTCAACAAATTCAAAACAATGTCTATATTTCACAATGACTCACAATAGGGCCGTAATTCATGTATTCTACATAAGTAAACAAGCATTAGCCTATAATGTACTTAAAAGGAATTAAATTAATTGAAAGTCAGTAACTGTAATCTGATTACAAGAATTAAAAATGTAAGGCATTACACTACATATCACTTTAAGTAATTAGACTACAGTAACAAATTAATTTGTAATTTGATTACACCTAACACTGTTTAGGAATATCTATTTATGTTTTATGTTTAGGAACATATATTATGTTTTATTTATATTACAATGTTATTTATATTTAATAATAAAATAGGGGGGGTTGCTAATAGGTGCACACACAAAATAATTTTGAAGCTGTTGGCCACTTTGCCGTTTTATTGCTTCTCTCTTCATATAAACTGAAACCAAATAGTTATTTTATTATAATAATTAAAAATAAAATGCTTAAAAATGTCAAAACATGCATACCTGCATTACCTTTATTAAATAACCAAAATGACTTTATGATTTCATTGGCTAATCTTATTAATGGTTTTTAAAGCTATGTTGTATGGATAAGAACTTCCGCTAACTATTTTACAATAGTTGTGTTGTGAATCATCAATATACTAGAAGGAATCATGGCCTGCCAAACCAGATCTTAACCAGTTTTGCGTGATTGTGTAATTTTCGAGAAATATGCAGTATATGTATACTGTACTTCTGGGGTAATTGTAATGTTGTTCCTTTAATGGCCAAAAGGTCGCGCTACTGTGCTTTTCAATCTCTGCATTCAGTCCACATTTTCTCTGTTCCACGCTGTTTAATGGATGTGCGTGGATATTAATACACAGTATAAAATATCATCTGTTGAGACTGATCATTTTATAAATGTTTGATAAAGATCTCTGTGAACTACATATAGAAATCTCTATAGCTACCAAAACTTCACACAAACCACTTAATCTGCAGAGCATTCCCATGAAGCAATTATGTTTATACTTTAAGATTAGTTGAAGACTTAATCTAGTGCTCTTAGTCTTGAGACCTTTGAAATTACATAAATGTGGTCTTGGTCAGAATCTGGGATTTATTACTCAGTGTCTTGGTATGAATTACTCATCTTATGTTCTCAGACAAGACCGCAGCCTATTTTCACTTTACTAAAGGTGATAATTACAAAACTAGTTGGCATCTTTTCATAACCCAAGGAAATATGTCCACAGCCCCTGTTCTTTTTGGTGTACCTCATATGTAACAAACTTGGATGAATCTTGAATGAAATTATGAGAGACCTGTGTTTCTAAGTTCTGTAGGCAAACTTATTTTGGCCGTGTCAAAGTTTACCATGTGTTATTTGACTTTTATTGACAACGTTATTGCATAGTTTTTAGAAAAGTTAGGAAAATTATTGGAAAAACTTGATTGTTGAGTGACTGAAATGAATGCCACAATAAATTCAACATTTTCTTAATTGTAGTCCATCAAAATTGTCAGTATGTTTCTTGGATTGGGAGTTCTTGGTCCAGAGACTATTTAGCCCTAGACAGAGCACTTGTATTAAAATGAATTGAAGGAATTTGAACAGCCAATATGGAGGATGGAGAAAAGGTAGTCCATTTAAAGTAGTTACAGGTATAAGACAATCACCTTTAAGATGCGGACCATTGTTGTAATATATTACTGTTGATTTGAAATATGTTCTTTGTTATCTTGACCAACCGATTTGGAGATTTCGGTCCTTCCCCATTCAAGTAGACTGGAGCTGCACTTTTATGCTGCTAGTTTGCATAAAAAAATAGCTGCACTGTATTGTTCCAAAGATGGCTGCCAAGTGGACAGACTTGCCTTGAAAAAGACTTAGCTTGGTCTTATTCTGGGCCTCAATCTCAAATAAAGCCATACACTTTTGACTGTGGGGAAACCGAATGTAATAATTTAAGAATCAGTCAATGAGGGGGGGCCTTGGTAGCTCAGTGAGTACTGATGTTAACTACCACCCCTGGAGTCACGAGTTCGAATCCAGGGTGTGCTGAGTGACTCCAGCCAGGTCTCCTATGCAAACAAATTGGCCCAGTTGCTAGGAAGGCATCAAAGCAGTCCGAATCGGTTCACAATTCAATCTGAATGACTCCGAAAGCTTGCACTGCTTAATCATTTGTGCACGCTCTCACTTGTGAGTAAGCTCACGCCTCACTGAGTATTTTATAAAAACAAAATAAAGATAACGCCGGTTGCAGTGGATCTAAAATCAAAACCAAACCTGCAAATGCATCGTACGTTTGTCAGTGATGAATAAATCTTTATAAAGTTCAACACGTTTACAGCTTGTAAACCGACATAATATATTAAATATAATATTATTGGTAAATATATTTTCCAACCAAAAGAGCATCAAAACACGTATTAGCTTACACGAAAACAGATAAAAAGTACAATGGCGTTACCATGTCTTTTTGGACATTTCCTGGACGCACTATGTTAATACAGTGGTAAGCTATATGAATATGGTAATCATATATCAATTTACCATGGTAGTAACATGATATACTTTGAAGTGAAAATGTATTTCCCCTAAACCTAACCCTCACAGAAACATTTTTGCATGTTTACATTTTCAAAAAAACAGTTTAGTACATTTAAAAAAACAATTCCCTCATGGGGACTGCTGGCGGGGCCCCACAAGGTAGGAGATCTCAGGTTTCACTATCCTAGTGGGGACATTTGGTCCCCACAATGTAGTATAAACATGTGCACACACACTCATACACACACACACACACTACGGGAATGTGCAAATTAAATTATTTATATCAAATGGGTACGGGTAGTAGTCTAAATCTGAAAGATAAAATGTAAAAATTGTGACTAAATGATGAACATATGGGTTTGTATAGCATGTCTAAATACGAATCTACATGGTATTTTTACATGCACCTACCGGTACTTAAGCTTACATGTGCGTACGCTTATTTGAGTCTTGGAGGTTCTTGACTCATTCTCTGTTAGATTTACGAGACCCACCTCTCTTAGGTAGAAGTTACACAAAAGAGTAAGTACAAATTTGAGAGTAAGTTAAATATGTTGTTCACTTGACCCCTGTTTACTTTCTCTAGCTCGGAGCACATGGGCAAGTCAGATGTCTTTGTCCCTGTCAGAGAGTTTCAGCCTGAAGGACATTCCGAGTTGGCATACCTTGTGTTCAAACCATACGCCACAGAGACTACACATTAGTTCGGTAAATAGCACTGCATGTGTTTTAAATGTCACATTATCTCACTTACCTGTAACATAGCCCTATCAATCACTTTTCACTACTGATTAATGTTGACTAGCAGCCCAGCTTTGTAGATAGACATAAGAAGTCATCGAATTCGAAATAGCCTCACAGTTTTTCCCCTTTTTTTTACACGGTTTACTGATTTCAATTCTGTCTCCCTCCTGCCCCTGAGAGAATGACTTGTAAGGTTGTATGGATTTTTACAAAAGGGCAACTGCATCAAAGCATACCAAGTTAAGCTATGGAAACACACAAAAGAGTTTCTTAGATGTTGCCAGTCAACAAAAGCTGCCCAGCTAACCAGTTTGCCTAATAATCAAGTCTTTTGTGGAACAGAATGAAAAAAAAACAAAATAAAAAAAAACAGAGGGAATTCTGCTGGGAGAGTATGTAGCCTGAACATATGTTAGTCATTTTTGTGGTGGTTGTTGTTTTGTATGCTTTTTGTTGTTAACCAAAGCATGATGTTGTTGCGAAAAGGTTAAACTTTCAGGAGACTTTATGGAGTTACATTTAAGTATTGACTTATGGACTAAAATTCCTTAGGGGAAATAAAAATACACACAAAATGAGACAATTTTTGATATATTATTAGAGGAAAAGCTTGCTTTAATAGTAATGCGGGGGCCGGACACCATAGGTCAGTTCATTTGGTTTTGGAAGAATTTGGTGTTATCAAAGAGATTCTGTTTCTTCCTGTGAGTAATGATCAACTTTTCCTCTTTATAGGCTTAACTGTTCCAGTTCCTCCTTAACACTTAAAAAATCTCAGCGCTAAATCTTTGTTTGTTTGTGTATTTCAGTTATGGATGGTTTAAGAGTGAGCCAAGGGGAACATGTTGTTGTCACTCGTAAACTTTGTGGACTGCCTGGTTCCAGTAATGCAGTTGTTCTGGTTTTGTTCAGACTTGTCGCCTTACCTGCCATACCCTCACCCCCCGTTCCTGTCCCTCCTGGCTTTGCCTTTGTGTGCAGGAATGTTTGTACTTGAATTCTCTGCGCATTGAATCACAGTCTCAGGAGAGGGAACACCGTTGTTCCATTCTGGTGGGGTTGCGTTCCCTTGGGAGACTTCACCCGCAGTCTTTTTGCCTGAAGAAGATTATATTTGTTTGTTTTTTAAAGGTGGCTGCACAGATTGCTTGATGATGACAATTCAACCAATGATGATTTAGGGTCATTCTATTAAGGCGTTAAAAGAGATGACAAAGGGGGCGTGAGAACACAGTTGACCTAGACTGTCCTAGACACTCTGAAGATTTCAATCTAAGTCACATTTAATCTAACATTTTTGGTTCCAAATTTGGCCACATTCACTTATGGGATTATATTGGGTACATATTTATTTTTGCAATGTGAACAGTCTGGTCAGAAATCATGTCAATCTAAATCAACATTCATCATAATTGCACAATTGATTTACCTTTGAATCATATTTTCTTATTTTTTATTATTATATGAATTACACCTTATGAAGAATTACTATACTTTTAAAAAAATATACTTTTTTTTTAAGTGATGTTCTTTACAGGTCACACTGCTTCCTGGAGGGGAGGTCTTGCCCTTTCGGCCTTCCTTCATTTGGCCGGCCTTCCCCACCTCCTGGGAAACTGAGAGAGAAGAGGAGAGGTAGAGGGAAGAGAGAAAGCGCAAGTGGGAGAGAAAGAATGCCCCCTGGCAGACGGCAGCGGCTCCTCTGCTTCCCGGCGGACGGCAGTGGCGAGGACTTCCTGGGTATCAGCGCCAATGTAAGGAGGTTCTTAAGACAGGCAAGGAGGAGGTGGGAACCAGCTGAACAGTCAACGTAAAACTTTGATAACAAACTGAACTTAAACATAACATAAAATGTAAATCAAACAAAGATGCACACACCACTTTGTTATCACCCTTATCTCTCTAACGCTGATTATTAAAATCAGCACCAGGCGTGCGTCATCATGGCCCGGCCATGCTCCCTTCCTCATCACATCATTACAGTCAGCAAGTACAAAAAAGGGGAAATAACACACACACACACACCAGAACTAATCAGAGCATTTTAGAAGTTTGAGATCTGGATCTATCTAGTCTCCCTCATCTCTGCTGGCCTTTGACCCCTAGTTGCTAAGATCATGCCCCTATGTGTGTGGCTGTGCTTTGAGTGGTGACAGGACCTCGCTTTAGCTGTGTTGCCTTAAATGCTTCCATATGACAGTGTACCCCATACCATGGGAAAAGGTAGCCTGGGTCAGCAAGTCCTTCTAAACATTGTAAGATGTCTCTTTGTATTATTAGCGGTGATCATATTTAGGATTAACCCTAAGCATTAAACTCTAGTGCATAACTTTCCAGCACAATTTGTGCTATAAACATGAGTAATATCTCAAATCATGTTGTTTGTTTGGTGCTATTATACAGCATTTCTGGGGGACAAAAAGAGAGGGGGCTATTTCCACTTGATCGTACCCTTCAAATTTTGTTTTGTTGATGTAACTTGATATCAGGTTGAATAAATTATATTTAAAACTTCAATTAAACCAGTTAATTTAGTCCACATGAAGTACTTTTTTTAAGGTTAAGGTTTTTTTCAGTGTAGCAACATAACAAAACACCATAGCAACAGTATTGCAATAAGCTAAGGCCACTCAGAACATCTTGACAACCAAATAACAACACCCTGGCAACCACCCACAAACCTGGGCATGCACCACTTGTATTTCTTTTAGAAAATGTAAAAATCTAGTTGAATGTTACTACTGTAATGTAACTTAAACTTAAATTAGTACTTAAAATATTTCTTAAAAACCCACTCTATTTTTTGTTCTCAGAAATGCTAAATTTACAACTCTCAAATACTTGTAATAAAACAATATTTTCCTTTATTCTAAGCATCAGATTTAAGGAAAGTGGTTTGGTAATTTAATGCTACTTATAACTACATATTTACTCAGCACATGACATCATGCAGATACAGGTCAGGAGCTTCAGTTAACTATCAGAATGGGAAAAAAATTTATCTCAGTGGAATCGAGCGTGGCATGATTGTTGGTGCCAGATGGGCTGGTTTGAGTTTTTCTGTATCTGCTGATCTCCTGGGATTTTCACACACAACAGTCTCTAGAATTTACTTCAAATGGTGTCAAAATAAAAAACATCCAGTGAGTGGCAGTTCTGTGGACAGAAATGCCTTGTTAATGAGAAAGGTCAACAGAGAATGGCCAGATTGGTTTGAACTTATAAAGTCTATGGTAACTCAGATAACCCCTCTGTACAATTGTGGTGAGAAGAATATCATTAACATCAATATTATGCGGGCAGGCACTCTTTTGGCGGCACGAGGGGGACCTACACAATATTAGGCAGGTGGTTTTAATGTTGTTGCTAATCAGTGTGTATATATATATATACACACAGTATCTCACAAAAGTGAGGACACCCCTCACATTTTTGTAAATATTTGATTATATTTTTTCATGTGACAGCACTGAAGAAATGACACTTTGCTACAATGTAAATTAGTGAGTGCACAGCTTGTATAACAGTGTAAATTTGCTGTCCCCTCAAAATAACTCAACACACAGTCATTCATGTCTAAACCGCTGGCAACAAAATTGAGTACACCCCTAAATGAAAATGTCCAAATTGGGCCCAAAGTGTCAATATTTTGTGTGGCCACCATTATTTTCCAGCACTGCTTTAACCCTCTTGGGCATGGAGTTCACAAGAGCTTCACAAGTTGCCACTGGCGACAATCCTCTATGGCGACATCACAGAGCTGGTGGATGTTAGAGATGGATGTCATCACCTTCACCCTAAGCTTCTTTAGCAAGGCAGTGGTCATCTTGGAGGTGTGTTTGGGGTCGTTATCATGCTGGAATACTGCCCTGCGACCCAGTCTCCGAAGGGAGGGGATCATGCTCTGCTTCAGTATGTCACAGTACATGTTGGCATTCATGGTTCCCTCAATGAACTGTAGCTCCCCGGTGCTGGCAGCACTCATGCAGCCCCAGACCATGACACTCCCACCACCATGCTTAACTGTAGGCAAGACAAACTTGTCTTTGTACTCCTCACCTGGAATCCGCCACACACGCTTGACACCATCTGAACCAAATAAGTTTATCTTGGTCTCATCAGACCACAGGACATGGTTCCAGTAATCCATGTCCTTAGTCTGCTTGTATTCAGCAAACTGTTTGCAGGCTTTCTTGTGCATCATCTTTAGAAGAGACTTCCTTCTGGGATGACAGCCATGCAGACCAATTTGATGCAGTGTGCGGCGTATGGTCTGAGCACTGACAGGCTGACCCCCCACCCCTTCAACCTATGCAGCAATTCTGGCAGCACTCATACGTCTATTTCCCAAAGACAACCTCTGGATATGACGCTGAGCACGTGCACTCAACTTCTTTGGTCGACCATGGCGAGGCCTGTTCTGAGTGGAACCTGTCCTGTTAAACCGCTGTATGGTCTTGGCCACCAAAACAATTATTTTTTTCTGATCCTCAGAGAGTTCTTTGCCATGAGGTGCCATGTTGAACTTCCAGTGACCAGTATGAGGGAGTGTGAGAGCAATGACACCAAATTGAAAACATCTGCTCCCCATTCACACCTGAGACCTTGTAACACTAAGGAGTCACATGACAACGGGGAGGGAAAATGGCTAATTGGGCCCAATTTGGACATTTTCACTTAGGGGTGTACTCACTTTTGTTGCCAGCGGTTTAGACATTAATATCTGTGTGTTGAATTAGTTTGAGGGGACAGCTGTTATACAAGCTGTACACTCACTTCATCAGTCCTATGAATATTAAATAACTGAATATTTGTATTCTGTTCTGTGTAAATTAAAATGTTGACATTCACCTTATGTAAAATAAAATTTTAGTTCTGACTAAGTTCTAAACTTGAAAGGGATGAGCTGTTTAATCTAAGAGGAGCTCATTGTGTGAGGGCAACGTTAACTTTTTGTTAACTGGCTGATGAGCTGAGACTTTTTACTTTGTGATATTAAGCAGAACACTGATTGCATCAACCATTTAATCATGCTTATCTGTTTGACTGCAAGGGCTATTCAGGTATGGTGGCTCATTTAAGTGAATCTCATCTCTTTTTTATCCTCTACCTCTGACTGATTGGCCTATAAATCAATTTGTTGCATGTATTTTTCCAGGTTAAGTGCCATTTAAATTCCAGGTTCAATACAAGTTAAGCTCAATTGACATCACTTGTGGCATAATGTTGATTATCACAAAATTATTTTGGAAAAGATACAATTTCTTTAAAAACAAAGCAAAAAAATCTGGGTTACAGTGAGGCCTTTACAAGGGAAGTGAATGGGGCCAATCCAAAAACATTAAATTATACAATTTCAAAAGAATAGCCACAAGACATAAACAATAAATGTGTTAACATAATTTTAATGTAATAAAATACCTAACTTACCTTTTCTGTGTAAAGTGATATCCAACATTACAACTAAATTGCCATGACAACATCAACATTATTATCATTTATTTGTTTGTGTGGTAATAAACGTTGTGCCATAAAAGCTGTTGATTGAGCTAAGCTTGTGTTAAACTCAAAATACTTTTTTAACAATTTCAAGGGCAGTTTCAGACATTTCCATATCAAGAACACCCACAACAGAGTATTTCATACACACACAAAAAGACCTAGACAAGAGTTCCCTTAAAAAAGAAAAAATAATTGTCAATTAAATTAAAAAAGAAAAACAATACCAAATATTACATTTGCTTCTCAGAATTAAATTGAGACAACAATATGAATTCTTCAGATTTACCTAATTAAAACATAAACTTGAACCTGCTGACTAAGATGCTAGTTTGCAGGCCGCTAAATTCTAATAGCTATTTAAGAAGTAAACACACCTCAGTTGATGAAAAGAATGGACTTAGATTTTAGGATGGAGATTTTTAAGTAGACTTAAAAATATTTTTTTTAGGATCAGACACCCTTTGAAAAGAGAATTTTTGCATTTATTTGTAACTGTACCTGCTGTAGGTAAACAAGTTAAGATGCTAGTTTGCAGGACGCTAAATGCTAACATCAGGACGCTAAATGCTAACAGCAAGTTCGAATCTAGGGCATGCTGAGTCAGTCTTCCTAAGCAACCAATTTGCCTGGTTGCTAGGGTGGGTAGAGTCTCATGGGGTAACCTCCTTGAGGTGGCTATAATGTGGTTCTCACTCTCAGTGGGACGCGTGATGAGTTGTGCGTGGATGCTGCAGAGAATAGCATGAAGCCTCCACATGCACTACGTCTCCGCGGTAATGCGCTCAACAAGCCTTGTAATAACATGTGTGGATTGATGGTCTCAGACACGGAGGCAACTGAGATTCTTCCTCTAGTTACTATGTCACCACAAGGACTTAAAATGGGCAAGGACAAAATATTGGACAAAATTAACTGGTTATAATCGGTTACCAGCAAGTTTTCACTCTGGAACAATTGAAAATCACTCTGTTCTGGTTTTTGGTTACATTATGCAAATTTTTTTACCTTAAGCCATTTTTAGCCCCTATTTTTTAAATGTAAACCAGTTTTTTTCAACTGTTTTTTTCCGTCTCCCTGATCGCTTAAAGTAATAGCACAAATAAGCAGGAGTTTAATACGTAGTGTATTAAACACGCAGAAGGTTAATACTTATTCTTTCTGGTTTGTTTAAATCCCTAACCCTAAGTATTTGCAAAAGTAATAGAGATGCTTGCCTTAGCAAACACCTCTAATGCAAAGCAAAACTCTTAGTATTAGGCTATTAAGAAAGTGCACCATAAAGTCATTTTCCTTTATTAAAATACACAGTGCACGTGTTGTCAACTTACTACCAAAAAGCAGAACAGCAATGGATCTTGCCACAAGCTGACCTTTCGCCAAAAAACCTAGATTCAGTTTTATACCCAGTAATATAGGAGTAAACAGATTATATTGTGTCCCCTAAAAGAATCATGTGGCTTGTACAATAGAGACATTCATTGTAAGTTGAAATGTCACACCTGGCCGAGAGCAAAGCAATGGGAAGGTGTTACAGCAAGGAGAAGTGTTAAGTGTCTATATTGTCTCCTGGGCATATAAACACTCTGAACTTGTAACATTATCCTCATCATCATTTTTATCTAACAAAGGCAGTCGCAGCTAGTCTTCCAGAGAAATGTGAAGTAGTATGACAAAAAAAAAAAAACTCCACACCCTGAGTCTCCAAAAGAATGAATAAATGAATGTTACATTTATATAACGCTTTTCTGACACTACACTCAAAGGGATTTACACAGTGAACAGGGGGTTCTCCTCAACCACCGCCTCTAGTGGTGCGACAGCAGCCAAAGTGTGCCAGTACACTCACCACACACCAGCTATTGGTGGAGAGGAGAGAGTGGAGTGATAGAGCCAATTAATTGATGGGGATAATTAGGAAGCCATGGGGGAATAAGGGCCAATTGGGGGAATTTGGCCAGGACACCGGGGTTACACCCCCTACTCTTTTCGAGAAGTGTCCTGGGATTTTTAATGATTACAGAGAGTCAGGACCTACATACACACATACTCTTCTGGTAGTATTTTTCATAATAAATGTATCAGCAGCATTAGCGTTACTATTACTCATAATTACTCAGATTACTCAGAAATTTACAGATTTTTCATACCCCCTAACACTAAGTATTCAACTTTGGCATTATTTTTTATATCATATATAATTATAATATTATATTTAAATATGATATATTTAATATAAAATGTTGTTATTTTTTTTATTTTTAAATTATAGCATTAATTATTTATTATATATGATTATATGTACTATTTATAATAAGGGAATTGGACACTATATGAATAAGTTATGTGAATAATTTTATATATGAAAGTTTTTTATTATTATTATTATTATGCCATTCCTAGCTTAAAACCTGTCTTCATACATGAAACATGATAGTTTTAATAAATTCTTAAAGGTATACAAACAATTTATTTCTGTCATTATACACTCACTCTTATGCGTTGCCAAACCTGTATGATATTCTTTCTTCAGTGGATCACAAAGGAGATGTTAGGCAGAATGGAAGCCCCAATCACTTTCATTGCATCTTTTCCATGAAAGAAAGTCAGGTTTCGTACAACATGAGGGTGCGTAAGTTTCATTTTGGGTGAACTACCCTTTTTAAAGAGCTAGACAGAATGTTGATCTTGAATATCATTCCTGTGAAATACTGTGACTAATCATTAATGGGTTAATATCATCCCAACAGGCTGTTCTAAGGCTGGCTGTGCACGTAAACTATGGCTGTCCAGTGAAGTATATGTGACGTTTTCAGCAGGAAATTCCAAACCAATTCTTCCATCACACAGCACTCAATCACACATCTTCCCCTGCTGTTTAACCCCTTTGTACTTCCTCTTAAATTCCAGTTTGTATATACAGGAAGAACTGACGTCTTTGTGACTTTTAGCACGTGTTTGGAAAGAGAACTACCATATACTCTGTATATATATGTTTTGACTGCATAGTATGCGGACGTTGGGTGGAGGGGGTGAACTTAATCTGTTTTTATGGGTCATGGTTACAGAGCATGACATTCTACAGCTTTTATGTTTGTTTTTTTCCATAAGGTTAAAGCAAAAGAGAGTGATTTGGAAATGGAGAGAGTAAACAACGAAAACACAATGAGATAGTTACAGAGAGATACACAAGGAGGAGGGTGGGTTAGATAGAGAGTACTGGAAGATCCTGTCCAAAGTTCAGTGCAAAATAGGTGGTGTATAGTGATATCACAGTAAAAGAAGAGGGTGTGTTTGTTTGTGTGTGCAGATATAACGAGGAGAAATGTATTCAGAGGAAAAAGCAAAAGGCTGTGTCATACACATATTTATATTCAAGGGGGAAAAAAGTAACTCTTACGATTCTTTCCGTGGAACGCAGATGATAATAGTGCCACATAGAATATACTCCTGCAGAACTCCACAGAATGTTTGGCAGATTTATGACAAATTGGAAAGCTTGCCATTTACAAAGTTCTTCAGTTATTAGTTATTTAATACACTCACTGATCACTTTTTTTGGAAGACTATGGATGGTTCAATGTGTTGTGCATTCTGAGATGCTGCTCACCACAATTGTACAGAGCGGCTATCTGAGTAGCCGTAGCCTTTCTGTTATTTCAAACCAGTCTGTCCATTCTCTGTTGATCTCTCTCATCAACAATGTGTTTTTATCCGCAGAACTGCCAGTCACTGGATGTTTTTTGTTTTTGGCACCATTCTGAGTAAATTCTAGAGAGTGTTGTGTGTGAAAATCCCAGGAGATCAGCAGTTACAGAAATACTCAAACCAGCCCATCTGGCACAAACAATCGTGCCACAGTCGAAATCACTGAGATAACATTTTTTACCCATTCTGATGGTTGATGTGAACATTAACTGAAGCTCCTGAACCGTATCTGCATGATTGTTTTGCACTGCTGCCACACGATTGGCTGATTACATAATTGCATATATAAGTAGGTGTACAGCTGTCCCTAATAAAGTCCTCAGTATTTTGGCTACTTTGATTATGTTTTCAGCTACTAAAAAAAAGTGTGGTAGTCTCAGCTCCATTTAACACATTTACCTGCAATTGTCACCTTTTGGAGCTATTTCTACTTGATGTAACCTTTAACCCTCAGAGACCAAATCATAGATATTGGTGATATATTTTCTTTTTACCTGTTTTTAGGAAGCACCTGATTATAAAAATCTTGATTTTAAGCATATTTTGATTTGAGGTGAAATGAGTTGGATTTCAGATAATAATTGATCTATTGTCACACATTATACATACATTTCTGCATATATACAGTGAAATATTTATTTTTCACATATACCAGCTAAGCTGGGGTCAGAGTGCAGGGTCAGCCATGATACGGCGCCCCTGGAGCAGATAGGGTCAAGGGCCTTGCTCAAGGGCCCAGCAGTGGTGTCTTGGTGGTATTGGGGCTTGAACGCCCGACCTTCTGGTCAGAAACCCAGAGCCTTAACCGCCACTGCCCTCTGGTTTTACAATGAGATTACAATGACAGTCGAGAAAATGTTGTTTTTTAAGCAAATTTTGCTTTGAGGTGACTTGTGCGACTTTAGCAATCTGTGACATTCAATATGCTATTTTTCCCCGACCAAATTCATTGTTGTGATACAGTTTAGAGTGTCAGTGTGGTGTTTTTTAATAAAGGAAATGTATTGTTTAATTGCAGTAAACAAATGTTGCAATTCTGCCAAGCTGGGTCTCTAGGGGATAACACCCTCAACCCACAACTGTCATGAACAACATGGCTTAAAAATGTCAGTAGGTCTCAATAATTTGCTGCAACTACAACACTATGAGAACGTGCAAAATGATTGACAGGTCGAAAGCCTCATTGTCTGCGGTCCGCAGACACACTTTTGTTTGCTGTTTACAGAGTCTAGAGCTGTCACAGAGACCGGTGAGATATCTCACAACACTTATTTCAGTAATATCTCTATCAGGTAGTAGGAACAGTTTTTGCATACCTTTCCATGAACAAAATTACCTGCACATTTAAATCAAACCAGTTAGTTAAATTTACCATATATTTTCACGGCATTTAAAGGGGGCGGTTTGCAAATTCTGTGCCACTGGTGTCACTAAACAAAACTGCAAAGATAATAACTGTTTTCAAACAAAATTCCACCCCATTTGTCATTGGTCAGAACGATGGCCCCGCCCCAAACTCAAGCCATCGCTTGAACAAACAGAGCAATGTTTTGATAATACCACAGAGCCACAGATTTTACACTTTTCAGAGAACTTAACCTACGAATGTCTTACTTATAGTTGTCTCTGCATACTAAGAAGGTATAGAAGTAAATAACATCGAAAAACGACACACTTTACCTTGAAGATTTTGCCTGGGCCACGTTAACAACTCATCATTCATCTTTAAACATTTAAATATGTTTAACTATTACATGAATCCTTATTTAGCAACAACTTTCAACACTGTCTATTCCCTCACAAGTTGGGCAATTAACAAGTTGATTATGTAAATGAATACAGAATGTGGGTTGGAGACCTTAGAAAAACTGTAAACTGATTGAGTCAGATAAAGAAAAACAAACAAATGACACAAAGGCAGCCAGGATCCAATGCGACTGCTAAAGACATGAACATAATTTAGGTAGCCATCTTCAGAGTGATTGTATCGCCTTTCTTGTTCAAGTATCTTCTGGGCATGTTTATGTGATGAGGCTAATGACTTCATAATGAGTAGTTTACATAAGCAATAACAAGCACAAACATTATATCTAACAGCCCCTCAGGAGAAAGAGATTAGATGAATTGTGAACGTAAGAATGTCACACCTACACACACCTGTGCTGATAGCCTGCTATCTATATGTCTTGCAAGGACACCATATCTGAAATTAGTTAGAAGTACCCCATATACTAACAAAACTTGTAAGAAAAGAAAAGAAAGTCCAAATAATTCATAATTTTGTCTATATAAATCAATATAAATTAAAGCTAAATCTATTGAGCATTTCCACCAGTATTGCCTAGCAATAAAGATAAAGGTCATTTAACACACATCTTACTTTATGTGACAACATGTCTTAATTAAAGGGCATGTTGTCACACCATATGGCTATTGTATGTTTTCAGCTTAATTTACACTGTAAACAATTATGAAACATAGTTATATTATAGTTGACCCTTGGCTGAACGTATCAGTGTGGTTTTATTGTGTTCTCTTGTCTTCACAACAGCTATAAAATCAAAATATCATGATATTGTAATTTTAACTTGGAGGAAAAATGTAAAGTCTTCTTTAAGAAAGAAAGAAAGAAAGTAAAGGGTCCTAATAATTGATATGTTTTCTATAATAATATAAATAAATATAAAATAAATATACCTTAAAGCTATTGAACAATTCCACCATTATTGCTCAAGAAAAATATCATTTAACATGCATCTTACTTTTTGGGAGACAAAATGTCCCAATAGCGGGGCATGTTGTCACAGTATATAAGTTGTTAGAAAAGGAATCTGCCATTAAAATGTATTGGTTTTCATCTCAATTTAAAACAATTATGAAATATTATTATATATATATAATGCATATTATTATTATACATATTATAATTGCCGTTTGGCTGAATTAGTTCATTATACAAAAATTTTACAAACAAAAACGTTTGATTTTGTAACTTTAATTTGGAATAAAAACAAAGTCTTGTTTTAGAAAAAAAAGAAATATAATCAGAAAGAGAGAGAAATAAATAAATACATTATATTACAGGTAGCACATACAATTAAATGGGACCACACAAACCTACTCACCCCATCTTAAACAGTAATACATGTCTTAACTTTTGTGTTTTTTTATATAAGAACAGGGGTTGATTTAAACTAAAAGCACAGTTTGTGAGATCCCACAAATACCAGAAAATATGGCTAGAAAATTATTAAATATTTCAGCCCATCCAAGAGAGTAATAAAAAAATTTAAAGCAAACACACACACACACACATACATATAGGGCGCAGGCACAAAGGCCTCCATTGTTGTGCTAGAATTGGAATGTGTGTCAGACTATGTCAGAGGTTGGGTGGAATTTGCTTTTTACATGGAGACAAAAGGCAGACTATAACTGAGTGAAAGTCGAGGCGGGATGTGGAGCAGGCCAGCGTACAGCAGCACTGAGCCAGCCAGCTCTCTCTAATATACACCATATGGATTTGATTGCCGCAAATGCCTTAAATGAGCTGACCCAGGCTACAGTGTTTACTGCCTCTGCCTAAACTTTTCCATGGTTGTTCTTGGAATTATTATCAACGCAAGCATAATAGCAATGCTGACAACTGTGAAATTAAATATGCCTCACTCAAGCTTGCAGTAGGTTAAAGATAAAGGGAAGGATGGATGGTGGTGTAACTGGTCTGATCTGCTTGGAAAAAACAGCAAAATACACTGTTACTGAAAGTGATGGTGTTATGAAATGTCTGAAAATGAATACCGCAGGCTACCAGCTCATGACACGTCATAATAATAGTACAACAAGTTTGTAATGGTCAGAAATCGAGTTGGCTCATGACTTTTACTCCCATATAGAAAAATAAACCAACAGATGATTTTATTTACGATTTTTCCTAGGTTTAACTGCTAACAAAAACCTAAACGTAACCATAAAGTCTAACCCCTTACCCAAACCCTAAGCCTAACAATGATTTAAATGGATAAATAACTGTTGCGTTCCACAGAAGAAAGAAAACATTGGGGTTTTGTACGAGACAAGTTAAGCGAGTTACAGGTTATCCATCAGTCATTTGTATTGCATAAATAAAAATGAAACGAGTAACCAAAAGACTTTTATTTCTTAAAACACAGTGTTGGATAGGATGCAAACTGTATTGTATCGATCTGAAATTGGGTGATTGATTGATCTAAAAGTGGTATCTTTTCATATCTTTGATTACGCAATCTTGTACGAATTATCACAAGTTGTCATTAGACTGTTGCAACAATACCAAGATTTTGTTTTTGCATCATACTAGTACACTCACTGAGCACTTTATTGGGCAGAACTGATGGTCACTGGATGTTTTTTGTTTTTGCCACCATTCTGAGTAAACTCTAGAGACTGTTGTGCGTGAAAATCACAGGAGATCAGCAGTTACAGAAATATTCAAACCAGCCCACCTGGCACCTACAATCATGCCACGGCCGAAATCACTGAGATCACATTTTTTCCCCCAATTCTAATGTTTGAGGTCAACATTAACTGAAGCTCCTGACCCGTATCTGAATGATTTTATGCATTGCACTGCTGTCTCACGACTGGCTGATTAGATATTCGCATGAATAAGTAGGTGTACAGATGTTCCTAATAAAGTGCTCAGTCAATGTATATCAACCTTGTATAACTGCATGGTTCTTTTATCCCAGATTATAATAAGCATAGCTCTTTGAAATAAACAGGGTAATATTGTTTCTTTAGTACAAAGTTCTAACTAAGTTAAATGTTAGCAGAGACCAATGGTTGTGTGATCATGAACACACTGTTTTCCCCATCTGTGTCCTCACTACACTCAAAAATGACTAGAAAAGGTTTATTGTATTTTGCACAGTTTTTCTAAGTAGATTTAACTTAATTTTATACCATTAAAATGTACTTAGAAAACTGTGTGGAAAAATCTTCATGACATCATTTTGATTAAAGTGAGTAAATGTAACTTAAACCATTTGCTACAGTAACTTTTACTTATAAATCTTTTACTTGTAAAATGAACATTTAGTAAGATTTGAATGAACATATTATTGGAATTCCTTTATAAGCACGTTTAATCATGTACCATATGACATACAGACGTTTTCCACAGGGAACTGTTATACATGCTATGTAGTTTATTGGACAACATCACCTTGCATTAAAGGCAATAAAAACAAAATACCCTCAACACTTGGAGTCCAAAACACGATGGTGATAACAGGTAATTTTGAGTATAAAATGACCTTCAGACTGCACAAAACAAGAAATTACAAACTTAAAGGCCAAATCAACAATAAAAACTAGGTAAATAAACAGTGAAACAATGCAAGCTCTAATTATTCAAGCCCAGTGCATGTTAGGAACACCAGCTTTGAATTTGCTTATTTATTTACCAGTGAAATTTACTCAAATGAGCAAATATACAATATATAACAGGGGTCGGCAACCTATGGCACACGTGCCAGCATTGGTAAGCGGAGGGTTAATAAGTGTCACGCCAACAATGGCGAGAGAGGAGTAGACTGTTTTATTTATATAAATTCCGCATCTGCATTCCAATCTACATCTTGATGTAATCCTTCCTCACGATTAAGCAGAGTGTTTTCTTTCTTTTTCTTTCTTTTTCTTTCTTTCCTTTTTTAATGCCACAGCTTCTATGGCTATATTCATGGCAAGAGCCAGTTTAGTTTTTCAAGAGTAAAACTAAAAAAGGTGTTTAAGATTATTTTTTTTCTAAAAACCTTAAAACTAAATTTGGATTTGCTTGGTTAAAAGCCTTCTCAAAATGTCAACAGATTAATGCAGGTTCCTCAAGCGTGTAGAAGCGTTACAGTCCAGTAAGACATGTTTACTTGATAGTGGGCTCTGACAGGATGGGCACTTTGGTGAATTTTCTCCAGATAGTAAACATTGGTGTGTGAGCTTTGCGTGTCCTATCCGGCATCAAGTTTAAGTGACTTGATCCCAAAGATTATTAAAAGGGAATATGTGTCTCATCCAAACAACGGGATTTATTTCCCGTAATTTGTTTGTTAAACATTGATCCCATTCTGACTTCCATTTTGTTTTCAGTGTATAAGTTTAATGTTGGTTTTAGGTCTGTGAATGGAACAGAGCATTTTACTGGTTGTGAGGATAATGCTTCTTTGGCAGCTCTATCTGCTTGTTCATTTCCAAAGATTCCTGAGTGACCAGGTACCAAGCAGAAAATAATACTAAAATTCTTTGATTCCAGAGATGACACTTTGTTTAAAATCTTCACGATTGTTGGGTGATCGGTTCTTATAGACTCCAATGCTTCCAGACATGATTTCGAATCAGGTATCATTAAAAAGGATTTCTCAGTGCTAGTAATAAAGCATTTGCTTCTGCAGTAAAAACTGAACTTTGGTCGGGTATGCGGATGCCTTGACACAGTTGACTTGTTGCAAAGGCTGCTGCCACTTCATTTACAGATTTGGATCCATCTGTATATATTGGGATATGTTGTGGGAACACTGCTCTTATATCCAGGAATTGTTGGTAAAATTCAGTCAGATGAGTTTTAGATTTTTGGTTTCTCATTAAATCCAGATGGATTTGGGGCTTTTTGAGATGCCATGGGGGTATTTAGCAAAAATGTGTCTGCTCCAGAATGTTTAGGTCCAATTTCAGATTCTCCAGATGGGTTTTTACACGTAGGCCAAATGAACAAATGTGACTTGGTTTTCTTTCATAAAGTATTGAATGTTGAATTGTGAAAACTACTGGATATGTTGGATTTTCTTTATTTGTTTTCAGTTTGATTGCATATTGTAGGGTCAGCTTTAGGCATCTGATTTCTAAGGAAGGTTCATTGGCTTCCAGATATAAACTTTGAATTGGTGATGTTCTGTATGCTCCTAAGGTGTGCACAAGTGCAACAGTGGGTGAAAGTCTTGTGTGCAGTTCTGAGCAACATAGCAGTCATGACAGTGATGAGACCTATACCAATTTACAATAAACAACGTATTTACAAAGCAAAATTTACATATCTAATGTACACATAATTACACAACACAATAATAATATACAATGTACAGTAAACAATACACATAATATAGAATACCATACAATAAAAAAAGTATATAAAGTGTATAAAAATATATATACTATAGGTTGCATTGTAAAGAGAATATAATTTATGACAGTCCTGTGTGAGTTAATAAGATTAATTGCAAACTTTTTAGCAAGAACTTTCGAAAGAAATTCATCTATTGAGAACTGTCTTCCTGCTTTTCGAATATTTCATGCTCAACAAGAAAAAGAGAAGATTAACTTTGGCTAAGTTGGAAACTAATCTACTCCAGCTTTCTAATTAACTTAATTTATGATTCTTCTTGCTCGTGCCCTACACATCTCGAGTTTGATAAGATTTTCAGTTGACGGGTGTCTAAAGAAAATCCTTTCAGCTTTCTTCTTTATGGTTTCCTTACATTTATTATCAAACCATGGAAGTCGCCTATGTGTCATATTTAAAGATGTTCTTGGGATTGTATCATTAGCTATAGCTATAAGAGTTTTAGTAAAATTCTGCATAGCATCAGGGCTGTCTTCTGGAAACTGTGCAAGCCTCTCATAACAGAGGGTTTGAAACTGAAACCAATTAGCTTTTTTAATTTGCCATCTTTGTACATTTGTTTCTACCTCTCTTCCTTTGATGGTTACAATGATTGGGAAGTGGTCACTACCACAGAGGTCATGTCAGACACTCCATGATAGGTCCAAGTACAATCTAGGCATTAGAGTCCTTTGCTTCCAGCAGATGTACACTAAGGGGTGTTCCTCTCCCTCTTGGACCTGGGACAAGACGGCTCCCAAGCCCGTATCCGAGGCATCTAGTTGTTGCAGAAAGAGGCAGCTGAAGTCAGGGGTGTGTAAGACTGGAGCTGAGGCCAGGGTGTTCTTCAGCTTCTGGAAGGCTACATCTCTAAGCTAGCTCCAGTGCACCTTCTCAGGCTGCCCCTTCTTGGTCAGGTCTGTTAGGGGACAGGCTATAGAGAAGTTATGTATGAAGCCCTAGGTATGTAATACCCTGCAAACCCAAGGAATGCACCTTCCTGTGTTGTAGTTGTTGATCGGCTAAAGGAGTTTACTGCCTTCACCTTCTGTTCCTGGGGCATGGAATACTCCTAGGTGGCACTTCTTTAGGTTGGCGGTGTGTCCAGCTTTTCTCAGTTCGGTCAGCACCCTCCACGGACAGTCTAGTTGGTCATCCCACCACTCTGAGTGAATCACTACATCGTCCAGGTAAGCCACCGTGTATGCCTGGTGTGGTCTCAGGAGGATATCCATCATATGCTGGAAGGTGGCGGGTGCCCCATGTAGTCCGAAGGGTAGCACCCGGTACTGCTAGTGGCCACTAGGGGTGCTAAATGCCTTTTTTCACTAGGGCTAGGGGCACTTGCCAGTATCCTTAGGTAAGGTCCAGGATTGATATATGTCACGCTCGCCCAGCTGCTCGATGGGCTCGTCTACTAATTTCCAGAAGTTGTTTCAAAAGCGGAGGGTGCCGTCACCCTTTGGAACCATCACAATCGGGCTGGACCATGGGCTTCTGGACTCTTTGATGACCCCAGGTTGTAACATCCATTGTATTTCCTCCTCTATAGCCTGTCGCCAAGCCATTGGGACGCAGTAAGGACGCTATCATATGATGGTGACAGGGGGTGTGCTAATTTCATGATGAATCATGTTGGTCTGCCCGGGGCGACTTGAAGCACATCGCTGAAATGTCCGACCAGGGCTTCCAATTCCTTCTGATTGGCGAAGAGTTGGTTACCCAGATCTACCACAGGGGCCTCGGTCTGGGCAAACCTTGCAACCTGTCTCTCGGGATCTGTCCAACGTTTGAGGCAGTAAATATGGTAGATCTGCTCCGCTCATCTTTGTCCAGGCTACCATATTCGATACGTTACCGGCCCTGCCCGATCCACCACGGTATAGGGTCCTTGCCAGGTATACAGGAAATTGGACATGGCACAGGGCATCAGCACTAAGACCCGGTCTCCAGGGTGAATTTCATGAACTTGGGCAGGGTGGTCGTATGTACGTTGCTGAGCCCGTTGTGCCTCTGCCAGATGTTTGACACCAGGGACATCACTTTGTCGATCCTCTCACTCATCTCATGCATATGCTCAATCACTGTTCAGTGCAGCGAGGGCTGTTGCTCCCAGGCCTCCCAGGCGACGTCTAGCAGGCCCAGGGGCTGGCGTCCAAACAGTAACTCAAAGGGCATGAACCCAGTGAATGCCTGGGGGACCTCCCTGATGCCGAACAGCACTTATGGTATCATGAGGTCCCAATTGCACCCATCCTCAGTTACCACTCGCTTCAGCATTTTTTTTAAGGTCTGGCTGAAACACTCTGCTAATCCGTCCTTCTGGGGGGTGGTAAAACGAGGTATGGAGTTGTTTTATTTGCAGCAACTTGCATACATCTGCCATGAGGCCATAACATAATGTGCACGGGATACTCCCCACATGCGCGAATGGCTTGCACAAAGTGCAGGTCTCGTCACACTTCAATAGTGTTTATCCTCCGATTCAGCTGATGAAAATATGCTGCGTGATCATGTGGAAGGATTTCATCAAGATGTAGACTGGAATGCAGACCTGTGCAAAAAACCTCTTATAAATAAAATAGCCTTCTTCTCTCACACTATTGCTTGCGTGCTATTGATTACCCAGCTCTGTGTGATTTAGTAAAATGTAGTATGACAACACATAAGAAATATTTAAGATTCCACACAATTTAGTGATCAGTAATCAAAGAAGCAAATTTGAGACATTATCTGTTTTCTCATTTTGTACAAAAAGACAGGTTTTCTTTAATTAAAGCACTTTCACAAGATGCTATGTGAAAATTCACACGCAGGATCATGATTAAATCAAAATCCTCATGTTTTGCCCAAAATTTTCACTCAAACTGTTATGCTGATAATATAATTTGTAATGAAAAATAAACAATAAAATCAGAAAACGTCAAAATAGGAAAAAAAAAGTCGGCACAGCCATTGACCAGGAAAATAAAAATGGCAGGTTGCCGACCCCTGGTATATAAAAAGGTTTTCTACTTCAGGATTAATGCATGATTGCGCATTGTAAAAATAACAAACAATTTTGAATAATATTTATATATAAGCTAGAGCATTATTTTTTCTTACGTTTAATATAGTACAAATGTAGAATTTACTTAATATTTTCAAGTTGTCACTTTATTTAATGTAGAATGTACTAAATCTTTTCTGCTATATTTACTTTTTTGAATTATTTGATTAGGCTATTTGAAAGGGTAACTTTCAAAAAACATCTCTTGCCCTCTTCATCATTAAGTCAACAGGTGTTTGCAGACTCCACAGCATTCCTAGTGCAGAAACCCTCGATCATGTTGTTTAAAATGTACTCCAGAGTGAGACTAAACAAATCAAGGCTGAAATTAGCTCAAACGCTTCTCTCACTTCATAATATAGGACAGTTTGTGACCTCAGGAGAAGTGCCTGGTCAGATACGCAGCTGTTGCATTTTACAACTTTGTTTCAACATTGAGCTTAGGAGACAGTTCCACTATTTTACAGGCCATCTGATGTGACTGTTGCATTATTTCCATTACGCATAGATGAGAAAAGAACATTTCTGGTTTCAAAACATTTCAACAGAATTCATGTAGTTCATGAATGTAGCTATTTATGTTGTTTATAGATATTATTGCAGTGCCATTTAATAGGAATGAAAGATGCAGAGTTTGGGGATTGTATTGTATATGCATGTATATCATCTTTTTGAAGTGGTGCTCAGGACTAGAATACATCATGACAAATTAGGTGGTGCCAATGCAATGTATTATCCAATCACTATTCCTCATCTGACAAGTTTGGAATCAGAATCAAGTTAATCTGCCGGTCAAGTAAAACACTTATGTAGATTAACATATTTTGTTTCTACAAACGTTTAGATGGTTTGGTTGAATAAAGTGGACTGGAGACTAGAGCTACTCTCTCTTCAAGTTGTGACATGTAAAAGTGATTTCCAGTTAAAACTCATGCTCGAATAGAAGTGTTAAAGATAGCAGTGTTATTCATAAATTTTCCAGTTATTATGACTGGTTAAGCAGCACAGTGACGCCTCCATTTTATGGAAATTCAAACCGTTTAATCCATGATGCAATACAAGCTAAACCTGAATGAACTTGACAAAAGAGATCACGAGTTTCGAAATAGCAAAGATAAATGAAATGCGGAACGTTAACTGGTTTATGTTTTCCAGCTCTTGAGGGGAAAGGGGAAGTACTTTCAGAAAAATTTTTGGTCATTGAAACTTTCCCTGGACGCATATTTTCGTTTTCTAAACTATTAAGTCAACCGTTCATGCTTAATGTATTGATCTATTGTAAATTACATCTATTGTTAATTATAATTGATGGATACACAGTAAAGACACGAACCATGTGAACTTTTCAATGTACTGATGTTTTTTAAAATACATATGATTAAACATAAATAGTTGCTTAAACCGCCTAAAATTCGTATAACGAATCTAATCAAAACATAATTTGATGGCTTTCGAGTTTGTTTTGATCACATTCAACTCGAAAGTATAATTCAGTGGAGTTTCCGCAATTACGTCACGAGGACTCTCGATTGGTCACGGGGTCTTCACGGTGGAATATAAAACCCTGCAATCACACGTAACACAGAAAAGCTGCGTACTGACGTAGAGAGAAGTTGGAATTACGCGGTGAAGTAAATCTCTTCATATCGTCGTTGGAGAGGACTAACTAAACAAGGACCAACAGTTTTGCTTTGAGTAATTCACTTTGGAATCTATAAACAACGTTCGTCAGTGGGGGTTTAGTTGATGAAAAAGATGATGAAAATTTACCTCATGTTGGTTTTGTCAGCGGTGGCTGTCTTCGCAGAATCGGTAAGTGACGAGCAATTACAATCAAGTGACCTTAAGATATAAAGGGTTGAAATGTGTGCTAATCGTTTTTATAAACAGTTAAAGAAGAAATTGGGTTATCTCTTCATGGTAAACTGCAGTCAATTAAAGATAATGAGGTGTTATCCAATGCGTTAGCCCTCTGACAACAGACTTGATTTAAACAACAACTTTAATAGAAGTAACGACCACGTTAAATTATGTTCTTTAACTTTACCTAGTATTCTTCGGATCAAGTGTCGTTAAGGGAAAAGTATATTTAAATCGCTGTTAAGATTAG
This sequence comes from Moxostoma hubbsi, assembly GCA_032164185.1. Lineage (NCBI taxonomy): Eukaryota > Metazoa > Chordata > Actinopteri > Cypriniformes > Catostomidae > Moxostoma > Moxostoma hubbsi. The sequence goes on along the minus strand of JAVLUX010000010.1, from coordinate 6,111,493 downwards.
ACAATTAAGTAATCATATGGATGCACAACTCTGGGTTTCAATGTAAGTTATTTATGTATCTTAAAACGTGAGTTTCTTGGCTTTTGGCACCCAGCTAGTCTTGCTCATTCCTGTGTGTTGAGAAATCGACTGAGTTGCTTTTATGTGACACTCTTTACGCTGCCGTGATAACTAGCTGTGTTTGATTTTTGCAATCACCCAGTGAAACACCTGTGAGTAAGATGCCACAGCTGTGTGTTGGGCAAATTTTTCATAATTCCAAAGAATAGCTGGGTGCAGATGTCTTTGCAGCCGGCGAGTGGGGAGCAGGGCTGCAATAGAAGACAAATGCCACCCAGTGTGCATGACCAGTCAGCCACACACTCATGCAAATGCTCTGAGCCAAAACACTTTTCTCAAACAGATCTTTGGAAAGGTATTGTCCGATACATCAAGCTATATCCACATCTCCACACACACAGATGTAGACTTGGAGAAATGTCTCTTGACCTTGTCTGTTGAGGGTTTGAATGTGTAATAATAATCTCTTATGCAGTTTACATGGAACACTAAAACATTGAGTTCGCCAATGCCTCTGAGAAATAGGTGGCCTCTTAGTACACCGGACTGTTTGATTTGGATCGAATTCATCTCAGGAGGCAATTTGGGAACGAGCTCGCATTCACCAAACCCCTGGTCCTTCGAGGCAGAGAAGGCCGCAACATTCCTCGGAATCATGCAGAAGTGTCTGTGTAGCTTTCATCCCCCTCAATCTCCATTCTTTTGCTTTTCCTGAGGAATGTGACCCCTCCTGACCTTGACCAGCCTTCTTTTGGGATTTCACACACTTCGGCGGATTTAAATGGTCTGTCTCTTTCATCCAAGTCTCTTCACTTCAACCACTGGACAAGAGTGTTGCTTAAACTCAACATGACACACAGTCACTTAAAGGAACATTCGGGGATCAATACAAGTTAAGCTCAAACAACGGCATTTGTGGAGTAATATAGATTACCCCAAAAATGAATTTCAGCTTGTCCCTTTTCTTTAAAAGGCAAACATCAGGGTTCTAGTGAGAGACTTGCATTGGAAGTGAATGGGGCCAATTCGTAAATGTTTAAATGCTGATTGTTTCAGAAGTATAGCCACAAAAAGTAAACAATATGTGTGTAAACGCAATGTTCCATGAGAGTTGAGGTTTTATTACCATAATACTAAATTAGGGCTGTCGACACAATCCACTCTCATAGCCTTTTTATTAGCAGTGGACTTTACATGGGCAAAACATTACCAAATTTTGATAAATTATTCACTTACTAGTTTGTTTTTGTTTTATCGCAATATTTTTTCAATATAATCCCATTATGACTTTTCCAAATCGTGCAGCCCTATAGGGCTGTCTACATTATGTTGAAAAAATGCTGTAGATTGAGCTGAACTTGTTATGAACCTGAAATCTTCATTTAAAACTAAGATGTTCACTTTTCTCTCTATTTGGCCTTGGTTCCTGTCATTAGAATTGTACTTTTACCATTGTATCACTACTCCATTTTGGTTAGTTTTGAGAACATGTCACACTATTTAGCTTATACTTATGTAATGATGCACACAGGCATTGTAGTAGTAACTCAAGGCCATTTTAAAGCAAAAGACTTTCTGTCTAGTTGTAGATAAGCGAATTCCATCGGTCTTTCCAACACACTTACTCCAAATGAGATCCCGCCTCCCCATATGTTCTTGGAAGTATTTAACATGTATTGGCCATCTAATGACTATGCAAGATGTCCTGCTAATGGTAGCATTCTGAATTAAACTTTAGGTGATTTGCGCACAAAAAGGCTTTCTGTTATTTATTTCTTCAATTAATTATTTTTGGGGTGTAGGGCTGATCTGAATGGCAGCTTAAAGACCGATTGTGATCATTACTTTTACAAGGATGTAATGATTTCTGCATTGCTGGCCACTGGCCTAGTAAATTGCTTTTGAGGATGGAATGTTGGCACAGAGTTAAAAAGGTTTTATTTGCTGCTTGGGTGAAAAGTTGCAAAGAATGCATTTATTCTTAATTCTACAGGTTGAATGCATCTCCCAATGAGTTTATTTGAATAATATAATAGCCTTTGCAAGAAAGCTGACGTTTGCGAGTGCAAAGGAATATCTTGAGGCCATATACGTACTTTATGATACTAACTCCAGCCTAATATAGGCATATTAATGGCAGTATTATGACCCTTGTACTTTCAGCAATCCTAGTCAATTAAACATGGATTAATTAAATCTCTTTAAATATTAAGTTCAGGTTTTAACAAGTCTGAAAAGCTTGTATAACTCTCGCTATAACACACAACTGATTGTTTGGCTCATTCAGAATGGCTCATTGTGTATTAAAGGTGTAATTCGTGAGAAGCTTCATTTAATAAGCTACTGACAAATGGCAGGAAAGGACTATCATACTTCCTGTGGGAGCGAAAATGGGCTGAATTGTCCTTTTTGTTTGGTTTGGTTGATTTGAAGGTCTTTTAAGGAAGAGATCCATCTTGTTTCCCTCACATGCACTAATGCTTCAGGGCAGTGAACAGGTGTTGGAGTGAGAAATTGGAGTGTGTTTGAACAATGACGTCTTGCTTACCAGGAAGGTGAGTCTTTCCACCTTACTAGTGAGATTGAACTGGGTATGTGGGGAAAACTGCTATAAATGGTTCCAATGAAGGTGGAAGGAATCTGGAATTCTGCTGCCCAGAGTGTTGTGTGATTGCAAAGTGGGATGTTCCTTCTGTCCTGTTCTGGGTGAGACATGTACTGTATATCTCACGAGGAGATCAGATGACACAATGCACGGGTAAATCAGATTGGTGGGACTGACAGACGGCATTGTGTTGCGGACTAAGACTGCAATTTGTTGTGACCTGAAAGGACAGCAAGGAGATGATCACTAGCGTCACTGACCGTTTCAAATCTCAGTTTTGTGATAATGACAAAGTTATTTAAATATTGCCCTTTAGACTCCAAACATTCTTTAATCCGCTGATCACCAAAGACGAGCTATGTTTGGTTCACCACAGTAATGAATCAGTCACTGATTCCGATCGGTTCTCTTTCCCTCTCCCATTGTGACTCACTTGAACAGATGTCTGCCCATTTGTCAGCAGATGGTCGGATTTACTCCCAGCTTTGCTAGTCTTGACTGAATCCTAGTTTAGTAAGCTGGAGAATTTGCACAGGCTTGGCTTCAGTCACTCCTTGGCTATACAGATCACTTTGAGGAGAAGGGCCTGGAGATTTCAGTGAGCACTAGAGCATATTCATACCTGTAAACATGTACATGCATGTGCAATCTCTTCATTTGAAAGAGCTTCTGTCTTAATGGGGCTTTTCCACCGCACGGTACAATTCGAATCTGCTCGCTTTTAGGGGGTTTTCCACTGTGGATAGTACCTGGTACCTTTTTTTTTTTTTTTTTTTTTTTTTTAAAATAGTACCAACATCACCTCAGTACCAAGAGGTTACAAGCGAGCCGATACAAAATGTGACATGAAAACCCTGCAGATCACTGATTGGTCGGAGAGGATTGTCACAACCAGCACCACTGGATTTGTGACACGGGACTTCAACCCAGTAGTTTTAAAGTTAGCTACAGCGATGGCAGTATCATTTGTTCATGTGAATTTCAAATTGTAAAGAGATGGCTGTGCAAAACCATGCCATGGTCAATAAACGAGGTGTAGACGTTCCTCTCATGGAACGGTGAACGAAATGACGCAAAAGTCTTTCAGGAAGTGTCTCAGCTTTTGGCCACACACTGCTACCACCGGACCTACCAACAGTGTAGGGGAAAAGTAAAAAAACAGAAAAGTGACTACAGAACCATCAAGGAAAAGTGGAAGTAGTTCGACCAAATGGATGCTATCTAGACTGGCGAGCAATGGGAGGGAGAGTGCCCTGGAGTCCACGATGGAGGATGGTACGTTAACTCACTTTTAGTTGACCAGCTACTGGAAGCATGCTTCTAAAACAACCAGGCCAATTAAACTGTTACACTTGTGTAAAATCACCATGCAACAACTGCTTTATGCAGCACAATGAGCTAGTAGCTAACACCTAGTGGTTGTGATAATGTTTATTGTTTTGTGTCGTGTTTAAGAAAATGTCATGGCAGTAGTATCACTACGAATATCATGTTTAAAGTATGGTTACTGTAGTAAAACTATGGTAAACTTATTGCGGGGGCACGCAAAACCATTTCAGAAACTAAATTGACCTTTAAAAAATTTAAAATCTGTCACTGTTTACTCAACCTCAATGTTGTTCCAAACATGTTTGATTCTATGTCATCTGTAGAGGGGGGAGCACCAGGGAAGTACCGTACATTTTGTGTGCTAGATTTAAAATACAAATATTATATCTTCAAATACAGCTAATCCAAATGTCTTCCTGAAGCAATATGATAGCTTACACCCTTGTCTACAACTGATGCAAGACACCGCAACGGATTGAGACTGTCTACAATCCTGGCTGGATTCGTTGGGGGGGGGGACATCCTAATTGATGTGTAGGGCAAACGGACCGTCAGCTGGACTTGAGCTATATTTCAGAAAAACTTGTATCCTACTTTATTTTCAAGTGAAATTATTGCAGAAAACTTACTTTGTAGATATGGTTCGAAACAAAATATGATTGAGTAATCAGAGACCAAAAAAATATCACGAGCTGGCTTTGCACATGATATTAGGTAGGTAAAATAATTGTATTTAAGATGAATGTATGTAACGAGGCATTTGTCTACTTTCAGTAGCGTTCAGTGTAGGCCGCATCATTAATTATAATGGGAGCGCGTCTCGTCCACGCTAGAACAGCATATTGAAACCGCTCCCCATTAGTGCATATTTTGGAAAACGATGATGTTAGGAAACTGATTGTTTTTAATCAAATACCGATTAGTGTGGATGTGGCCGTAGTATGACGAACCGACATTAGCAGTTTTAAATGTAAGATGATATTCACTGATAATTGTGTATTCAACTTCGTATCGTGATGAAGGTCATGAGACATGCATGAAACTTTTGGTGTCACTGTCAAACCTTGCACTGTTTTGACAATGCTAGTTTAAATATTCGCATGTGCAAAAGAGATTTGAGCTACAAATATTGTGTATAACTGCTTGCATTTCTAAAAGAGCTACTGCCACTTATTAAACAAATGTTATAAAGTAGTGTTGTCACCGTACCAAAATTTCAGTCGTCTGTACCAATACCGGTGAAATTTCACAGTACTCATACCATTTTCTGTACGAAAGCAGAACACAAAAACGGGTTACTGAACAACACTTATTAATAAAGTTGACACAATATTAGCAGCAGTACGAAGAACAAAAATATACCATTGAGCAACACAGTTAAATATATTATTTTTGAATTATAACAAAACTGTACAATGTACGCTTAAAGTAAAAGTTGCAAATCTTATACAAGTGTTCAAATACTTAAGTTTACCAAGTATTAAAAAAAAAATAAAAGCATACAATTTCCGAACTAATGTGCAAAATGCTCTCGTATTAAAGTTGCGTATTGTCAATTTTCTTCATAAAAAATGCACTGACTTGTATTATGATTAAATAAGTCACGAGCAATCACGTTCTAATCTAGCTTTAAGCGTCCGCGCTCGAGGGATGAGCATCCCTGAGAGAGTCTCTCTCAGCCGGGTGCAGTAACAATCTCTCCCCCTAAGATCGGGACATTCACGCAACTCATTGAAGAGGCACCGACCACACAGAGAAATGCTAGTTTCTGAGTTTATAGTCATTAACATGATCTGCTTCTGTATTATTTGAACTTTAATAAAGCTATAACGCATTAAATGTAATTTCATTTAAAATGTAACGCTGGGGTGTTTCCTTTAAAGAGCTCCGCCTTTTTTTTTTTTTTTTTTTTTTTTTTTTTTTTGCGCTGCATGTGAAAACCTTTTACCAGCATTTAAGACTTATCTAATATGAGCAGGAGATGCACGCATACCGGTTTGTTTTGACATCAAAAGCAGAGAATAACAGTTGACTTCATATCTCACGTAAACTTTATTCTTGTGTTGTCGAATTTGTGTTAGTTATTAGCGCATTGGTCACAATACACTTGATCATGTTTTTTCTAAACTAGAAAAACCCCCACCAAAATTTTACAGTGTTGATGGGAAATTAACATTTATTTCCTGCATTGTTTTGAGAATTGTGGGGGACTTTCTTTAACAGTTCAGTCTATAGTGTTTAGCTTGGCTTGTGGGATTTCTTAATTCTTTTCAAGTGGGTAATACCTTTGCTAAGAAGAAAGTGTTGCTTATGAGAATTTAACCATCAGTTTAAAAGAACCACCGTTCAGTCACATCACTGTCAGTGGGCATCCGCTATACTTTTTTCGTACGCTTTTATTTCCTCGGAGTTGAGCATTTCTTAATGTAGGGGGATTTTGGAGTGGGGTTTTAAGGCTGAAAACCATAAACTATGTCGGTCTCTAGACCCACACCCTCTTGTGGTTTCTTTCTTGCTCTCCCTTTTTTTTATTATCTTTGAAAAACAGCAAGATAGAGATGACTTGCAATTTCATGTGGAGTTTGCATAATCCTAGTTTTCCTGGAAAATGAGTCGGACCCCCTGGTCTTTTATTCTGGTCATTTTTAAAAAAAAAAAAAAAAAAAAAACCTCCCTCGAGCGACTGAAGCATCGAGTTTGTCGCTGTGCTAACCATAGTGTGTTTGCCTGTGGGCTGACAGATCATTGTGTGTAATGTTTGAGATTTGTCAAGGGCGGTTACTTGATGTTAGTTGGCAAGAGTACGCACCTGTGCATTAAGCATGTTTGATTTCCCAGTATGTGCAACTTTTCAGTGAGTCATGTTTGATTAAATCTGTTTTTGGCAGCGAGCAGGAGAGCGAGACCAATTAAAGACCCTCATCATTAATTATAATATACAAAAGTGTGTGTGTGAATCAGGGTTTGCACCATTCAGAACTGAATTGAGTGTCTTTTATTCCAATTCAATTCCTGAATTTGCATTGAGTTGCAACACAGGATGCACAATTGTGATCCAAATTAAAATTTTGGATATTAAAAGCGAATTAAAGTAGAATGAAGTTCATCGGCCTTGGCCTATAACCTTTGGTAATTCTCAAACCTTTCAAGGAAGTGTCTTCGCAATATTAAACCTCAAATCAATACAAAAAAATATTTAATTATATTTAGTATAAAGAAAATCCATTAAGATTTGTGTTTAAGCACATTTACTGTTAGTAAAGTAATATCCGCAAAAAGGAAAGTCTGAACCAAGGGAGTACTATACGGATGGTTAAATTGGGGCTGGGTAAAAATATTTTCCAATGCATTGTGATCTTGGTTTAAATAATCTCGATAATGATTCATAGATCCCAAGATCGATCTTTCACTCTGTGTGGTAAACCTCTATAAAGTAAATCGCTCGCTAAATGACTTAATGTCTGAGCCAATGGCTGGTAAATGTTCATATTTCACTCACCAGTGAGTATTATAGTGGAGAAGAGTACATTTTTGGTTAAACTTCATCTTTGTGTCCAAAGATGAGATCCACTGATCCATCTGTCATTGAATAATGTCTCTTAATACCCTTTCTGTTTTTTTACAGTCAGCTGCTGATTGAAAACAACAAAAATTAACCTTTTCATTATAACCATTCAAGGATGTGCTAAATAAAATGTGTTGTATAATATAAGAAATGTATATTAGAAAAAAAAAAAAAAACTTTAGGGATGGTCTAATTTGCCCCCCAAACTCTCTGCACAACATGTAGCAGCCTTACAAGATGGAAACTTAATTTGTGTGATTTGAGTCTTTAAATAGCAATTCATTTCATCAGTTGAAAGGGAGCCAACTACTACGTTCGGAATTTTGCCGAACCCTGGTGTGAATTAAGTCACCAGGTTCAAACATGTAGGCGGATAGGTGAGTCATGTTAGTGTGTGAAATTTGATTGTTTTTCCCTTAGAACATGGTGCCAAATGCTGTGTGGCTGCGTCATTTTGTTTTTGTTATTCTTGACTTATTTTTATTTGATTTTAATGTTTGGACCTCTTGCAACCATAGCAACAGCGAAAATATAAATGGCCACCTGTCCAAGACTTGATTAGTGGCTCGAACCCTCCCTGGATTGCTCGAGAGATGCAAACCATTAGATTGAGAAATATTCATTGCCATTAAGCATATGTTCACGGGGTGTAACAAATTATTTTTCTATGTGTTTGCAGGTACGAGAAACGGAAACATGGGTACCTCCAAAAAATAAGCCCCGTGAGGATCTCGAGGCGTCTGGTGACACACTGAACGGAGATTTTGAGTTCACTGACTTAAACCCCACAACTGATGATGAGGATGGATTTGATGATGATGACATGTCAGGCTCTGGAGACACAGAGTTAATCCCAGAAACCAAGGTAATTGACTCTCCGCTCTCTGTCAACTCTCTAATAATGATGAAAGACATTTTTACTGGCAACAAGACAAAAATATGAATTAAGTGTTTTTGTAGTGGATCTACAGAATGCAATTTATTTTTGGCACTAATAGTAGTAACGTTGGACTGTCAATTTTTTTACATAATGCAGTAAAATTTGACCTTTACTGTAATGAGAATAATCGAGGAAAAGTGAAGGTAAAACCATCAGGTCACGTCCACGTTACGGAAATGAGAATTGGGGAAAAATGTGTGCTTAAGTGCCCTAAAAATATGGGGTTAAATGATTTTCTTGATGGGATTCGTGAGAATCACCTATTGGCTGTTTTGAAAGCTATTGCCAAAATATCAGTACCAAGCAGTCTGTACACAGTTTAAAAGTTAGACTGTAACCTGTGCATCAAACTTTGTCGTGAACATATCCTCCTCTTGTCAGATTGTGGACGTCGATAACTCTATCCCTAATCTTGAGCGTCCAGTTCCCCCAAAGGCCACCATTGACGATGAGGTTCTGATCAAGGACAATGAGGTTGTCTTGCGTAAAGTACCAAACCAAGACGACTCTCAAACTAGTAATGTGCTCATGTCTCATGCTGGAGAGGAGAGCTTCTTCAACAACACAGAGGTGCTTGCGGGTAAGGACACAGTTTGAAGTTTTCATACAGCTAACAATTTACAAATTATCAGTATTACAGTGGCCTCAAGTATTTGGACACTGTATAAAGGCCTTTTCTCAGAATTAACTTTAATATTCTGAGCCATTTTTGTACTTGCCTGGAAAAATAACTTTAACCAACTGGTCCCAAGTCAGTTCCCCTCAAGTTCACACAGATGACCTAGTAGAGTAACCACCGGTGTAGTTCATCACAATAACAATGGACATGTTCCATTAACAACCAAAAAGTCTTAATTTTGAACCATATATCTATTGTTTTTCTCATTTAAAACCAAACAAACTTATAGTAAAATGTTTTGCTTAATCCTGAGACCCGAGCGTGACTGCATTTTCCATTTCACTTTTTGATTTGCTACTAGTAGCACCTAATAAACATGCAAAAATAAATTCTAGAGCCAATAGTTTTCCTAAAAAATTGTCCATATGTGGTCTGCGGGACTAAGTGGTACAATTTTAAATGATACCAAGGAGTGTTGGTATTCATGTTTTTGAGACATTACAGACATTACATTCAAAATGAGCATAATTCGTAATTACCATTGTCCCATTTCTGCCAAACATGTTGAGTGGTCCAAACATCATCTGCAGCCTGAAACTGAACTTTTGATCAGATTTTAGGAGTGAATGCACTTAGCTGCATAGAAAGCTATAGGATGCTCTCTTCCAATATAGTGAATGACTTAACCTCCTGTGTGCTATCTGTCTGCCCTGGTCTCAGAACAGTTTGGATGAACCCATTGATTCTCAATGTGAAAATGCACAGTAAATATAGAAATGCATTTACTTGTGGATGCAGGGTCACACGATGTTAGAGTTCTTGTGTTATCTTTCTATAAAATGAATTACTTAGTTTTGAATTTTCATTATCTAATGGAGTGACATTCATACTGTGTGTGTGTGGTGTAAATGTCCAAACACTTTTTGGGGCCTACTGTATATTAAAAAAAAATCAAAACATGAAGTAGATTGGTTACGCCTCCCTCACATTTCTGTTTCTGTGTTGTAGCGGTTATTGCTGGAGCAGCAGTTGGTCTCATCTTCGCCATACTCCTCATCATCGTCCTCGTCCACTTCGTTCTCCGCATTAAGAAAAGTGACGAAGGAAGTTTCGACCTCGTTAAGACACCCATCTACAAGAAAGCTCCCACCACAGAAATCTATGCATGAGCATACATACAGACACACTCTCTCTCTCTCTCTCCCCCTCCCTCTCTCTCTTTTGGACTATAAGCTCACACATTGCCTCGGCCCAACAGGTCGTACTTTCACGTACCACGACAACACAGAAGGACCTCACAGGAATAATTACTGACTGGACATTTGCATTGAAATCTCATAAGTCATGAAAAGTGACTTGGAGAGGACGGTGGCTGTTTGCAAACTGCTCAATTCAAAAGATGACTGTCTTTTTTGTTTTTACTTCCTCTCAATTTATTGCCTTTTATCATGTGGCCCATTGCATCCATTTTTTTTTTTTTTTTTTTTTTTTTTTTTTAACACTACAAGGTACAATGGAGCTTTCAGAGCTTAAAGGCTTCTGATCAATGGACAATTTTAACCACCTAGAGAGGTGTTTACTGTAGCTTTTTTTTTTTTTTTTTTTTTTTTTTTTTTTTACGTTTAAATGTCTTTGTTTTTAAATCTGTGTGCTGTAAATCTTATTAAACATCAGAGATGGAACCAAATTGTGGGCATGCAGTATATCTTTAAAACAAAATTCTTGGTATTGCTACGGAGCGCAAGATTTGAAATCGATGTGCTTTACTAATGTATATCTATTTTGAACACTGTGGTGGAGGATGTTCATTCCACATATCCGTATGTAATAGCTGTGGTGTTTTTATAAAAGTTCATTCAGAGACTAGATCCACTACACTGCTGCTTGACTGTCAGCTAAGCTACTTTATCTGGTACAGATTTAGCTGTTTTGCCGTTGATTGAAAATCAATGTACCGCAAACTGGCATTGAACATCCAGGGATCTGTGTGTATATAAAATGTAAAACGTTGGTATTTGGCCATAAGCCATTTCTTGACAGCCTTTTTATTTACCAAATATTTAAATGCCAAAATCTGTTTAATTTTCATATTCATCCCTTTTTGTTTTAACAAACATGTATGTGAAACAGTTGCGTCTGTATGGTAAAACAATGACCAATGCTAGTATGAACATTTTTGTTTCTTTTCAGTGTTCTATTTGTTTTGTTTTTTTTTAGATGTAATTTTTTTTTTTTTTTGCCTGCCGTCAGGTTGGGGCTTTCTCCCCCTTTCAGCTGTTGTATGTGATTTTTATTTTATGGTTTTGTTTAATTTTTTTTATACATGGTGCAAAAGTTCAAAGGCTGTTAGTCTTTCAACAGATTTTTAAAGAGTTTCTATTTCCTTGGACCTTTTTTAAGCTGAATCTATTTATGTTTTTTAGAAGGATATTCTGGAGTAGTTAAGTGGGATGTGAATAAGCCATGTGTTGCATGCATGGTGAAAATAATAAAAATCTGCTGCTTTGGTCACATCCAGATAAAAATCACTGATGTAATGGGAGAAGTCAATGAATCATTGATTTTCTACATGCAGGCTCTGATCTGTTGAAAATAAAGCTATTTTATGCACATAACCATCTGAAGAGGTCTTGTGTGCTTTTTTTTTTTTTTTTTTTTTCTGTTCTTGAAATCGTCATATGTTGACAAATGATGTTCCTAAATTTTCTTCCTTTAAGTAAGCTGAAAGATTATTGAAATTTTAGCCATATTGTCAAGTTTGAAAGGAACTGTTGACTCAATGGGAATTCTGAACATAAAATTAATGTTTCAAACCCATATGACTTCCTTCTGCAGAACCCAAAAGGAGATGTTGGGCAGAATAAATCACAATCACCATTTACACACACTTTTTTTTTAAAAAAAAAGATGCGATGACAGTTTACATTTATGCATTTGGCAGACGCTTTTATCCAAAGCGACTTACAGGAACAATCCCCCCCGGAGCAACCTGGAGTTAAGTGCCTTGCTCAAGGAGGCAATGGTGGTGGCTCCACCAGCGACCTTCTGATTAGCAGCCTTGTGCTCTAGCCACTATGCCGCCACCACCACTCTAGTTAATGGTGACCGAAGCTAACATTGTGCCCAACATCCCTTTTTGTGTTCCACCAAAGAAATAAAGCAATACTGGTTTGGAACAACATGAGGGTGAGTAAATGATACTAGAAGTTTTATTTTGGGTGAACTTGACCAAAAGGACACCTGAATGGTAGAAATGATCTGAAACTGGAATTATAGGGTTGCAAAGGAGGATGTTTGAAATGGGAAGCATACTGATTTACAGATGGGCTTGAATTTGAATTTAAGGATGAGATCAGATGTTTCAGAGATCACAAACTGCCAGGGGTGTAAATAGTACTCAGAAATTATACTTAAGTGAAAGTGAATAATGAGTGAAATTTTTACTCAATTAAAAGTCCAAGTATCTAGCCAAAAACATACTTGAGTGAAAGTAAAAAAGTATTCACATTAGATTGTACTTAAATGTACTAATTAAAAAGTAACTTTTTTCCTTGCTAGTATGAAATCAATAGAGTTTTCAATTGAATCTTCAATTAAATCAATTAAATTTTTTTAAATTTGACTGGTTTGAAAGTTGCCTTTATTTCTCCCGCAGTGGCATTCGCAACTTGGTCAAAGAATCATGTTACAATAACTACATTTTGCAAAATTATTTTTATGTGACTTGTTCATAACACTGCAATTTCCTTGTGGATTAGAGGCTGTAAAACAACGACTCCTTCACTTTCCCACAAATAACCAGTAAAATGGCCGATTATCAGTTCATAAACACTTTTCACTCTGTTCCTCACACAATATCTTATGACATAGAAACACTTTTGCTATAGTGTATGACTCATGTTAACATTTGCATTACAGTCGAAATGTGAGCCCCAATGTGTCATAGAAGTACCTCAAAATGACATTGCTTCGGAAATTGTTCCATCCCACGTAAGACATATTTGCTTCACCTTTTCAGCGCTACTTAAAGCATGTTGCACAAGTTACTTCCGAAATTTGGGCTCTGGTATCTAGAAGGTAACCCTAGAAGGTAAAATGATGAGAGAATTGGAATTTTTGGGTAAACTATCCCTTTAACGTACATTTTTACTCTACTGACAGATAGGTTTAGTGTGGTTCTTGGGAAAGGGGGTAGAATTAATACAAATATGCATTCCTATTTACTGTGTTACATCACTTACAACTAGAAATAGAAATTCAACTTGCTTTTGGCACCACTTTGTGGACACTCAAGAAGCTGGAGCTGTGCCCATACATGTGCCCATAAGTTCAACAGAGTCCTAGACACTGCCGTCCACCCGGGGAGCTCGACTGCCCGGATGCAGTGAACGGCCGCCGTCCACAAGGCGAGTGGGGACTGGACTCCCCGACCACCTGGAGCGATGGACCGCTGCCAGGGGTGGAGGAGTGCCCTGCCATCCCCCAGAAATGCAAAATGGTCAAGAGGACCACTGTCTGCGAGGTGACCACTTGGAGCGGTAGGGCCGCTGCCAAGGGCAGAGGAGAGTCCCCATGGGTCACCGAGAATGCAGAGGGGTGTTCTGTCCGCTGGGGGTCGGTCGTACTCCGGTCTGCCTGGGAAGGAGCGGATACGTCTGCCTGAGAGGGTGAAGGAGTGATCAGTGACCATGTGACGGCACATCAGAGAACCGGTGAATTAAGATTGGACCTCGTGCTTTTATTTCTGTGTTTTGTGTGCACTTGGCAACATTGTGGCACGAGAAATCCGCTGACATTTTCTTTTAACCAGCCATGAAAATCTGTGCTCCTGCCCTCCCGCTGACGCCCGGCAGACTTTGATAAATACAGCAACTGGAATGTTAGCTGGTTATCTGGCTTGACAGTTTTTGGCAAAATGGATGTCGTCTCAGTCTTCGATATTGTGACCCATGATGCTCTTAAGAGCAATGAACCTGATAAACCATCAGAGGAGGACAGTCATAGAGAAGACAAAGAGACCAGAACCTTGGCCAAAAAACTAAGCATCAGTAGGAAAAGTAGCCAGGAGTCAGTTTGCTCCTCTTCCCTATCTTCTATATCTTCCTGTGGAACAAGATCATTTCGATCCAAAAAGGGGTATTAGGCCAGCAAAAATGAAAAGGAAGTATATCAAGTCAGAAAATGAGAAAACAGTGCAAACTTCTGCCCAAAAACACCAGTCAAACTCTTCTTCCTCCTCCTCCTCTTATTCAGACTCAGAGGACTCTTATAGCAAAAATAGATGTCTAACAAGATCAGCCCAAATGAAACTGGAGAAAGATGGCAAAATTACTAAAAATGATGAGACTAGCAAGAGGCAAAAGGGGAAGTCCTACAAGAAGGGTCAAACCACAACTACAACAGATGTGGACTCAAGTGGTGAAACCTGTTCAAGAGTTACCCGGAAATCCAAAGGCCCACAGTCTGTCTCTCAATTCAACATTTCAGCCTCCCCTGAAACTGAGGTACTGCACAAATGTTGTTTAGCCCTTAATGCTGCAGCCAAGCTTTAGGCAAAGAGGGTAAGAGGACCAGATACACCCAGTCCCAGCTCCAAAGTTAAGCTGGACAGAAAAACAGTGCCTTGCTCCCAGTCTGCCGGCGGGTCATCCCCGCCTTGCTCGACCTGGGAGGAGACAGGATGGCAAAAACACCATCTCCTCCACCATCTCAGTCAGACAGCAGCTGCTCTTCCCCGGGTGGACCGAAGTCAGACCGACCACCATGGGGACTCTCCTCCGCACCTGGCAGCGGCCCTACCGCTCCAGGCAGTCGCCTCGCGGACGGCGGTCCTCTCAACCCCTCCGCGTTTCTGGGGGACGACAGGGCACTCCTCCACCCATGGCAGCAGCTCCTTCACTCCAAGCGGTCGGGGAGTCCAGTCCCCACTCGCCTCACGGATGACGGCCGTTCTCCATGTCCGGGCGGTCGGGCTACTGAGTCCTCAGGCGGATGGCAGCGGCACTCCCCTGGGTGGACGGCAGTGTCGAGGACTCCACGACAGGCATCCCTCCTCCTTCCCGGGTTTTGGCACCAGTGTAAAGAAGGTTAAGGGAAGGGAGGAGGTGAGAACCAGCTTGACGATATAAATAATAGTTTTAATAATAAACCGAACCAAAAAACACGCAAACATAAACACACAGAGCAGTTGCCTGTAATTCTCTCTCGAACCGTCGTCACCGGCCGCCTTTATCCCTCCTGCGCCCCCTTCAGGCTGACGCTCTACAGTGTTCCATGCAACAAAATAATTAAATTAATAATCATATGGGTGTATACATAGAGTATTTATTGGCCTTGAATACTGTGTAGGGCTTTCAAAAATCAGTTTGGACAACAATGGAAGCACAGCTTATTACATCTGTTTTTGTTTGAATGCTAACTTTATTAGTTATTCAGCTGGAGTTAGTGTTTGGTGTGCATGTTGTTCGCACGGTTCTTGCTAAAATAGTTCCGCATTTTCTCTTATGATTGATTAACTCTAAATAACGAGGACATCTTTAATATGTAATCCAATTAGCTTTGTTACAGGGGAATTCCAGCCCCAGTGAAATAACTTTCAGCCAGCTGTGTGTGTATTATCTAGCATGCTGTCGCCTGCCTGTTCTGCTAGCAAAACAAATGGGCATGCCAAAAGAATGGAGATGCTGTTTTCTTTTAGGACTGAAGGTTAAAAATAGAAAATGTTTTGTTAGAATGTAATGCTAAAGAAATCAAAATGAAAGCTTAGCTGCATTTAGTACATAGCTTTAAGTTAATCTACAGTATATGCTAATATACTTCTAAACATTGACAAGTTTATACTTATAAAATCAGCAATACAATCTGACAACATTAGTATCGTAAAGTGTGCTTCTTTACCGCAGATCACGCAAAAAAACAAAAAAAAGGAAAAAAAAAGCTATTTCTCAGGCTGGGTCAGCTAATGCGCATGCGCAGTCTCGAGTTGATTGACAGGCGACGTCTGCATCTAAATGTGATTGGCTTTTTTACCTGTAAGGCAGGACTTCCTTTGCTATAGCCGTTGGCCGTTCCAATTTGTCCCATTTGTTTTAATACCAGTGGTCCGTCTCTTCTGATCTGTCTTTGGTATCAGAGTTTAGACATGAAAAAGATGAACAGCCCTGATAAATGAGGGAAATTCTTCGGCAAGAGATGTTTACGTAAAAGACTTCCCTAATATAAGACATTTGGGAAAACTAATTAAAAGGTCATCTCTATGTTTATTACTAAGTTTATACATAGGCCTAGATATGATTAAATGCAGGGGCGTAGATTCCATTATACCATTATCAATGGAAACATGTAAATGCTTCATGTTGCAACCCCATCAAAGTTCAAGCCAAATCTACGCCCTTGATTAAATATCACCTCCATGTGGAAATTGCTAAATGATTGCAAAAGTCCAGTGACATAGTAGTGAAAGCATATCAATACAGTGCAAATTTTCCATTAATCTTTTATCTGTTGGGAAAAAAGGTATGCCTCAGGCTTAGTGTCATGGTTAAATTTGAATGGAATATTTAAGTGCACTGTGTATGAGATTTTCTCATGATGTGTTCATTCACGCATTTCCTGGTACACATTTGCGTGCCAGAAAAACAATGGAACAAACTGAAGAATTATTGGCATATGAATGTTGCCTTTTCACTTTCAAGTATAGCCCAGGTTTTTACACAATGACAGCATTTGTAAAACGTATTTAAATTGGCTCTCAGGAAATAAATTGCCATATGTATTTACGGATTTCCTGTAACTGCAACTGGTGGCGCATTTTGCTTGCAACACAAAGCTCATGGGTTCAATGCTCAAGGAACATATAAATTGATACAGTGTATACCCTTTTACCAAATGCATAAATGTAAAATATTTCTTCACAGTAAACTCTATAGGCCGCAAAGAGAAGCATCTGAGAAGATGGTACGCCATTGCTTTGAATTAGTGCTTTGACCTGATAAAACCAAGGCCTATTAATATATAAACACGTGAAATGTTCTTTTACTTCTTGACACAACACAGTTTTTGCAAACGTTTCTTTAATCTACATTTATACTTGAGAGACATGTATTTTAGTAGACCAACATTTGCTTAAAATGTATCACCAAGTGTACATTTTAAATGTTGGAAACCTGTATTTAGCAGGGAGAGACGTGAATCCTTTTTCTGTTTATGATGTCTATACAAGGAACTGAGTCAGACAGGCAAGGCAAATAAAGATAAGATTGCAGAGTTTAATCATACAAGCATGGCTTTATGCACCTTAAAGGGACAGATCACCTGAAATCATTTCTGACATCATTTACCTACTTTTATGTTGCTCCACGCCTGTAGCCCTTTTTTATTCCGTGGAACACAAAAGGGAATGTTAGGCACAATGTTAGTCCCAGTCGCCATTCACTTTCATGGCATAGTTTGTCATGGCATCTTTGGGGTGAACTGCCCCTTTAAAGGTACTGCAGGTGAAATATCATAAGGTTATGTATTTGTTATGAATGATGTATTGGTCTTAAATTTCCACACACTAAAACACAAGGTCCCTGACAAGAAACAAAAGGTTATAGTGAATCATTTCCGTTCTGTTCTAGTTTAATCAGCAATCGTTCTGTTATTCAGAATCACTTCATCGGGTGAAGTCTCTGATTACCAGTATTGTGCAAGACATATTGGCCAAAAAAAACTTGAACAATTAAATACATTCAAGAGCTACATCGAGCTGTTCAAATACAGCACTGTGATGATTTTGTGATATGACAGTACGCTTAAGCAGGCTCAAATCCTTACAGAGACAACACTTGATCATTCCACTGGTTGAAGGAACAGTTCACCGAAAAAAATCACAATTCTGTCATCATTTACTCACCCTCATGTCATTCAAAATGTGAATGTGGAGTGCATGCTTTTCAGGGAATAATGAAATTTCGGTGTGTTCCTCACACAAAGCTATTGGAATATGGCGCATTATTTTTTTAGCTCTACAGCCCTTTTCCATCCCTGTACATTCACCAAAATATCTTCTTTTGTGTTACAGGGAAGACTATAAAATGCATTTGGAACAATATGAAGGTGAATAAATGTCTTTTGTGCATACTATTCCTTTAAGTGTGCATCAATTAACTCTTTTCTGTTGGTGTAGAGAGCATGTGAAAATTATATTAATTACATTTCATATAAATAGATGCAAATTTACCAATCAGAAGCCTCTTTTGTCTGTTGTGCTTAAGGAAATTGAGCATTACATAGATTCCAATCAGAACAGTATTAACAAGAAAGCCATTAAATCTGTGGTACTATGTATTACATATACGATTTTTGTGTAATATGGCCGTGTTTTTTTTTTTGTTGTTCTTGTTTCTTGTGCTATTTTTGCTGTACCCCTGGCTATGTTCAATTGTAATGTTTCTGAGTGTAATAATAATAAGAATTAAAAAGAGCACTTGAAAATGGGGTGGATATAAGCTACTCCATGCTGCCACCTGCTGCCTTTTGAAGGAAATTAGGTGGAAATAAGTGGCACGATTTAAAAAAAAATAATAAAAAATAAATTAAAAAAAAGGCTAATCTTGATGGCTTAATGTTATTTCTCTTGTACGTGGTAATAGAACCAGAGAATATTTAGCTGAGATGGGCCACTTCAAATCAAATGAATGGGAGAAATTGGAACGCTCAACCAAAGTCTCTCAAGCAAGACAGTCCACTGTCGGTCCTTTTTGGAACGCTCTCTGGAGATTATTTCCAGTCATGACAGTGCAGCTCCTATTGACTTGAATGGAGAAAGACCAACATCTCTGAAACGATTGATCAGGAAGACGATCTAATAAAAAATTTCAATGAAACGTGACAATTCAGGTATCATTAATTGCAATTATTTACCTCATATTATTCTAAAAAAAAAAAAAAAAAGAAAAAGAAAAAAAAGAAGAAGAAGAAATTCCCGGCTTGTACAGCTAATGCCTATGCGCGCTCTAGAGTTGATTGACAGATGATGTCTAAAAGGTGATTGGCTCTTTTAACTTCCTTTCTACATCCGTTGACCGTTGGGCACTCAGAGCTCTATGGTTGGGCATTCAAATTTCTCCTATTAATTTTAATAGAAGTGGCCCATCTCTGATCTCTGGCTCAACGAAGGAGCTCTAAGCACCCAGCGGTCAACGGATGTAGAAAGGAAGTCCTGCCTTACAGTCCCGCCTTGATCTTATGAAATCTACAGTAAAAAGAACCAATCACCTTTTAGATAAAGACATCGCTTGACAAGCAACTCATGAACGCGCATGCGCATTAGTTAAACAAGCCTGCAAAATTGCGGGTTACATTTTCTCTCGAAACATGAGGTAAAGAATCACAATTTATGATTCCAGTATTGTCAGATTTCATTTCTGATTTGAAATATATTCTTTGATCGTAATCCTGACCAACCGTGTTTTAGATTTTGGTCTTTCCTCATTCAAGTAGATAGAAGCTGCACTTGCATGACTGGAATTAGTCTCCCGAGGGCGTTCCAAACATGGCCGACAGTGGACTGACTTGCTAGAAAGACTTAGTTAGAAGAACACATTATTTATAACACTTTAGCATTGCAAATATTTACCATGGTAAACATGCTTTACGCTAAAATGCCATAGCTGCATACTTTCATAAAATTTATTAAAACCTGCTGTATCCAGAGAAATATTGTGAATCATCTCAGTTTTATGAAAATAAATTGTGTTCTGAAAGTGGCATACGTATATATATATAGGGTGGACCGGGGCTCGTTTCCAAAAACGAGTTTTCTCTAGCAGGGTTTTTCTGCGTTGGTTTAAAATGAGAATGTTTTTGTGTGAAATCTATCTTCCAAACTAAATATTTGAATGGATCTTGTAAGCAATTTCAGCCATTCAACATGAGACCGGAATAGTCACGCCCCTTCTTTTCAAAACCTCTAAATCCAGTGAGCTTGATTGAGGGCGCAACGGTTGTTAAAAACAACAGTAGCAAAATAGCGCCCTCAACTGACAACTGTTATGAACAACATGGCATAAAAATGGTAATAAGCTTCAATAATTCACTGAAACTACAATACCATGAGAACGCGCAAAATGATTGACAGGTCGAAAGTCTCAGTTAAAAGCCATCAAAAATGTGTCCATGGTCTCTGAGTCTAGAGCTGTCACAGAGACCAGTGAGATACCTCACCTCACTTATTTCATTAATACATTTCAGGAAGTAGGTTTTTTTTTCTACCTTTCCATGAAAAAATTAGCACCTTTAAATATAATTATTTTTATTAATTTTTTATAAAATAAACAGAATAAAACCACACTAACCTATATTGAGGCTAAGGTCAACTATATAATGAGGGTAGATTTAAGACAAAAGATAAAATTGCATGCTCAGGACAAATTGTCATATTTTTATTTGGGGTATTATACATTTATATTATTTTAATTTGATTAATTACAAAATATGTGGCCACAAGGGGTGTAGATTCCAGGGGTGTAGATAATGGTTTGATATGTTTATATGTAAACTTACTGTTTCATGCATTGTTTTGGGTTTCCTAATTTTTTATGATTCAAATGCTGGTTCTTTTGTTACAATTTACCACAGAGAGTGTGACAACATGCCCCGCTATTGAGGGCATGAAAGGTCAACATGCCAACAAGTAACAAACTGTTTTTTCCCGAGGAGTAGTGGAAATGTTCAATAGCTTTAGGGGAGATCGGGGCTAGTTGTCACACTGGGAAGTTGTCAAAAGTTCCGGGCTTTCTCCCAGATGGTTGTTTGTTCACTCAACATAAAATAAATCCAATGGCCACATATTCCAGATGTTTTGTTTGTTTATGGTTGGAGCTGAGACATTTCCAGGTTATACTTATTTAAAAGTCACTCGGTTTGTAAAGGCTGTGATAAACTGGTGTTAAAATTAGTCTTTCTTTCTTTCTTTCTTTCTTTCTTTCTTTCTTTCTTTCTTTCTTTCTTTCTTTCTTTCTTTCTAAAATTATCCTAAAGAGGGCAGTGTTGCATCTCACACTTCAGTCTGCCACTGCAAAAAGTCCTTCTACAACTCGAATCCGTTTTATGTAAATTACGGAAGCCCTGAACCGCAAGATGAAAAAAAAATTAAAAAACGGTGATTTTTTTTTTTTCTTTTTTTTTGTCTCAGTTCGTTCCTGAGCCTAAGTCTTAATTTTTTTTTCTCTCTTCAAAAATTTTGTTTCTCTTTTAAAAATATTTTTTTCACTCTTCAAAAACATGTTTTTTTCTCTCTTCAAAAAAAAATTTTTTGTTTCTCTTAAAAAAAAAAAAAAAAAAAAGGAATGCGGTACCAACCTTGGCCACCAGGTGCCACTATCAGTAAACATGTAATATTATGCTTTTAATGCTTTCTCACATGTCATGTGCAGAATTTCATGGTGAAATGTAATTATAATAATATATTTTAATATAACAAGTTGTCTATGCTTTTGAAACACTCTGTCTACTGCAGAAGTGAAGAGTTCCATATCATTGTGTAAGAAACCTTTCACTACTCACATTCTTCCTAAAGGGTTTAGAGAGTAACTTACCTGTCAAAGAGAAAATAAAAAAATTTTGAAGAGTGAAATGTTTTTTTTTTTTTGAAGAGTGAAAAAAATATTTAAGAGAGAAAAAATTATTTTTGATGCAAGAAAAAAAGCATTTGAAGAGAGAAAAAAATGTAAGACATCGGCTCAGGAACGGATTGAGACAAATGTTTTTTGTTTTTTTTTTTTTCACCTTGAGGTTCAGGGCTTCCGTAGTAAATAATACTTAATGACAAGTACAAGCTGCAATTAAAAATATGGATGTACAGGCAATTAAAATATTAATAATAATTCCCATGGGCATCGAATGCTTGGAAATATCATACAATTTTACAATAATTATTTTCAGGCCTGGAAAAGGTAAAGATCTGGACATGTCTAAAGTGAACTTAAAATTGTCTGCATAGTCTCTCAATCTTAGCAATGTATTTTTGTGAGTCCAATCTTTATTAAATGATTACAAATAAAACCTTACTGAAAATGAAGCAACTAGAAAAGTCATGACGGTTCATTGGTTGTGTTTTGTTCAAATGAACAAATACTGTCATATTTAGGGTGGCAATATCCAAACAGATAAACCCTTTCTGTGTATAATGTTAATGACAATGATTATGTCATAATGTTATAACAGTTTGGGATGAATTTCACAAATCTGGTATAATTGGTTTTCTGTCAGATATGACAAGAAATGATAGACAAGGTTGGAGCACATACCACCAGGCATGTTTCCAACCAGAAGACGTCAAAACTGTGGCTTCTCCGCTTGAACAAGAGCCCTTTTTATGTAGTTTGTCCTCGACTGCATCTGAGAAATGTCTGTGGTTTTGCAACGGTTAACACTGAGGCAGCACATTTCTCCACACAAAGACACTAGCACAGCATGCGATTTGGAGGACTTGGGCTGGAGGAAGTCAAATACTGTACGAATACCCACACAAATGTTCCTGGTGGTCCCCAGAAAATAAATGTATGTTCTCTCAAATGTCTGCAAACGTTGCATCGTGGGAACATGAAAATGTCTCGTATTATGAATGTGAATCAAAATTCCTGAAACTGTACTTTCACTATAACGCTATGTCTGAATATCCATACTTCCCTACTATATAGTATGCCAAATACAATATGCCAATGGAGAAGTATGTCCAAATCCTCAGAATTCCTAAAACAGTAAGCGAGAAACACCCGGATGACCTACTGTTTCCGGCGAGATTCTGAAGTGTTGATCAACTGGAAACATCACGTTTAACCGCTGAATTTAAAAGAACGGTGTTGAACTGCAAATATATTCATACCTAAAGAACGTACTGTTTTAAGAAGTGCATCCTTCATCAAATACAGTACATACTCTGACAATACGTGGTTTTGGATGCACGGTCAAAGACAATCTTGTCAATAAATCTTAATTAGATCACGAGACACTTTGCTCATAATTGATTTCAATACATGTGATGCGATCAACAATGCGATAATCTGAGTGTAATTATATATATCGCACACATATGTTGGATAAACACTCAATATACACTCAGTATCATTTTAAACCATTTTTATTGATATCTAATGGTTTATAATTATATTATATTAATTATAATGTTATAAACTCTCGCTTCATCCGCCATCTTGGATTAGCATTTCCAATGGAATTGCCTTCTTGGGGAAGGATAGATATGATGCAATCATTGGTGGGGCACTTGTATTTTTGGCTGAGGGGCAAAGTTGTTTGTTTCTGTGTCAATCCGGGAGGCGGAGTGCACCTTGTTTGTTTCACTGTCAGTCAGCGTGAGGGTATCAGAGGTTGTTTATGGGGGGTTCGAGGCAAATCTAGGTGGGCACCAGCACCCCCTTAGATCCTCTATGATGTTTTGTGAATACTTACTGTATAATTTTATAGTGATGTTCCAATAACGTTTTTTTTTTTTTATTGTTTTATTGTTGTTGCATAATGTTAGCCAAAGTTTTTAGACCGTTTCCTGTCAGGTGGGATCCATACTACTGAGGTGTGGGGTAAACCGCAAGTCATGGATCCTCCATCCTTCTGAAAACATCCTGAGGCAAGGACACATCTCGGACAGTTGAAAAAATGTGCTGTGTTCACTGTTAAGAGTGCTGGCCAACTCTGAGGTTTTCACCCTTGGATGAGCATGTTTATGTGTGCGTCCTGAATTTCACCTGTGCAGTCCAAAATGTGAGCGCTCTTCTCAAGGCTGCTTAGAAACCATCTCTTTATCACACAAACACTCACCATTCTTTTTCTGTTTGTCTACGGAGGTGGATTTTATGTTCAGATTCGGTATTTGCAGTGGCAATGGTTTGTGTGGGAGTCTAACAACGCATTACTCTATATATTTGACTTGAGGAAATAAACTGTTTCTCCACGGGAGAAGGTTTAAATATGAACCTATGGTTAGATTCAGAAGAAAAAGAGTGCATTGCCAATTTTGACGTCCAGAAAACCACAAATCTGTCGGTTATAAACTGAATTTAGACTGATGTGATGATATTTGAATGATGTATCAATTGAATTTCAAATGGGTTTTATACAGCAGTTAGTTCTGGTCCTTTAAACTTATTGGACGAGCGGGGCAACAAAAGTGCTGATATTTAGTAAAAATGTCCTCAAAATAGCCTCCATCATACCGTATTTTGACACTTAAGATATTTCAATGCGAATAGAACAAAATAATCAATCAAGTGGCTCTGGAAACAAATTGTGCAATACCTTTTTGCATGTCTTAGCAGAGTAACCACAGGTGTAGTTCATCACAGTAACTATGGACATGTTCTGTGAACATTTGACAACCAAAAAGTGTCCAAATATGTCTTATATTCATTCTGAACATTATATATTTTTATCTGAAATATTTTGCTTAAAAAGTTTGCTTGTGCTATCTTTTTTTCAAATAAATGTCACTTGCTTTAATATTTTGTTATATACTGCAGTGACATTTTAAGTATAAGTCAAGATTAATAGTGAATTCTCACACAAAGTGATCAAATTGCTTCAGAAGATGTGGATTAAACCTCTCAAGTTGTATAGACTACCGTTATGTAGCCTTTACTGTACAGTATGCACTATTTGGAGCTTAAAAGTTTTGGACCACATTGATTTACATTTGTTTAGATTAAACAAACCCCCATCACACATCCTTCAAATGACTGATTTGTTGTGCTGAAGAAAGTCATAAGAGTTTGAGATGGCATTAGGGCAAGTAAATGGACTATTCCTTTAAGTTTCCATTGTTTCTTTATAAAGGAGCAACTTAAAGGGACAGTTCACTCAAAAGTGAAAATTCTATCATGATTTACTCACCCTCATGTCATCTCAAATGTGTATGACTTTCTTTTTTCTGCTGTACACAATCAAAGACGTCTAGAAGAATATGTCAGCTCTGTAGGTCCTTACAATGCAAGTGAATGGTGGCCAGAACTTTGAAGCTCCAAAAAGCACATAAAGGCAGCATATCTGTAATTCATATGACAGTGGTTTAATACACAGCTCTGGAAAAAATTAAGAGACCACTGCAACATTATCAGTTTTTCTGGATTTACAATTTATAGTTATGTGTTTGAGTAAAATTAACATTTTTGTTTTATTTAATAAAGTACTGACAAAATTTCTCCTAAATTCCAAATAATTTTTTTTTCATTTAGAGTATTTATTTGCAGAAAATGACAACTGTTCAAAATAGCAATACAGATCCAGTGTTTTCAGATCTCGAATAATGCAAAGAAAACAAGTTCATATTAATTTTTAAACAACACAATACTAATGTTTTAACTAAGGAAGAGTTCAGAAAGGCTGAAGGCCTCTCCAGGTCTCCGTCTAACCATTAGATGACCATGTGGAGGATCGGTGATGATCTGGGGTGCTTCAGCAAGGCTGGAATCTGGCAATTCGTCTTTGTGAAGGATGCATGAAACAAGCCACGTAGAATGTTATCCTGGAAGAAAACTTGCTTTCTTCTGCTCTGACAATGTTCACCAACTGAGGATTGGTTTTCCAGAAGAGCAATGCTCCATACCACACAGACAGGTCAATCAAGGTGTGGATGGAGGAGCACCAGATGAAGACCCTGTCTTGGCCAGCCCATTCTCCAGACCTGAACCCATTAAAAACCTCTGGAGTGTAATTAATAGGAAGCTGGATGGTCACAAGCCATCAAACAAAGCCGAGCTACTTGAATTTTTGCGCCAGGAGTGGCATAAAGACACCAAACAGCAATGTGAATGACTTGTGGAGAGCATGCCAAGATGCATGAAAGCTGTGATTGAAAATCAGGGTTGTTCCACCAAATATTGATTTGCATTATTCGAGGTCTGAAAAACTGCATCTTTTTTGTTATTTTGACTAGTTGTCTTTTTCTGTAAATAAATGCTCTAAATGAAAATATTTTTATTTGGAATTTAGAAGAAATGTTGTCAGTACTTTCTAGAATAAAACAAAAAATTTCATTTTGATAATTGATAATTGTGCAGTGGTCTCTTCATTTTTTCCAGAGCTATATTACTTCAAAAGCAATCACTTTGGGTAGGAAACAGATCAATATTTCAATCCTTTCTTACTATAAATCTCCACTTTCACTTTCACATTCGGAAAGGTCTAGCCACCATTCACGTGCATTGAAACGAATAACAGCTAAAATATTCGTATAAAAATCTTCATGTGAGTTCAGCAGAAGAAAGAAAGTCATACACATCTGTGATGGCATGAGGGTGAGTAAATGATTAGCATTTTCATTTTTGAGTGAACTATCCCTTTCATTTCCATCTCATATGATTTGCATAACAAATACAATTTAATTCGCATATCAGATCTAACACTTGACTTATATAGTGAGCACCTTAACTAAGCTTCATTCAAGTGACCTCATACAAAAGCTTTCTGGTTTTATGTATTCAGTGAGTCATGCTTTAAGAAGAAATATTGCACGTCAATAAATCTGGACAGCATGACATCAGAGAGTAATTAAGCTGCTTTGTGCTGGAATTCCGTTTCCAGTTCCTGCGCTCAGGTTTGCGCACAATTCAAGCACCTGCACATTTCTGTGAGTGCGCGCGCGCTGTTTTCACTGGACGATATTTAAGGTCTGAGAGAGGAGGAGAGAGAGAGAGCATTACGCCATCCTTCCCTCTTGGATAAAGTTGGATTTAAACAAGTCTCTCATAAGATATCAAGCAGAACCGCTGGACATCAAGTTGAGCCACAGAGCTTTTGTGAATGCACTCTTGGATCTGCGCACCGGACCAAGCTGGATCACTATGATTCTGACGAACGCGGCTCATAGCAATGGTTTGCACAGAATAATCGATCAGGGATTTCCGAATCTCAATTTTGACTTCTACAAACCCGTTCATGGTAGAGCTGTCGGTCATTTCTCCATCACAAAAACTCCAAGGAAGATCAGAGGATGAAAGTTTTGACTAGTCTCCCTCTTTTATTCGGCTGCTGGACTCTTTTATACCTTGACTTTATACCGCACGCGCTCTCCCTTACCGGAGTGGCAGCGCAGCGCTCCGGACACCGATACACCGGAGCGGACAAACTCAGCCCAAGCGCTTCACGGGTAACGGTGGCGCGCAACGGGACGACGCCCGGAAAGCCATCTGTCAACGCGAAGATTTCTCGAATCAGGGCTGGGCCACCTCCGATTAAGGGAGAGGCCAAACCAGTAACAAATGCACAAAGCGGCCGTGCCACGGTATCTGTTAATTTAGGTTCCAGGGAGCCCCTGCGCTCTTGGCTACCCAAGGATGCGGCGCGGGTTGCACCCGGCGCGGCATCCTCTTCCAGCATCCAAAACCAACCAGGACACAATAAAGGAAATGCGGGTTCTACGCAAAGATCCGCGGTGCATTCGGCGATAAAGGCAGGACAACCCAAAACAGGGATGATGAAAAGTGTCGCACCGGCTCCGGCGCAGCTGAGAGCTAAAGCACTAGTGAAGCTGGATGGGAGCGAGGCGCCCAAACACCCCTTGGTGACGCCACATGACTACATGCTGTCCCTGTACTGGTCACTGACCAGTGGAGAGGTCAATACTAGTGTCCTGCACGAGGCTGGGATGGCCAACACCATCACTAGTTTTGTAGACAGAGGACATGGTATGGTATAAATGTATTTATATATTTATGGTTGTTCATGAGTCATTAATCACTGTCAGACCTATGTTGCATACGTATATATATATATATATATTTTTTTTTTTTTTTTTTTTTTTTTTGGAAAGTCAAGATTTTATGCAAAAATGTTTCATTTTGACCTCGAGTCAAAAGGTTGGACACACTTGATTGAATGTAAATTTCTGATGATCTTAAAAAAACGCTTTGATCTCGCAAGGCTCACCCTATGCTTAATGAATTGATATTACTTTTTTTTTTTTGATAAATATAAATAGTGCCTGTGTATGAATTTATTTACAAAAAATTATTTTTATTTTTCTTTATATGGATGAGTTGGAAGAAAAGCAGCCAACAAGTACCCCTCATATGGGAACTCCTACTGTTTGAAAACCACCTCAGAATGCACCTTATAACATTGCTAGAGAAAATAAAAAGAGTGTGCAAAGCTCACAAGGGGGCTACTCTGAAGAAAGTCAAATATACACGCACTGAGCACTTTATTAGGAACACTATTGTCCTAATAAAGTGCCCATCATTGTCTTCTGTTGTTGTAGCCCATCCACTTCAATGTTCGACGTGTTGTGCATTCTGAGATGCTATTCTGCTCACTACAATTGTACCGAGCGGTTATTTGAGTTACCGTAGCATTTCTGTCAGCTCGAACCAGTCTGGTCATTCTCCGTTGACCTCTCACTCATCAACAAGGTGTTTCTGGCCACTGAACTGTCACTCAATGAATGTTTTTGTTTTTGGCACCATTCTGAGACTGTTGTGCGTGAAAATTCTAGGTGATCAACAGTTACAGAAATACTCACACCAACAATCATGCCACCAACAATCATGCCACGGTCGAAATCACCGAGATCACATTTTTCCCCATTCTGATGGTTCATGTGAACATTAACTGAAGCGTCTGATCCGTATCTGCATGATTTTACACATTGCACTGCTGCATCACAATTGGCTGATTGGATAATTGCACGAATAAAAGTGCTCAGTGACTATAAGACCGTATCGATCAGTGTCAGAAATGACATTTTTATTAATATTGGGGCAATATTTTCTCCCTTGATTTGAGATTCCAGGGCATTTTTTTACCATTATGAAGGCCTATGATATAAATCAATAATGTCAAATCCTTCAATTTATTAAATGAATTAACCTAAATTCTGAGTAATTATCCTATCTAATGTTTTTACCTGAGCCTAGAATCATAAATTAGGAAATATATCTGATGTTACAAATAAAACACAAAATAACTCATTATGTGAGGGGTTTTTTTTCACATTTTGAACTTTGGGGGAATTTTTGTCACTTTTAGTGGCATTTTTGCCCCAAGTCCCCGTTAATTTCTGACCCTGGTTTTGATTTTATATAAAACAAAAAATGCAGTCACTACATACTGTACATGTAATTCCCATATTCCATTTGTGTCATTTCATAGCTTTGATTACTTGATTTTTATTTTAAAGTGTGGAAAATAGTAATTACACAGAATGAGTAAGTATGTCCAAACGTCTGAAAGTGTATATTTCAGGTGCTGTAACTCGCCATTTTTCATCATTGTTGAGCTATTTTGAAGTGAAATACTCCTGCAATGTGACAAATTAATTTTGTCATGTAAAAATATTCCACTGAGTCTCTCAATTAATATGAGGTCATAAAAACTGCATGTATAATGACTACACAATGATTATAAAATGAGATGAAGTATCTTTGGAACATCACACTGCAAGAAACTGCTGTCACTGCTTGACACGCATTTGAAGTGTATTACATTTATATTAAATTGTCCTTTTGAGTTTATACAAATGAGAAATCAGTGGATATCTATTTGGAAAACATGTTATTCTTGTTTAGTAAGGCATGACACACTAGTTATTCAGCACAAAAACGTTTTTATCCAGGTCTGTATCCCAAATCAACTGTGTCAAATTGCATCTGGCATCTGGCATCATTTTTATTTATTTTTTATAAATCAGTTAAAAACAGCTTGGTTTAATATTTTTTAGCTCTTTTTCATTTGCACCTTGTGTAAAATGCTCTTTGCAGATTTGTACTGTAGTTACCTCATCACCTGCAGACAGCTATATGCAATGCATAAAGTGTTTCGCTCACTCAAAGGAATAGTTTTTACTCTTATGTTATTCCAAACCTGTATTATTTTCTCATTTTTACAAAATGAGAAATTTAGCAGAATGCCCACGCTGTTGTTTTCGATAAAATTCAAGTAAATGGTTACTGGGGCAGTCAAGCGCTAAAAATGACAAAAAAGCACCGTAAAAGTAGCCAATGTGACTCGTGTGCATTATTCCAAGTCTTCTAAAGCCATACAATAGCTGTGTGTGAAATTTAAGTCATTGGTCATTAATAATCTTATCCTCCACAAAAGCCCTAAAATCTCATTTTCAGTTGTGCATATTCAAAGCGATCTGTCACAAGACACCTGAGAATCAATGATTTTTGACCTGGGGCAGTGTATTGAGGCATTATATTTGAATGTTCCCAAGCACGAATGAGATCTGACAGTCGTATGGACTTCTTTAATGGTGTTTTATTGTCCTTTTTGGAGCTTGATTGTCACTGTACCTATTCACCTTCATTGTATAGACCTGGACATACAAAACATCTATTTTTGTGTTCAACGGAAAAATAACGTAATTTGGGTTTGGAATTGACGTGATGCTGAGTAAATGATGACAGAATTGTTAATTTTTGGGTGGACTAAGTACAAAATTCTTCTGCGCA
The DNA here is from genome assembly GCA_032164185.1 of Moxostoma hubbsi. Lineage (NCBI taxonomy): Eukaryota > Metazoa > Chordata > Actinopteri > Cypriniformes > Catostomidae > Moxostoma > Moxostoma hubbsi. The sequence continues at coordinate 6,080,929 of JAVLUX010000010.1, read as the reverse complement.
TCTGTACACACACACACACATGCACGCACGCACGCACACACACACACACACACACACACACACACACAAACACACAGCTAATCAATTGCACTCTTTCTGCCCCTCTCCATGCAGCTCAGACAGTCTTTTCCAGCCTATGTTAGTCAAAGCCATATGTCATGGTGGTAGGCCCACTGGTAAATAGCTGCAGGTTGATAATAATGCTGTGTTTACAGTATGTTGTGGTCTCTAGGCCGAGGTTGTCTGGTTTCAATAGACTTTTGAAAGCAAACTGTTCTTGGATAAAATGAAACCTTTGATTTTTACAATGCACTGCTTTCATATTGCATTGCATGCTGAAAGAAAGCACACAAACAAAATGTGTGATCTTTGCTTGTAACCCCTAAAGGAAAAGTATAGCTGATTTGTTATAAGAAGAGATCAGAGTGACGGATACATTTTTTATTTTACTCAATTTAAAAATTACACAAATCTTCCTTTACAGAAAAGCACTGTGACAGTACCATGGTACAGTGATGTATCAGATGGTAATACTATAGTACTTTGATATACACAATGGTACTGAATGGTATTTACATGGTACTCCACGATACTTCAAAGTATACCATGGTTTTAACATGGTTAAACATGTCCAAAAACCAAGGCATTTCTGAGGTACATGTCCAAACATCATGATATTACCATGGTATACAGTATGTTAAAAAAACATGGTAATACCATAGTACCATGTCCAAAAATGTGGTATTAAAATGGCACATGTCCATAAAAATATGATATTACCACAGTACCTGCTTAAAAAACATGGAATAGTAAATTGTCCAAAAACATGGTGTTAACAGATCACCATGTCCCAAAATTATGGTTTTACCATGGTAAATGTCCAAAAACTTGGTAATACCATTGTACCATGTCCGAAAACATGGTAATACCACAATATTATGTCCAAAAACATGGTAATACCATGGTGCATGTTCAAAAAAAGGGTATTATCATGGTACATGTCCAAACATCATGATATTACCATGGTATACAGTATGTTAAAAAAACATGGTAATACCATAGTACCATGTCCAAAAATGTGGTATTAAAATGGCACATGTCCATAAAAATATGATATTACCACAGTACCTGCTTAAAAAACATGGAATAGTAAATTGTCCAAAAACATGGTGTTAACAGATCACCATGTCCCAAAATTATGGTTTTACCATGGTAAATGTCCAAAAACTTGGTAATACCATTGTACCATGTCCGAAAACATGGTAATACCACAATATTATGTCCAAAAACATGGTAATACCATGGTGCATGTTCAAAAAAAGGGTATTATCATGGTACATGTCCAAACATCATGATATTACCATGTTGTACAGTATGTTCAAAAGCATGGCAATAGTATGGTACATTGCCCAAATACGTGGCATTACAACATGGATCATGAAATATGATATTAACATGGTACCTGTCCAAAAACATGGTGTTAACAGATTACCGTCTCCAAAAATCATGTTTTTTTTTACCTGTCCAAAAAACATTGTATTAAATTGGCATTTGTAAAAAAAAAAAAAAAAAAAAATGTTAAATGTTAAATTAAAATAATATACAAATATATATATATTAGCTTAGTAACCTGTACAAAAAATATAATCATATCAAATCCAAAAATCATGGTAATACATTACTTTCAAATAATTAAAGTCCAGGTTCATAATTTGCTTAACCAATAAAGCACTAAAAATGTATTTTGTCATCGTATTGTCATCAGTTCACAATGTACAGACTATTCCTATTGAACTTTGACCTTGACTTTTGCAGATGACCATGTGACCCAGCTGCGACGTCAGAGGTACCTCTTCAACATCAGCTCCATGGAGAAGGAGGGTTTGTTGGGTGCAGAGCTGCGCATCCTTAGAAATAAAATTGTGGACTCTCGTAAAAACACATTTGCAGAGGGTGTGGCTCATTTAAAACTATACTCCTGTGCCACAGGTAAGCACAGACCCATAATGCTCCAGTCTCGGCCTATTGATCATCACAGCGCCCCGTACTGGGAAGTGTTTGACATCTGGAAAGTGTTCAAGAACTTTAGAAACACCTCTCAGCTTTGCTTTGAGCTTGATGCTGTCAATCAAGGCCGACCACTTGACTTGAGATTGCTCGGCTTGAGTCGGTTTGAAAGAACTACTAAGGAGAAGGCCTTTTTTGTGGTGTTTGGGCGTACGAAAAAGCAAGGGCTCTTCTACAATGAGATCAAAGCACGTTCAGGGCACGACAACAAGTCCGTCTACGAGTACCTCATTACTCAACGTAGGATGCGTCGAGCACCGTTGCCCCGTGACAAAAAATTGCCCAAGAACCCCAAACAGCGGTGCAACCGCAAACAGCTACATGTCAACTTCAAGGAAATGGGCTGGGACGACTGGATCATCGCTCCTCTAGAGTACGAGGCCTTCCACTGTGACGGCCTCTGCGACTTTCCAATCCGTTCCCATTTGGAGCCTACGAATCACGCCATCATCCAGACTCTCATGAACTCCATGGATCCCAGGTCCACACCTCCTACTTGCTGTGTCCCAACCAGACTCAGTCCAATCAGTATTCTGTACATTGACTCAGCCAATAATGTGGTCTACAAACAGTATGAGGACATGGTGGTTGAGAGTTGTGGTTGTAGGTAGCGAAACATTTTCAGCACAGTGCATTGAAGGTAAACAGTTTATCAGTACGTGTGTGTTTCCTGAGAATCAAACCCATAACCTTGGTGTTGCTTGTCTTCCAGTTGAAAAGAAAATTGAACTAGGAAAAGTTCTGCAGACTTTCAAAAAGTAAGCATAGCGTTAAGCACAAAGTTGAAACAGAAACCATTGATGTGTCTGACTTTCCAAAGGAGCCCTCAGAAATTCCAGACCTTTGTTGTCAAACATTCCGAAGGACATTCGACGAGCTAGAGAGACAATGCAAAAACTCAAGAGAACATCTCCCTGTTTGTTGGTCCATTTAAAACCAATGTCTATGAAACCTCCAAACAGCTTGGAGAAGCCATGTCGCTTTCTCATTAACCTCTGGAGGTTCATAAAATGATTCTGAGCAAATGTACAGACACTGTTGCTTTGACATTGCATTTTTATCTCTTTGTTTAAACAAACCTGTGTCGATGTGCCAATGAAAATGTAGATGTCGTGTTCTTCAAATAATAAATTCATGTAAACCACAGATTAGTTAATGGCTCCTGAAATCCCATATCTTGAGATGTCTGGAGGCTAAAAATGGGAGATTTGTGAGCTATTGCTGATGAAAGTACACCGTTACTCATCACTAGAGGTGAACAGTTACATGATTTTATAATGTCCTCAAATTATTAGCTGCTAAACAGAAGCATATTCTTGTTTTCTAAGTGTTAACAGAACTTGATTTAAAATGTCTTGTCGATATATGAAAATGTGTTATTGTTGTCTTTATTGAGCTAAATTTCATGTAGATCAATGCTAAGTAAATACTGTATGTTTATATTTAGTTTTTCTGTTTTGTTTTAAATCTTGCTATTGGTTGAACGGCAATTTAATTTGATCATCTAATGAAACTGAACACTACCTTTAAAGTAACCAGTTGATTTATTAATGCATGGTCCTGCCTTATTGTGCGTGATCCATTAGTGCACATTATGCCAAAGAAAAAACAGCTGTTTCTCTTCATAATCTTTCATCGTAATGTAATAACTTGCTCCCCATTTGAAATTAATCTCTTAAATATTTGAATTTACTTATATTAAAGGTTACTGCAATGATAGAAAATAATGATAGATTGGAAGAGGTGTTACAATTGGTACACATTGAAATTCTCTCGAAGTTGAACTTGATCTTTAGCCTCCATGTACGGTCAAAAAGCCAAAAGTGGATGCCAGAAGTGTTTCAAATGCATTCACTTCTGGCTCTATTTCTATTTCCTCCATTGCACCCTACAATGATTTCACCATGATAACATCAAGTCCAGGGTTGCGAATGCCGTTTCATGTTGACTTTAACTGTTGGAATGAAGGCTAGTGAACATCTGTATTTTCTGTGATGATCCAGTTCAAGGTTACTCCCATTATGTTGCATAAGTTAACAGTAGAACAGTTATTGAAATGTAAATGGACATTTCCTGGCATTTAAATGGTGCATATGTAATTCAACAGCTATAGCACATTTAATTATGTCAGCACTTTCAGAGATAGTTTACTTGTAAATAAAAATAAGCTTTAAACCTAAGAATCTTTGCAATGTTAGCTACTGGCAGTCAATATTCACTATAAACAAATGGTCCCAGAAAAGCAATTATAAGTGATTTTTTCTTTGCAGAAAATTAAAATGACTGCAAATTTAGGCTTTGCTTGTATAATGGAGCTTTTGTGAAGAGACATTACACATTGTCCTAACCAGGCATGATGCAACAAGAAGTAGTAGTTTATCTCTCCAACTGACAGGAAAAATGTGGTGTGATGTGACAAAAGCACAGCTAATTAGAACTTATTTGATGTTTATTGTACAGTTATGTGGAGTAGAATTTTGGACCAATGACATTTAACTGTGGGCGGAGCTAACCGGCGCAACGCCACAGAAATAGAAACAGTCACATACAAAATGTCTTGTCGCTTTTCACACTTGGTTAGGGCAAAAATAGATTAACATGTTTTAGATTTTAGCTTTAATGCCTGAAATTTGATCTTATCTCAGCTGGTTGGAACGTGGTGTTACAGTGCATGAAGTAGTAGCGCTGCTCAATCTGGTTTACTTATGATATTTTGGGGTATTAAACAACCAAACTTCTAAGCAGAACTTCTTGAAATTCGTCAGTTAAAGTATCAAATATTTTCTTAAATAAAAATATGGTGAAATTACCTTTAAAACTGTGTCTCTGTTTGATTTTATGCAACTGAAGAACTTGAATATCGCACATGCATATGATTCACTGCATCCCATCTCAATGAGATTTTATTAAATTTATCGTTTCAGTCCTGGATGCTGATTGGTTAATACAGCATTCCAGATGTGCATACTGTATATTATCAATAGCATTATGTTGGAATTTTTTTTTTTTTTTTGTGCATTTAAAGAGTCATTTGGAGAGTTTACAATTAATATCATAATTTCTGTGCATTAGAAAAGTATTTACAGATTTCACAATTTCATGGAAACTCAAAACAAGACATTTATTGCATGATTGTTTTATTTACAGAATGATGTGTTGATATAATTACATTTTCAGTTCCGGGAGTTCTTGTGGGAGTTATATGTGTGATGCATTATTCATAATTGTGCATGGTTTTACATGATGTCATGGATGTGTGTGATTGGTTGTGTCTGTGTGCACCTGCATCTTCGCGCACATGATTAGAAAGAGCTCTCGCTATGTGCTTTATAAAGCTTAAAATACACATTACAAAATGCCAGTTGAGTTTTAAACTTGATTTAAAGCAATTTTGACGATTATGACTAAATTTTTCAGGTTAATTCTTTAGTTGTTCACAATGTTGGGTGTAATGCATTACTAAGTAATTCAATTACTTTTTCATTGAAAAAAGTAAGGTAAGGGATTACTCTTAATTCTTTAGTAATTTAATCACAGTTACATCTGATGTAAAATACTGTATAGACACTAGAACAATTCTATATAAAACATTAGTGAATTTAAAATTGAAATTTAACATCTAATGTTAAAATCTATGTTTTTTTGAATTTATTTGATTTATTTGAAAGAATTAAAAGAATAATTTCATGTCTATCCTTACATTTTTCATCTGGTTGAGGTTGATCAGGGTTTTAGAAAGTAATTATTAATAAGTAATGCAATTACTTTTCAGAGTAATGCATTACTTTAGTACAGTAATCTAATTGCACTGTAGAGGATGAAATTAGCAGTTAGTAATTAATTACTTTTTTTAGAGTAACTTACCAAACACTGGTTGTTCAAGAGTTAAAAGTGTCCGAACACATAATTGGAATAAATGTGCCACGGCCCGCGAGACTGAGAAATGGCTATGATGATAATTAGTTGATTTTGTCAGTTAGAATTCGGACAGAACGCCGCATTATTGCGCTAAAAATGATCGAAGCAGCACAACTAATAGAACAGAATGCATGTGTCTCAAAATACATTTTTAAAAGTTCACATTTTCTTGACATGCGCCTACAACATGGTGCTTTTGCGCATGACCCTAACATAAAAACGCCGCGACAATAAGCAACAGTCAAAGTAGTCCGTCTAGTGCATGTTTACATAGAAAACAATTGAAAACAGCGTACAAATACTGACGCAAATATGCATTAGATGTGAACAAACCTTGACAGTTACATCTACAGTATGTAATCCTAAATGTGCAAAAAACTATAAAAAGTATAGTTCACATTGTTAGCCTATATTCTGTATATCTAAATTAAATTTGATATGTTTGCCAAATAATGTTTATATCATATTGGGTAAAAATATTGAAATATCACTGTATGGACTAGTATACTATATGACCAGTGATACTATATACAGTATGTGTTGTCAAACATTAATATATTTTCTTGTGTAAAGTGTAAAATTGACTTAATAAAACATAGTTTTAATGAAATATTAAGTCCGTAATATTCGTAATATGTAGTCTCTTAATTGAAAGCAATAAGGACTTGATATATTGTGAATTTTGTCACGGCTGAGGTCCATTATGTGTCCTGTCTAACACAGTTCTTTGATTATATCCTCAATATAGCACGGCCTCTCATGCCTTATTGCTTAAACCATGAACTGTATGGAATTTCTTCTTTCATAATATTAAAATGTCTGTCTAAGCAGAAACATGAATTGTTTGTAGGATTAGGTTTCGGTTGTCACTGTACATGGCCCTGGTTTGTGGCAAAGTGTCAAACTAGATCAGATTGTACAGGATCACACAGTTATACAGAGACGTGTTGTGTTTCCACATGTAAGCAGAACCACCTGCTCGCTTGGATTCCAGGGTAGTTTTAACCCGTGGAGCTAATTGAATACAACTTTAATTGCCCACCCATTACCCTGTGCAGATTTCACAACGATACTTTGGGAAAACTGACAAAAACATGTCTGTATTAACATTGGCCAATAGTCACTCACAACTTCTTTTACACTCTCACTTTTATAGAGTTCCTGTGGCTTAGTACGGAGAGCGTGTTTCCTAAACCATAATCTTTCCTTTCCCTCTGTCTTTCAGGCTTAACATTTTTGTTGGCTTGTTATCAGCTCTGGCAAGGAAACCTTGACTTTGACCAAACGCAATCTTATATTTCCTTGACAGATGTCTTTGCAATTCTATCATATAGCTGGCTAATATGTATTGGAAAAAGAAATTAAAGATGTAAGGACAACAGGAAAGCAGTGATCAAGGAAAAACAATGATTTTAGGATCAATTTGTTCTAGATGGGGCAAAAAAGGATACGTTTAACAAGGTTATAAAACTCAAGAGGATTCTAGAGCTTGTGAACTGCACATTCTCAAAAATGTTATATTTGAGTCCAATATAGGCTACTATTGATTTCAGTACCATAAAAAGTTATTTTCTCAGCAAGTTCACGACCCAAACTACTTCCTGACATCCTACCGTGTTACTAGGAGGAAATACTTGCTTTACAGGACCTAAGTGAACACACAGAGGGGCAAATTCAACACTTGTGCTACTTTAACGCACAGTACTTCAGCGCTCGTCTTTTTCATGTCCCACTTAAACAGATGCTATACAGAATGAGCCATATAGTGCTATTTAAATGAGGTCATTTTCAGTCGTTTCTGGGTAAACAGGCCTTCTTTCTATGCAAATTAGTCTCATTGAATGCACAGGATTCAAAAAATGTCAGCGCTTAACTTTGCGCTATTACCCCTGATGGAAAGCTGGCAGAAAACTCTTTAATGTATTTAATTTAAAAGGGATGTTTCTAGTGATAATGGCAGTATAAATACTTCAAATGGTGGAGAAGAGCGTTTTAACTGGGCACATATTCAAATGTGCAGTGTTGTCAAGCATACTTATAGCATCAAAGATGCCTAAATCGCTTTGGTATTGCAAAATTGTATGCAAATCCCTAAATCGCGTGGTAAAACAACTCTAAAAGTCTAAGTCTAAATAGATGTCCCTATTAGCGGGCATGATTCAATGAGCCAATATACATGCGCACCAATACGCAGATAACTCCCAAAATTAGCCGATAACAAAAATTAGACAAAGCAAGAAAAACGCATTTACATGAGATTTGAAATATTCAAGTTGTTCTCTGCTTCTGAAGTCAACCAATCTGAAGTGAAGAGGCATGCACACAACACTTGCACACATTGGATAAGCCAGTAAGGACGCCGGTAAAGGTGTTTACATGCAGGGCCGTAGCAAGTGGGGTGAAAGCGGTAACGATTCTAGGGTCCCAAAGGTACAGGGGGCCCCACAACAAATTCTAAACTGTATTTTTAAATAGGAAAGTGTCCCAGAGCAATATATAGTCAGGGGGGGCCCAGATTACCTTGCTACGGCCCTGTTTACATGCAACGCAAAATCAGTGTAATGATTTCGTAGAGCTCTGGTTTTGAGAATACATGAAGAGCCTGATAATCGTAATTTCTGCATTCGTTTTAGGGTTTTAGGGTTTATTGTGTTAAGTTTTCATGAAACCAAAGTTTTGGACAATTGGATATAACTTAAAAGATGTGGTTTGAAAGTGATTTTATCATGCTAAAATCATGTTAACATGTATATTGTCTACATCTTGTGGCTATACTTTAAGAAAAGGAGTGACAAGTCAAAATAAATGTTGTGGTAATTAACATTATGCCGCAAATTCTAAATATTTATTTTAAGATTCACTGACTATTTCTCTCGCGAACACGCTGGGTCTCTGTGCACAGTTTCAGGTGTAATCCTATTATGATATCTTGACATACAGTATGTATGACCAGCCCTAGGTAAAACATGGGGCACTGCAGAACGCCTTTATTATCCTCAGCTTTAACAATGATCTTTTTCGATTTCTTTCCAATGTAGCACACACGTGCAGTACTGCACGGACATTTCCAGGTGTCACTGAAACTGGATTCTCTCATAACATTGGCAAGCCACCCTGTGGGTGTATTTATTTTGTCCTTTACATTGTGTTTTATTGTGTTTATTGTAGTATGCCAGGCGTGTTCGCTCCTCACACTTGACTAAAATGGGAGCTGAGGAGGCAGAATTTACATTAGAACTTATAGCTTGTTGAAAGATGAGTACTATGTCCCATAGCACTGATGTATAGCACATTGTAAGGGCACAGGCGAGAATATTTCAGGCCCAGATCCGGTTTATTTGGTTGATGGAGTGGCAAATCACACAAGTCATGCTTGGTGTAATAAACTTTATTTATTATTGTTCAATTATAGCCTTTAGGGGCCCAAGAATAGAAGGGAAGTAGATTTCCAACACAAAAATGGGTTCCGCTGGGAATAACATGGCTCAGTATCAACTGGAACCGAGTGGTGCTTGTATTGGGATTTCTAGAGAATACAGGTATGTTTTGTTATAACTCTTATTGCATTTGGCCAAAGAATGAAACCTAAGCCTGGTGGGTAAACATACAGATATGCCATGTAAAACAATGCCACAGCGTTAGGCACTGAACCACCTGACGCTCGTGTACACAGTGATGTCATTTCCTGTGTATAAAATGTGTGTGCACCCCACGTAGAGTATGAGTTAGAAATATATTATATTGTAAATTCCTGCTTAAAAATGCTGCCAGCAAATGGGTCAATTACTCAACCTGCCTTTGTCAGGCATAGTTCATCTAAAAAGCGCAATTCAGTCATCATTTACTCATCTTCATGATGTACCAAACCCATTCTTCCATGGAACATGTATAAAATGTGTATTCAAAATTATGAATATAACTTAAATGGTAAAAGTTCCTGGCAGCATTTGTCTACACAATGAAAGTGAATTTAGAAGAGGGCTGTTAAAATCCAATTGAGAATCATAAAAGTACCATAAAATTAGTCCATATGACTTGTGCATTAGTCTTCTGAAGCCATATAATAGCTTTTTTGTGAGGAACAGACTGAAATTGATGTACTGTAGCCTTGCAATCTCATTCACACTTTGGCTATTCAAACTTCACTGTAAAAAAGAATGATCTTTTTAATATGTCTTAATATCCTTGAAACAAGAAAAATGGCAGGAGATATTCCATTTTGTTTTTAGATACATCTAACAATATTTGGTGGGGTTAATGCTTAAAACAAGAAAAAGAAATTAAACTTATTTACCCTTTGAATCACGTTTTTTTTTTCTAACCCCATTGGCAAATATTTTGGTCCCATTTTATATAAGGTGTTTTTTAACTACTATTTACTAACATTAAAATGCATACAATACAATTTAATTACTGTGTAACTTCATGTTGCTCTGCAAAATTCTCACAAGTTTCACATTTGCTGCTACTGAGGTTGATGTACAAGTAGGTTTAGGGGTAGGGGTAGGGTTTAGGTTATAGTTTAGTGTAAGGGTTGGATTAGGGTTCAAGGTAAGGATAAGGGTTAAGGGAGAAGGTTAACAGTGTAACAACAGATTAAATGCAGGTACTTTAAATGTAAGTACAATGCAACAACGTGTATGTGCATAATAAGTACAGTGTGTCAGTTGCTTAAAGGGATAGTTCACCCAAAAATGAAAATTCTCTAATCATTTACTCACCTTCATGCCATCCCAGATGTGTATAACTTTCTTTCTTCTGAACACAAACAAAGTTTTTTAGAAGAATATCTCAGCTCTGTTGGTCCTTACGATGCAAGTGAATGGTGACCAGACCTTTCAAGCTCCAAAAATCACATAAAGGAAAAATAGAAGTAATCCATACGATTTCAGTGGTCAAATCCATATCTTCAGAAGCGATATGATAGGTGTGGGTGAGAATCCAATCAAAATGTAAGTACATTTGTACTCTAAATCTCCACTTTCACTTTCACATCTGAAAGTGAAAGTTAAAGCAGCTATTTAGTGTAAAAAAGGATTTAAATATTGATCTGTTTCTCACCCACACCTAAATTTATGTTTCCTTTATGTGATTTTTGGAGCTACAAATGTCTGATCACCCATTCACTTGCATTGTAAGGACCAACAGAGCTGAGATATTCTTCTAAAAAACTTTGTTTGTGTTCTGCTGAAGAAAGAAAGTAATACACATCTGGGATGGCATGAGGGTGAGTAAATGATAGGAGAATTTTCCTTTTTGGGTGAAATATCCCTTTAGTTGAAGACACCTAATAGAACGTGAGTCCAATATTCTTCTCTTGTTATAGGCAAATAGATTTTGTCTTGTTAAAATATTTTTTTTGTGTGTGTGCGTTGGCATGTTGTGATTGTTTACACAAACGCAAAACCAATGGCATTTGGTATGTTTACATGGACAGCAATGCTCTGATATCTCTCAAAAATAATCTTTAATAAACCCACGTTTATGTGAGATTTGAAATCCTCAGATTATTCTCTGGTGTTTACACTAATGACAAACCAATATATTGGCCAGGCCGAATAAGTATCAGTAGATTTGACAATGGATAGTCAACATTTTCTGCCTGCAAATTTGAGGAAATATTCCATAAAATGAGTGTTTATTTCACTTTAGAAATTTTGTGTACATCTGATTTGCTGTTGTTAAATTGTATTATGTTTATCAACATTTACATCGGCCTTTGGCCATCCTGCTCTATAGATATCGGCCAAAAACCCATATCGGTCAACCACTAGTTTACATGCCATGTGAAATCCGGGTAATTGGCAAAAATGTACGGGTGCCAATCGTTTTATTTCTTAAACCTTTTATGACCGTACCCAGGTAAAAGAAAGCATTTACTGCATTTACATGACCACACACATTGTCAAATTAAGCACAATCGATGTAAGATTGTGCGTTTACCATATTTGAATACACTCACCCTTGAATGTACTCCCTAATTTTTAGTGAATAATGTCTTACGTTTTGGTATGTTACAAAAACCTATTAAATGGCTTCAGAAGACTTGGAATATAGTCATTTTATGGTGGTTTTCTCTCATTTTTGGAGCTGTACTGCCCAAGTTTCCAATCATTTTCATCATATAAGAAGTTTGTGCACATCTCTTTTTTTGTTCCATGGAAGAAGGAAAGGTTCAGAATGATGTCAGAGTAAATGCTGACAGAATATTCATTTTTGGATTAACTATCCCTTCAACTGCATTCGTTGACTGAATCATATATGTGCTGCACGCCTCAATGTGATTTAAGACTGATATTAGAGTGGAGTAAAACAAGTCAAATTAATATTTCAAAACTGTACAGAGCACAGGCGCAAAAGTCTGGATCTTGTATGTCCTTTGGAAGCTTTCCAGTCTTAAATTCATGGCTAAACAAATGAGTAGATACAGAATAGTGAGGGAACTTGAACTTATGTCCTGCAAAAACATAGAGGCTCTTCTGTTCAGCAGGTTGAACAGAGATTGATGGATTATAATGACTCCTACGCACAATTTTGATTTGGCATCAGGTAGAGGTCATTATTTAGGTCTTCAGAAAATGCTCAGGTGTTGAAAAATAATATTTGCAGGGTCTCGGCTGTAAGTGTGCCTCCACAGACGGTGTCTTTATACCTGGGCATCATTCTTTTTCTTCCCTGCCCCACATCTGTTTAAAGACCCGTAATCAGAGCTTTCGGAAAGCGCAGGCAATTCCCATCGAGGCTTTTCCAGTGCTAACACAAACATGTCCTTAACTTCTCCTGTTATGATTGGCCATCATATTCCAACTGGTCACACACACAGGTATAAGGGTAGTGTGTTCGTGACGCACAAGCTTGGTATCTGGCAAATACACTGACACACAGTAGTTTGGTGTCATCTTAGTACCCGAACACACACAAAAAGGATTTCATCAGGGCACTCTTGAAGCCCTTTATTCTGATATTGTGCTTTTGATATGTCTTGGACTAACACTAACACCTAGTGGTGTGGATGCAACATCATTCAAATGTAAATGTTTCAGTTACGGGGCACTAAGAATATTTGGTTATGCCTTTTGGACTGGTCAACGCCCCCGCCGTCTTCCAGGGGCTCACGAACGACGTGCTTAGAAATATGGTCGATCGGTTCATGTTTGTTTATCTAGACGATATTCTAATCTTCTACCAGAATATCCAGGACCATGTGCAGCATGTCAGGCAGGTGCTCCGGTGACTGTATGAGAATCGTCTTTTCATCAAGGCGGAGAAGTGTGCTTTTCATATACAGTCGGTTCCATTTCTGAGATTCATTGTTACATCTGAGGGAGTGTGCATGGCTTCAACTAAGGTAAAGACTGTTTCTGATAGGCCAACCCCAGATTCTCGCAAGGCCTTGCAGAGGCGTCTGGTGTTTGCCCATTTTATATTTGCAGTTTATTAGGAATTTCAGTCAGCTTGTCACACCTTTGACAGATCTCACCTCCACACGCACTGATTTTTGTTGGTCCCTGGTAGCCGAGGGCGCTTTTTAAAAATTAAAGAAGCGGTTTTCTACCACTATTCTAATTACTCCCAATTCCACAAATCAGTTCATGGTGGAGGTGGATGCATCCGAGTGATTTTTCCGCATCGTTTAACACCATATGAACGGAATTACGAGGTCGGCAACCGAGAATTATTGGCTGTCCGGTTGGCCATGGGTGAGTGGCGACACTGGTTAGAGGGTTCGGGGGTACAATTTCATGGTCTGGATAGATTATAAGAACCTAGAGTATATTTGTAGCACCAAATGCCTCAACTCTAGGCAGGCCCGGTGGGCATTATTTCCCACATGCTTTAATTTCAAGCTGTTATATTGCCTGGGCTCTAAAACATCACGCCCGACTCTCTCTGTCAATGTTTTGAAGTCGAGACTTCCACTGCTCCCACTGGATACCATTCTACCCTCCATTCGCATGGAGGGCATTGTATCCTGGGAGGTGGAGGCCAAAGTCTGCATGGTGCTAAGCAACACCACGTCTCCCGCCATGTGTCCAGCAGGTAAGTTATTTGTTCTGTGATCAGTCTGGACTCATGTCCTACAGTGGGTTCACTCATCTAACGTTGCATGTTGTCTTGGGGTGACTCGTACCCAGACTCTCATTAGACAACCATTCTGGTGGCCAGTACAGGACGAATGTATCTTCATTGCAGCTTGCACCATTTGCACGACTAACAAAACATCCTATGAAGCCCCAGCTGGGCTCCTCCAACCGCTGCCAGTCCCTTCGAGACCCAGGTCGCACATAGCCATGGATTTTGTAACTGGTTCCCCCCCACCCCATGACAACAGAGTTGTCTGTAGTGGACTGGTTCTCGAAGGTGGCTCACTTTATTCCCCTCCCCAAATTACCTACAGCGGTAGCATTCATTAATCACGTCTTCCGCATTAATGGCCTCCCGGTCGACGTGGATTCTGACAGAGGCCCCCAATTTATATCACGTTTTTAGGCAGAGTTCTGCTGAGAGTTGGGTGATACAGTGAGTTTGTCCTTTGGGTTCCATCCCCCAAAAAATGGGCAAGATGAGTGGGTGAATCAGGAGCTGGAGAAAGCTCTGCGTTGTGTGGCCTCCTGTAATCCGTCTACTTGGAGTGATCATTTAGTATGGGTTGAGTACACACAGAACTTCTTGCAGTCGTCATCTACGGGTTTATTTCCTTTCCAGTATTGTCACGGTTCTAGTAAGCCCACAGGTTTGTTTTGTTGTTTTGTCATTTTCTCTGACTCGTGTTTTGAAGGCACACTCGACTGGCATGATCAGCGTTTCCATGGGAGTGTTCATTCTCTGGGCATTCTCTGGGCGATGTTGATCATGCCACTGATTGCTTGTTGAGCAACACCTGTTCGAGCCTTATTGCACTCCCTACATATGCCCTTATGCTTCTCTGTTTTCTTATGCTGAGTACTAACATCACTCTTCTTGTCTAGCTGGTCCTGTCTTGTCAATCTATTGGTTTGCCTGCGTGGTTCAGGTAGTTGTTTGCCTTCAGTTTTCATTTAATTCAGCCTGGCAATCCACAAGGTATTTCCACTCTATGCCCATGTGCCGGGGATCTACACTTCTGCTGTTGCTTGCATTATCCGCTGGACATCTCTCTCATCACCAAGATTGTACGGAGGATTCTGCCATGCTCCTCCTGACATCCACGATGCACAGACTCCACTGATGAACACACTACTCTCTACTCTGCGCGGTGGCACATTAGTGACTATATTAATAAATATTTTTGGAACTGTTACCTCTGCTCCTGGGTCATTCTGTCCAGCATCTACATGTTACACAAACATTTGTTAGTATTTGGTAGCATTGCCTTTAAATTGTTTAACTTGGGTCAAATGTTTTGGGTAGCCTTCCACAAGCTTCTCACAATAAGTTGCTGGAATTCTGGCCCATTCCTCCAGACAGAACTGGTGTAACTGAGTCAGGTTTGTAGGCCTGAGTGGATGGCCACTCCAATACCTTGACATTGTTGTCCTTAAGCCATTTGCTTGGAGGTATGCTTGGGGTAATTGTCCATTTGCGACCAAGCTTTAATTTCCTGGCAGATGTCTTGAGATGTTGCTTCAATATATCCATATAATTTTCCTTCCTCATGATGCCATCTGTTTTGTGAAGTGCACCAGTCACTCCTGCAGCAAAGCATCCCCGCAACATGATGCTACCACCACCATGCTTCGTGGTTAGAATGGTGTTCTTCGGCTTGAAAGCCTCACCCTTTTTCCTCTAAATATAGCAATGGTCATTATGGCCAAAAAGTTCAATTTTTGTTTCATTAGACCAGAGGACATGTCTTCGAAAAGTAAGATCTTTGTCCCCATGTGCAATTGCATTTTTATGGCAGTTTTGTAGTAGTGGCTTCTGTTCTGGGACTGTTCTTGCTGTTGTTCTGGGATTGATTTGCACTTTTCCACAATTTTTTTCTGAGGTCTTGGTTGATTTCTTTTGATTTAACCATGATGTCAAGCAAAGAGGCTCTGAGTTTGAAGGTAGGCCTGAATATACACCCACAGGTACACCTCCATTTCAGTAATCATCCTATCAGAAGCTAATTGTCTAATTGTCTAAAGTCTCAATATTAATTTCTGGAATTTTCCAAGCTGCTTAAAGGCACAGTTAACTTAAGTGTTAAACTTCTGACCCACTGGAATTGTGATATAGTCAATTAAAAGTAAAACAATCTGTCTGTAAACCATTTTTGGAAAAATTACATGTGTCATGCACAAAGTAGATGTCTTAAACTACTTGTAGTTACATAGTACTATAGTTTGCTAATATTAAATCTGTGGAGTGGTTAAAAAATTTGTTTTCAGCATTTATACAGTTAATGGTTAATGTTAATTTCAACATATACTACTGCATACTACTCTTCTGAAACTCAAGAGGAGACACAAGTGAGATTACTGAGGTCTTTTTTCCCAGGAGAAACATCCGAGAATGTTTTCTTTCTTTCTTTCTTTCTTTCTTTCTTTCTCTTTGTTTCTTTCTTTCTTTCTTTCTTTCTTTCTTTAGTGCAAAGTTGTGCTGAAGAAAATTGCTTTGGAGAGTGCAGATATTTTCATATTTCAGGGCCGGCATGTTTGCCTAGCACCTTGCAGAGAGAGAGAGAGAGCACTGTTTTCTTAATGACGGGTAATGGGTAAGAATGTCAGCAGAATCGTGTAGTGTGTGTGTGTGTGTGTGTGTGTGTGTGAGTGTGTGTGTGTGTGTGTGTGAGTGTGTGTGTGTGTGTGTGTGTGTGAGTGTGTGTGTGTGTGTGTGCGCGCAGCCTGGGGCCCTGCTCTACCATGAGTGAATTTAAGATTCGGTGCCAGATGCAGAAACTGTCAGCATGTTAGTCGAAGCCACGTTGCAGAAAACCACGATGAACAAAAGTTGATTTCTTACATGATTTATTCCCCCAGATAGCAGCAGTTCATGGCCGGGTACAGATGAAGTAGATAAAAACACACTTAATAAGATCTCTCACTCGACTCAATCAACGGGGTCCACTGGAGTGGCTTTGAAGTATGGCACCTGTTTCTGATACAGCGTAAAAGAAAGCAAGAAAATGCAAAAATGCCCAGAAAAATCAATAATGCAACAGAATTGAGCTGTGAAACTGAGCACACTTGGTTTGTATGTAAAGGTATACATTTGAAGTCAGAAGTTTAAATAAACGTAGGCTGAAGTCATAAAAAGTATTGTTCATTGTTAGTTCATGTTAACTAATGTTGTTACTGTACATGTTAATTCAAAAAACTATTTCAAAGGGGTAAGACAAATTAACTTAATTAAAAGGGAAGAATTTTCCTTTCACATTGGCAATTTTGTTCCCCTTTATAAAGCATAAGCTTCACAAAATTTATTATTTGTTATTTTGTTTCTCAAGTAAATCTATCTTTTTTAACGATGGCAGGAAAACAACACAAAAAATCTTTAAATATATTTTGTATTCATTTAAAATATTTATTAAAATATTTAATATTGTAATTATTCAATATGTTTTATTTTTTATACATATTTTAATATTTTATGTTATATAATAATATAATATAATATATATATAATTAATATATTAATATATAATATATATATTAATTTGTTATTAATTACATTATCTCCCTCTATTTTACGATCAGATTCTACTATACTATTAAATAAAGGAAGAAAAGCCCTAAAAATCTATTAAATTAAATACAATAAGAAATGTCTTGTTCTTCACAGAACTACAATATTGTTACATTCCTGAAAACATTGATGCCCACATGTTAGATTTTTAACAGCTTGAGACTGTTATTCACACTAATACACATGCAAACTGAATATTTTAAACCGTAAACAGGATTTTTCCTCCCACTAGTCATGTGGTTTACATCCTCACAGAAATTATAGTTGGCTAGAACTGTGATTTAATAATTGATATTTATAAATAATCCTATTATCATTAAAGGACAGTTATGCAAACAGATGTGTGTTTCATTTAACTTTAGAATGATCAGAATGAGTTCAAAGGAAATATCTAATCAAATTCTGAAGTTTAGACCCATCATAGACATTTTATTGCGTAGAGATCATATCTCATGAGACTTAATGGAGTAATGTTTCATTAAAACTCACTTTGCTCAGATGTTTCTCAAAAAAAGACAGCTTTAGCTTTGAATGCTAGTGTACTCTTAAAAGTTGACAGATATGAACTTTTAGCAGATATTCACACTTATTTTCTCTTCTGGGAAAATGGACCAAAAATATTGATGACTCATCCTGTACTATACAGATTTTTGTCCAATCAAATGTTTTGTAACTTATTATGGTCCCTCCCCTTAAACTCACCTGAAATCGACTAGTAACTAGTGTTCCTAAAGTCACACTGTCTGATTTTAACCAATGTTGGGGATGGTAAATGATTTCTCATTGTAGGGCAAGAGAAATCAATAATATTCCACAGATACAGTCATTTGAGCTTGACTTGTGTTAAACCCAGAATATTCCTTTAAAGCCTATTGTGGGTCAAGCAATTTAATACATCCAACCATAACTTCCTGTTTCATCAGGATATATGTCATCACAGGAAAGAAATCTGTGCCCATCAAACCATTTTATTGAGTCTAAGAGAAATCTAATTTGTGACTTTTCTTTCTAATGGGTGTGCGAACATGGTTACAACTGGTTTCGTTTTAAGATAAGGTCATTTAGGGATGCTGAGCTGTCTTGGCGTTAAATACATTCTTACGCACTATCAAAGGCGAGCATGAGGTGTCTTCAACAAGGATCACAGGAAAATATTCCTCTAATTAGCTGACTCATGTTCAAGCTTAATGACTCAAACCTGATGCCATCACCACATGTACAACACATATAGTAAACATTCTCTTTGTATACAGCCACACAAACACACAGCATGGCAACCATTCTCCAAGACATTTAGAACAAACAACAACAACAACAGTAGTGCATTCCTGAAGGATGATTCAGAGGGTAGTGTGCTAGGTAAGGGCTAGATGATCTACATCTTCCTCTGACATTAGAGATCTATGTAGTTAGGAAAAGTCACAAATGAGATCTTGAATATCTCCGTTGTTTCTCCTAGACAAATGAGATGAAATGGCAACATGGTCACAAATCAACATATTGCTTCCAGACCATTTCAATTTCACGAACCCTGAAATCAACCCCATTTGGCCGAATTACTGACAAGAGGCATCCCCCATTCGAAATTTCAGAATAATTTCAGACGTGATCAATCCTTTCTCTCTAGCCCTTCCGATAGCATGTTACATGGGCAACAACCGAGACACGGGTTATGGTCCCATTAGAACCAGGAAGTAATTGTGTTCACATAATCAATAGTTAGTGTGATTCGTCAGTTGTATTTTCACTCTAAATGTACATTTTGACAGTTAGGTTTAGGGTTGAAGTATGATTTAAGGGATTGGGTTAATAAAATATGCATTCCTGTTGACTGTATTACATCATTCACAACAAAAAAGAAAAAAAAAACTTGCTTTTGGCACCACTCTGTGGACATTTGGAAACCTGAGAAGGATATAGCTGCAAGCATTGCTCCAAAAAGGGGCGGGAGCTCCAAACCGGAATTAACGAAATAAGGAGCCCTTACCTAACCCTTTCCTTAACCATGAGAGGAAGTGGCGCCCCCTTTTGGAGTTTGCGCAACCTGCTTTGGGGTAACCACGCCCCCTTCTAGAGTAACCCCGCCCTATTTTGGCCTGCAGCTTTATCTACTTGCAGCAATTGGAGCTCTCACATTCCCATACATTCAACAACACTTCCAGCTTCGCCCTCTAGGGGCAGTGATATGAATTTTGGTAAGCACAGACCGATTTCAGCGGCAGAACTTTCGGCCTACTGTTGACGAATTCTGATCGAATGGAGACTTTTACTTTAGCTGAAGTCTTCTGCTTCTCTGATGTTTTTTGTTTTTTTTGTGAATCAAAATATGTGTCTCCTCTACAGTTTAATGATAGCTTTCAACTGTGTCACTAACTGTGCTCAATTTGCCAAGATACCAAAGTCTGCAATCAAAAGTCATGGATCTCAATATGAACTCAAACATTCCTCATTAAGTCTTTCAGACCAAAGTATCTAAACTATGCTAGCCACATTAAATATATAGTTCTATACTCTTACTTTGTGAACAATTGACTCATTTGTTTCTATTTTAATCTTGCCTAAGAGATTTTAAGGAGAAACATCTGAAAACTGCTTAAAGTCTCCTGAACCCATTCCTCTGCATCTTTGTGAGATATATATGCATGTTTATTTTTATACAGTATATGGTGCACAGACCATACTAATGGTCATTTACAGTATTTGTCATATTTGAGTGGTATTCTAGAATTTGGCTTCAATAGAAGAATTTCTATCACACTGCTAATTTTACAGATGCTTAAGTTTTATTTTCAATCTGCATTGAATTTAATGGACAAAATAGATGAAGCAATAGTTGAAAAATACAGGTTTCATGTTTAACAAGCATAATTCGTTGCTGGACATCTGCTCGTAAAACAAATTCTTGTGTCTAGTCATCATTTACTTAATTTTTTTTTAATGCTTTCCTAGCCCACAGAAAGTTTCCATTACCAGTCAGAAAGTACAGATAGTTTGTACATAAATAGTCATAGAAATTACTAAAACAGGAAATGTGATTGAAACATAATTCCAGAATATCTTATTCCTATTAAGAACGGGTAATGCAATTTTGAAATGCAATGTAATAAATCAACCTCTTTGCCATGTCAAGCTTCATTTGTTATAATTAGTAGACAACAATCAAATCATAAAACAAGTCAATGAAAACTTGCTTCTTTCTTTTTCCACTCAGGATTTTGAATATGAGTCTCTTTGATATTCTGCTTCATATGAATATTGTTCTTCTTTAATGGAAGAACCATGTGGATTTTTTTGTACCTGTTTTATCATCCACCAGACCAAAAATGTATGTCAGTTTGTCTTAAAATAAAAAATAGTCACACTTTTCACCATCTCTTATTTGCACATGATATGTGATTAGATGTTCTGGATTGTTGGTGAAGGATCTAAGCATCAGTCCTGAAATGTCATAGAGAGGGTTGTGAACACAGTTTGCTCCAGACTCCTGGAGTTCAGAGAGCACAGTCCTCAGTCTCCCACTAAGAGATCCACTGGCCAGTGGCCAATAACTCTATCCTGACTGTCTCAACTTCACCAACAAAAACCAGATGAAGACTAGTAAAACAAAGCTGTGAGCCAGCACACGAGAGAGAGAGAGAGAGAGAGAGAGAGATGCGCATGCGCTGCAATTTTGGGATTGGGATTGGCACTGAAAATCGTGCCCTCCGCCAGCTTTCAAAACTCATTTGCACTTGTGCGCGTTCAAACATGGCACTTTCAAGGTTTGACGTCAAAGAATTCCAAACATTTCTCGTAACTGATCCTCAATGTTGGTGAAGCAATTTTTAAACGGTAACTTTCCAAGCTAGAAGCTACACAACATTTGAAGTAGTTCAACCACTTTTACTCTTTTGAAAAACTAGATAGCTACACTACAAGTTACTAACAAAAATTCACTGTCCCCCTCTGTATATCACGTCCTTCTTCGGCATATCGCGGCACCGTTTCGCTGACCACTTCAGCTTATTGCGGCCTCCTTCATCATATTGCAAGCCTGTTTCGCGGCTGGCCCACCAGGAAAAGTCCCAGTTATCCCGATGGCCAGTCTGCCTCTGCATTAGTGAGTAATTTTTCAGTTTACATGCACATCAGTATGCTTATAACTTCCAAAAATCGTCTTGTTCAAAAAGTCAGACAATTCAAGAAAAACACATTTACATGAGACTTGAAATCATAAAATTATTCTTTGCTTTTGATGTCAAAATCTAAACACTTGCACACACTGGATATGCCAATAAAAACGCCACTAAAGGTGTTTACATGCATGAGAAATCTTGGTAATGGGCAAAAATCTATTACACACTTTAAAAACCTTTACCGGCATTCTTATTGGCATATCCACTGTACCCATCTATTTTTTTTTCTTAAACTGAAAAATGATATGTTGTCAGTTTATTAAGCATAATCAGTGTAATATCTTGCATGTAAAGCATTCAATGAGCGGTTTTCAATGAATGAATAAACAACATTATTTAGGATGACAACATTAAGCTTGAATTAGAGTACACCTTATTTAAGTCAAAACATGATGAACATCAGCATTTACCTAACAAGTTTCTAGTAGCTAGATACTCACACGCTACTGACTTAGCAATCATTTGGCTTCAGAAACGGAATATATCGCACATCACTTTTATGGGACTTTTTGTCCTTTTTGGTCCTCTTGCCCTATATGCATGTGTTAGGGATATGAGAGATGTATATTTAGGGGTGTTGTTGAAGTAAAACCTGAGGTGTCACAGCAACACAATTGATGTCTTTTTTTGGTTGGCTTGATTTCAGTGACTATATGAATCCTTGCAGTGAAAAACAGTGCTGTGTGTGTGTGTGTGTGTGTGTGTGTGTGTGTGTGTGTGTGTGTGTGTGTGTGTGTGTGTGTGTGTGTGTGTGTGTGTGTGAGAGAGAGAAAGGGAGGCAGTAAGCAGGGAGGTTGATGGAGTAGC
Organism: Moxostoma hubbsi; assembly: GCA_032164185.1. Taxonomy (NCBI): domain Eukaryota; kingdom Metazoa; phylum Chordata; class Actinopteri; order Cypriniformes; family Catostomidae; genus Moxostoma; species Moxostoma hubbsi. The sequence continues at coordinate 6,058,313 of JAVLUX010000010.1, read as the reverse complement.
ACCCTGAAAGAAAGGACTCCTTTCACATAGGCGTTGACCGCTAAGTAGTAAAGAGAGAACAGAGCCGCAGTGCTGACTGAAAACACCTGAAGCTGGAAGTGTAGTTAAACTTACAGGCACGTGTAACTTCAGTTTCTAAGTGAAAATGTCCACAGGTTGGTGCCAAAAGCAAGTTGTTTTTTTAGATGTAGGTAATGTATTATAGTCAGCAGGAATGCATATATAGTGTATTTTTTTCACATTTTGTTATATTGCAGCCTTATGCTAAAATACTTTAAATAATTTTTTTCACATCAATCTATATTCCATTCTCCATAATGATTTTTGATAACTTTGCAAATTTATTACAATTAAAAAACAAATATCACATTGACATAAGTATTCAGACCCTGAACTCAGTACTTAGTTGAAGCACCTTTGGCTGCCATTCTGCTCTGCAGATCTTCTCAAGCTCTGTCAGATTGGATGGGGACCATTGGTAGACAGCCATTTTCAGGTCTCTCCAGAGATGTTCGATTGGGTTCAAGTCCGGGCACTGGCTGGGCCACTCAAGGATATTCACAGAGTTGTCCCTAAGCCACTCTTGCATTGTCTTGGCTGTGTGCTTAGGGTCATTGTCCTGTTGGAAGGTGAACCTTTGACCCAGTCTGAGGTCCTGAGTGCTCTGGACCAGGTTTTCATTAAGGATATCTCTGTATTTTGCTGCGTTCAGCTTTCCTTCAACCCTGACCAATCCCCCAGTCCCTGCCTCTGAAAAACACCCCCACAGCATGGTGCTACCACCACCATGCTTCACCGATTGAATGGTATTTTGCAGGTGGTGAGTGGTGCCTGGTTTCCTCCAGACATGACGCTTGGAAGTGAGGCCAAACAGTTCAATCTTCATTCCATAAGACCAGAGAATCTTCACAGTCTGAGAGTCCTTTAGATGCTTTTTAATGTGTCTTGCACTGAGGAGAGTCTTCCATATGGCCACTCTGCCATAAAGCCCAGATCGTTGGAGTGTTGTAGTGATGGTTGTCCTTCTGCAAGTTTCTCCCATCTCCACACATCATCCCTGGAGCTCAACCAGATTGACCATCAGGTTCTTTGTCACCTCTTTAACCAAGGCCCTTCACCCCTGATTGCTCAGTTGGGCCAGACGGCCAGCTCTAGAAAGAGTTACGGTTGTTCCAACTTCTTCCATTTAAGAATGATTGATGCTACTGTGCTCTTGGGAACCTTCAATGCAGCCAAATTTTGTTGTAGCCTTCCCCAGATCTGTGCCTCAACACAATCTTGTCTTTGAGCTCTGCAGGCAGTTCCTTTGACCTCATGGCTTGGTTTTTGCTCTGAAATGCATTTTCAGCTGTGAGCCCTCATGTCCAATCAATTGAATTTGCCACAGGTGGATTCCAATCAAATTGTAGAAACATTTCAAAGATGATCCAGACCCTATACTGTCTGAGTGGAGTAAAAATGTAAGGTTAGAGGGAAAATGCATTAGGAGAAACGTGTTTAGGTTTGAACTGACACTAAATGTTTTTAAGGCGTTTTAAGTGCACTCAAATTCAAATCATATTGCACGTAGAAACTTAATAATAGCCATTTTCGATTGAACACTATTATTTACATCATTCAAAAAAATGATTTTTAAATTTTTTTTTAGCAGTATGACATACATTTATTCACATATACTTTCACAAACAGTAGTCCATGCATTGTTGTGGTAAAGATTAGTCCAGTTCCACCTGTTATATCATAGATGGTGGTCTTGATCACATAAGATCAACTTTAGATCATATTTGACCTCATATCTGTGCAGTCTCTAGGCATGATCAGGATTTGAAGCTCGATTACTAATTGAGCTTGACATCATGATTGTGCCTAGAGACTGAAATGACAAGATTTGCAATGAAAAAGGGAGTTACATTTTGGTCTGTTCTCACCCAAAACCAACTGGGTCATTCTGAATACATTGATTAAACCATTTGAGTTATATTGATTACTTGAATGCTGACTTAATCTCCTTTTGGGAGCTTGAAAGGCCTGATTACTATTCATTGCATTGTATGGACGTACAGAGCAGAGATTTTCTTCTAAAAATCTCAGTTTGGGTTCTGCAGAAGAAAGAAAGTCACACACATCTGGGATGGCATGAGGGTGAGTAAATGATGAGAGGATTTTCCTGTTTGGATGAACTATCCCTTTAATATTTGATGAGGCAAAGAGCAAAATGTGTCCATTTGCTTTTAATAAAAGCACACCTTTTGAAACAGCTCTTTGAGAAGAGCTGACAGAAATTTGGATTTGAAAGAAGAACAGATGTAGGCCTGAGAAAAAGCACATATTCCATTGTGTCATTTCAGTCAGCCACAGTGTAGTTCAAGCAAACTATACACAATATGCCGCAATTGGACCACAGAATTCTCTTAAGTAACTTAAGTAACATGGTATCATGTAAATACCATGTTACATTAATAGGTAATCATTCAGAACCATCGTATATATAAGAGTACCATGGTATTACCATTTGAAACCATCACAATGCTTTGGTACGATCACGGTACTTTTTTATAGGGGTCAATCAATGAAGTGTTCTAGTTTTGTCAGTTGCAGTGTAGATGGTGTTTTGGGCACTTTCTTTACTCACAAATTCCAAAAAAAACTAAAACTTTCCTTGCTTACCAAGCTCCATCAGTCGAGGAATTAGAAACATTGGCTTTTTGTCTGCAAGCGAGAGTGAGAGAGAGAGAGAGAGAGCGAGAGAGAGAGAGAGAGAGAGAGACAGAGAGAGAGAGAGAGAGAGAGAGAGAGAGACAGAGAGAAATAAATCTTTTGGTTTTTCATTTGTCCTTCTGCCAGCAAAAAACAGTTCCAGCTGTACTCTCTTTAGCTCTTTCCTAATCAGGTTTAAGCTAATTATGAACTTAGATCAAATTCTATAAACAAACACGGCGCTCAAATCACTTACTTACGATGTCAGAATATGGTTTCTATAGGTTGAAAGAGGGACTGTATAGCCACCTGACCCCCACCCAATGCAAACCATAAAAATTTAAAAGTTCCCTTCCTTCCTTGATTCAAATCAAGGGGGGAATTCACCAAGAATAAATTGTGCCTGCTCAAAGCGGTATTTATTTGCATGCACTGTTGTACTGCCTCTTAAATAAATGAGGAAAATCAGGTAACAATACAAATGCAGCCTCAAAAACAGTGCTGAATGCAGCTTGCATTTAGCAATTTCTGATATGTCAGTTCCTTAGAGTTGGTTTGTGTAGGATGCAGAAGATTACTGCGATCTGGCAAACTTTTCTTGGACTGTACAGCATCGCTCCACTACTGTGACCCAGACACCTGATTTGGCTCTTTAAATGCCAAAAGCACACTTGCATAAACCACAAATGTGGGTATATCTTTGTGCAAGTTATTATGATTAGGTTTGTAAATGCACCATTTCAGTTAGTGTTTGAACATAATACTCATGGAGATGAGAAAGCAAAGATTATAAATATCTTTGAAAAAAATTATTTTTGAGGATAAAGGTGATGATAATGATGAAGAAAAGAAAACACAAACCGTATGTCCTCTGTCATTCTGTAATTCATTACAGATTCTGCAACTGACATTCTGCACAGAAAGGAGGAATGTGGAGTTGAAACAGTAAAATAAACTATCTTAGCATTGGTTTTCACTTGTCCTTTAGAGTCATTTATATAGCTTAGGTTAGAATCACTGTATTGGGACTGGCAGTAAATTTAGAAATGACTAACAGCACTTGGCATTCCATCTGGGTTAAATGATGTGGACTACCCACTATGTTCCAATTATCATCTTTCTTAACAATTACCGATATTTTACAAGAACCGCTCTCCAACAAAACTTAAAGGATGACTTTGGGTATGTATCTACTGTTCAAAGACAAGAAAAAGCTTACTTTAAGAAAAGGAAAAACTAGCCTGCTTCCAAGCACCTGTGAAAAGTAATACTTGATGCTGTAGATTTTTTTAATGCAAAATTAACCCAGTACTTGCACACCTGCACGTCTATTCTGAGAACAACTGTTTGGTGGATAATTCCTACATAAGTAATACATTGTCATATGTCTTAATATAATACAGTATATTGGATATAAACATTAAACTCAATTTTTAATGGTGCTGTGCCTTTTTCTCTATATCAGCGTAATATGAAGAGACAACTATAAGTAAGCAATTCAAAATTTTGTTATACTAGTTGCACAGTCATGTGACAAAACAACATGGTGCCAACCAAAGGGGAGTTTGTCTTTGGGAGAATGTCAACAAGACGGAATCTGTTAAAAACCTCATTAAGTTTTTACATTGAAACCTGTTTGAATCAAACGAGTCTCTAGTTTCATCCAATATGGCATTTTTTAAAATTTGAGCAATTTATCGTGAAACAGCATGCTGTTAAACACAATATACACTAATGTGTACTTTGGCGCATCCTTTTTCTTAGAAATCCTATATGTACTGCGCATATCATCACATTGATAATCAATCGGTTTATCCAAAAGCTGAAACATTTTGCTTTCAGAAGCTTTATATGGAGCATTTATAATGTGCATTTCTAACTGTCCTGTGACCAGTGCAGAAAGACAGCACACTGGAGGTCATTATTCACTAAATAGGGACCAAGGGGAGCATCCTATAGCAGTTAAGTGCATTCAATCCAAACTTCCTAATAAAAGTTCAGTTTCAGGATGCAGATGATGTTTGGCAGACATGGGAAAATGTTAATCAGTACATAGATTCAGAATTTATAATGTATGATTACATTTTTACATGGTTGGCAGTGATTGGATGATGCTGGCCATTACTTTGAATCAGAATAAAGTATGCTAATTTCTAATATAATAACTTAACTTAAGCGGCAACTTAGCCCCGCTGTCCACATATGTGGACACCCATTTTTGAGAAACCTGTTTGCTCTTCTTTTTCTTTTTTTTTTTCTTTTTTTCTTACATGTTTATTAGGTGCTTCTAGTTACAAATCAAAAAGGGAAATTGAAAACTCACACAGCAGTCACGCTTGGGTCTCAGGAGGTTAAAGATTAAATCATATTTGTTAGTCATTTTATGACAATATCACAATTAAGCATAAGCAATTATAAGGGATTTATAGAGTATCCTTGGTTCAATACAATTTAGCTCAACCGACAGCATTAATAGCATGATTTTGATTACCACAGTCAATATTTTTGACCCTTCCCTTCCCTCATTTATTTAAAAATTGCGGTTACAGTTTAGTATTTACAATGGAAGTGAATGGACACAATATGTTAACATTATATGTGTTAGCATGATTTAAGTGTGATAAAATTTCTGTTCTACGTGATTTTAGTGATATTATGTTTGACGGTGTTGGGACAAAGTTGTATTATTGGATATAACTTTACACCGATAAGGTTATTAAGCAATTTTATCACACTAAAATAATGTTAGCACATATAATGTTTACATCCTGTGGCTATACTTTTGAAACAATGTGCATTTTCATGTTAATGAATTGTCCACATTCACTTCCATTGTAAATGCCTTACTCTAAACATGATTTTGTATTTATTAATTCATTAACAAGTACAGGTATGTGCCAATATATGCCTCAAATGTTGTCCATTGAGCTTAACATGAATTGAACCTGTAACATTCCTTCAATCCAAGGAATGGCTCTATATCTTTTAGCTCTTTTTCTATCCTGTTAGGTTCCATACTATTATGCGTCTTTTAGGTTTCTCAATTATTTGCGTGTAGTTGTGTGTAAATAATCACATTAAAGTGAATGAGGTATGTTTCTGTGCTTGGACCGAGCTTATATCTTAAAGTCTGTTTTACCCTTTTATGCTTCCAAAATAACAACACCAGCATATTCATTTTGGGAAATGTTGCTGAGTTCAAAATGTACCGCATAATAGGAATGACCCTGGAATGTCTTTTACTCTGTGTTGAAAAAGCCATCACTCTCAATAGAAGCAGATTTGCAAGGAAACAGGCCTAAAAAAACCCCACAAGCTGTCACACGTGACTTTGTGATGGTCTAAAAGGAAGCCTTTAAATATTAATCTCATTCTGCTGTCAAACACAATTTACAATACGTCAGACAATGCGAGGTAAACGAACAAGGATTCTTGCAAAATATCCCATAATTAATTCAAGAATACACATTTTAGGTAGAAAAACAACTTGTCATGATAGCAGCTGATGTGAATTTCTGTTCAATCACAAATGCGCTCAGCATTTGGAAAGGAAACAGTTTAAAAGATTAATTAAAACAAAGACTCAGTTGCCCAATTATGTAACTTGAAGAAATGAGTTAACCTCTTAAACAATTAAGAGACTCATTTAAATGCACATAATTTTCTAATTAAAGGTATACTCAGTGGTTTTGTTATTTTATGGTAATTGATAAACCTTTCAACAGAAAGACATTAGTAGTATTTTTGAATAAATACAATATGTTCAGAACCAATTCCTAAAAAATCTGGTTCTTTAGAATCTACAGTGCGAAAGACACAGCGCAACCAGTATAGTCCGATTCCCAAATTAATCAATCTAATGAGCCGTAGGGCTGAAAAGATTAGTCAACGTGATCGACAACTTCAACAATAAAAAACTGTTCACAAAAAATCTCTGATGGACACTCTGGCGCGGGTGTGCTCGCCCCTCGCACATGTTTGCTGCAGCTAGATTGTAACATGATGGCTTGTGATGTATTGAATCATAATATACTGTATGTGTCACGGTGTGTATTTTATTGTGTAGAAAATGTACAATACACAGCTCTATTAAGAAGAGAGGGTTGGTTTTTGTGAGTTAAATAGTGAGTTAGTCTTAGTCCATTATACACTGCAACAAAATACGTTTTTGATTAGTCTTTTTTGGCTTGTTTTCCAAAATAATATTTAAAGCTCCTTTAAAATGACGTTCATTTACTTTAGGAGCTATACTGCAGAAGAAAATGTGCAAACATGATATTTTTACCTGTTAAGCAACATATAATATATTTAGACTTGCTTTCAGGGATCTTGAATATGAGTATATTGTTCTATAACGCACTGGCAGAAGTGTGATCAAGCAAAAAAAAAAAATACACTTATATACAACATTTTTATTCAAGATGCATTCTCTTAAAGTTTCTCAAGTAAATGTATCTTGTTTTAAGGATTTTTAGATCATGTTAAATGGAAAACCATACAAAAACTCTTGATAACAAAAGGATTTTTTTTTGCAGTGAATTTTTTTTTATTGAATTAAACTTAATAAAATAACAATATAAACAATTGTATAAACAACAATAATAAAGTTTTTCCCCTTGAAATTCAGTGAATGTCATTTAGATGTATATTTAAAAGATGATTTTGTCCTCTTTATTGTTAGTAAGCACATTTAATACAGCCTTTTGAAGCTTGTTCCAATTCATTAATAAAAAAACTTACAGCGTGTAGTGAGGTTCCTGAACAAATTACTCTTATAAGTCGGTTCTATTGAATCTAAAGTGCGCAACATGCAGCGCAACCAGAGTAGTCTGATTTACTAACAATTTATTCTAATTTGCCTGTTCTTTTGAATCTATTGCATGAAACACACAGCACATCCAGTGTAGTCGGATTCACGAACAAATGAACGTCATGAGCCGTACAGACTTTCTGGTACTTGACGCTAGCTCAGAGCGTTAGATGGCGCAAGATATATGGTGAAAAATGTGTTACGTTTTGGTCTGTTCTCACCCAAAACTGATTGGATCATTTCAGAAGACATGGATTATACCACTGGAATCTTGTGGATTACTTTTATGCTGCCTTAATATGGTTTTTGGAGCTTCAAAATTTGTTTCATTGTATGGACCTACAGAGCTGAGATACTCTTCTAAAAATGTTTGTGTTCAGCAGAAGAAATAAAGTCATACACATCTGGGATGGCATGAGGTTGAGTAAATAATGAGAGAGTTTTTCATTTTTCATTTTTGGGTGAACTATCCCTTTAAGAGGAATCAGAACCGGAATCCCAATTCCTTACGATTCCTGTCCCTATTCATGAGTGTGTTGCCACTTGCCACGTGTTGCTCCACTCTGAGACACAACTCAACACGAACAACTCAACCCAAAACCCAAACCTTCAGGCAGCCTCTATTCGAACTCTACGATTCTCGCCAAAGCGAAAACTAAATGCTATAAAACAAAATTTAGCCTTGTCATGATGTCATAGTCCCTCTACTCATTTTAACTTATCAGCTCTAGTTTTAATGACTCAGCAGAGGCTGAGCACGCTTACGTTGGGCCAATAAATCCAGTTCGGAGGAATTTTGATTGCCTTTTTTGACCACATTCCTTTCTTTTTTACTTTGCAGAGTACCTCACTGTAAGAACCAACCACATCGGGCTTCAGGGAGAGTCATGCACCTCTGAACGCATCTGAACACAGACTTTAAAACAGTGGTGACCTTGGAATCAACCTAATCATGAAGAAATGTAATAAAATAAAATATAAGAGCCATCAAGAGTTCCTTCATATGGCATGGCAAACTACTAAGACTTCATGAAATCAGACCATGTGTTAGTTAGTAAGTAAAGCTTCATTTATAAATCACCTTTTAAAACAGTATTTGCAAAGTGCTTTGTCATAGCAAATGCTATAATGAAAATGTCTTTCTCGTCCAGGAAAACAGACCAAAAATATTGATGACTCATGTTGCACTACAGTTGTTTGTCCAGTCAAATGCTCTGAGGAATGAAAATGTCCCTCCCCCCATAACAAACTGGCAAGTACCAAATCAAGGTATATGGCTGTGATTTAACTAAAGCCTATTGGCTATAAAAAAAATACAATAAAATAAAAATAACAGGGACAAGCCATTCAGTATGTCACACTCAAAGTGAACAAAACTTATGATTGTTGTCTGGAAGATGATAAGCGAGTGAAATAAACTCATAGATTTAAATTTAAGAAGGATCGTGAGTCATTCCCCTTTAGCAACAGTTTCACTCACTCACGTCTCATAAACTGGGTATCCATCCAAATGTTTTGCATTTTTAAACGCTTTTCTAAAAATCCAAATAAAGAAAATGTGAGTCTTTGTGCTTTTCCATGGTGGGACAGCTGAATTAGCTACTTGTTATGGGGAGAGTTGTACACTGGAAAAAAAGGCTTGGTGGTGAATTACTGTATATATAGTAGAAAAGATTAAGTACTTTCTACATTGAATAAGTAAGTTTAAGCATGAACTTAAAAATATTAAGAAATGAATCATCATGTGTTAATCTTAAAGTAGAAAACCTGCTGGTGTTTCCAGCATAAAACGGCTTTAAGAATCAATGAACTCGTATGTTTTTACTGTTTGCAATGTATTAACAACTGTATTTATTGTTGATTTTGTTCTTATGTTTGGTTCAATTTCTACTCTAAATTGCCCTTTAATGAAGAAAAAGTTCATTGTTACCATCATCATGTTTTGAAGTGTTGAGGTCTGTGTGCTCACCAGTAATAAAAAGTGATATTGTCTAATAGACTATATAGCATGTATTAAGCTTTCCTTTGTTCAGCTTTTCGAATATCATGTAATATACTGTATGATTGAACATGTGTTTATAAGGAAAGTTTTGAATGTGAAATGTTCACTTAAATTTTACTACGTTTATTTAAGTACCATGTTCATCAGATTTCTATGTAAAAACAACTTTTTAAGTTAAATTTACTCACTTTAATCAGTATCAAGTTATGACGTTAACTAGATTTGACTTAATTTTATATTATTCAAATTTGCAACAACTTGAAATCTTGCTGGTCATTTTTTTTCAGTGTATTTGCAGTATTTTTATTGAATGCTGCTGGGAGAAGCCGCAGGATGAGTTTAATATCTGGTTTAATGAGGGCTGAAATGGCTGCTATGCCCATTTACATTTGCAAAAATAAAAAAATAAAAAAAATAGCTGCATGGAAACCCAGCAATAAAAGCCACTGAGGCTGCAAAAACGCCGGTCTCAGAGCTTATTTACAGTAGACCACCTGCTGGACATGATATGAATACACAAATAGTTAAATACAAAAATTGGTACTGTGATCTAAGTATCATCTCACGACTCACATTTCCATTCGAAAATGTAGAAACCCTGGAGTCACGAGTTTGAATCCCAGGGCATGCTGAGTGACTCCAGCCAGGTCTCCTTAGCAACCAAAATTGGCCCGGTGGCTAGGGAGGGTAAAATCACATGGGGTAACCTCCTCGTGGTCACTACAATGTGGTTTTCGCTCTCGGTGGGGCATGTGGTGAGTTGTGTGTGGATGCCGCAGAGAATAGCGTGAAGCCTCCACACGCCCTATGTCTCCGCGGTAACACGCTCAACAAGCCGCGTGACAAGATGCATGGATTGATGGTCTCAGATGCAGAAGCAACTGAGATTCGTTCTCCGCCATCTGGATTGAGGTGAGTCACTACACCACCACCAGGACTTAGAGCGCATTTGGAATTGGGCATTCAAAATTGTGGAGAAAAGGGGAGGGAATTTTTTACAAACATAGTTAGTAGACGTTGGTTGGTTTGGGCTGTGCTCAGTAGTGGGCAAATATTCTGACTAGTAAGCATTTCTTTAGAAAGACTCTTTTAAGCTCTCTGCAGACGGTTCCCCATCATAATTTCTGAACAAGCCAAGCAAAGAAAACAAAACGTCAAAACCACAATTTATTGCTGCTGCCATTTAAAAGCTTCCTCTGTTCTCGCCAGCCATAGCTCGGAGTTTTCTCTCAACATTTGGTTCTGGATGGCAGGATAGTAAGGTATCTCTCTCTAGTCTAGTGAGCAGCCATTTGTGTTGCTGTAATGTTTCATTTATGAGCCCTTTATCCCGAACCCCCTCTGACATCACTCACTAGTTGAGCTTTACTGTACCTATGCGTCGTTTACACAAGTGTGCCGTTTTATTAGCAGAAGCTCTATTAGATGAGAACAAATTCTTCGTGGGCTTTATGGTGTTTGGGGTGATGTTTTAGAAGCTGGTCGGACAAAAATATGGGGATTTGTTATATAACCATGCGAGAAATTTCAACAGAAGAAAGAACAGCACAAGCAGTTTAAGTGCGAGTTGCGTGAAGGTTTACATGAGCTATTCAATAACTCACCACATTGTTAGTAGCCTATTTAGAGGGAGTGCTCTCTTCTTTTGGAGTTTAAATGACCATTCAGGGTAAGAAACTTGGTTCTGGTACTTAAAGGGGGGTATCAAATTGCCCCTAAACTGGCCTGCTTAATGTCCTCCACTGGAACAGCATTGTCCCACGTTAGCGTAACATTAGCATTGCATTTGGGAGCTTTTTGCTGCCACTGTAAAGAGTCAAATGGGACATGCAATGAAATACAGGCAGCGGTCATAAAACAGCAACTAAACAAGGAGCCAGTGAGTAGCGTAGGCCTCCTACAGTGCTACAGGGAGCAAAGTGCAACTCAGATGCCCACAGCAAAACCAGAGCATGTCTACAAACTGTAAACAGATGCGGGCAAATGTATATTGTGTTTAAAGTGGTTGAGAGTGAGCATTGATTTGGGATTGTTTATTTTAAGGCATGGGAACAATATTGAGATAACGTGGTAGGACGGTAGCACTACTGAAATTGCTTATGCTTGTATTATTTTTAGGTTGCTTTGGAAAAAGGCTTCTGACAAATTAATAAATGTAAAAAACACAACCACTTTTCTTCTATGAAGTTGGTTTGGCAGTAAAATAGCCCTTACAAACATTTAACGTGGTAAAAGCAATTTCCTCTAAAATACCATAATTACTACAATTGCTATTGGAAAACCATATTAAATTGAAGGAATATTCCAAGATCAATACACGTTTAGCCTCATCAACATCATTTGTGTTTCATTGTTTAATAATTTCGACTCATCCCTCCTTTTCTGTAAAAAAACAAAAAAAAGCACAAATCTTGGTTCCAGTGAGGGATTTAGAATGGAAGTGAATGGGGCCAATCTGTAAACGTTAAAATACAAACTGTTTCAAAAGTATAGCCACAAGATGTAAACAATACAGGATGTGAACATGATTTTAGTGTGATAAACTAACCTTTTCTGTGTAGCATTATATTAAATGTACAACTTCATTGCCATGAAAACTGTAAAGGGATTAATGGAATGGAGGAGGCGAGAACCGCCTTAACAATATAAATAATATTTATTAATAATCTGAACCAAAAACACACACACAGGTGTCAGACAGCTGCCCGTAAATCTCTCTCTCTCTCTCTCTCTCGCACTGCCCTCTCCAGTCAGCAGCCCTTATCCCTATCGGGCTAATCAGCCTGATTAGGGGCCGGGTGTGCGGAAACCCTCCGCCCCGCCACAAAGACGTAACGTCGAAACACTATAATCCCAGTAAACGATGATTTAAACAACTTTATATCTTAAATTCATGAGTTTTAACAGAGAAATTAATGTAAGTGCTTTATAAAATTAAAAGCTTCACATTTCTGACTTTAAACCATCCAAAAAATGGGCCCATTCACTTCCATTGTAAGTCCCTTATTGTAACCTAGATTTATTTTTAAAGGGACGAGTCGAAATTATTAAACTTTATGCTACAAATGCTGTCAATTGAGCTAAACTTGTATTAAACCCAGAACATTCCTTTAATAAAAGATCTTCTGCAAACCCTGTAAGACGCTTCAGAATGGTTCTTTTATTTTATTTAATACATTTTTTAAGACAGTGGTGTCTAAAACAAAATTACCACAGATTTATTATTGTTACAATAACCGAGGTAACAATGGCATTTTGTCGGAACTATGCTTCACATTTTTGTAAGGGGAAGCCTTTGACATTGTAGTGAAATATCCCATACAATGGAAGCATGGCCTCCGATAGAATACGCCTAAGTTACGTATGTAACCTCCGTTCCCTGATGGAGGGAACAAGACGCTGTGTCGAAGATGCGACACTAGAGGTCTCTCTTGAGCGCCGAATATGCCTCTGATCTATGAAAAAAGGCCAATGAGAAGTTAGAAGACAGTATTTGCATACCCCGCCCCCGGACATATGGGTATAAAGGCAGGGAAATATGTCTAGTTCATTCAGGATTTTTCTGAGGAGCCGGAAATGGTCCGACCACAACAGTGGCTCGGCTCAGCGATGTGGCCGGGAGGACACAACGTCTCGTTCCCTCCAACCTAGGCGTTCCCCGTCTGTCGCTCACTTCGATGTTGGGTGGGATCCAATTTAAATCACGGCATGCGCTAAGCCATGTACGTGTACTGGTGATAAAGGACCGGGCAGGCACTTGACGTGCAAGAGCGACCAGCTGTATCAGACTGCACGTACCCTTCCCCAACGCCCCAAAAAAGTCATCGGAATCCTTCTGGTTACCCTAGACAGGGGAACAAGGTGACGCTTGCCAACCTGGGAATGGGCCGAGCCTAGCCGGGCCTCTTTTCTCTCTATGTTTCTCGCATAGAGCCAAACGGCTGGGGCCCTTACATGCATCGTAGGAAGGCAGTCTTACCCAGTTTCCTGTTTTTCAGGGGGAAAAGACCCTGTGGAGACCACACCTGCCCAGAGAGGGGGAGGTAAGAGTGGTGAATACATCATATGGGTTTTTAGGCGACATGTGGAAAGTGGCACGGTGGTAGATCCCACCTCTCCAGAGGGGGGAGTTGCTACAAACAACCTTGGGAACTGCCCAAGGGAGACGCGGGTCCGCTCTTAAGGGGACCGTACTGCAGGCAATGGGAGGTCTCTCGGGAGGCGAAAAGTTCTACCTGAGCCTTGCCGAACTGTTCCCAAATCAGCTGAACCGACTGGGGATGAAGCCTCCACTCTCCACTGGGCAAGCGTTGTCATGACAGCGCGTCTGCTACCACATCGAGGTTGCCCGGGAAGTGAGTGGCTCGCAGCAACTTGAGTCGCTGCTGGCTCCAAAGGAGGAGACGACGGGCGAGTTGTGACATGTGGCGTGAGCGTACGCCGCCTTGGTGATTTATGTACGCTACCGCGGTGGTGCTCTCTGACCTGATCAAAATGTGCTTGTCCCGAACTAACGGGAGAAACCTCTGCAGGGCAAAGAATGCAGTCAACAACTCTAGGCAATTGATGTGCCAGTGCAGCGGGGCCCTTTTCCAATGCCCGCAGCTGTGTGCCCGTTGCACACGGTGCCCCAACCCAGTTTGGAGGCGTCGGTCATGACCAGGATGTGTCAGGACACCTGCTGCAAGAGGACTCCTGCCCGCAGAAAGCAGAGGTCTGTCCAGAGTCTGAATGTTTGGCGGCAGGCAGGGGTGACCATCACACGGTGCATGCTGTGGCGCCATGCTCGTCTTGGGACTCGAGTCTGGAGTCAGTGCTGAAGTGTCTGAGACATATGCATCAATCCCAGCGGCGCGACCACCACGGAGGATGCCATATGCCCCAGGAGCCTCTAGAAAAGTTTTAAAGGGTCCGCAGTGCCCAGCCTGAAGGCGGCAAGGCATTCCAGCACTGACTGCGCACGCTTGTTGGTGAGACGCGCTGACATTGAGACTGAGTCTAACTCCATGCCGAGAAAAGAGATGCTCTGAACCGGGGCAAGCTTGCTCTTTTCCCAGTTGACCTGAAGCCCAAACAGCTGAGGTGCCTAAGCACCTAGTCCCTGTGAGTGCATAGTAAGTCTTGGGAGTGGGCAGGGATTTGGGGGGGGGGCTGGCAAACTGAATTGCGTAAACGAGTCGAATTGTCCTGGCCAGCCAGCATGACGGGCTGGGAAGTGAAAGCAACGTGTCCAAACTCCACGTTAGGGGCACTAAGGGGACGATTATTTTTGATGTACCCAGCGGGGCGGAGCAGGTAATAGGCAGGAGGAGGTGAGGGTGCGAGGGTGGGTCCCGAGGCTCTGGTGCTGAGAAAAAACTCGAAGCACTTACCTTGCTCCGCACACCCAGCAGGGGGCGGGTTAGTGACTGAGGAGGCCACTGAAGTATGCCGTAGATCCAACAGCAGAATCAGAGGTAAGAGGAACAGGTGTGTGACTCGCAGCTCGCTGCATACACGACCATCAGCTCCGAAGAAAATTTCTGAATGAACTAGATGTATTTCCCTGAATTTATACCCGTACGTCTGGTGGCGGGGTATGCAAATACTGTCTGCCAACTTCTCATTGGCCTTTTTCATAGATCAGAGGCATATTCGGTGCTCAAGAGAGACCCCTAGCGTCGCTTCTTCGACACAACGTCGAAGTGAGTGTCAGACGGGGAACCATAGTTAGTAGAGCTATTGTTACTACTGTAAAACCATTATCAATTATAATGGGATCTGTTCTTCAAACAGTAAGATGCCTCAGAATCTGCCATTTAGCTTAATGGTAATACTTTACAGATTCCTTTCGTTAACATTAGTTAATGCATTAAGTATCATGAGCTAACAATGTACAATATATTTTTTACAACATTTATTAATCTTTGATCATGTTAGTTAATAAAAATACAATTGGTCATTGTTAGTTCATGTTAGTTCATGGTGCAACAACTATTGTTAACATTTTAACTTTTTTTATTTAAAAAATGTATTACTATATGTTCAAATTAACATTAACCAAGATTAATAAAGGCTTTACAAGTATTGTTCATTGTTAGTTCATGTTAACTAATGTTAACAAATGAAATCTTTGTAAAGCATTGGTGATTACTACAGAGTTACCACAGTTTTAATGTAGAAACAATAATTGTAGTAATTATGGTATGTTGGTGGAAACTGTGGTCACCTTTGTAAATGTTTTGGCACTACTGTAAAAACCCTTACAAAAACTTACCACAGTTTCTGCTAAAATATCATTGTTACAACAATTATTTTTTTAAACGAATACATGAATATGGGATCTCCTTCAAGCTAGCTTTCTGTAATTTTGTTTCTGCCGTTTTTTTTTTTTTTTTAGTAAGGGAAGTCCTGAAAAAAAAAAATTGTGGTGAAGTAAACATAGCAGAAAAGTTTAAGTACTTTCTATATTGAATAAGTTAGTTTAAGTATGAACTTGAAAATATAAAGTTCTGCATTTGTACTCAATTTAAACATGTAAAATGCATGTAAAATTTTGTCATTTTGTTTAATTTCTTATATTGATGACAGTAGTGGCTATGCCAATTTACCACAGGTTTATTGTAGTAACAATACATGTAGCCAATTAGGTGTAAACTATGGTTGACATGTTAAATTTAGCTTAATAAATAATATCTCCATTAGATAACAGAACCAAATCTTATTTCAAGACATTATTGGACTAAGTGGTAATAAGCTGCATGATTTATAGATATTTCCAGAGCTGATAAATTGTTGAGAGTTTCATTAGCCACACACCTCTCAACAGCACTTACACTACGTGCAATACATTCGCTTTCTCAAATAGGCCTGTTTTGCTTCACAATTAGTGCTGAGTGAGTGTTGCACAGCTTCGGGCAACGAGTCAGATCTGCCGGTCTCTCTGAGCCTCTTAAACCCCGTGCAGCATTCGCTGGGTTATTATTGTGTTACCAAATACATGAAAGATATGAGGTCAGTGCTGCATGTTGTGTGCAGGCCCCGCAGCAGCTGCCAAACAAAACATGCACGGCCGTGCCACCGTTTAGTCCACACTAAGCGACGCACACAAACACATTCCCGCCAGTGCTGTCGAGTCGCATTTGTGAGATTTTCAGCATCTCGGCTTTCAGCGCCGAACTCTGTTAATTGATTCTCTGTAGAGTAATTGTGTGATATACAATTTCGGGGTGAGATGTCGAAGTAATTGGTTGTGTTGGAGCGGCTGTTGGCAGCCACATCACACTTTCAGAGAAATGTGTGTGTTCAGAGAGTAAGAGTGAGAGAAAAGTGTTTTACATGTTGAAATACTCTAATCATCGTTTTGAAAATTAGCTTGCAGAGGATCGTGCAACTGGAAAATGTTAGAATCACCCTTCGAAATTAATTCTTGAATGAAGATTTAAAGGGATAGTTCACCCAAAAATGAAAATCCTCTCATCATTTACTCACCCTCATGCCATCCCAGATGTGTATGACTTTCTTTCTTCTGCTGAACACAAACAAAGATTTTTAGAAGAATATCTCAGCTCTGTAGGTCCATAGATTGCGTGTGAATGGTGGCCAGAACTTTGAAGGTCCAAAAAGCATATGAAGGCAGCATAAAGTAATCCATACCACTCCAGTGGTTAAATCCATCAGAAACCGTCTTCAGAAGCGATATAATAGGTGTGGGTGAGCAACAGATTTAAGGCCTTTTTTACTAGAAGTTCTCCTCCCTGCACCATAGGTGGCGATATGCACAAAGAACGAGAATCAACAAAAAATAAAAGAAGAATGTGAAAGTGAAAGTGAAGATTTATAGTAAAAAAAAGCTATCATAACATTCTGAAGACATGGATTTAAGTCCTAGGTATACTTCCATTTTGACACTGCGTACTGTGTACAGTCGAACGCAAGCCTGTCAAACTATACTCCATATAATTGTGCACACATATACACAGACACTTTCTTTATAGGATTTTAGACCCATAAAGATGTCTTTATATTCCTTCAGACTGGAGCTACAAATGCAGGTATCTACAGACCTCCTCACATATGCGCTCTTGACTCGCTTATCGACTGATGTTGTTTTTACTTTCATCTCTTGATGTTTAGCATTAATTACATATTCTTCTAATGGTTCTTTGTGGCAGCAATGGCTCAAAATGTAAGTGTTGCCACCTTGTGGACCCACTAATATCAGGCTGTGCATTCAGTGCTAGATCACTCTGTTGATGACGAGATTTGCGTCACACTTTCTGTACATTCTGCGTTTTTATCTGACCAAAGCATACTTTGGGCATTTAAACACTAGAGTCATATGGATTACTTTTATGCTACCTTTATATGCTTATTGGACCTTCAAAGATTTGGTCACCATTCACTTGCATTGTATGGACCTATATCGGAGACATTCCTCTAAAAATATTCCTTTGTGTTCCGCATAATGAAGAAAGTCATACACTTCTGGGATGGCATGTGGGTGAGTAAATGATGAGAGCATTTTCATTTTAGGGTGAACTATCCCTTTAACCTTATTTGTCCAAATATCCGTTACATTACCTGATCACTTAATTATTTAATGGCTATGTGTTTGAAATGTGAGCTGGTAGGTGTAGTATTGTTGGATAACTGTCAAAGGTATAATCTATCATAAGCGCCATTACATTTAATATAAATATCAAGGGTTCTAAATGCTGCACTTGTTGGTTTTTGCTCATTTATCAAGAAAATGTTTAGCCTGAAGTTTTGAATTTAACCTCTTTGACATGTCAGTTATCATTAAATTTAGGATATAATTGAGTCGGATACAATTAAATTGGAAATGCACATATGATGATGTTAAATTCAGCACCCAAACTGTATTATTAGAGGGATGTGATAATTGTAGCATATTATGTCAGTATACAGTATACATTTAATGTGTATATACTAATGTACACGCCACCAGACAAAATTTAAACATGTTGTCTTTGGACTTTTTTTGGATTGGCCTTTTTTTATATTAACTTATTGCTAATTAAACTTTATATTAACTATGCTTCAAAAGAGATGTATGAAACATTTGTTTCTTCTTCAGTTGCTGGCAGTCATTTTGCTCTAAAATCTTTAAAATTACTCCTTTTATGTAATCTAATTTGATTACAGCTCCATCAAACAACATTGAATTACAAGAAAAAAAGGCACCAGTCAAGATCAGTGCCGAGATCTTGTGGGTCCTTGAATTTCACACAGTATTTGTGAAAATCTTCCTCTTGTCTAATTGTAATCTATTTCCAGAATTCTTCCCAAATCATAATCTAACAAATTAGTGTCAATTCAAGTCACCGAGCCAAATATAGTCTTGATCCAGTTTGCGGGTTGATAAGAAGCAAAGCGTTGCATTTGTACCACTTCTAAAAATACTTCGTCTCAATGCCACATAGTTGAGTGATACCCTTATATACTCACTTGGGAAACTGGGTGGACCTGAATGACCTTTTGCTGTGAACTGAAACCCATAGCACTCCAAGATTCAACAAGGCATGTTGTGAGTAGCTCTAGTGTCAATACTGCCCCTGCCAAACATCCTCGCCATAACTTTGGCCAACCTTACACAGCATGCCGAGTTCCGAGATTTGACTTTCAAGAGAGCGTTGGGATTTGTTGCCAGTGTTTTGCTGTTTATGATTCCCAGCGGCGATTGTTTTTGAGAGCTATAAAATAATGCAAATTTGAAGCTGACCAATTAAAAAAGCATTAGGGCCTGTGCTAACCCCTCTTCACCTCACACCAACAGTTGGAACGATTCTTGGTGTTTCTCGCCCTTTCCAAATGACTTTTCTTGTGTTATACATTTGATATTACAAATGTTTCTCATCATAATCTCACATAAAAAATATAATAACTTGCTAAAGGGATAGTTTACCCAAAAATGAAGGTTCTGTCATCATTTACTCACCCTCGTGCAGTTCCAAACCTGTATGGCATTCTTTGTTCTGTGGAGAACAAAAGGAGATGCCAGGCAGTAGGTAAGGAACTGATAGCCTTTGTCCACATTCATTTTCATTATATGGGAAATAGAGCAGTGACAAAATTTTTCAAAATGTCACTGTGGTGGCGAAAAACATAGAATGGATACAATTAACCATGGTTTTACTATATATATATATATCCCTGTCCTCTAACGGTCTCCTTAGGAATGACTAGAGTGTAAGTAAATGATGACTAAATGTTAACTTCTAGGTGAAATATCCCTTAAATGTATACTTGATCAAACAGACCTGATGTCTTTTTACTAATGCTAACTACAGGCTGTTTAAAAAATACACATTTTATTTAATGCTCCAGAAAGGCTTCTCTAGCCCTGTTATTCATTGATGCTGATAGCAATATCATTAATCAATATTGATATATGTGATCCCTTTAATAATTTGTGCATATCACGTTTGCACCAGCACATTTAAATTAGTGTTATAACAGCTTCAGAACAAGTTTATCCAGCTGTAGTTTGTTATGCTAATTTGTTAGCACAGCTGTCAAGAACAAGATGTTCGTCTTCAACACTTGTTTGATTGTTTACATCAGTGGTGACAAAAAAGAATCCATTTGAAAGCATTTTTAGCATGAAATCTGCAACCCCTCTGAACTCAGGAAATCTTTGCTTGTGGGTACACCTCCACCCTACCTTGCTCGGCTGTACCCCTCAACTCTAGAGCCACTTTATGGTGGGGGTTTATTTTTCTAAGATTAAACTTTACACACAGGGCAGCTAATTAGGCCCGAGTTTGTTGTTTCACCAACTTCTGCGTCTCTCGAGTGAAATATAATGATATGTGCTAACCCTTCAGCTTCACATGTGCTGAGTTCTTTCTTTTTATGATATGGACAACTAGACTTTATGGAGAGGTTTTCTATTTCCCATAGGCTATGGCAAAAATATCTATTTTTGGTTGTTTTTTCAATGTATTTTAAAATATAGAAACATCGCCAATAAATATATTTTGAAGATAATGTATTGTTATTGTTTAAAATATGAACATTTTTGATATACAGAATTTTTGTCTATTTTTCCTTATTTTATTTTATTTTGTATTTTTTTTTTTTTTTTTGTATGTTTAAAATCTAAATATATAAAGTAAATATTGTCCTGAACATGTTTAAAAAATAATGTCAAGAAGAGTAAAAAATTGTGTTAACACTACACTAAGGTTCTATTTATTAACATTAGTTAATACATTAGATTGCCTGATCTTTTTTTACAGGATTTATTCATCTTGGGTACAGTAAATGTATCAAAATACTATTATTCATTGTTTGTTCATGTTAAAATAAATTAGTAGTATATGTAGAAATATACATTAACAACATTAATAAATGCTGTAATTGTTAATTGCTAGTTCATGTTAACTATTGTGTTAGGTAATGTAAATGAATACAACCTTATTGTAAAGTTTTGCCAAAATTGCTTTTATCCACTGTTTTGTTGGTACATTATCACTATATTTGCATATTTATTCATTAGGGAGTTGCTAAAGCAACCTACAGTACATTTCATATATTTTATCAGTATTTGTGTTTCCTGGAAATTGAACCAATGACACTGGTATCTCTGAGTAGGCTACATTTTGTAATATATTTAAACATTTGAATGTTTAATCAAATATATTTTCAATTTTGAAAATATACACCGATGAGCCAAAACAATATGGCAGGAGGATGCACTATGGGAAGAAGGCAGGCGGCAGAGGGAGTGTGATGCTCCGGGCAATGTTCTGCTGGGAATCCCTGGGTCCGGCCATTCACGTGGACATCAAATTGACATGTCCCACCTACCTAAACATTGTTGCAGGCCAGGTACACTCCTTCATGGCAGTGGTACTCCCTGATGGCAATGGCCTCTTTGAATGGTTTGAAGAACAGGATCAAGAGTTCAAGGTGTTGCCCTGGCCTCCAAATTTCCCAGATCTCAATCCGGTTGAGCACCTTTGGGATGTGCTGGACCAATAAGTCCGATCCACATGTCTTGCTGCCAGATACCACAGGACACCTTCAGGGGTCTTGTAGAGTCCATGCCTAGGCAGGTTGGCGTTGTTTTGGCAGCGCACTGAGGACCAACAGCATATTAGGCAGGTGGTCATAATATTTTGGCTCATTAGTGTATTTCTTTTAGTCATACTGTTTACAACAGTTATATTTTGGCCAGGAAAATTGTCAAACGTGATTGGTGTGGTATCCTTGCTGATTGTGCTTTCAGGGTTTCAAGATAATTGCAGCTGAATGAAAAGCCAAATAAAAAAAATGGAAGTGAACTCCGAACAAGTCAACATTGATAAAAACACGGTGTTCTCTTAAAGCAGACCAAGCTGAAGCAACAGCCTCTTCATGCTTTCATGACTCGAAACTGACTGTGGATACCGTATATTTACATATATTTTGCAGTTCCTGTGTGGTCTGTAAACCTTACAGCACAAATTATGCGTTTCTGGGCAATTCAAGACTAAAATAGTGGAGTTAGAAATGTAGATTTATATAGAAAAAATGCTTTTTTTAGCCTATGTTTCAATTCATTGACTTTGTTGAATGCATTACTGTGTGTTCTATATGGCTGTGTAATAACGTTTGAGCGATAAATAGATGTGCCACATGACCTCATTTAAAGGTGTATAATTTTCTTCAATGTTACAATATTTCCTGTCACAGAAACGTTGACTCATATAATGGCGTGAGTTTGGGGCGGGACTATCTGTTTTCCGACCAATGGAAAATAGGGATTTAGCAAACCTGTTTGAAAACCTTCATTATTTTTGCAATTCTGTTTTGTGACACTAATAGCTCTGAAAGTACTTGACTTTTACTGTGTGTTTAAATCGACTAAAGGCTAACTAGCTAACTAGCTAACTTCCGTCTTAACTTCTGTTATTTGTTGTGTGTGATTAGTTTTTTCCTTGCCTTGTTTCCAACCTTATCTCCATTCTTTCCTTCATGCCACATTGACATACCGACAAAATGGTACACACACACACACACACACACACACACACACTTGACACTCTCCGACTCGCTTTCTTTCTTGCTCACACACACAAACCCAAGGAATGCCTGAGCAGGATGGCCACCGCACATGGACCGACAACCCTTATTTATAGCTTTCTTTCCCAAAGTTTTTCTCACAGGAACGGGACCGGAGCAGGAATCGAATGTTTCCTCTCCTGTCTTCATCAATCACTCTTTATTAATCCAAACAAGCAGGAGAAAGCAGCCCATAGCTTCACTTGAGGAAAAAGGCCCATTTTGTTTTCTGAAAGAAAAAATGTTCTCATTGAGTCAAGCCAGGATTGAAATGACCCCTCTTAAGCAATAGTTGCGTTAAGAGAGGTTAAGGTATAAGAGTATTACTGTGAGGGATATGGCAATCCAGGTGAGCAATTCATGGATAACATTTATGACAAAATGGGCAGAGTCCGAATATTATTGGGTTTTTGGTAGCACTTTATAATAGGGTTACATTTGTTAACATTAGTAATGCATTAGTTATCATGAACTAACAATGAAAATATATATATATATATATTTTACAGTATTTATTAATCTTTGTTAATAAATGACAGTTGTTCATAGTTCATATTAGTTCATAGAGCATTAACTAATGTTAACTTGTACAACTTCTGATTTTAAAAATGTGTTAGTATGTGTTGAATATGAGTGATATTAGATGCAGTCAGCTATTGAAGAAACATTTTTGGAGTGAGACCACATTTTTTTACTAACATTTAATTTTGTTAACTAATGGTGACAAATGGAACTTTATTGTAAAGTGTTACCGGGTGTTCTCATAGCTTCATACTGTGAGACCCACATTTGGTTTTCAACCACTGAAAATGGGTAAAATGTTATCATTTTCAAATGGAGACACATTGACAGCCCCATATCTCTAGGATTTAACCATATAGAGCTTTAAAAATGAAGATACAATAGGAAAGTTCGTTCTGAACCAGAATTTAAAAGAATATTATTATATTTTTAATATTTATAGAGTTATAGGCACTCCAAAAATTAGCTTTTTCCAATTTTGGACTGACACCATTGACATATACTGCAACAAGATGTTCTTAAGTCAACTGATTTTAGTAATACACCTATATATCTCTGTGTAAAAATAAAGCAATGAGGCTTCCACCTTTCTATGTTTTTTTAACTCATAGTTTTTCTTCAAAATCACAGGCGAAAACGGTCATTTTGACCCCCTCTTCAAAATTATGGATTACTCAGTAAATATTGATTTAATATATTGGCTTTCATCATGATTTCTGGTTATCTTTCACCAGTAACAAAACAATATCAAAAACTAAATTTTGAGCCAGGAAATAACCTTATAGAGTTAGGTTAGGCTTATAGAATACTCCATATGACTCCAGTGGTTCAATCCATGTCTTCTGAAGCAATCTGATTGGTTTTGGGTGAGAACAGACCAAAATATAACTCCTTTTCACTGTACGTCTTGCCATTGCAGTCTATAAGTGCGATCATGATTTCAAACTCGATTGCTTTTCCCAGTGCTTGATGCTTGCGCAGAGCGCTAGATGGTGCTAAGGGAAGTGTAATCAAGCTTGAAATCATGATCGCCAAGGAGACTGCTGATGTCAAGATTTATAGTGAATAATTAGCTATATTTTGGTCTGTTCTCAGCCAAAACCAAATTCTCCAAAAGACACATATTAAACCACTGGTGTCTTTTGGATTACTTTTATGCTACATTTATGTGTTTTTTGGAGCTTCAAAATTTTGGTTACCATTCTTTTGCATTGTGAGGACCTGCAGAGCTGAAATATTCATAAAATATTTGTTTGTGTTAAGCAGAAGAAAGTTATATAAATCTGGCATGAGGGTGAGTAACTGATGTGGGAATGTTCATTTTTGGGTGAACGATTACTTTAAATCACGAGCCAGGACATTTGCTTTTTTTGCAGAACTCTTTTATTAAGACAAGGTGTCGTGAACCTCTTAAACTTTGGAAAAACTAGCTACTATTCCTTTCTCATAA
Source organism: Moxostoma hubbsi (assembly GCA_032164185.1). Lineage (NCBI taxonomy): Eukaryota > Metazoa > Chordata > Actinopteri > Cypriniformes > Catostomidae > Moxostoma > Moxostoma hubbsi. The sequence continues at coordinate 6,033,782 of JAVLUX010000010.1, read as the reverse complement.
GCACCTATTTTAGGCTATTTAAAGCCTGCTATAACGACCGATGGATCAGTGATATAAAACTGTCAATTGTAAACAATGTGCATCGAACAACAGAAAGCAGAACTTTTGTGTGACCAAAGTTAGTGGGACAATTTTAGTTTTACTTTCAGTAAGTTTTAAAATTTTACCATATAAATGGCATCTCACAGATGTATCATTTAATGTAGTTTATTATATTTCTATATTTCATCAAAGGATGGCCCCATATTTTGACCCCTGAATGTCCACTGACACTAGAACTGCCCTTGACTTGGACCACTAAGCAACCACCAAAAAAACACTAGCAACATGCTTCAAACTACTCAGAACAACTTAGCAATCACATAATAATGCCCTGACAACAAGCCACAAATATCGGCATGTTCTGCATAGGCAATCACCAATCAAATTTTCGTGTCACGAGTTCGAATCCAGGGCGTGCTGAGTGGCTCCAGCCAGGTCAAGATTGGGGATTTGCGCTCTCAATGGGGTGTGTGGTAAGTTGTGCGTGGATTCTGGAGAGTAGAATGAGTCTCCAATTGCTGTGAGTCTCCGTGGTGTCATGCACAGCGAGCCACGTGATAAGATACGTAGATTGATGGTCTCAGAAGCGGAGGCAACTGACACTTGTCCATGCTACCACAAGGACCTACTAAGCAGTGGGAACTGGGCATTTCAAATTGTTAGAAAAAGAGGATAAATAATAATAATAAAAAGTATAATAAAAAGTGTGTAATTTCTGGTCCACTTGCACACATTACCCCCTTTTTCATTGGTCAGACAGTTCCAGCACAAACCAGAAGTTGCTATGTTGCTCTGGCCAGAATGCTCAAACAAACAGAGCAAAGTTTTGAAAGAACCACAGTATATTTCTTATAGTTGTCTCTGTATTTTATGATGAAATAGGAGAAAATATTTTAATATCCAAAAAATGACACACATCACCTTTAAACAAAATACTGGCTCGAATCTGAGTGAAGCACTAATTCTTTCATCATGAACTAAATGCTGGTCATAAAAATGTTCTGCTCAGCATCACCTATCCCATGTTAATTCAGCTAAATGCTTATTTGTTTTCTCAGGGATGGGTGACATAAGGATGAACAACATTTGGACAATTCCTCAAAGGGTTAGCTACAATACCACCTTGTATGGCACCCCCTCTCCTCCTCTCATGCTGTTTGCTGAAGGCGTAAACACACTAGATAAATATTTCATTGGTAAAAATGGTGACATTCTCCTTCCTGGTGACATTAAAGTTGAA